>OU343043.1:1945686-2545686 GCA_910593735.2 Ectemnius lituratus
ACATGCATTTCCGACGTAAAATGACGAGAGGAATCGAATGCCGCGAGCAGAATTCAAATCCGAGGCTCCGTTCGTCTGAAAATCGCTCTGGAATCCAAAACCTATCTTCCAGTATTCTGGCTCCCCGAAACGTAATCGGGAACGGAACACATGCATTTCCGACGCAAAATGAAGAGGGGAATCGAATGCCGCAAGCAGAATTCAAATCCGAGGCACCGTTCGTTTCAAATGGCTCTTATATCCACAACCTATCTTCCAGTATTCTGGCTCCCCGAAACGTAATCGGGAACGGAACATATGCTTTTCCGACGCAAAATGACGAGGGGAATCGAATGCCGCAAGCAGAATTCAAATCCGATGCTCCGTTCGTTTGAAACCGCTGCTATAGCCACAACCTATCTTCCAGTATTCTGGCTCCCCGAAACGTAATCGGGAATGGAACACATACATTTACGACGCAAAATGACGAGAGGAATCGAATGCCGCAAGCAGAATTCAAATCCGAGGACCCGTTCCTTTGAAATCGCTCCTATATCCACAACCTATCTTCCAGTATTCTGGCTCCCCGAAACGTAATCGGGAATGGAACACATACATTTACGACGCAAAATGACGAGAGGAATCGAATGCTGCAAGCAGAATTCAAATCCGAGCATTCGTTCCTTTGAAAATCCTTCCTATATCCAAAACCGATCCTCTAGTATTCTGGCTCCCGGAATCGTAATATGGAGTGGAACAGATACGTTATCGTTGCAAAATGACGAGAGGAATCGAATGCCGCAAACAGAATTCAAATCCGAGGCACTGTTCGCCTGAAAGTCGCTCCAAAATCCAAAACCTATCTTCCAGTATTCTGGCTACCAGAATCGCAATCCGGAATGGAACACATGCATTTCCGACGTAAAATGACGAGAGGAATCGAATGCCGCACGCAGAATTCAAATCCGAGGCTCCGTTCGTCTGAAAATCGCTCTTAAATCCAAAACCTATCTTCCAGTATGCTGGTTCGCCGAATCGTAGTCGGGAACGGAACACACGCATTTCCGACGTAAAATGACGAGAGGAATCGAATGCCGCAAGCAGAATTCAAATCCGAGGCTCCGTTCGTTTGAAATCGCTCCTACATCCACAACCTATATTCCCGTATTCTTGCTCCCCGAAACGTAATCGGGAACGGAACACATACATTTCCGACGCAAAATGACGAGGGGGATCGAATGGCGCCAGCAGAATTCAAATCCGAGGCTCCGTTCGTATGAAATCGCTCCTATAGCCAAAAACATATTCTCCAGTATTCTTGGTCCCAGAATCGTAATCGGGAACGGAACACATGCATTTCCGACGTAAAATAACGAGGGGGATCGAATGGCGCCAGCAGAATTCAAATCCAAGGCACCGTTCGCGTGAAAATCGCTCCAAAATCCAAAACCTACCTTCCAGTATTCTGGGTCCCAGAATCGTAATCGGGAATGGAACACATGCATTTCCGACGCAAAATGACGAGGGGAATCGAACGCCGCAAGCAGAATTCAAATCCGAGGACCCGTTCGTTTGAAATCGCTCCTATATCCACAACCTATCTTCCAGTATTCTGGCTCCGCGAAACGTAATCGGGAAAGGAACACATGCATTTCCGACGCAAAATGACGAGGGGAATCGAACGCCGCGAGCAGAATTCAAATCCGAGGCACTGTTCGCCTGAAAGTCGCTCCAAAATCCAAAACCTATCTTCCAGTATTCTGGCTCCCAGAATCGCAATCCGGAATGGAACACATGCATTTCCGACGTAAAATGACGAGAAGAATCGAATGCCGCAAGCAGAATTCAAATCCGAGGCTCCGTTCGTCTGAAAATCGCTCTTAAATCCAAAACCTATCTTCCAGTATGCTGGTTCGCCGAATC
This sequence comes from Ectemnius lituratus, assembly GCA_910593735.2. Lineage (NCBI taxonomy): Eukaryota > Metazoa > Arthropoda > Insecta > Hymenoptera > Crabronidae > Ectemnius > Ectemnius lituratus. The sequence continues at coordinate 1,947,589 of OU343043.1, forward strand.
GTAGTCGGGAACGGAACACACGCATTTCCAACGTAAAATGACGAGAGGAATCGAATGCCGCAAGCAGAATTCAAATCCGAGGCACTGTTCGCCTGAAAGTCGCTCCAAAATCCAAAACCTATCTTCCAGTATTCTGGCTACCAGAATCGTAATCGGGAATGGAACACATGCATTTCCGACGTAAAATGACGAGAGGAATCGAACGCCGCGAGCAGAATTCAAATCCGAGGCTCCGTTCGTTTGAAATCGCTCCTATATCCAAAACCTACCTTCCAGTATGCTGGTTCGCCGAATCGTAGTCGGGAACGGAACACATGCATTTCCGACGTAAAATGACGAGAGGAATCGAATGCCGCGAGCAGAATTCAAATCCGAGGCTCCGTTCGTCTGAAAATCGCTCTGGAATCCAAAACCTATCTTCCAGTATTCTGGCTCCCCGAAACGTAATCGGGAACGGAACACATGCATTTCCGACGCAAAATGAAGAGGGGAATCGAATGCCGCAAGCAGAATTCAAATCCGAGGCACCGTTCGTTTCAAATGGCTCTTATATCCACAACCTATCTTCCAGTATTCTGGCTCCCCGAAACGTAATCGGGAACGGAACATATGCTTTTCCGACGCAAAATGACGAGGGGAATCGAATGCCGCAAGCAGAATTCAAATCCGATGCTCCGTTCGTTTGAAACCGCTGCTATAGCCACAACCTATCTTCCAGTATTCTGGCTCCCCGAAACGTAATCGGGAATGGAACACATACATTTACGACGCAAAATGACGAGAGGAAGCGAATGCCGCAAGCAGAATTCAAATCCGAGGACCCGTTCCTTTGAAATCGCTCCTATATCCACAACCTATCTTCCAGTATTCTGGCTCCCCGAAACGTAATCGGGAATGGAACACATACATTTACGACGCAAAATGACGAGAGGAATCGAATGCCGCAAGCAGAATTCAAATCCGAGGACCCGTTCCTTTGAAATCGCTCCTATATCCACAACCTATCTTCCAGTATTCTGGCTCCCGGAATCGTAATCGGGAATGGAACACATGCATTTCCGACGTAAAATAACGAGGGGGATCGAATGGCGCCAGCAGAATTCAAATCCGAGGCACCGTTCTCCTGAAAAGCGCTGCTATATCCAAAACCTACCTTCCAGTATTCTGGCTCCCGGAATCGTAATCGGGAACGGAACACATGCATTTCCGACGTAAAATGACGAGAGGAATCGAATGCCGCGAGCAGAATTCAAATCCGAGGCTCCGTTCGTTTGAAATCGCTCCTATAGCCAAAAACATATTCTCCAGTATTCTTGGTCCCAGAATCGTAATCGGGAACGGAACACATGCATTTCCGACGTAAAATAACGAGGGGGATCGAATGGCGCCAGCAGAATTCAAATCCGAGGCACCGTTCGCCTGAAAATCGCTGCTATATCCAAAACCTACCTTCCAGTATTCTGGCTCTCGGAATCGTAATCGGGAACGGAACACATGCATTTCCGACGCAAAATGAAGAGGGGAATCAAATGCCGCAAGCAGAATTCAAATCCGAATCAGCGCTCGCCTGAAAATCGCTCCAAAATCCAAAACCTACCTTCCAGTATTCTGGCTCCCCGAAACGTAATCGGGAATGGAACACATACATTTACGACGCAAAATGACGAGAGGAATCGAATGCCGCAAGCAGAATTCAAATCCGAGGACCCGTTCCTTTGAAATCGCTCCTATATCCACAACCTATCTTCCAGTATTCTGGCTCCCCGAAACGTAATCGGGAATGGAACACATACATTTACGACGCAAAATGACGAGAGGAATCGAATGCCGCAAGCAGAATTCAAATCCGAGGACCCGTTCGTTTGAAATCGCTCCTATATCCACAACCTATCTTCCAGTATTCTGGCTCCCCGAAACGTAATCGGGAATGGAACACATACATTTACGACGCAAAATGACGAGAGGAATCGAATGCCGCAAGCAGAATTCAAATCCGAGGATCCGTTCCTTTGAAATCGCTCCTATATCCACAACCTATCTTCCAGTATTCTGGCTCCCGGAATCGTAATCGGGAATGGAACACATGCATTTCCGACGTAAAATAACGAGGGGGATCGAATGGCGCCAGCAGAATTCAAATCCGAGGCACCGTTCTCCTGAAAATCGCTGCTATATCCAAAACCTACCTTCCAGTATTCTGGCTCCCGGAATCGTAATCGGGAACGGAACACATGCATTTCCGACGCAAAATGAAGAGGGGAATCAAATGCCGCAAGCAGAATTCAAATCCGAATCACCGCTCGCCTGAAAATCGCTCCAAAATCCAAAACCTACCTTCCAGTATTCTTGGTCCCAGAATCGTAATCGGGAACGGAACACATGCATTTCCGACGTAAAATAACGAGGGGGATCGAATGGCGCCAGCAGAATTCAAATCCGAGGACCCGTTCCTTTGAAATCGCTCCTATATCCACAACCTATCTTCCAGTATTCTGGCTCCCCGAAACGTAATCGGGAATGGAACACATACATTTCCGACGCAAAAAGACGAGAGGAATCGAATGCCGCGAGCAGAATTCAAATCCGAGGCTCCGTTCGTCTGAAAATCGCTCTTAAATCCAAAACCTATCTTCCAGTATGCTGGTTCGCCGAATCGTAGTCGGGAACGGAACACACGCATTTCCGACGTAAAATGACGAGAGGAATCGAATGCCGCAAGCAGAATTCAAATCCGAGGCTCCCTTCGTTTGAAATCGCTCCTATAGCCAAAAACATATTCTCCAGTATTCTTGGTCCCAGAATCGTAATCGGGAACGGAACACATGCATTTCCGACGTAAAATAACGAGGGGGATCGAATGGCGCCAGCAGAATTCAAATCCAAGGCACCGTTCGCGTGAAAATCGCTCCAAAATCCAAAACCTACCTTCCAGTATTCTGGGTCCCAGAATCGTAATCGGGAATGGAACACATGCATTTCCGACGCAAAATGACGAGGGGAATCGAACGCCGCAAGCAGAATTCAAATCCGAGGACCCGTTCGTTTGAAATCGCTCCTATATCCACAACCTATCTTCCAGTATTCTGGCTCCGCGAAACGTAATCGGGAAAGGAACACATGCATTTCCGACGCAAAATGACGAGGGGAATCGAACGCCGCGAGCAGAATTCAAATCCGAGGCACTGTTCGCCTGAAAGTCGCTCCAAAATCCAAAACCTATCTTCCAGTATTCTGGCTACCAGAATCGCAATCCGGAATGGAACACATGCATTTCCGACGTAAAATGACGAGAAGAATCGAATGCCGCGAGCAGAATTCAAATTCGAGGCTCCGTTCGTCTGAAAATCGCTCTTAAATCCAAAACCTATCTTCCAGTATGCTGGTTCGCCGAATCGTAGTCGGGAACGGAACACACGCATTTCCAACGTAAAATGACGAGAGGAATCGAATGCCGCAAGCAGAATTCAAATCCGAGGCACTGTTCGCCTGAAAGTCGCTCCAAAATCCAAAACCTATCTTCCAGTATTCTGGCTACCAGAATCGCAATCCGGAATGGAACACATGCATTTCCGACGTAAAATGACGAGAGGAATCGAACGCCGCGAGCAGAATTCAAATCCGAGGCTCCGTTCGTTTGAAATCGCTCCTATATCCAAAACCTACCTTCCAGTATGCTGGTTCGCCGAATCGTAGTCGGGAACGGAACACATGCATTTCCGACGTAAAATGACGAGAGGAATCGAATGCCGCGAGCAGAAATCAAATCCGAGGCTCCGTTCGTCTGAAAATCGCTCTGGAATCCAAAACCTATCTTCCAGTATTCTGGCTCCCCGAAACGTAATCGCGAACGGAACACATGCATTTCCGACGCAAAATGAAGAGGGGAATCGAATGCCGCAAGCAGAATTCAAATCCGAGGCACCGTTCGTTTCAAATGGCTCTTATATCCACAACCTATCTTCCAGTATTCTGGCTCCCCGAAACGTAATCGGGAACGGAACATATGCTTTTCCGACGCAAAATGACGAGGGGAATCGAATGCCGCAAGCAGAATTCAAATCCGATGCTCCGTTCGTTTGAAACCGCTGCTATAGCCACAACCTATCTTCCAGTATTCTGGCTCCCCGAAACGTAATCGGGAATGGAACACATACATTTACGACGCAAAATGACGAGAGGAATCGAATGCCGCAAGCAGAATTCAAATCCGAGGACCCGTTCCTTTGAAATCGCTCCTATATCCACAACCTATCTTCCAGTATTCTGGCTCCCCGAAACGTAATCGGGAATGGAACACATACATTTACGACGCAAAATGACGAGAGGAATCGAATGCCGCAAGCAGAATTCAAATCCGAGGACCCGTTCCTTTGAAATCGCTCCTATATCCACAACCTATCTTCCAGTATTCTGGCTCCCGGAATCGTAATCGGGAATGGAACACATGCATTTCCGACGTAAAATAACGAGGGGGATCGAATGGCGCCAGCAGAATTCAAATCCGAGGCACCGTTCTCCTGAAAAGCGCTGCTATATCCAAAACCTACCTTCCAGTATTCTGGCTCCCGGAATCGTAATCGGGAACGGAACACATGCATTTCCGACGCAAAATGAAGAGGGGAATCGAATGCCGCAAGCAGAATTCAAATCCGAGGCTCCGTTCGTTTGAAATCGCTCCTATATCCAAAACCTACCTTCCAGTATGCTGGTTCGCCGAATCGTAGTCGGGAACGGAACACATGCATTTCCGACGTAAAATGACGAGAGGAATCGAATGCCGCGAGCAGAATTCAAATCCGAGGCTCCGTTCGTTTGAAATCGCTCCTATAGCCAAAAACATATTCTCCAGTATTCTTGGTCCCAGAATCGTAATCGGGAACGGAACACGTGCATTTCCGACGTAAAATAACGAGGGGGATCGAATGGCGCCAGCAGAATTCAAATCCGAGGCACCGTTCGCCTGAAAATCGCTGCTATATCCAAAACCTACCTTCCAGTATTCTGGCTCTCGGAATCGTAATCGGGAACGGAACACATGCATTTCCGACGCAAAATGAAGAGGGGAATCAAATGCCGCAAGCAGAATTCAAATCCGAATCACCGCTCGCCTGAAAATCGCTCCAAAATCCAAAACCTACCTTCCAGTATTCTGGCTCCCCGAAACGTAATCAGGAATGGAACACATACATTTACGACGCAAAATGACGAGAGGAATCGAATGCCGCAAGCAGAATTCAAATCCGAGGACCCGTTCCTTTGAAATCGCTCCTATATCCACAACCTATCTTCCAGTATTCTGGCTCCCCGAAACGTAATCGGGAATGGAACACATACATTTACGACGCAAAATGACGAGAGGAATCGAATGCCGCAAGCAGAATTCAAATCCGAGGACCCGTTCCTTTGAAATCGCTCCTATATCCACAACCTATCTTCCAGTATTCTGGCTCCCCGAAACGTAATCGGGAATGGAACACATACATTTACGACGCAAAATGACGAGAGGAATCGAATGCCGCAAGCAGAATTCAAATCCGAGGCTCCGTTCGTTTGAAATCGCTCCTACATCCACAACCTATATTCCCGTATTCTTGCTCCCCGAAACGTAATCGGGAACGGAACACATACATTTCCGACGCAAAATGACGAGGGGAATCGAATGCCGCAAGCAGAATTCAAATCCGAGGCACTGTTCGCCTGAAAGTCGCTCCAAAATCCAAAACCTATCTTCCAGTATTCTGGCTACCAGAATCGCAATCAGGAATGGAACACATGCATTTCCGACGTAAAATGACGAGAGGAATCGAATGCCGCAAGCAGAATTCAAATCCGAGGCTCCGTTCGTCTGAAAATCGCTCTTAAATCCAAAACCTATCTTCCAGTATGCTGGTTCGCCGAATCGTAGTCGGGAACGGAACACACGCATTTCCGACGTAAAATGACGAGAGGAATCGAATGCCGCAAGCAGAATTCAAATCCGAGGCTCCGTTCGTTTGAAATCGCTCCTACATCCACAACCTATATTCCCGTATTCTTGCTCCCCGAAACGTAATCGGGAACGGAACACATACATTTCCGACGCAAAATGACGAGGGGGATCGAATGGCGCCAGCAGAATTCAAATCCGAGGCTCCGTTCGTATGAAATCGCTCCTATAGCCAAAAACATATTCTCCAGTATTCTTGGTCCCAGAATCGTAATCGGGAACGGAACACATGCATTTCCGACGTAAAATAACGAGGGGGATCGAATGGCGCCAGCAGAATTCAAATCCAAGGCACCGTTCGCGTGAAAATCGCTCCAAAATCCAAAACCTACCTTCCAGTATTCTGGGTCCCAGAATCGTAATAGGGAATGGAACACATGCATTTCCGACGCAAAATGACGAGGGGAATCGAACGCCGCAAGCAGAATTCAAATCCGAGGACCCGTTCGTTTGAAATCGCTCCTATATCCACAACCTATCTTCCAGTATTCTGGCTCCGCGAAACGTAATCGGGAAAGGAACACATGCATTTCCGACGCAAAATGACGAGGGGAATCGAACGCCGCGAGCAGAATTCAAATCCGAGGCACTGTTCGCCTGAAAGTCGCTCCAAAATCCAAAACCTATCTTCCAGTATTCTGGCTACCAGAATCGCAATCCGGAATGGAACACATGCATTTCCGACGTAAAATGACGAGAAGAATCGAATGCCGCGAGCAGAATTCAAATCCGAGGCTCCGTTCGTCTGAAAATCGCTCTTAAATCCAAAACCTATCTTCCAGTATGCTGGTTCGCCGAATCGTAGTCGGGAACGGAACACACGCATTTCCAACGTAAAATGACGAGAGGAATCGAATGCCGCAAGCAGAATTCAAATCCGAGGCACTGTTCGCCTGAAAGTCGCTCCAAAATCCAAAACCTATCTTCCAGTATTCTGGCTACCAGAATCGCAATCCGGAATGGAACACATGCATTTCCGACGTAAAATGACGAGAGGAATCGAACGCCGCGAGCAGAATTCAAATCCGAGGCTCCGTTCGTTTGAAATCGCTCCTATATCCAAAACCTATCTTCCAGTATTCTGGTTCGCCGAATCGTAGTCGGGAACGGAACACATGCATTTCCGACGTAAAATGACGAGAGGAATCGAATGCCGCGAGCAGAATTCAAATCCGAGGCTCCGTTCGTCTGAAAATCGCTCTGGAATCCAAAACCTATCTTCCAGTATTCTGGCTCCCCGAAACGTAATCGGGAACGGAACACATGCATTTCCGACGCAAAATGAAGAGGGGAATCGAATGCCGCAAGCAGAATTCAAATCCGAGGCACCGTTCGTTTCAAATGGCTCTTATATCCACAACCTATCTTCCAGTATTCTGGCTCCCCGAAACGTAATCGGGAACGGAACATATGCTTTTCCGACGCAAAATGACGAGGGGAATCGAATGCCGCAAGCAGAATTCAAATCCGATGCTCCGTTCGTTTGAAACCGCTGCTATAGCCACAACCTATCTTCCAGTATTCTGGCTCCCCGAAACGTAATCGGGAATAGAACACATACATTTACGACGCAAAATGACGAGAGGAATCGAATGCCGCAAGCAGAATTCAAATCCGAGGACCCGTTCCTTTGAAATCGCTCCTATATCCACAACCTATCTTCCAGTATTCTGGCTCCCCGAAACGTAATCGGGAATGGAACACATACATTTACGACGCAAAATGACGAGAGGAATCGAATGCCGCAAGCAGAATTCAAATCCGAGGACCCGTTCCTTTGAAATCGCTCCTATATCCACAACCTATCTTCCAGTATTCTGGCTCCCGGAATCGTAATCGGGAATGGAACACATGCATTTCCGACGTAAAATAACGAGGGGGATCGAATGGCGCCAGCAGAATTCAAATCCGAGGCACCGTTCTCCTGAAAAGCGCTGCTATATCCAAAACCTACCTTCCAGTATTCTGGCTCCCGGAATCGTAATCGGGAACGGAACACATGCATTTCCGACGCAAAATGAAGAGGGGAATCGAATGCCGCAAGCAGAATTCAAATCCGAGGCTCCGTTCGTTTGAAATCGCTCCTATATCCAAAACCTACCTTCCAGTATGCTGGTTCGCCGAATCGTAGTCGGGAACGGAACACATGCATTTCCGACGTAAAATGACGAGAGGAATCGAATGCCGCGAGCAGAATTCAAATCCGAGGCTCCGTTCGTTTGAAATCGCTCCTATAGCCAAAAACATATTCTCCAGTATTCTTGGTCCCAGAATCGTAATCGGGAACGGAACACATGCATTTCCGACGTAAAATAACGAGGGGGATCGAATGGCGCCAGCAGAATTCAAATCCGAGGCACCGTTCGCCTGAAAATCGCTGCTATATCCAAAACCTACCTTCCAGTATTCTGGCTCTCGGAATCGTAATCGGGAACGGAACACATGCATTTCCGACGCAAAATGAAGAGGGGAATCAAATGCCGCAAGCAGAATTCAAATCCGAATCACCGCTCGCCTGAAAATCGCTCCAAAATCCAAAACCTACCTTCCAGTATTCTGGCTCCCCGAAACGTAATCGGGAATGGAACACATACATTTACGACGCAAAATGACGAGAGGAATCGAATGCCGCAAGCAGAATTCAAATCCGAGGACCCGTTCCTTTGAAATCGCTCCTATATCCACAACCTATCTTCCAGTATTCTGGCTCCCCGAAACGTAATCGGGAATGGAACACATACATTTACGACGCAAAATGACGAGAGGAATCGAATGCCGCAAGCAGAATTCAAATCCGAGGACCCGTTCCTTTGAAATCGCTCCTATATCCACAACCTATCTTCCAGTATTCTGGCTCCCCGAAACGTAATCGGGAATGGAACACATACATTTACGACGTAAAATGACGACAGGAATCGAATGCTGCAAGCAGAATTCAAATCCGAGCATTCGTTCCTTTGAAAATCCTTCCTATATCCAAAACCGATCCTCTAGTATTCTGGCTCCCGGAATCGTAATCGGGAATGGAACACATGCATTTCCGACGTAAAATAACGAGGGGGATCGAATGGCGCCAGCAGAATTCAAATCCGAGGCACCGTTCTCCTGAAAATCGCTGCTATATCCAAAACCTACCTTCCAGTATTCTGGCTCCCGGAATCGTAATCGGGAACGGAACACATGCATTTCCGACGCAAAATGAAGAGGGGAATCAAATGCCGCAAGCAGAATTCAAATCCGAATCACCGCTCGCCTGAAAATCGCTCCAAAATCCAAAACCTACCTTCCAGTATTCTTGGTCCCAGAATCGTAATCGGGAACGGAACACATGCATTTCCGACGTAAAATAACGAGGGGGATCGAATGGCGCCAGCAGAATTCAAATCCGAGGACCCGTTCCTTTGAAATCGCTCCTATATCCACAACCTATCTTCCAGTATTCTGGCTCCCCGAAACGTAATCGGGAATGGAACACATACATTTACGACGCAAAATGACGAGAGGAATCGAATGCCGCAAGCAGAATTCAAATCCGAGGACCCGTTCCTTTGAAAACGCTCCTATATCCACAACCTTCCAGTATTCTGGCTCCCCGAAACGTAATCGGGAATGGAACACATACATTTACGACGCAAAATGACGAGAGGAATCGAATGCCGCAAGCAGAATTCAAATCCGAGGACCCGTTCCTTTGAAATCGCTCCTATATCCACAACCTATCTTCCAGTATTCTGGCTCCCGGAATCGTAATCGGGAATGGAACACATGCATTTCCGACGTAAAATAACGAGGGGGATCGAATGGCGCCAGCAGAATTCAAATCCGAGGCACCGTTCTCCTGAAAATCGCTGCTATATCCAAAACCTACCTTCCAGTATTCTGGCTCCCGGAATCGTAATCGGGAACGGAACACATGCATTTCCGACGCAAAATGAAGAGGGGAATCAAATGCCGCAAGCAGAATTCAAATCCGAATCACCGCTCGCCTGAAAATCGCTCCAAAATCCAAAACCTACCTTGCAGTATTCTGGCTCCCCGAAACGTAATCGGGAATGGAACACATACATTTCCGACGCAAAATGACGAGAGGAATCGAATGCCGCAAGCAGAATTCAAATCCGAGGCTCCGTTCGTTTGAAATCGCTCCTATAGCCAAAAACATATTCTCCAGTATTCTTGGTCCCAGAATCGTAATCGGGAACGGAACACATGCATTTCCGACGTAAAATAACGAGGGGGATCGAATGGCGCCAGCAGAATTCAAATCCGAGGACCCGTTCCTTTGAAATCGCTCCTATATCCACAACCTATCTTCCAGTATTCTGGCTCCCCGAAACGTAATCGGGAATGGAACACATACATTTACGACGCAAAATGACGAGAGGAATCGAATGCCGCAAGCAGAATTCAAATCCGAGGACCCGTTCCTTTGAAATCGCTCCTATATCCACAACCTATCTTCCAGTATTCTGGCTCCCCGAAACGTAATCGGGAATGGAACACATACATTTACGACGCAAAATGGCGAGAGGAATCGAATGCCGCAAGCAGAATTCAAATCCGAGGACCCGTTCCTTTGAAATCGCTCCTATATCCACAACCTATCTTCCAGTATTCTGGCTACCAGAATCGCAATCCGGAATGGAACACATGCATTTCCGACGTAAAATGACGAGAGGAATCGAACGCTGCGAGCAGAATTCAATTCCGAGGCTCCGTTCGTTTGAAATCGCCCCTATATCCAAAACCTACCTTCCAGTATGCTGGTTCGCCGAATCGTAGTCGGGAACGGAACACATGCATTTCCGACGCAAAATGAAGAGGGGAATCAAATGCCGCAAGCAGAATTCAAATCCGAATCACCGCTCGCCTGAAAATCGCTCCAAAATCCAAAACCTACCTTCCAGTATTCTGGCTCCCCGAAACGTAATCGGGAATGGAACACATACATTTACGACGCAAAATGACGAGAGGAATCGAATGCCGCAAGCAGAATTCAAATCCGAGGACCCGTTCCTTTGAAATCGCTCCTATATCCACAACCTATCTTCCAGTATTCTGGCTCCCGGAATCGTAATCGGGAATGGAACACATGCATTTCCGACGTAAAATAACGAGGGGGATCGAATGGCGCCAGCAGAATTCAAATCCGAGGCACCGTTCTCCTGAAAATCGCTGCTATATCCAAAACCTACCTTCCAGTATTCTGGCTCCCGGAATCGTAATCGGGAACGGAACACATGCATTTCCGACGCAAAATGAAGAGGGGAATCAAATGCCGCAAGCAGAATTCAAATCCGAATCACCGCTCGCCTGAAAATCGCTCCAAAATCCAAAACCTACCTTCCAGTATTCTGGCTCCCCGAAACGTAATCGGGAATGGAACACATACATTTCCGACGCAAAATGACGAGAGGAATCGAATGCCGCAAGCAGAATTCAAATCCGAGGCTCCGTTCGTTTGAAATCGCTCCTATAGCCAAAAACATATTCTCCAGTATTCTTGGTCCCAGAATCGTAATCGGGAACGGAACACATGCATTTCCGACGTAAAATGACGAGAGGAATCGAACGCTGCGAGCAGAATTCAATTCCGAGGCTCCGTTCATTTGAAATCGCCCCTATATCCAAAACCTACCTTCCAGTATGCTGGTTCGCCGAATCGTAGTCGGGAACGGAACACATGCATTTCCGACGCAAAATGAAGAGGGGAATCAAATGCCGCAAGCAGAATTCAAATCCGAATCACCGCTCGCCTGAAAATCGCTCCAAAATCCAAAACCTACCTTCCAGTATTCTGGATCCCCGAAACGTAATCGGGAATGGAACACATACATTTACGACGCAAAATGACGAGAGGAATCGAATGCCGCAAGCAGAATTCAAATCCGAGGACCCGTTCCTTTGAAATCGCTCCTATATCCACAACCTATCTTCCAGTATTCTGGCTCCCGGAATCGTAATCGGGAATGGAACACATGCATTTCCGACGTAAAATAACGAGGGGGATCGAATGGCGCCAGCAGAATTCAAATCCGAGGCACCGTTCTCCTGAAAATCGCTGCTATATCCAAAACCTACCTTCCAGTATTCTGGCTCCCGGAATCGTAATCGGGAACGGAACACATGCATTTCCGACGCAAAATGAAGAGGGGAATCAAATGCCGCAAGCAGAATTCAAATCCGAATCACCGCTCGCCTGAAAATCGCTCCAAAATCCAAAACCTACCTTCCAGTATTCTGGCTCCCCGAAACGTAATCGGGAATGGAACACATACATTTCCGACGCAAAATGACGAGAGGAATCGAATGCCGCAAGCAGAATTCAAATCCGGGGCTCCGTTCGTTTGAAATCGCTCCTATAGCCAAAAACATATTCTCCAATATTCTTGGTCCCAGAATCGTAATCGGGAACGGAACACATGCATTTCCGACGTAAAATAACGAGGGGGATCGAATGGCGCCAGCAGAATTCAAATCCGAGGACCCGTTCCTTTGAAATCGCTCCTATATCCAAAACCTACCTTCCAGTATTCTGGCTCCCGGAATCGTAATCGGGAACGGAACACATGCATTTCCGACGTACAATGACGAGGGGAATCGAATGCCGCAAGCAGAATTCAAATCCGAGGACCCGTTCGTTTCAAATCGGTCCTATATCCACAACTTATCTTCCAGTATTCTGGCTCCCCGAAACGTAATCGGGAAAGGAACACATGCATTTCCGACGCAAAATGACGAGGGGAATCGAATGCCGCAAGCAGAATTCAAATCCGAATCACCGTTCGCCTGAAAATCGGTCCAAAATCCAAAACCTACCTTCCAGTATTCTGGCTACCAGAATCGCAATCCGGAATGGAACACATGCATTTCCGACGCAAAATGACGAGAGGAATCGAATGCCGCAAGCAGAATTCAAATCCGAGGACCCGTTCCTTTGAAATCGCTCCTATATCCACAACCTATCTTCCAGTATTCTGGCTCCCCGAAACGTAATCGGGAATGGAACACATACATTTACGACGCAAAATGACGAGAGGAATCGAATGCCGCAAGCAGAATTCAAATCCGAGGACCCGTTCCATTGAAATCGCTCCTATATCCACAACCTATCTTCCAGTATTCTGGCTCCCGGAATCGTAATCGGGAATGGAACACATGCATTTCCGACGTAAAATAACGAGGGGGATCGAATGGCGCCAGCAGAATTCAAATCCGAGGCACCGTTCTCCTGAAAAGCGCTGCTATATCCAAAACCTACCTTCCAGTATTCTGGCTCCCGGAATCGTAATCGGGAATGGAACACATGCATTTCCGACGTAAAATAACGAGGGGGATCGAATGGCGCCAGCAGAATTCAAATCCGAGGCACCGTTCTCCTGAAAAGCGCTGCTATATCCAAAACCTACCTTCCAGTATTCTGGCTCCCGGAATCGTAATCGGGAACGGAACACATGCATTTCCGACGCAAAATGAAGAGGGGAATCGAATGCCGCAAGCAGAATTCAAATCCGAGGCTCCGTTCGTTTGAAATCGCTCCTATATCCAAAACCTACCTTCCAGTATGCTGGTTCGCCGAATCGTAGTCGGGAACGGAACACATGCATTTCCGACGTAAAATGACGAGAGGAATCGAATGCCGCGAGCAGAATTCAAATCCGAGGCTCCGTTCGTTTGAAATCGCTCCTATAGCCAAAAACATATTCTCCAGTATTCTTGGTCCCAGAATCGTAATCGGGAACGGAACACATGCATTTCCGACGTAAAATAACGAGGGGGATCGAATGGCGCCAGCAGAATTCAAATCCGAGGCACCGTTCGCCTGAAAATCGCTGCTATATCCAAAACCTATCTTCCAGTATTCTGGCTCCCCGAAACGTAATCGGGAATGGAACACATACATTTACGACGCAAAATGAAGAGGGGAATCAAATGCCGCAAGCAGAATTCAAATCCGAGGACCCGTTCCTTTGAAATCGCTCCAAAATCCAAAACCTACCTTCCAGTATTCTGGCTCCCCGAAACGTAATCGGGAATGGAACACATACATTTCCGACGCAAAATGACGAGAGGAATCGAATGCCGCAAGCAGAATTCAAATCCGAGGCTCCGTTCGTTTGAAATCGCTCCTATAGCCAAAAACATATTCTCCAGTATTCTTGGTCCCAGAATCGTAATCGGGAACGGAACACATGCATTTCCGACGTAAAATAACGAGGGGGATCGAATGGCGCCAGCAGAATTCAAATCCGAGGACCCGTTCCTTTGAAATCGCTCCTATATCCACAACCTATCTTCCAGTATTCTGGCTCCCCGAAACGTAATCGGGAATGGAACACATACATTTACGACGCAAAATGACGAGAGGAATCGAATGCCGCAAGCAGAATTCAAATCCGAGGACCCGTTCCTTTGAAATCGCTCCTATATCCACAACCTATCTTCCAGTATTCTGGCTACCAGAATCGCAATCCGGAATGGAACACATGCATTTCCGACGTAAAATGACGAGAGGAATCGAACGCTGCGAGCAGAATTCAATTCCGAGGCTCCGTTCGTTTGAAATCGCCCCTATATCCAAAACCTACCTTCCAGTATGCTGGTTCGCCGAATCGTAGTCGGGAACGGAACACATGCATTTCCGACGCAAAATGAAGAGGGGAATCAAATGCCGCAAGCAGAATTCAAATCCGAATCACCGCTCGCCTGAAAATCGCTCCAAAATCCAAAACCTACCTTCCAGTATTCTGGCTCCCCGAAACGTAATCGGGAATGGAACACATACATTTACGACGCAAAATGACGAGAGGAATCGAATGCCGCAAGCAGAATTCAAATCCGAGGACCCGTTCCTTTGAAATCGCTCCTATATCCACAACCTATCTTCCAGTATTCTGGCTCCCGGAATCGTAATCGGGAATGGAACACATGCATTTCCGACGTAAAATAACGAGGGGGATCGAATGGCGCCAGCAGAATTCAAATCCGAGGCACCGTTCTCCTGAAAATCGCTGCTATATCCAAAACCTACCTTCCAGTATTCTGGCTCCCGGAATCGTAATCGGGAACGGAACACATGCATTTCCGACGCAAAATGAAGAGGGGAATCAAATGCCGCAAGCAGAATTCAAATCCGAATCACCGCTCGCCTGAAAATCGCTCCAAAATCCAAAACCTACCTTCCAGTATTCTGGCTCCCCGAAACGTAATCGGGAATGGAACACATACATTTCCGACGCAAAATGACGAGAGGAATCGAATGCCGCAAGCAGAATTCAAATCCGGGGCTCCGTTCGTTTGAAATCGCTCCTATAGCCAAAAACATATTCTCCAGTATTCTTGGTCCCAGAATCGTAATCGGGAACGGAACACATGCATTTCCGACGTAAAATAACGAGGGGGATCGAATGGCGCCAGCAGAATTCAAATCCGAGGACCCGTTCCTTTGAAATCGCTCCTATATCCAAAACCTACCTTCCAGTATTCTGGCTCCCGGAATCGTAATCGGGAACGGAACACATGCATTTCCGACGTACAATGACGAGGGGAATCGAATGCCGCAAGCAGAATTCAAATCCGAGGACCCGTTCGTTTGAAATCGGTCCTATATCCACAACTTATCTTCCAGTATCCTGGCTCCCCGAAACGTAATCGGGAAAGGAACACATGCATTTCCGACGCAAAATGACGAGGGGAATCGAATGCCGCAAGCAGAATTCAAATCCGAATCACCGTTCGCCTGAAAATCGGTCCAAAATCCAAAACCTACCTTCCAGTATTCTGGCTCCCCGAAACGTAATCGGGAAAGGAACACATGCATTTCCGACGCAAAATGACGAGGGGAATCGAATGCCGCAAGCAGAATTCAAATCCGAGGACCCGTTCGTTTGAAATCGCTCCTACATCCACAACCTATATTCCCGTATTCTTGCTCCCCGAAACGTAATCGGGAACGGAACACATACATTTCCGACGCAAAATGACGAGGGGGATCGAATGGCGCCAGCAGAATTCAAATCCGAGGCTCCGTTCGTATGAAATCGCTCCTATAGCCAAAAACATATTCTCCAGTATTCTTGGTCCCAGAATCGTAATCGGGAATGGAACACATACATTTACGACGCAAAATGACGAGAGGAATCGAATGCCGCAAGCAGAATTCAAATCCGAGGCTCCGTTCGTTTGAAATCGCTCCTACATCCACAACCTATATTCCCGTATTCTTGCTCCCCGAAACGTAATCGGGAACGGAACACATACATTTCCGACGCAAAATGACGAGGGGAATCGAATGCCGCAAGCAGAATTCAAATCCGAGGCACTGTTCGCCTGAAAGTCGCTCCAAAATCCAAAACCTATCTTCCAGTATTCTGGCTACCAGAATCGCAATCCGGAATGGAACACATGCATTTCCGACGTAAAATGACGAGAGGAATCGAATGCCGCGAGCAGAATTCAAATCCGAGGCTCCGTTCGTCTGAAAATCGCTCTTAAATCCAAAACCTATCTTCCAGTATGCTGGTTCGCCGAATCGTAGTCGGGAACGGAACACACGCATTTCCGACGTAAAATGACGAGAGGAATCGAATGCCGCAAGCAGAATTCAAATCCGAGGCTCCGTTCGTTTGAAATCGCTCCTACATCCACAACCTATATTCCCGTATTCTTGCTCCCCGAAACGTAATCGGGAACGGAACACATACATTTCCGACGCAAAATGACGAGGGGGATCGAATGGCGCCAGCAGAATTCAAATCCGAGGCTCCGTTCGTATGAAATCGCTCCTATAGCCAAAAACATATTCTCCAGTATTCTTGGTCCCAGAATCGTAATCGGGAACGGAACACATGCATTTCCGACGTAAAATAACGAGGGGGATCGAATGGCGCCAGCAGAATTCAAATCCAAGGCACCGTTCGCGTGAAAATCGCTCCAAAATCCAAAACCTACCTTCCAGTATTCTGGGTCCCAGAATCGTAATCGGGAATGGAACACATGCATTTCCGACGCAAAATGACGAGGGGAATCGAACGCCGCAAGCAGAATTCAAATCCGAGGACCCGTTCGTTTGAAATCGCTCCTATATCCACAACCTATCTTCCAGTATTCTGGCTCCGCGAAACGTAATCGGGAAAGGAACACATGCATTTCCGACGCAAAATGACGAGGGGAATCGAACGCCGCGAGCAGAATTCAAATCCGAGGCACTGTTCGCCTGAAAGTCGCTCCAAAATCCAAAACCTATCTTCCAGTATTCTGGCTACCAGAATCGCAATCCGGAATGGAACACATGCATTTCCGACGTAAAATGACGAGAAGAATCGAATGCCGCGAGCAGAATTCAAATCCGAGGCTCCGTTCGTCTGAAAATCGCTCTTAAATCCAAAACCTATCTTCCAGTATGCTGGTTCGCCGAATCGTAGTCGGGAACGGAACACACGCATTTCCAACGTAAAATGACGAGAGGAATCGAATGCCGCGAGCAGAATTCAAATCCGAGGCTCCGTTCGTCTGAAAATCGCTCTGGAATGCAAAACCTATCTTCCAGTATTCTGGCTCCCCGAAACGTAATCGGGAACGGAACACATGCATTTCCGACGCAAAATGAAGAGGGGAATCGAATGCCGCAAGCAGAATTCAAATCCGAGGCACCGTTCGTTTCAAATGGCTCTTATATCCACAACCTATCTTCCAGTATTCTGGCTCCCCGAAACGTAATCGGGAACGGAACATATGCTTTTCCGACGCAAAATGACGAGGGGAATCGAATGCCGCAAGCAGAATTCAAATCCGATGCTCCGTTCGTTTGAAACCGCTGCTATAGCCACAACCTATCTTCCAGTATTCTGGCTCCCCGAAACGTAATCGGGAATGGAACACATACATTTACGACGCAAAATGACGAGAGGAATCGAATGCCGCAAGCAGAATTCAAATCCGAGGACCCGTTCCTTTGAAATCGCTCCTATATCCACAACCTATCTTCCAGTATTCTGGCTCCCCGAAACGTAATCGGGAATGGAACACATAC
Source organism: Ectemnius lituratus (assembly GCA_910593735.2). NCBI lineage: Eukaryota > Metazoa > Arthropoda > Insecta > Hymenoptera > Crabronidae > Ectemnius > Ectemnius lituratus. The sequence goes on from OU343043.1 coordinate 1,965,606, forward strand.
ATTTACGACGCAAAATGACGAGAGGAATCGAATGCCGCAAGCAGAATTCAAATCCGAGCATTCGTTCCTTTGAAATCGCTCCTATATCCACAACCGATCCTCTAGTATTCTGGCTCCCGGAATCGTAATATGGAGTGGAACACATGCATTTCCGACGTAAAATAACGAGGGGGATCGAATGGCGCCAGCAGAATTCAAATCCGAGGCACCGTTCTCCTGAAAAGCGCTGCTATATCCACAACCTACCTTCCAGTATTCTGGCTCCCGGAATCGTAATCGGGAACGGAACACATGCATTTCCGACGCAAAATGACGAGGGGAATCGAATGCCGCAAGCAGAATTCAAATCCGAGGCTCCGTTCGTTTGAAATCGCTCCTATATCCAAAACCTACCTTCCAGTATGCTGGTTCGCCGAATCGTAGTCGGGAACGGAACACATGCATTTCCGACGTAAAATGACGAGAGGAATCGAATGCCGCGAGCAGAATTCAAATCCGAGGCTCCGTTCGTTTGAAATCGCTCCTATAGCCAAAAACATATTCTCCAGTATTCTTGGTCCCAGAATCGTAATCGGGAACGGAACACATGCATTTCCGACGTAAAATAACGAGGGGGATCGAATGGCGCCAGCAGAATTCAAATCCGAGGCACCGTTCGCCTGAAAATCGCTGCTATATCCAAAACCTACCTTCCAGTATTCTGGCTCTCGGAATCGTAATCGGGAACGGAACACATGCATTTCCGACGCAAAATGAAGAGGGGAATCAAATGCCGCAAGCAGAATTCAAATCCGAATCACCGCTCGCCTGAAAATCGCTCCAAAATCCAAAACCTACCTTCCAGTATTCTGGCTCCCCGAAACGTAATCGGGAATGGAACACATACATTTACGACGCAAAATGACGAGAGGAATCGAATGCCGCAAGCAGAATTCAAATCCGAGGACCCGTTCCTTTGAAATCGCTCCTATATCCACAACCTATCTTCCAGTATTCTGGCTCCCCGAAACGTAATCGGGAATGGAACACATACATTTACGACGCAAAATGACGAGAGGAATCGAATGCCGCAAGCAGAATTCAAATCCGAGGACCCGATCCTTTGAAATCGCTCCTATATCCACAACCTATCTTCCAGTATTCTGGCTCCCCGAAACGTAATCGGGAATGGAACACATACATTTCCGACGTAAAATGACGACAGGAATCGAATGCTGCAAGCAGAATTCAAATCCGAGCATTCGTTCCTTTGAAAATCCTTCCTATATCCAAAACCGATCCTCTAGTATTCTGGCTCCCGGAATCGTAATATGGAGTGGAACAGATGCATTTCCGACGTAAAATAACGAGGGGGATCGAATGGCGCCAGCAGAATTCAAATCCGAGGCACCGTTCTCCTGAAAATCGCTGCTATATCCAAAACCTACCTTCCAGTATTCTGGCTCCCGGAATCGTAATCGGGAACGGAACACATGCATTTCCGACGCAAAATGAAGAGGGGAATCAAATGCCGCAAGCAGAATTCAAATCCGAATCACCGCTCGCCTGAAAATCGCTCCAAAATCCAAAACCTACCTTCCAGTATTCTTGGTCCCAGAATCGTAATCGGGAACGGAACACATGCATTTCCGACGTAAAATAACGAGGGGGATCGAATGGCGCCAGCAGAATTCAAATCCGAGGACCCGTTCCTTTGAAATCGCTCCTATATCCACAACCTATCTTCCAGTATTCTGGCTCCCCGAAACGTAATCGGGAATGGAACACATACATTTACGACGCAAAATGACGAGAGGAATCGAATGCCGCAAGCAGAATTCAAATCCGAGGACCCGTTCCTTTGAAATCGCTCCTATATCCACAACCTTCCAGTATTCTGGCTCCCCGAAACGTAATCGGGAATGGAACACATACATTTACGACGCAAAATGACGAGAGGAATCGAATGCCGCAAGCAGAATTCAAATCCGAGGACCCGTTCCTTTGAAATCGCTCCTATATCCACAACCTATCTTCCAGTATTCTGGCTCCCGGAATCGTAATCGGGAATGGAACACATGCATTTCCGACGTAAAATAACGAGGGGGATCGAATGGCGCCAGCAGAATTCAAATCCGAGGCACCGTTCTCCTGAAAATCGCTGCTATATCCAAAACCTACCTTCCAGTATTCTGGCTCCCGGAATCGTAATCGGGAACGGAACACATGCATTTCCGACGCAAAATGAAGAGGGGAATCAAATGCCGCAAGCAGAATTCAAATCCGAATCACCGCTCGCCTGAAAATCGCTCCAAAATCCAAAACCTACCTTGCAGTATTCTGGCTCCCCGAAACGTAATCGGGAATGGAACACATACATTTCCGACGCAAAATGACGAGAGGAATCGAATGCCGCAAGCAGAATTCAAATCCGAGGCTCCGTTCGTTTGAAATCGCTCCTATAGCCAAAAACATATTCTCCAGTATTCTTGGTCCCAGAATCGTAATCGGGAACGGAACACATGCATTTCCGACGTAAAATAACGAGGGGGATCGAATGGCGCCAGCAGAATTCAAATCCGAGGACCCGTTCCTTTGAAATCGCTCCTATATCCACAACCTATCTTCCAGTATTCTGGCTCCCCGAAACGTAATCGGGAATGGAACACATACATTTACGACGCAAAATGACGAGAGGAATCGAATGCCGCAAGCAGAATTCAAATCCGAGGACCCGTTCCTTTGAAATCGCTCCTATATCCACAACCTATCTTCCAGTATTCTGGCTCCCCGAAACGTAATCGGGAATGGAACACATACATTTACGACGCAAAATGGCGAGAGGAATCGAATGCCGCAAGCAGAATTCAAATCCGAGGACCCGTTCCTTTGAAATCGCTCCTATATCCACAACCTATCTTCCAGTATTCTGGCTACCAGAATCGCAATCCGGAATGGAACACATGCATTTCCGACGTAAAATGACGAGAGGAATCGAACGCTGCGAGCAGAATTCAATTCCGAGGCTCCGTTCGTTTGAAATCGCCCCTATATCCAAAACCTACCTTCCAGTATGCTGGTTCGCCGAATCGTAGTCGGGAACGGAACACATGCATTTCCGACGCAAAATGAAGAGGGGAATCAAATGCCGCAAGCAGAATTCAAATCCGAATCACCGCTCGCCTGAAAATCGCTCCAAAATCCAAAACCTACCTTCCAGTATTCTGGCTCCCCGAAACGTAATCGGGAATGGAACACATACATTTACGACGCAAAATGACGAGAGGAATCGAATGCCGCAAGCAGAATTCAAATCCGAGGACCCGTTCCTTTGAAATCGCTCCTATATCCACAACCTATCTTCCAGTATTCTGGCTCCCGGAATCGTAATCGGGAATGGAACACATGCATTTCCGACGTAAAATAACGAGGGGGATCGAATGGCGCCAGCAGAATTCAAATCCGAGGCACCGTTCTCCTGAAAATCGCTGCTATATCCAAAACCTACCTTCCAGTATTCTGGCTCCCGGAATCGTAATCGGGAACGGAACACATGCATTTCCGACGCAAAATGAAGAGGGGAATCAAATGCCGCAAGCAGAATTCAAATTCGAATCACCGCTCGCCTGAAAATCGCTCCAAAATCCAAAACCTACCTTCCAGTATTCTGGCTCCCCGAAACGTAATCGGGAATGGAACACATACATTTCCGACGCAAAATGACGAGAGGAATCGAATGCCGCAAGCAGAATTCAAATCCGGGGCTCCGTTCGTTTGAAATCGCTCCTATAGCCAAAAACATATTCTCCAGTATTCTTGGTCCCAGAATCGTAATCGGGAACGGAACACATGCATTTCCGACGTAAAATAACGAGGGGGATCGAATGGCGCCAGCAGAATTCAAATCCGAGGACCCGTTCCTTTGAAATCGCTCCTATATCCAAAACCTACCTTCCAGTATTCTGGCTCCCGGAATCGTAATCGGGAACGGAACACATGCATTTCCGACGTACAATGACGAGGGGAATCGAATGCCGCAAGCAGAATTCAAATCCGAGGACCCGTTCGTTTGAAATCGGTCCTATATCCACAACTTATCTTCCAGTATTCTGGCTCCCCGAAACGTAATCGGGAAAGGAACACATGCATTTCCGACGCAAAATGACGAGGGGAATCGAATGCCGCAAGCAGAATTCAAATCCGAATCACCGTTCGCCTGAAAATCGGTCCAAAATCCAAAACCTACCTTCCAGTATTCTGGCTCCCCGAAACGTAATCGGGAAAGGAACACATGCATTTCCGACGCAAAATGACGAGGGGAATCGAATGCCGCAAGCAGAATTCAAATCCGAGGACCCGTTCGTTTGAAATCGCTCCTATATCCACAACCTATCTTCCAGTATTCTGGCTCCGCGAAACGTAATCGGGAAAGGAACACATGCATTTCCGACGCAAAATGACGAGGGGAATCGAACGCCGCGAGCAGAATTCAAATCCGAGGCACTGTTCGCCTGAAAGTCGCTCCAAAATCCAAAACCTATCTTCCAGTATTCTGGCTACCAGAATCGCAATCCGGAATGGAACACATGCATTTCCGACGCAAAATGACGAGAGGAATCGAATGCCGCAAGCAGAATTCAAATCCGAGGACCCGTTCCTTTGAAATCGCTCCTATATCCACAACCTATCTTCCAGTATTCTGGCTCCCCGAAACGTAATCGTGAATGGAACACATACATTTACGACGCAAAATGACGAGAGGAATCGAATGCCGCAAGCAGAATTCAAATCCGAGGACCCGTTCCTTTGAAATCGCTCCTATATCCACAACCTATCTTCCAGTATTCTGGCTCCCGGAATCGTAATCGGGAATGGAACACATGCATTTCCGACGTAAAATAACGAGGGGGATCGAATGGCGCCAGCAGAATTCAAATCCGAGGCACCGTTCTCCTGAAAAGCGCTGCTATATCCAAAACCTACCTTCCAGTATTCTGGCTCCCGGAATCGTAATCGGGAACGGAACACATGCATTTCCGACGCAAAATGAAGAGGGGAATCGAATGCCGCAAGCAGAATTCAAATCCGAGGCTCCGTTCGTTTGAAATCGCTCCTATATCCAAAACCTACCTTCCAGTATTCTGGCTCCCGGAATCGTAATCGGGAACGGAACACATGCATTTCCGACGCAAAATGAAGAGGGGAATCGAATGCCGCAAGCAGAATTCAAATCCGAGGCTCCGTTCGTTTGAAATCGCTCCTATATCCAAAACCTACCTTCCAGTATGCTGGTTCGCCGAATCGTAGTCGGGAACGGAACACATGCATTTCCGACGTAAAATGACGAGAGGAATCGAATGCCGCGAGCAGAATTCAAATCCGAGGCTCCGTTCGTTTGAAATCGCTCCTATAGCCAAAAACATATTCTCCAGTATTCTTGGTCCCAGAATCGTAATCGGGAACGGAACACATGCATTTCCGACGTAAAATAACGAGAGGGATCGAATGGCGCCAGCAGAATTCAAATCCGAGGCACCGTTCTCCTGAAAAGCGCTGCTATATCCAAAACCTACCTTCCAGTATTCTGGCTCCCGGAATCGTAATCGGGAATGGAACACATGCATTTCCGACGTAAAATAACGAGGGGGATCGAATGGCGCCAGCAGAATTCAAATCCGAGGCACCGTTCTCCTGAAAAGCGCTGCTATATCCAAAACCTACCTTCCAGTATTCTGGCTCCCGGAATCGTAATCGGGAACGGAACACATGCATTTCCGACGCAAAATGAAGAGGGGAATCGAATGCCGCAAGCAGAATTCAAATCCGAGGCTCCGTTCGTTTGAAATCGCTCCTATATCCAAAACCTACCTTCCAGTATGCTGGTTCGCCGAATCGTAGTCGGGAACGGAACACATGCATTTCCGACGTAAAATGACGAGAGGAATCGAATGCCGCGAGCAGAATTCAAATCCGAGGCTCCGTTTGTTTGAAATCGCTCCTATAGCCAAAAACATATTCTCCAGTATTCTTGGTCCCAGAATCGTAATCGGGAACGGAACACATGCATTTCCGACGTAAAATAACGAGGGGGATCGAATGGCGCCAGCAGAATTCAAATCCGAGGCACCGTTCGCCTGAAAATCGCTGCTATATCCAAAACCTATCTTCCAGTATTCTGGCTCCCCGAAACGTAATCGGGAATGGAACACATACATTTACGACGCAAAATGAAGAGGGGAATCAAATGCCGCAAGCAGAATTCAAATCCGAGGACCCGTTCCTTTGAAATCGCTCCTATATCCACAACCTATCTTCCAGTATTCTGGCTCCCCGAAACGTAATCGGGAATGGAACACATACATTTACGACGCAAAATGACGAGAGGAATCGAATGCCGCAAGCAGAATTCAAATCCGAGGACCCGTTCGTTTGAAATCGCTCCTATATCCACAACCTATCTTCCAGTATTCTGGCTCCCGGAATCGTAATCGGGAATGGAACACATGCATTTCCGACGTAAAATAACGAGGGGGATCGAATGGCGCCAGCAGAATTCAAATCCGAGGCACCGTTCTCCTGAAAATCGCTGCTATATCCAAAACCTACCTTCCAGTATTCTGGCTCCCGGAATCGTAATCGGGAACGGAACACATGCATTTCCGACGCAAAATGAAGAGGGGAATCAAATGCCGCAAGCAGAATTCAAATCCGAATCACCGCTCGCCTGAAAATCGCTCCAAAATCCAAAACCTACCTTCCAGTATTCTGGCTCCCCGAAACGTAATCGGGAATGGAACACATACATTTCCGACGCAAAATGACGAGAGGAATCGAATGCCGCAAGCAGAATTCAAATCCGGGGCTCCGTTCGTTTGAAATCGCTCCTATAGCCAAAAACATATTCTCCAGTATTCTTGGTCCCAGAATCGTAATCGGGAACGGAACACATGCATTTCCGACGTAAAATAACGAGGGGGATCGAATGGCGCCAGCAGAATTCAAATCCGAGGACCCGTTCCTTTGAAATCGCTCCTATATCCAAAACCTACCTTCCAGTATTCTGGCTCCCGGAATCGTAATCGGGAACGGAACACATGCATTTCCGACGTACAATGACGAGGGGAATCGAATGCCGCAAGCAGAATTCAAATCCGAGGACCCGTTCGTTTGAAATCGGTCCTATATCCACAACTTATCTTCCAGTATCCTGGCTCCCCGAAACGTAATCGGGAAAGGAACACATGCATTTCCGACGCAAAATGACGAGGGGAATCGAATGCCGCAAGCAGAATTCAAATCCGAATCACCGTTCGCCTGAAAATCGGTCCAAAATCCAAAACCTACCTTCCAGTATTCTGGCTCCCCGAAACGTAATCGGGAAAGGAACACATGCATTTCCGACGCAAAATGACGAGGGGAATCGAATGCCGCAAGCAGAATTCAAATCCGAGGACCCGTTCGTTTGAAATCGCTCCTATATCCACAACCTATCTTCCAGTATTCTGGCTCCGCGAAACGTAATCGGGAAAGGAACACAAGCATTTCCGACGCAAAATGACGAGGGGAATCGAACGCCGCGAGCAGAATTCAAATCCGAGGCACTGTTCGCCTGAAAGTCGCTCCAAAATCCAAAACCTATCTTCCAGTATTCTGGCTACCAGAATCGCAATCCGGAATGGAACACATGCATTTCCGACGCGAAATGACGAGAGGAATCGAATGCCGCAAGCAGAATTCAAATCCGAGGACCCGTTCCTTTGAAATCGCTCCTATATCCACAACCTATCTTCCAGTATTCTGGCTCCCCGAAACGTAATCGGGAATGGAACACATACATTTACGACGCAAAATGACGAGAGGAATCGAATGCCGCAAGCAGAATTCAAATCCGAGGACCCGTTCCTTTGAAATCGCTCCTATATCCACAACCTATCTTCCAGTATTCTGGCTCCCGGAATCGTAATCGGGAATGGAACACATGCATTTCCGACGTAAAATAACGAGGGGGATCGAATGGCGCCAGCAGAATTCAAATCCGAGGCACCGTTCTCCTGAAAAGCGCTGCTATATCCAAAACCTACCTTCCAGTATTCTGGCTCCCGGAATCGTAATCGGGAACGGAACACATGCATTTCCGACGCAAAATGAAGAGGGGAATCGAATGCCGCAAGCAGAATTCAAATCCGAGGCTCCGTTCGTTTGAAATCGCTCCTATATCCAAAACCTACCTTCCAGTATGCTGGTTCGCCGAATCGTAGTCGGGAACGGAACACATGCATTTCCGACGTAAAATGACGAGAGGAATCGAATGCCGCGAGCAGAATTCAAATCCGAGGCTCCGTTCGTTTGAAATCGCTCCTATAGCCAAAAACATATTCTCCAGTATTCTTGGTCCCAGAATCGTAATCGGGAACGGAACACATGCATTTCCGACGTAAAATAACGAGGGGGATCGAATGGCGCCAGCAGAATTCAAATCCGAGGCACCGTTCGCCTGAAAATCGCTGCTATATCCAAAACCTATCTTCAAGTATTCTGGCTCCCCGAAACGTAATCGGGAATGGAACACATACATTTACGACGCAAAATGAAGAGGGGAATCAAATGCCGCAAGCAGAATTCAAATCCGAGGACCCGTTCCTTTGAAATCGCTCCTATATCCACAACCTATCTTCCAGTATTCTGGCTCCCCGAAACGTAATCGGGAATGGAACACATACATTTACGACGCAAAATGACGAGAGGAATCGAATGCCGCAAGCAGAATTCAAATCCGAGGATTCGTTCCTTTGAAAATCCTTCCTATATCCACAACCGATCCTCTAGTATTCTGGCTCCCGGAATCGTAATCGGGAATGGAACACATGCATTTCCGACGTAAAATAACGAGGGGGATCGAATGGCGCCAGCAGAATTCAAATCCGAGGCACCGTTCTCCTGAAAAGCGCTGCTATATCCAAAACCTACCTTCCAGTATTCTGGCTCCCGGAATCGTAATCGGGAACGGAACACATGCATTTCCGACGCAAAATGAAGAGGGGAATCGAATGCCGCAAGCAGAATTCAAATCCGAGGCTCCGTTCGTTTGAAATCGCTCCTATATCCAAAACCTACCTTCCAGTATGCTGGTTCGCCGAATCGTAGTCGGGAACGGAACACATGCATTTCCGACGTAAAATGACGAGAGGAATCGAATGCCGCGAGCAGAATTCAAATCCGAGGCTCCGTTCGTTTGAAATCGCTCCTATAGCCAAAAACATATTCTCCAGTATTCTTGGTCCCAGAATCGTAATCGGGAACGGAACACATGCATTTCCGACGTAAAATAACGAGGGGGATCGAATGGCGCCAGCAGAATTCAAATCCGAGGCACCGTTCGCCTGAAAATCGCTGCTATATCCAAAACCTATCTTCAAGTATTCTGGCTCCCCGAAACGTAATCGGGAATGGAACACATACATTTACGACGCAAAATGAAGAGGGGAATCAAATGCCGCAAGCAGAATTCAAATCCGAGGACCCGTTCCTTTGAAATCGCTCCTATATCCACAACCTATCTTCCAGTATTCTGGCTCCCCGAAACGTAATCGGGAATGGAACACATACATTTACGACGCAAAATGACGAGAGGAATCGAATGCCGCAAGCAGAATTCAAATCCGAGGACCCGTTCCTTTGAAATCGCTCCTATATCCACAACCTATCTTCCAGTATTCTGGCTCCCGGAATCGTAATCGGGAATGGAACACATGCATTTCCGACGTAAAATAACGAGGGGGATCGAATGGCGCCAGCAGAATTCAAATCCGAGGCACCGTTCTCCTGAAAATCGCTGCTATATCCAAAACCTACCTTCCAGTATTCTGGCTCCCGGAATCGTAATCGGGAACGGAACACATGCATTTCCGACGCAAAATGAAGAGGGGAATCAAATGCCGCAAGCAGAATTCAAATCCGAATCACCGCTCGCCTGAAAATTGCTGCTATATCCAAAACCTACCTTCCAGTATTCTGGCTCCCGGAATCGTAATCGGGAACGGAACACATGCATTTCCGACGTACAATGACGAGGGGAATCGAATGCCGCAAGCAGAATTCAAATCCGAGGACCCGTTCGTTTGAAATCGCTCCTATATCCACAACTTATCTTCCAGTATTCTGGCTCCCCGAAACGTAATCGGGAAAGGAACACATGCATTTCCGACGCAAAATGACGAGAGGAATCGAACGCCGCGAGCAGAATTCAATTCCGAGGCTCCGTTCGTTTGAAATCGCTCCTATATCCAAAACCTACCTTCCAGTATGCTGGTTCGCCGAATCGTAGTCGGGAACGGAACACATGCATTTCCGACGCAAAATGACGAGGGGAATCGAACGCCGCAAGCAGAATTCAAATCCGAGGCTCCGTTCGTTTGAAATCGCTCCTATAGCCACAAACATATTCTCCAGTATTCTTGGTCCCAGAATCGTAATTGTGAACGGAACACATGCATTTCCGACGTAAAATGACAAGGGGGATCGAATGGCGCCAGCAGAATTCAAATCCGAGGCACCGTTCGCCTGAAAATTGCTGCTATATCCAAAACCTACCTTCCAGTATTCTGGCTCCCGGAATCGTAATCGGGAACGGAACACATGCATTTCCGACGTACAATGACGAGGGGAATCGAATGCCGCAAGCAGAATTCAAATCCGAGGACCCGTTCGTTTGAAATCGGTCCTATATCCACAACTTATCTTCCAGTATTCTGGCTCCCCGAAACGTAATCGGGAAAGGAACACATGCATTTCCGACGCAAAATGACGAGGGGAATCGAATGCCGCAAGCAGAATTCAAATCCGAATCACCGTTCGCCTGAAAATCGGTCCAAAATCCAAAACCTACCTTCCAGTATTCTGGCTCCCCGAAACGTAATCGGGAAAGGAACACATGCATTTCCGACGCAAAATGACGAGGGGAATCGAATGCCGCAAGCAGAATTCAAATCCGAGGACCCGTTCGTTTGAAATCGCTCCTATATCCACAACCTATCTTCCAGTATTCTGGCTCCGCGAAACGTAATCGGGAAAGGAACACATGCATTTCCGACGCAAAATGACGAGGGGAATCGAACGCCGCGAGCAGAATTCAAATCCGAGGCACTGTTCGCCTGAAAGTCGCTCCAAAATCCAAAACCTATCTTCCAGTATTCTGGCTACCAGAATCGCAATCCGGAATGGAACACATGCATTTCCGACGCAAAATGACGAGAGGAATCGAATGCCGCAAGCAGAATTCAAATCCGAGGACCCGTTCCTTTGAAATCGCTCCTATATCCACAACCTATCTTCCAGTATTCTGGCTCCCCGAAACGTAATCGGGAATGGAACACATACATTTACGACGCAAAATGACGAGAGGAATCGAATGCCGCAAGCAGAATTCAAATCCGAGGACCCGTTCCTTTGAAATCGCTCCTATATCCACAACCTATCTTCCAGTATTCTGGCTCCCGGAATCGTAATCGGGAATGGAACACATGCATTTCCGACGTAAAATAACGAGGGGGATCGAATGGCGCCAGCAGAATTCAAATCCGAGGCACCGTTCTCCTGAAAAGCGCTGCTATATCCAAAACCTACCTTCCAGTATTCTGGCTCCCGGCATCGTAATCGGGAACGGAACACATGCATTTCCGACGCAAAATGAAGAGGGGAATCGAATGCCGCAAGCAGAATTCAAATCCGAGGCTCCGTTCGTTTGAAATCGCTCCTATATCCAAAACCTACCTTCCAGTATGCTGGTTCGCCGAATCGTAGTCGGGAACGGAACACATGCATTTCCGACGTAAAATGACGAGAGGAATCGAATGCCGCGAGCAGAATTCAAATCCGAGGCTCCGTTCGTTTGAAATCGCTCCTATAGCCAAAAACATATTCTCCAGTATTCTTGGTCCCAGAATCGTAATCGGGAACGGAACACATGCATTTCCGACGTAAAATAACGAGGGGGATCGAATGGCGCCAGCAGAATTCAAATCCGAGGCACCGTTCGCCTGAAAATCGCTGCTATATCCAAAACCTATCTTCCAGTATTCTGGCTCCCCGAAACGTAATCGGGAATGGAACACATACATTTACGACGCAAAATGAAGAGGGGAATCAAATGCCGCAAGCAGAATTCAAATCCGAGGACCCGTTCCTTTGAAATCGCTCCTATATCCACAACCTATCTTCCAGTATTCTGGCTCCCCGAAACGTAATCGGGAATGGAACACATACATTTACGACGCAAAATGACGAGAGGAATCGAATGCCGCAAGCAGAATTCAAATCCGAGGACCCGTTCCTTTGAAATCGCTCCTATATCCAAAACCGATCCTCTAGTATTCTGGCTCCCGGAATCGTAATCGGGAACGGAACACATGCATTTCCGACGTAAAATAACGAGGGGGATCGAATGGCGCCAGCAGAATTCAAATCCGAGGCACCGTTCTCCTGAAAAGCGCTGCTATATCCAAAACCTACCTTCCAGTATTCTGGCTCCCGGAATCGTAATCGGGAACGGAACACATGCATTTCCGACGCAAAATGAAGAGGGGAATCGAATGCCGCAAGCAGAATTCAAATCCGAGGCTCCGTTCGTTTGAAATCGCTCCTATATCCAAAACCTACCTTCCAGTATGCTGGTTCGCCGAATCGTAGTCGGGAACGGAACACATGCATTTCCGACGTAAAATGACGAGAGGAATCGAATGCCGCGAGCAGAATTCAAATCCGAGGCTCCGTTCGTTTGAAATCGCTCCTATAGCCAAAAACATATTCTCCAGTATTCTTGGTCCCAGAATCGTAATCGGGAACGGAACACATGCATTTCCGACGTAAAATAACGAGGGGGATCGAATGGCGCCAGCAGAATTCAAATCCGAGGCACCGTTCGCCTGAAAATCGCTGCTATATCCAAAACCTATCTTCCAGTATTCTGGCTCCCCGAAACGTAATCGGGAATGGAACACATACATTTACGACGCAAAATGAAGAGGGGAATCAAATGCCGCAAGCAGAATTCAAATCCGAGGACCCGTTCCTTTGAAATCGCTCCTATATCCACAACCTATCTTCCAGTATTCTGGCTCCCCGAAACGTAATCGGGAATGGAACACATACATTTACGACGCAAAATGACGAGAGGAATCGAATGCCGCAAGCAGAATTCAAATCCGAGGACCCGTTCCTTTGAAATCGCTCCTATATCCACAACCTATCTTCCAGTATTCTGGCTCCCGGAATCGTAATCGGGAATGGAACACATGCATTTCCGACGTAAAATAACGAGGGGGATCGAATGGCGCCAGCAGAATTCAAATCCGAGGCACCGTTCTCCTGAAAATCGCTGCTATATCCAAAACCTACCTTCCAGTATTCTGGCTCCCGGAATCGTAATCGGGAACGGAACACATGCATTTCCGACGCAAAATGAAGAGGGGAATCAAATGCCGCAAGCAGAATTCAAATCCGAATCACCGCTCGCCTGAAAATCGCTCCAAAATCCAAAACCTACCTTCCAGTATTCTGGCTCCCCGAAACGTAATCGGGAATGGAACACATACATTTCCGACGCAAAATGACGAGAGGAATCGAATGCCGCAAGCAGAATTCAAATCCGGGGCTCCGTTCGTTTGAAATCGCTCCTATAGCCAAAAACATATTCTCCAGTATTCTTGGTCCCAGAATCGTAATCGGGAACGGAACACATGCATTTCCGACGTAAAATAACGAGGGGGATCGAATGGCGCCAGCAGAATTCAAATCCGAGGCACCGTTCGCCTGAAAATCGCTGCTATATCCAAAACCTATCTTCCAGTATTCTGGCTCCCCGAAACGTAATCGGGAATGGAACACATACATTTACGACGCAAAATGAAGAGGGGAATCAAATGCCGCAAGCAGAATTCAAATCCGAGGACCCGTTCCTTTGAAATCGCTCCTATATCCACAACCTATCTTCCAGTATTCTGGCTCCCCGAAACGTAATCGGGAATGGAACACATACATTTACGACGCAAAATGACGAGAGGAATCGAATGCCGCAAGCAGAATTCAAATCCGAGGACCCGTTCCTTTGAAATCGCTCCTATATCCACAACCTATCTTCCAGTATTCTGGCTCCCGGAATCGTAATCGGGAATGGAACACATGCATTTCCGACGTAAAATAACGAGGGGGATCGAATGGCGCCAGCAGAATTCAAATCCGAGGCACCGTTCTCCTGAAAAGCGCTGCTATATCCAAAACCTACCTTCCAGTATTCTGGCTCCCGGAATCGTAATCGGGAACGGAACACATGCATTTCCGACGCAAAATGAAGAGGGGAATCGAATGCCGCAAGCAGAATTCAAATCCGAGGCTCCGTTCGTTTGAAATCGCTCCTATATCCAAAACCTACCTTCCAGTATTCTGGCTCCCGGAATCGTAATCGGGAACGGAACACATGCATTTCCGACGCAAAATGAAGAGGGGAATCAAATGCCGCAAGCAGAATTCAAATCCGAATCACCGCTCGCCTGAAAATCGCTCCAAAATCCAAAACCTACCTTCCAGTATTCTTGGTCCCAGAATCGTAATCGGGAACGGAACACATGCATTTCCGACGTAAAATAACGAGGGGGATCGAATGGCGCCAGCAGAATTCAAATCCCAGGACCCGTTCCTTTGAAATCGCTCCTATATCCACAACCTATCTTCCAGTATTCTGGCTCCCCGAAACGTAATCGGGAATGGAACACATACATTTACGACGCAAAATGACGAGAGGAATCGAATGCCGCAAGCAGAATTCAAATCCGAGGACCCGTTCCTTTGAAATCGCTCCTATATCCACAACCTATCTTCCAGTATTCTGGCTCCCCGAAACGTAATCGGGAATGGAACACATACATTTACGACGCAAAATGACGAGAGGAATCGAATGCCGCAAGCAGAATTCAAATCCGAGGACCCGTTCCTTTGAAATCGCTCCTATATCCACAACCTATCTTCCAGTATTCTGGCTCCCGGAATCGTAATCGGGAATGGAACACATGCATTTCCGACGTAAAATAACGAGGGGGATCGAATGGCGCCAGCAGAATTCAAATCCGAGGCACCGTTCTCCTGAAAATCGCTGCTATATCCAAAACCTACCTTCCAGTATTCTGGCTCCCGGAATCGTAATCGGGAACGGAACACATGCATTTCCGACGCAAAATGAAGAGGGGAATCAAATGCCGCAAGCAGAATTCAAATCCGAATCACCGCTCGCCTGAAAATCGCTCCAAAATCCAAAACCTACCTTCCAGTATTCTGGCTCCCCGAAACGTAATCGGGAATGGAACACATACATTTCCGACGCAAAATGACGAGAGGAATCGAATGCCGCAAGCAGAATTCAAATCCGGGGCTCCGTTCGTTTGAAATCGCTCCTATAGCCAAAAACATATTCTCCAGTATTCTTGGTCCCAGAATCGTAATCGGGAACGGAACACATGCATTTCCGACGTAAAATAACGAGGGGGATCGAATGGCGCCAGCAGAATTCAAATCCGAGGACCCGTTCCTTTGAAATCGCTCCTATATCCAAAACCTACCTTCCAGTATTCTGGCTCCCGGAATCGTAATCGGGAACGGAACACATGCATTTCCGACGTACAATGACGAGGGGAATCGAATGCCGCAAGCAGAATTCAAATCCGAGGACCCGTTCGTTTGAAATCGCTCCTATATCCACAACTTATCTTCCAGTATTCTGGCTCCCCGAAACGTAATCGGGAAAGGAACACATGCATTTCCGACGCAAAATGACGAGGGGAATCGAACGCCGCAAGCAGAATTCAAATCCGAGGCTCCGTTCGTTTGAAATCGCTCCTATAGCCACAAACATATTCTCCAGTATTCTTGGTCCCAGAATCGTAATTGTGAACGGAACACATGCATTTCCGACGTAAAATGACAAGGGGGATCGAATGGCGCCAGCAGAATTCAAATCCGAGGCACCGTTCGCCTGAAAATTGCTGCTATATCCAAAACCTACCTTCCAGTATTCTGGCTCCCGGAATCGTAATCGGGAACGGAACACATGCATTTCCGACGTACAATGACGAGGGGAATCGAATGCCGCAAGCAGAATTCAAATCCGAGGACCCGTTCGTTTGAAATCGGTCCTATATCCACAACTTATCTTCCAGTATTCTGGCTCCCCGAAACGTAATCGGGAAAGGAACACATGCATTTCCGACGCAAAATGACGAGGGGAATCGAATGCCGCAAGCAGAATTCAAATCCGAATCACCGTTCGCCTGAAAATCGGTCCAAAATCCAAAACCTACCTTCCAGTATTCTGGCTCCCCGAAACGTAATCGGGAAAGGAACACATGCATTTCCGACGCAAAATGACGAGGGGAATCGAATGCCGCAAGCAGAATTCAAATCCGAGGACCCGTTCGTTTGAAATCGCTCCTATATCCACAACCTATCTTCCAGTATTCTGGCTCCGCGAAACGTAATCGGGAAAGGAACACATGCATTTCCGACGCAAAATGACGAGGGGAATCGAACGCCGCGAGCAGAATTCAAATCCGAGGCACTGTTCGCCTGAAAGTCGCTCCAAAATCCAAAACCAATCCTCCAGTATTCTGGCTTACAGAATCGCAATCAGGAATGGAACACATGCATTTCCGACGCAAAATGACGAGAGGAATCGAATGCCGCAAGCAGAATTCAAATCCGAGGACCCGTTCGTTTGAAATCGCTCCTATATCCACAACCTATCTTCCAGTATTCTGGCTCCCCGAAACGTAATCGGGAAAGGAACACATGCATTTCCGACGCAAAATGACGAGGGGAATCGAATGCCGCAAGCAGAATTCAAATCCGAATCACCGTTCGCCTGAAAATCGGTCCAAAATCCAAAACCTACCTTCCAGTATTCTGGCTCCCCGAAACGTAATCGGGAAAGGAACACATGCATTTCCGACGCAAAATGACGAGGGGAATCGAATGCCGCAAGCAGAATTCAAATCCGAGGACCCGTTCGTTTGAAATCGCTCCTATATCCACAACCTATCTTCCAGTATTCTGGCTCCGCGAAACGTAATCGGGAAAGGAACACATGCATTTCCGACGCAAAATGACGAGGGGAATCGAACGCCGCGAGCAGAATTCAAATCCGAGGCACTGTTCGCCTGAAAGTCGCTCCAAAATCCAAAACCTATCTTCCAGTATTCTGGCTACCAGAATCGCAATCGGGAATGGAACACATGCATTTCCGACGCAAAATGACGAGAGGAATCGAATGCCGCAAGCAGAATTCAAATCCGAGGACCCGTTCCTTTGAAATCGCTCCTATATCCACATCCTATCTTCCAGTATTCTGGCTCCCCGAAACGTTATCGGGAATGGAACACATACATTTACGACGCAAAATGACGAGAGGAATCGAATGCCGCAAGCAGAATTCAAATCCGAGGACCCGTTCCTTTGAAATCGCTCCTATATCCACAACCTATCTTCCAGTATTCTGGCTCCCGGAATCGTAATCGGGAATGGAACACATGCATTTCCGACGTAAAATAACGAGGGGGATCGAATGGCGCCAGCAGAATTCAAATCCGAGGCACCGTTCTCCTGAAAAGCGCTGCTATATCCAAAACCTACCTTCCAGTATTCTGGCTCCCGGAATCGTAATCGGGAACGGAACACATGCATTTCCGACGCAAAATGAAGAGGGGAATCGAATGCCGCAAGCAGAATTCAAATCCGAGGCTCCGTTCGTTTGAAATCGCTCCTATATCCAAAACCTACCTTCCAGTATGCTGGTTCGCCGAATCATAGTCGGGAACGGAACACATGCATTTCCGACGTAAAATGACGAGAGGAATCGAATGCCGCGAGCAGAATTCAAATCCGAGGCTCCGTTCGTTTGAAATCGCTCCTAAAGCCAAAAACATATTCTCCAGTATTCTTGGTCCCAGAATCGTAATCGGGAACGGAACACATGCATTTCCGACGTAAAATAACGAGGGGGATCGAATGGCGCCAGCAGAATTCAAATCCGAGGCACCGTTCGCCTGAAAATCGCTGCTATATCCAAAACCTACCTTCCAGTATTCTGGCTCTCGGAATCGTAATCGGGAACGGAACACATGCATTTCCGACGCAAAATGAAGAGGGGAATCAAATGCCGCAAGCAGAATTCAAATCCGAATCACCGCTCGCCTGAAAATCGCTCCAAAATCCAAAACCTACCTTCCAGTATTCTGGCTCCCCGAAACGTAATCGGGAATGGAACACATACATTTACGACGCAAAATGACGAGAGGAATCGAATGCCGCAAGCAGAATTCAAATCCGAGGACCCGTTCGTTTGAAATCGCTCCTATATCCACAACCTATCTTCCAGTATTCTGGCTCCCCGAAACGTAATCGGGAATGGAACACATACATTTACGACGCAAAATGACGAGAGGAATCGAATGCCGCAAGCAGAATTCAAATCCGAGGACCCGTTCCTTTGAAATCGCTCCTATATCCACAACCTATCTTCCAGTATTCTGGCTCCCCGAAACGTAATCGGGAATGGAACACATACATTTACGACGCAAAATGACGAGAGGAATCGAATGCCGCAAGCAGAATTCAAATCCGAGGATCCGTTCGTTTGAAATCGCTCCTATATCCACAACCTATCTTCCAGTATTCTGGCTCCCGGAATCGTAATCGGGAATGGAACACATGCATTTCCGACGTAAAATAACGAGGGGGATCGAATGGCGCCAGCAGAATTCAAATCCGAGGCACCGTTCTCCTGAAAATCGCTGCTATATCCAAAACCTACCTTCCAGTATTCTGGCTCCCGGAATCGTAATCGGGAACGGAACACATGCATTTCCGACGCAAAATGAAGAGGGGAATCAAATGCCGCAAGCAGAATTCAAATCCGAATCACCGCTCGCCTGAAAATCGCTCCTAAATCCAAAACCTACCTTCCAGTATTCTTGGTCCCAGAATCGTAATCGGGAACGGAACACATGCATTTCCGACGTAAAATAACGAGGGGGATCGAATGGCGCCAGCAGAATTCAAATCCCAGGACCCGTTCCTTTGAAATCGCTCCTATATCCACAACCTATCTTCCAGTATTCTGGCTCCCCGAAACGTAATCGGGAATGGAACACATACATTTACGACGCAAAATGACGAGAGGAATCGAATGCCGCAAGCAGAATTCAAATCCGAGGACCCGTTCCTTTGAAATCGCTCCTATATCCACAACCTATCTTCCAGTATTCTGGCTCCCCGAAACGTAATCGGGAATGGAACACATACATTTACGACGCAAAATGACGAGAGGAATCGAATGCCGCAAGCAGAATTCAAATCCGAGGACCCGTTCCTTTGAAATCGCTCCAATATCCACAACCTATCTTCCAGTATTCTGGCTCCCGGAATCGTAATCGGGAATGGAACACATGCATTTCCGACGTAAAATAACGAGGGGGATCGAATGGCGCCAGCAGAATTCAAATCCGAGGCACCGTTCGCCTGAAAATCGCTGCTATATCCAAAACCTACCTTCCAGTATTCTGGCTCCCGGAATCGTAATCGGGAACGGAACACATGCATTTCCGACGCAAAATGAAGAGGGGAATCAAATGCCGCAAGCAGAATTCAAATCCGAATCACCGCTCGCCTGAAAATCGCTCCAAAATCCAAAACCTACCTTCCAGTATTCTGGCTCCCCGAAACGTAATCGGGAATGGAACACATACATTTCCGACGCAAAATGACGAGAGGAATCGAATGCCGCAAGCAGAATTCAAATCCGAGGCTCCGTTCGTTTGAAATCGCTCCTATAGCCAAAAACATATTCTCCAGTATTCTTGGTCCCAGAATCGTAATCGGGAACGGAACACATGCATTTCCGACGTAAAATAACGAGGGGGATCGAATGGCGCCAGCAGAATTCAAATCCGAGGACCCGTTCCTTTGAAATCGCTCCTATATCCACAACCTATCTTCCAGTATTCTGGCTCCCCGAAACGTAATCGGGAATGGAACACATACATTTACGACGCAAAATGACGAGAGGAATCGAATGCCGCAAGCAGAATTCAAATCCGAGGACCCGTTCCTTTGAAATCGCTCCTATATCCACAACCTATCTTCCAGTATTCTGGCTCCCCGAAACGTAATCGGGAATGGAACACATACATTTACGACGCAAAATGACGAGAGGAATCGAATGCCGCAAGCAGAATTCAAATCCGAGGACCCGATCCTTTGAAATCGCTCCTATATCCACAACCTATCTTCCAGTATTCTGGCTCCCCGAAACGTAATCGGGAATGGAACACATACATTTACGACGCAAAATGACGAGAGGAATCGAATGCCGCAAGCAGAATTCAAATCCGAGGACCCGTTCCTTTGAAATCGCTCCTATATCCACAACCTATCTTCCAGTATTCTGGCTACCAGAATCGCAATCCGGAATGGAACACATGCATTTCCGACGTAAAATGACGAGAGGAATCGAACGCTGCGAGCAGAATTCAATTCCGAGGCTCCGTTCGTTTGAAATCGCTCCTATATCCAAAACCTACCTTCCAGTATGCTGGTTCGCCGAATCGTAGTCGGGAACGGAACACATGCATTTCCGACGCAAAATGACGAGAGGAATCGAATGCCGCAAGCAGAATTCAAATCCGAGGACCCGTTCCTTTGAAATCGCTCCTATATCCACAACCTATCTTCCAGTATTCTGGCTACCAGAATCGCAATCCGGAATGGAACACATGCATTTCCGACGTAAAATGACAAGGGGGATCGAATGGCGCCAGCAGAATTCAAATCCGAGGACCCGTTCGTTTGAAATCGCTCCTATATCCACAACCTATCTTCCAGTATTCTGGCTCCGCGAAACGTAATCGGGAAAGGAACACATGCATTTCCGACGCAAAATGACGACGGGAATCGAACGCCGCGAGCAGAATTCAAATCCGAGGCACTGTTCGCCTGAAAGTCGCTCCAAAATCCAAAACCTATCTTCCAGTATTCTGGCTACCAGAATCGCAATCCGGAATGGAACACATGCATTTCCGACGTAAAATGACGAGAGGAATCGAATGCCGCGAGCAGAATTCAAATCCGAGGCTCCGTTCGTCTGAAAATCGCTCTTAAATCCAAAACCTATCTTCCAGTATGCTGGTTCGCCGAATCGTAGTCGGGAACGGAACACACGCATTTCCGACGTAAAATGACGAGAGGAATCGAATGCCGCGAGCAGAATTCAAATCCGAGGCTCCGTTCGTCTGAAAATCGCTCTTAAATCCATAACCTATCTTCCAATATTCTGGCTCCCCGAAACGTAATCGGGAACGGAACACATGCATTTCCGACGCAAAATGAAGAGGGGAATCGAATGCCGAAAGCAGAATTCAAATCCGAGGCACCGTTCGTTTCAAATGGCTCTTATATCCACAACCTATCTTCCAGTATTCTGGCTCCCCGAAACGTAATCGGGGACGGAACATATGCATTTCCGACGCAAAATGGCGAGGGGAATCGAATGCCGCAAGCAGAATTCAAATCCGATGCTCCGTTCGTTTGAAATCGCTCCTATATCCAAAACCTACCTTCCAGTATGCTGGTTCGCCGAATCGTAGTCGGGAACGGAACACATACATTTCCGACGCAAAATGACGAGGGGAATCGAATGCCGCAAGCAGAATTCAAATCCGAGGCACTGTTCGCCTGAAAGTCGCTCCAAAATCCAAAACCTATCTTCCAGTATTCTGGCTACCAGAATCGCAATCCGGAATGGAACACATGCATTTCCGACGTAAAATGACGAGAGGAATCGAACGCCGCGAGCGGAATTCAAATCCGAAGCTCCGTTCGTTTGAAATCGCTCCTATATCCAAAACCTACCTTCCAGTATGCTGGTTCGCCGAATCGTAGTCGGGAACGGAACACATGCATTTCCGACGTAAAATGACGAGAGGAATCGAATGCCGCGAGCAGAATTCAAATCCGAGGCTCCGTTCGTCTGAAAATCGCTCTGGAATCCAAAACCTATCTTCCAGTATTCTGGCTCCCCGAAACGTAATCGGGAACGGAACACATGCATTTCCGACGCAAAATGAAGAGGGGAATCGAATGCCGCAAGCAGAATTCAAATCCGAGGCACCGTTCGTTTCAAATGGCTCTTATATCCACAACCTATCTTCCAGTATTCTGGCTCCCCGAAACGTAATCGGGAACGGAACATATGCATTTCCGACGCAAAATGACGAGGGGAATCGAATGCCGCAAGCAGAATTCAAATCCGATGCTCCGTTCGTTTGAAACAGCTCCTATAGCCACAACCTATCTTCCAGTATTCTGGCTCCCCGAAACGTAATCGGGAATGGAACACATACATTTACGACGCAAAATGACGAGAGGAATCGAATGCCGCAAGCAGAATTCAAATCCGAGGACCCGTTCCTTTGAAATCGCTCCTATATCCACAACCTATCTTCCAGTATTCTTGCTCCCGGAATCGTAATCGGGAATGGAACACATGCATTTCCGACGTAAAATAACGAGGGGGATCGAATGGCGCCAGCAGAATTCAAATCCGAGGCACCGTTCTCCTGAAAATCGCTGCTATATCCAAAACCTACCTTCCAGTATTCTGGCTCCCGGAATCGTAATCGGGAACGGAACACATGCATTTCCGACGCAAAATGAAGAGGGGAATCGAATGCCGCAAGCAGAATTCAAATCCGAGGCTCCGTTCGTTTGAAATCGCTCCTATATCCAAAACCTACCTTCCAGTATGCTGGTTCGCCGAATCGTAGTCGGGAACGGAACACATGCATTTCCGACGTAAAATGACGAGAGGAATCGAATGCCGCGAGCAGAATTCAAATCCGAGGCTCCGTTCGTTTGAAATCGCTCCTATAGCCAAAAACATATTCTCCAGTATTCTTGGTCCCAGAATCGTAATCGTGAACGGAACACATGCATTTCCGACGTAAAATGACAAGGGGGATCGAATGGCGCCAGCAGAATTCAAATCCGAGGACCCGTTCGTTTGAAATCGCTCCTATATCCACAACTTATCTTCCAGTATTCTGGCTCCCCGAAATGTAATCGGGAAAGGAACACATGCATTTCCGACGCAAAAAGACGAGAGGAATCGAATGCCGCAAGCAGGATTCAAATCCGGGGCTCCGTTCGTTTGAAATCGCTCCTATAGCCAAAAACATATTCTCCAGTATTCTTGGTCCCAGAATCGTAATCGGGAACGGAACACATGCATTTCCGACGTAAAATAACGAGGGGGATCGAATGGCGCCAGCAGAATTCAAATCCGAATCACCGTTCGCCTGAAAATCGGTCCAAAATCCAAAACCTATCTTCCAGTATTCTGGCTACCAGAATCGCAATCCGGAATGGAACACATGCATTTCCGACGCAAAATGACGAGAGGAATCGAATGCCGCAAGCAGAATTCAAATCCGAGGACCCGTTCGTTTGAAATCGCTCCTATATCCACAACCTATCTTCCAGTATTCTGGCTCCCCGAAACGTAATCGGGAAAGGAACACATGCATTTCCGACGCAAAATGACGAGGGGAATCGAATGCCGCAAGCAGAATTCAAATCCGAATCACCGTTCGCCTGAAAATCGGTCCAAAATCCAAAACCTACCTTCCAGTATTCTGGCTCCGCGAAACGTAATCGGGAAAGGAACACATGCATTTCCGACGCAAAATGACGAGGGGAATCGAACGCCGCGAGCAGAATTCAAATCCGAGGCACTGTTCGCCTGAAAGTCGCTCCAAAATCCAAAACCTATCTTCCAGTATTCTGGCTACCAGAATCGCAATCCGGAATGGAACACATGCATTTCCGACGCAAAATGACGAGAGGAATCGAATGCCGCAAGCAGAATTCAAATCCGAGGACCCGTTCGTTTGAAATCGCTCCTATATCCACAACCTATCTTCCAGTATTCTGGCTCCCCGAAACGTAATCGGGAAAGGAACACATGCATTTCCGACGCAAAATGACGAGGGGAATCGAATGCCGCAAGCAGAATTCAAATCCGAATCACCGTTCGCCTGAAAATCGGTCCAAAATCCAAAACCTACCTTCCAGTATTCTGGCTCCCCGAAACGTAATCGGGAAAGGAACACATGCATTTCCGACGCAAAATGACGAGGGGAATCGAATGCCGCAAGCAGAATTCAAATCCGAGGACCCGTTCGTTTGAAATCGCTCCTATATCCACAACCTATCTTCCAGTATTCTGGCTCCGCGAAACGTAATCGGGAAAGGAACACATGCATTTCCGACGCAAAATGACGAGGGGAATCGAACGCCGCGAGCAGAATTCAAATCCGAGGCACTGTTCGCCTGAAAGTCGCTCCAAAATCCAAAACCTATCTTCCAGTATTCTGGCTCCCAGAATCGCAATCCGGAATGGAACACATGCATTTCCGACGCAAAATGACGAGAGGAATCGAATGCCGCAAGCAGAATTCAAATCCGAGGACCCGTTCCTTTGAAATCGCTCCTATATCCACATCCTATCTTCCAGTATTCTGGCTCCCCGAAACGTTATCGGGAATGGAACACATACATTTACGACGCAAAATGACGAGAGGAATCGAATGCCGCAAGCAGAATTCAAATCCGAGGACCCGTTCCTTTGAAAATCCTTCCTATATCCAAAACCGATCCTCTAGTATTCTGGCTCCCGGAATCGTAATCGGGAATGGAACACATGCATTTCCGACGTAAAATAACGAGGGGGATCGAATGGCGCCAGCAGAATTCAAATCCGAGGCACCGTTCTCCTGAAAAGCGCTGCTATATCCAAAACCTACCTTCCAGTATTCTGGCTCCCGGAATCGTAATCGGGAACGGAACACATGCATTTCCGACGCAAAATGAAGAGGGGAATCGAATGCCGCAAGCAGAATTCAAATCCGAGGCTCCGTTCGTTTGAAATCGCTCCTATATCCAAAACCTACCTTCCAGTATGCTGGTTCGCCGAATCATAGTCGGGAACGGAACACATGCATTTCCGACGTAAAATGACGAGAGGAATCGAATGCCGCGAGCAGAATTCAAATCCGAGGCTCCGTTCGTTTGAAATCGCTCCTAAAGCCAAAAACATATTCTCCAGTATTCTTGGTCCCAGAATCGTAATCGGGAACGGAACACATGCATTTCCGACGTAAAATAACGAGGGGGATCGAATGGCGCCAGCAGAATTCAAATCCGAGGCACCGTTCGCCTGAAAATCGCTGCTATATCCAAAACCTACCTTCCAGTATTCTGGCTCTCGGAATCGTAATCGGGAACGGAACACATGCATTTCCGACGCAAAATGAAGAGGGGAATCAAATGCCGCAAGCAGAATTCAAATCCGAATCACCGCTCGCCTGAAAATCGCTCCAAAATCCAAAACCTACCTTCCAGTATTCTGGCTCCCCGAAACGTAATCGGGAATGGAACACATACATTTACGACGCAAAATGACGAGAGGAATCGAATGCCGCAAGCAGAATTCAAATCCGAGGACCCGTTCCTTTGAAATCGCTCCTATATCCACAACCTATCTTCCAGTATTCTGGCTCCCCGAAACGTAATCGGGAATGGAACACATACATTTACGACGCAAAATGACGAGAGGAATCGAATGCCGCAAGCAGAATTCAAATCCGAGGACCCGTTCCTTTGAAATCGCTCCTATATCCACAACCTATCTTCCAGTATTCTGGCTCCCCGAAACGTAATCGGGAATGGAACACATACATTTACGACGCAAAATGACGAGAGGAATCGAATGCCGCAAGCAGAATTCAAATCCGAGGATCCGTTCGTTTGAAATCGCTCCTATATCCACAACCTATCTTCCAGTATTCTGGCTCCCGGAATCGTAATCGGGAATGGAACACATGCATTTCCGACGTAAAATAACGAGGGGGATCGAATGGCGCCAGCAGAATTCAAATCCGAGGCACCGTTCTCCTGAAAATCGCTGCTATATCCAAAACCTACCTTCCAGTATTCTGGCTCCCGGAATCGTAATCGGGAACGGAACACATGCATTTCCGACGCAAAATGAAGAGGGGAATCAAATGCCGCAAGCAGAATTCAAATCCGAATCACCGCTCGCCTGAAAATCGCTCCAAAATCCAAAACCTACCTTCCAGTATTCTTGGTCCCAGAATCGTAATCGGGAACGGAACACATGCATTTCCGACGTAAAATAACGAGGGGGATCGAATGGCGCCAGCAGAATTCAAATCCCAGGACCCGTTCCTTTGAAATCGCTCCTATATCCACAACCTATCTTCCAGTATTCTGGCTCCCCGAAACGTAATCGGGAATGGAACACATACATTTACGACGCAAAATGACGAGAGGAATCGAATGCCGCAAGCAGAATTCAAATCCGAGGACCCGTTCCTTTGAAATCGCTCCTATATCCACAACCTATCTTCCAGTATTCTGGCTCCCCGAAACGTAATCGGGAATGGAACACATACATTTACGACGCAAAATGACGAGAGGAATCGAATGCCGCAAGCAGAATTCAAATCCGAGGACCCGTTCCTTTGAAATCGCTCCAATATCCACAACCTATCTTCCAGTATTCTGGCTCCCGGAATCGTAATCGGGAATGGAACACATGCATTTCCGACGTAAAATAACGAGGGGGATCGAATGGCGCCAGCAGAATTCAAATCCGAGGCACCGTTCTCCTGAAAATCGCTGCTATATCCAAAACCTACCTTCCAGTATTCTGGCTCCCGGAATCGTAATCGGGAACGGAACACATGCATTTCCGACGCAAAATGAAGAGGGGAATCAAATGCCGCAAGCAGAATTCAAATCCGAATCACCGCTCGCCTGAAAATCGCTCCAAAATCCAAAACCTACCTTCCAGTATTCTGGCTCCCCGAAACGTAATCGGGAATGGAACACATACATTTCCGACGCAAAATGACGAGAGGAATCGAATGCCGCAAGCAGAATTCAAATCCGAGGCTCCGTTCGTTTGAAATCGCTCCTATAGCCAAAAACATATTCTCCAGTATTCTTGGTCCCAGAATCGTAATCGGGAACGGAACACATGCATTTCCGACGTAAAATAACGAGGGGGATCGAATGGCGCCAGCAGAATTCAAATCCGAGGACCCGTTCCTTTGAAATCGCTCCTATATCCACAACCTATCTTCCAGTATTCTGGCTCCCCGAAACGTAATCGGGAATGGAACACATACATTTACGACGCAAAATGACGAGAGGAATCGAATGCCGCAAGCAGAATTCAAATCCGAGGACCCGTTCCTTTGAAATCGCTCCTATATCCACAACCTATCTTCCAGTATTCTGGCTCCCCGAAACGTAATCGGGAATGGAACACATACATTTACGACGCAAAATGACGAGAGGAATCGAATGCCGCAAGCAGAATTCAAATCCGAGGACCCGATCCTTTGAAATCGCTCCTATATCCACAACCTATCTTCCAGTATTCTGGCTCCCCGAAACGTAATCGGGAATGGAACACATACATTTACGACGCAAAATGACGAGAGGAATCGAATGCCGCAAGCAGAATTCAAATCCGAGGACCCGTTCCTTTGAAATCGCTCCTATATCCACAACCTATCTTCCAGTATTCTGGCTACCAGAATCGCAATCCGGAATGGAACACATGCATTTCCGACGTAAAATGACGAGAGGAATCGAACGCTGCGAGCAGAATTCAATTCCGAGGCTCCGTTCGTTTGAAATCGCTCCTATATCCAAAACCTACCTTCCAGTATGCTGGTTCGCCGAATCGTAGTCGGGAACGGAACACATGCATTTCCGACGCAAAATGACGAGAGGAATCGAATGCCGCAAGCAGAATTCAAATCCGAGGACCCGTTCCTTTGAAATCGCTCCTATATCCACAACCTATCTTCCAGTATTCTGGCTACCAGAATCGCAATCCGGAATGGAACACATGCATTTCCGACGTAAAATGACAAGGGGGATCGAATGGCGCCAGCAGAATTCAAATCCGAGGACCCGTTCGTTTGAAATCGCTCCTATATCCACAACCTATCTTCCAGTATTCTGGCTCCGCGAAACGTAATCGGGAAAGGAACACATGCATTTCCGACGCAAAATGACGACGGGAATCGAACGCCGCGAGCAGAATTCAAATCCGAGGCACTGTTCGCCTGAAAGTCGCTCCAAAATCCAAAACCTATCTTCCAGTATTCTGGCTACCAGAATCGCAATCCGGAATGGAACACATGCATTTCCGACGTAAAATGACGAGAGGAATCGAATGCCGCGAGCAGAATTCAAATCCGAGGCTCCGTTCGTCTGAAAATCGCTCTTAAATCCAAAACCTATCTTCCAGTATGCTGGTTCGCCGAATCGTAGTCGGGAACGGAACACACGCATTTCCGACGTAAAATGACGAGAGGAATCGAATGCCGCGAGCAGAATTCAAATCCGAGGCTCCGTTCGTCTGAAAATCGCTCTTAAATCCATAACCTATCTTCCAATATTCTGGCTCCCCGAAACGTAATCGGGAACGGAACACATGCATTTCCGACGCAAAATGAAGAGGGGAATCGAATGCCGAAAGCAGAATTCAAATCCGAGGCACCGTTCGTTTCAAATGGCTCTTATATCCACAACCTATCTTCCAGTATTCTGGCTCCCCGAAACGTAATCGGGGACGGAACATATGCATTTCCGACGCAAAATGGCGAGGGGAATCGAATGCCGCAAGCAGAATTCAAATCCGATGCTCCGTTCGTTTGAAATCGCTCCTATATCCAAAACCTACCTTCCAGTATGCTGGTTCGCCGAATCGTAGTCGGGAACGGAACACATACATTTCCGACGCAAAATGACGAGGGGAATCGAATGCCGCAAGCAGAATTCAAATCCGAGGCACTGTTCGCCTGAAAGTCGCTCCAAAATCCAAAACCTATCTTCCAGTATTCTGGCTACCAGAATCGCAATCCGGAATGGAACACATGCATTTCCGACGTAAAATGACGAGAGGAATCGAACGCCGCGAGCGGAATTCAAATCCGAAGCTCCGTTCGTTTGAAATCGCTCCTATATCCAAAACCTACCTTCCAGTATGCTGGTTCGCCGAATCGTAGTCGGGAACGGAACACATGCATTTCCGACGTAAAATGACGAGAGGAATCGAATGCCGCGAGCAGAATTCAAATCCGAGGCTCCGTTCGTCTGAAAATCGCTCTGGAATCCAAAACCTATCTTCCAGTATTCTGGCTCCCCGAAACGTAATCGGGAACGGAACACATGCATTTCCGACGCAAAATGAAGAGGGGAATCGAATGCCGCAAGCAGAATTCAAATCCGAGGCACCGTTCGTTTCAAATGGCTCTTATATCCACAACCTATCTTCCAGTATTCTGGCTCCCCGAAACGTAATCGGGAACGGAACATATGCATTTCCGACGCAAAATGACGAGGGGAATCGAATGCCGCAAGCAGAATTCAAATCCGATGCTCCGTTCGTTTGAAACAGCTCCTATAGCCACAACCTATCTTCCAGTATTCTGGCTCCCCGAAACGTAATCGGGAATGGAACACATACATTTACGACGCAAAATGACGAGAGGAATCGAATGCCGCAAGCAGAATTCAAATCCGAGGACCCGTTCCTTTGAAATCGCTCCTATATCCACAACCTATCTTCCAGTATTCTTGCTCCCGGAATCGTAATCGGGAATGGAACACATGCATTTCCGACGTAAAATAACGAGGGGGATCGAATGGCGCCAGCAGAATTCAAATCCGAGGCACCGTTCTCCTGAAAATCGCTGCTATATCCAAAACCTACCTTCCAGTATTCTGGCTCCCGGAATCGTAATCGGGAACGGAACACATGCATTTCCGACGCAAAATGAAGAGGGGAATCGAATGCCGCAAGCAGAATTCAAATCCGAGGCTCCGTTCGTTTGAAATCGCTCCTATATCCAAAACCTACCTTCCAGTATGCTGGTTCGCCGAATCGTAGTCGGGAACGGAACACATGCATTTCCGACGTAAAATGACGAGAGGAATCGAATGCCGCGAGCAGAATTCAAATCCGAGGCTCCGTTCGTTTGAAATCGCTCCTATAGCCAAAAACATATTCTCCAGTATTCTTGGTCCCAGAATCGTAATCGTGAACGGAACACATGCATTTCCGACGTAAAATGACAAGGGGGATCGAATGGCGCCAGCAGAATTCAAATCCGAGGACCCGTTCGTTTGAAATCGCTCCTATATCCACAACTTATCTTCCAGTATTCTGGCTCCCCGAAATGTAATCGGGAAAGGAACACATGCATTTCCGACGCAAAAAGACGAGAGGAATCGAATGCCGCAAGCAGGATTCAAATCCGGGGCTCCGTTCGTTTGAAATCGCTCCTATAGCCAAAAACATATTCTCCAGTATTCTTGGTCCCAGAATCGTAATCGGGAACGGAACACATGCATTTCCGACGTAAAATAACGAGGGGGATCGAATGGCGCCAGCAGAATTCAAATCCGAGGACCCGTTCCTTTGAAATCGCTCCTATATCCACAACCTATCTTCCAGTATTCTGGCTCCCCGAAACGTAATCAGGAATGGAACACATACATTTACGACGCAAAATGACGAGAGGAATCGAATGCCGCAAGCAGAATTCAAATCCGAGGACCCGTTCCTTTGAAATCGCTCCTATATCCACAACCTATCTTCCAGTATTCTGGCTACCAGAATCGCAATCCGGAATGGAACACATGCATTTCCGACGTAAAATGACGAGAGGAATCGAACGCTGCGAGCAGAATTCAATTCCGAGGCTCCGTTCGTTTGAAATCGCTCCTATATCCAAAACCTACCTTCCAGTATGCTGGTTCGCCGAATCGTAGTCGGGAACGGAACACATGCATTTCCGACGCAAAATGACGAGAGGAATCGAATGCCGCAAGCAGAATTCAAATCCGAGGACCCGTTCCTTTGAAATCGCTCCTATATCCACAACCTATCTTCCAGTATTCTGGCTACCAGAATCGCAATCCGGAATGGAACACATGCATTTCCGACGTAAAATGACAAGGGGGATCGAATGGCGCCAGCAGAATTCAAATCCGAGGACCCGTTCGTTTGAAATCGCTCCTATATCCACAACCTATCTTCCAGTATTCTGGCTCCGCGAAACGTAATCGGGAAAGGAACACATGCATTTCCGACGCAAAATGACGACGGGAATCGAACGCCGCGAGCAGAATTCAAATCCGAGGCACTGTTCGCCTGAAAGTCGCTCCAAAATCCAAAACCTATCTTCCAGTATTCTGGCTACCAGAATCGCAATCCGGAATGGAACACATGCATTTCCGACGTAAAATGACGAGAGGAATCGAATGCCGCGAGCAGAATTCAAATCCGAGGCTCCGTTCGTCTGAAAATCGCTCTTAAATCCAAAACCTATCTTCCAGTATGCTGGTTCGCCGAATCGTAGTCGGGAACGGAACACACGCATTTCCGACGTAAAATGACGAGAGGAATCGAATGCCGCGAGCAGAATTCAAATCCGAGGCTCCGTTCGTCTGAAAATCGCTCTTAAATCCATAACCTATCTTCCAATATTCTGGCTCCCCGAAACGTAATCGGGAACGGAACACATGCATTTCCGACGCAAAATGAAGAGGGGAATCGAATGCCGAAAGCAGAATTCAAATCCGAGGCACCGTTCGTTTCAAATGGCTCTTATATCCACAACCTATCTTCCAGTATTCTGGCTCCCCGAAACGTAATCGGGGACGGAACATATGCATTTCCGACGCAAAATGGCGAGGGGAATCGAATGCCGCAAGCAGAATTCAAATCCGATGCTCCGTTCGTTTGAAATCGCTCCTATATCCAAAACCTACCTTCCAGTATGCTGGTTCGCCGAATCGTAGTCGGGAACGGAACACATACATTTCCGACGCAAAATGACGAGGGGAATCGAATGCCGCAAGCAGAATTCAAATCCGAGGCACTGTTCGCCTGAAAGTCGCTCCAAAATCCAAAACCTATCTTCCAGTATTCTGGCTACCAGAATCGCAATCCGGAATGGAACACATGCATTTCCGACGTAAAATGACGAGAGGAATCGAACGCCGCGAGCGGAATTCAAATCCGAAGCTCCGTTCGTTTGAAATCGCTCCTATATCCAAAACCTACCTTCCAGTATGCTGGTTCGCCGAATCGTAGTCGGGAACGGAACACATGCATTTCCGACGTAAAATGACGAGAGGAATCGAATGCCGCGAGCAGAATTCAAATCCGAGGCTCCGTTCGTCTGAAAATCGCTCTGGAATCCAAAACCTATCTTCCAGTATTCTGGCTCCCCGAAACGTAATCGGGAACGGAACACATGCATTTCCGACGCAAAATGAAGAGGGGAATCGAATGCCGCAAGCAGAATTCAAATCCGAGGCACCGTTCGTTTGAAACGGCTCTTATATCCACAACCTATCTTCCAGTATTCTGGCTCCCCGAAACGTAATCGGGAACGGAACATATGCATTTCCGACGCAAAATGACGAGGGGAATCGAATGCCGCAAGCAGAATTCAAATCCGATGCTCCGTTCGTTTGAAACAGCTCCTATAGCCACAACCTATCTTCCAGTATTCTGGCTCCCCGAAACGTAATCGGGAATGGAACACATACATTTACGACGCAAAATGACGAGAGGAATCGAATGCCGCAAGCAGAATTCAAATCCGAGGACCCGTTCCTTTGAAATCGCTCCTATATCCACAACCTATCTTCCAGTATTCTTGCTCCCGGAATCGTAATCGGGAATGGAACACATGCATTTCCGACGTAAAATAACGAGGGGGATCGAATGGCGCCAGCAGAATTCAAATCCGAGGCACCGTTCTCCTGAAAATCGCTGCTATATCCAAAACCTACCTTCCAGTATTCTGGCTCCCGGAATCGTAATCGGGAACGGAACACATGCATTTCCGACGCAAAATGAAGAGGGGAATCGAATGCCGCAAGCAGAATTCAAATCCGAGGCTCCGTTCGTTTGAAATCGCTCCTATATCCAAAACCTACCTTCCAGTATGCTGGTTCGCCGAATCGTAGTCGGGAACGGAACACATGCATTTCCGACGTAAAATGACGAGAGGAATCGAATGCCGCGAGCAGAATTCAAATCCGAGGCTCCGTTCGTTTGAAATCGCTCCTATAGCCAAAAACATATTCTCCAGTATTCTTGGTCCCAGAATCGTAATCGTGAACGGAACACATGCATTTCCGACGTAAAATGACAAGGGGGATCGAATGGCGCCAGCAGAATTCAAATCCGAGGACCCGTTCGTTTGAAATCGC
Source organism: Ectemnius lituratus (assembly GCA_910593735.2). Lineage (NCBI taxonomy): Eukaryota > Metazoa > Arthropoda > Insecta > Hymenoptera > Crabronidae > Ectemnius > Ectemnius lituratus. The sequence continues at coordinate 1,999,011 of OU343043.1, forward strand.
TCCTATATCCACAACTTATCTTCCAGTATTCTGGCTCCCCGAAATGTAATCGGGAAAGGAACACATGCATTTCCGACGCAAAATGACGAGGGGAATCGAATGCCGCAAGCAGAATTCAAATCCGAGGCTCCGTTCGTTTGAAATCGCTCCTATAGCCAAAAACATATTCTCCAGTATTCTTGGTCCCAGAATCGTAATCGGGAACGGAACACATGCATTTCCGACGTAAAATAACGAGGGGGATCGAATGGCGCAAGCAGAATTCAAATCCGAGGCACCGTTCGCCTGAAAATCGCTGCTATATCCAAAACCTACCTTCCAGTATTCTGGCTCCCGGAATCGTAATCGGGAATGGAACACATGCATTTCCGACGTAAAATAACGAGGGGGATCGAATGGCGCCAGCAGAATTCAAATCCGAGGCACCGTTCTCCTGAAAATCGCTGCTATATCCAAAACCTACCTTCCAGTATTCTGGCTCCCGGAATCGTAATCGGGAACGGAACACATGCATTTCCGACGCAAAATGAAGAGGGGAATCAAATGCCGCAAGCAGAATTCAAATCCGAATCACCGCTCGCCTGAAAATCGCTCCAAAATCCAAAACCTACCTTCCAGTATTCTGGCTCCCCGAAACGTAATCGGGAATGGAACACATACATTTCCGACGCAAAAAGACGAGAGGAATCGAATGCCGCAAGCAGGATTCAAATCCGGGGCTCCGTTCGTTTGAAATCGCTCCTATAGCCAAAAACATATTCTCCAGTATTCTTGGTCCCAGAATCGTAATCGGGAACGGAACACATGCATTTCCGACGTAAAATAACGAGGGGGATCGAATGGCGCCAGCAGAATTCAAATCCGAGGACCCGTTCCTTTGAAATCGCTCCTATATCCACAACCTATCTTCCAGTATTCTGGCTCCCCGAAACGTAATCAGGAATGGAACACATACATTTACGACGCAAAATGACGAGAGGAATCGAATGCCGCAAGCAGAATTCAAATCCGAGGACCCGTTCCTTTGAAATCGCTCCTATATCCACAACCTATCTTCCAGTATTCTGGCTCCCCGAAACGTTATCGGGAATGGAACACATACATTTACGACGCAAAATGACGAGAGGAATCGAATGCCGCAAGCAGAATTCAAATCCGAGGACCCGTTCCTTTGAAATCGCTCCTATATCCACAACCTATCTTCCAGTATTCTGGCTCCCGGAATCGTAATCGGGAATGGAACACATGCATTTCCGACGTAAAATAACGAGGGGGATCGAATGGCGCCAGCAGAATTCAAATCCGAGGCACCGTTCTCCTGAAAATCGCTGCTATATCCAAAACCTACCTTCCAGTATTCTGGCTCCCGGAATCGTAATCGGGAACGGAACACATGCATTTCCGACGCAAAATGAAGAGGGGAATCAAATGCCGCAAGCAGAATTCAAATCCGAATCACCGCTCGCCTGAAAATCGCTCCAAAATCCAAAACCTACCTTCCAGTATTCTGGCTCCCCGAAAGGTAATCGGGAATGGAACACACATTTCCGACGCAAAATGACGAGAGGAATCGAATGCCGCAAGCAGAATTCAAATCCGGGGCTCCGTTCGTTTGAAATCGCTCCTATAGCCAAAAACATATTCTCCAGTATTCTTGGTCCCAGAATCGTAATCGGGAACGGAACACATGCATTTCCGACGTAAAATAACGAGGGGGATCGAATGGCGCCAGCAGAATTCAAATCCGAGGACCCGTTCCTTTGAAATCGCTCCTATATCCACAACCTATCTTCCAGTATTCTGGCTCCCCGAAACGTAATCGGGAATGGAACACATACATTTACGACGCAAAATGACGAGAGGAATCGAATGCCGCAAGCAGAATTCAAATCCGAGGACCCGTTCCTTTGAAATCGCTCCTATATCCACAACCTATCTTCCAGTATTCTGGCTCCCCGAAACGTAATCGGGAATGGAACACATACATTTACGACGCAAAATGACGAGAGGAATCGAATGCCGCAAGCAGAATTCAAATCCGAGGACCCGTTCCTTTGAAATCGCTCCTATATCCACAACCTATCTTCCAGTATTCTGGCTCCCGGAATCGTAATCGGGAATGGAACACATGCATTTCCGACGTAAAATAACGAGGGGGATCGAATGGCGCCAGCAGAATTCAAATCCGAGGCACCGTTCTCCTGAAAATCGCTGCTATATCCAAAACCTACCTTCCAGTATTCTGGCTCCCGGAATCGTAATCGGGAACGGAACACATGCATTTCCGACGCAAAATGAAGAGGTGAATCAAATGCCGCAAGCAGAATTCAAATCCGAATCACCGCTCGCCTGAAAATCGCTCCAAAATCCAAAACCTACCTTCCAGTATTCTGGCTCCCCGAAACGTAATCGGGAATGGAACACATACATTTCCGACGCAAAATGACGAGAGGAATCGAATGCCGCAAGCAGAATTCAAATCCGGGGCTCCGTTCGTTTGAAATCGCTCCTATAGCCAAAAACATATTCTCCAGTATTCTTGGTCCCAGAATCGTAATCGGGAACGGAACACATGCATTTCCGACGTAAAATAACGAGGGGGATCGAATGGCGCCAGGAGAATTCAAATCCGAGGACCCGTTCCTTTGAAATCGCTCCTATATCCACAACCTATCTTCCAGTATTCTGGCTCCCCGAAACGTAATCGGGAATGGAACACATACATTTACGACGCAAAATGACGAGAGGAATCGAATGCCGCAAGCAGAATTCAAATCCGAGGACCCGTTCCTTTGAAATCGCTCCTATATCCACAACCTATCTTCCAGTATTCTGGCTACCAGAATCGCAATCCGGAATGGAACACATGCATTTCCGACGCAAAATGACGAGAGGAATCGAATGCCGCAAGCAGAATTCAAATCCGAGGACCCGTTCCTTTGAAATCGCTCCTATATCCACAACCTATCTTCCAGTATTCTGGCTCCCCGAAACGTTATCGGGAATGGAACACATACATTTACGACGCAAAATGACGAGAGGAATCGAATGCCGCAAGCAGAATTCAAATCCGAGGACCCGTTCCTTTGAAATCGCTCCTATATCCACAACCTATCTTCCAGTATTCTGGCTCCCGGAATCGTAATCGGGAATGGAACACATGCATTTCCGACGTAAAATAACGAGGGGGATCGAATGGCGCCAGCAGAATTCAAATCCGAGGCACCGTTCTCCTGAAAATCGCTGCTATATCCAAAACCTACCTTCCAGTATTCTGGCTCCCCGAAAGGTAATCGGGAATGGAACACACATTTCCGACGCAAAATGACGAGAGGAATCGAATGCCGCAAGCAGAATTCAAATCCGGGGCTCCGTTCGTTTGAAATCGCTCCTATAGCCAAAAACATATTCTCCAGTATTCTTGGTCCCAGAATCGTAATCGGGAACGGAACACATGCATTTCCGACGTAAAATAACGAGGGGGATCGAATGGCGCCAGGAGAATTCAAATCCGAGGACCCGTTCCTTTGAAATCGCTCCTATATCCACAACCTATCTTCCAGTATTCTGGCTCCCCGAAACGTAATCGGGAATGGAACACATACATTTACGACGCAAAATGACGAGAGGAATCGAATGCCGCAAGCAGAATTCAAATCCGAGGACCCGTTCCTTTGAAATCGCTCCTATATCCACAACCTATCTTCCAGTATTCTGGCTACCAGAATCGCAATCCGGAATGGAACACATGCATTTCCGACGTAAAATGACGAGAGGAATCGAACGCTGCGAGCAGAATTCAATTCCGAGGCTCCGTTCGTTTGAAATCGCTCCTATATCCAAAACCTACCTTCCAGTATGCTGGTTCGCCGAATCGTAGTCGGGAACGGAACACATGCATTTCCGACGCAAAATGACGAGGGGAATCGAACGCCGCAAGCAGAATTCAAATCCGAGGCTCCGTTCGTTTGAAATCGCTCCTATAGCCAAAAACATATTCTCCAGTATTCTTGGTCCCAGAATCGTAATCGTGAACGGAACACATGCATTTCCGACGTAAAATGACAAGGGGGATCGAATGGCGCCAGCAGAATTCAAATCCGAGGCACCGTTCGCCTGAAAATTGCTGCTATATCCAAAACCTACCTTCCAGTATTCTGGCTCCCGGAATCGTAATCGGGAACGGAACACATGCATTTCCGACGTACAATGACGAGGGGAATCGAATGCCGCGAGCAGAATTCAAATCCGAGGACCCGTTCGTTTGAAATCGGTCCTATATCCACAACTTATCTTCCAGTATTCTGGCTCCCCGAAACGTAATCGGGAAAGGAACACATGCATTTCCGACGCAAAATGACGAGGGGAATCGAATGCCGCAAGCAGAATTCAAATCCGAGGCTCCGTTCGTTTGAAATCGCTCCTATAGCCAAAAACATATTCTCCAGTATTCTTGGTCCCAGAATCGTAATCGGGAACGGAACACATGCATTTCCGACGTAAAATAACGAGGGGGATCGAATGGCGCCAGCAGAATTCAAATCCGAGGCACCGTTCGCCTGAAAATCGCTGCTATATCCAAAACCTACCTTCCAGTATTCTGGCTCCCGGAATCGTAATCGGGAACGGAACACATGCATTTCCGACGTACAATGACGAGGGGAATCGAATGCCGCAAGCAGAATTCAAATCCGAGGACCCGTTCGTTTGAAATCGCTCCTATATCCACAACTTATCTTCCAGTATTCTGGCTCCCCGAAACGTAATCGGGAAAGGAACACATGCATTTCCGACGCAAAATGACGAGGGGAATCGAATGCCGCAAGCAGGATTCAAATCCGGGGCTCCGTTCGTTTGAAATCGCTCCTATAGCCAAAAACATATTCTCCAGTATTCTTGGTCCCAGAATCGTAATCGGGAACGGAACACATGCATTTCCGACGTAAAATAACGAGGGGGATCGAATGGCGCCAGCAGAATTCAAATCCGAGGACCCGTTCCTTTGAAATCGCTCCTATATCCACAACCTATCTTCCAGTATTCTGGCTCCCCGAAACGTAATCGGGAATGGAACACATACATTTACGACGCAAAATGACGAGAGGAATCGAATGCCGCAAGCAGAATTCAAATCCGAGGACCCGTTCCTTTGAAATCGCTCCTATATCCACAACCTATCTTCCAGTATTCTGGCTCCCCGAAACGTTATCGGGAATGGAACACATACATTTACGACGCAAAATGACGAGAGGAATCGAATGCCGCAAGCAGAATTCAAATCCGAGGACCCGTTCCTTTGAAATCGCTCCTATATCCACAACCTATCTTCCAGTATTCTGGCTCCCGGAATCGTAATCGGGAATGGAACACATGCATTTCCGACGTAAAATAACGAGGGGGATCGAATGGCGCCAGCAGAATTCAAATCCGAGGCACCGTTCTCCTGAAAATCGCTGCTATATCCAAAACCTACCTTCCAGTATACTGGCTCCCGGAATCGTAATCGGGAACGGAACACATGCATTTCCGACGCAAAATGAAGAGGGGAATCAAATGCCGCAAGCAGAATTCAAATCCGAATCACCGCTCGCCTGAAAATCGCTCCAAAATCCAAAACCTACCTTCCAGTATTCTGGCTCCCCGAAAGGTAATCGGGAATGGAACACACATTTCCGACGCAAAATGACGAGAGGAATCGAATGCCGCAAGCAGAATTCAAATCCGGGGCTCCGTTCGTTTGAAATCGCTCCTATAGCCAAAAACATATTCTCCAGTATTCTTGGTCCTAGAATCGTAATCGGGAACGGAACACATGCATTTCCGACGTAAAATAACGAGGGGGATCGAATGGCGCCAGCAGAATTCAAATCCGAGGACCCGTTCCTTTGAAATCGCTCCTATATCCACAACCTATCTTCCAGTATTCTGGCTCCCCGAAACGTAATCGGGAATGGAACACATACATTTACGACGCAAAATGACGAGAGGAATCGAATGCCGCAAGCAGAATTCAAATCCGAGGACCCGTTCCTTTGAAATCGCTCCTATATCCACAACCTATCTTCCAGTATTCTGGCTCCCCGAAACGTAATCGGGAATGGAACACATACATTTACGACGTAAAATGACGAGAGGAATCGAATGCCGCAAGCAGAATTCAAATCCGAGGACCCGTTCCTTTGAAATCGCTCCTATATCCACAGCCTATCTTCCAGTATTCTGGCTCCCGGAATCGTAATCGGGAATGGAACACATGCATTTCCGACGTAAAATAACGAGGGGGATCGAATGGCGCCAGCAGAATTCAAATCCGAGGCACCGTTCTCCTGAAAATCGCTGCTATATCCAAAACCTACCTTCCAGTATTCTGGCTCCCGGAATCGTAATCGGGAACGGAACACATGCATTTCCGACGCAAAATGACGAGGGGAATCGAATGCCGCAAGCAGAATTCAAATCCGAATCACCGCTCGCCTGAAAATCGCTCCAAAATCCAAAACCTACCTTCCAGTATTCTGGCTCCCCGAAACGTAATCGGGAATGGAACACATACATTTCCGACGCAAAATGACGAGAGGAATCGAAGGCCGCAAGCAGAATTCAAATTCGGGGCTCCGTTCGTTTGAAATCGCTCCTATAGCCAAAAACATATTCTCCAGTATTCTTGGTCCCAGAATCGTAATCGGGAACGGAACACATGCATTTCCGACGTAAAATAACGAGGGGGATCGAATGGCGCCAGCAGAATTCAAATCCGAGGACCCGTTCCTTTGAAATCGCTCCTATATCCACAACCTATCTTCCAGTATTCTGGCTCCCCGAAACGTAATCGGGAATGGAACACATACATTTACGACGCAAAATGACGAGAGGAATCGAATGCCGCAAGCAGAATTCAAATCCGAGGACCCGTTCCTTTGAAATCGCTCCTATATCCACAACCTATCTTCCAGTATTCTGGCTACCAGAATCGCAATCCGGAATGGAACACATGCATTTCCGACGTAAAATGACGAGAGGAATCGAACGCTGCGAGCAGAATTCAAATCCGAGGCTCCGTTCCTTTGAAATCGCTCCTATATCCAAAACCTACCTTCCAGTATGCTGGTTCGCCGAATCGTAGTCGGGAACGGAACACATGCATTTCCGACGCAAAATGACGAGGGGAATCGAACGCCGCAAGCAGAATTCAAATCCGAGGCTCCGTTCGTTTGAAATCGCTCCTATAGCCAAAAACATATTCTCCAGTATTCTTGGTCCCAGAATCGTAATCGTGAACGGAACACATGCATTTCCGACGTAAAATGACAAGGGGGATCGAATGGCGCCAGCAGAATTCAAATCCGAGGCACCGTTCGCCTGAAAATTGCTGCTATATCCAAAACCTACCTTCCAGTATTCTGGCTCCCGGAATCGTAATCGGGAACGGAACACATGCATTTCCGACGTACAATGACGAGGGGAATCGAATGCCGCGAGCAGAATTCAAATCCGAGGACCCGTTCGTTTGAAATCGGTCCTATATCCACAACTTATCTTCCAGTATTCTGGCTCCCCGAAACGTAATCGGGAAAGGAACACATGCATTTCCGACGCAAAATGACGAGGGGAATCGAATGCCGCAAGCAGAATTCAAATCCGAGGCTCCGTTCGTTTGAAATCGCTCCTATAGCCAAAAACATATTCTCCAGTATTCTTGGTCCCAGAATCGTAATCGGGAACGGAACACATGCATTTCCGACGTAAAATAACGAGGGGGATCGAATGGCGCCAGCAGAATTCAAATCCGAGGCACCGTTCGCCTGAAAATCGCTGCTATATCCAAAACCTACCTTCCAGTATTCTGGCTCCCGGAATCGTAATCGGGAACGGAACACATGCATTTCCGACGTACAATGACGAGGGGAATCGAATGCCGCAAGCAGAATTCAAATCCGAGGACCCGTTCGTTTGAAATCGCTCCTATATCCACAACTTATCTTCCAGTATTCTGGCTCCCCGAAACGTAATCGGGAAAGGAACACATGCATTTCCGACGCAAAATGACGAGGGGAATCGAATGCCGCAAGCAGGATTCAAATCCGGGGCTCCGTTCGTTTGAAATCGCTCCTATAGCCAAAAACATATTCTCCAGTATTCTTGGTCCCAGAATCGTAATCGGGAACGGAACACATGCATTTCCGACGTAAAATAACGAGGGGGATCGAATGGCGCCAGCAGAATTCAAATCCGAGGACCCGTTCCTTTGAAATCGCTCCTATATCCACAACCTATCTTCCAGTATTCTGGCTCCCCGAAACGTAATCGGGAATGGAACACATACATTTACGACGCAAAATGACGAGAGGAATCGAATGCCGCAAGCAGAATTCAAATCCGAGGACCCGTTCCTTTGAAATCGCTCCTATATCCACAACCTATCTTCCAGTATTCTGGCTCCCCGAAACGTTATCGGGAATGGAACACATACATTTACGACGCAAAATGACGAGAGGAATCGAATGCCGCAAGCAGAATTCAAATCCGAGGACCCGTTCCTTTGAAATCGCTCCTATATCCACAACCTATCTTCCAGTATTCTGGCTCCCGGAATCGTAATCGGGAATGGAACACATGCATTTCCGACGTAAAATAACGAGGGGGATCGAATGGCGCCAGCAGAATTCAAATCCGAGGCACCGTTCTCCTGAAAATCGCTGCTATATCCAAAACCTACCTTCCAGTATTCTGGCTCCCGGAATCGTAATCGGGAACGGAACACATGCATTTCCGACGCAAAATGAAGAGGGGAATCAAATGCCGCAAGCAGAATTGAAATCCGAATCACCGCTCGCCTGAAAATCGCTCCAAAATCCAAAACCTACCTTCCAGTATTCTGGCTCCCCGAAAGGTAATCGGGAATGGAACACACATTTCCGACGCAAAATGACGAGAGGAATCGAATGCCGCAAGCAGAATTCAAATCCGAGGACCCGTTCGTTTGAAATCGCTCCTATATCCACAACTTATCTTCCAGTATTCTGGCTCCCCGAAACGTAATCGGGAAAGGAACACATGCATTTCCGACGCAAAATGACGAGGGGAATCGAATGCCGCAAGCAGGATTCAAATCCGGGGCTCCGTTCGTTTGAAATCGCTCCTATAGCCAAAAACATATTCTCCAGTATTCTTGGTCCCAGAATCGTAATCGGGAACGGAACACATGCATTTCCGACGTAAAATAACGAGGGGGATCGAATGGCGCCAGCAGAATTCAAATCCGAGGACCCGTTCCTTTGAAATCGCTCCTATATCCACAACCTATCTTCCAGTATTCTGGCTCCCCGAAACGTAATCGGGAATGGAACACATACATTTACGACGCAAAATGACGAGAGGAATCGAATGCCGCAAGCAGAATTCAAATCCGAGGACCCGTTCCTTTGAAATCGCTCCTATATCCACAACCTATCTTCCAGTATTCTGGCTCCCCGAAACGTTATCGGGAATGGAACACATACATTTACGACGCAAAATGACGAGAGGAATCGAATGCCGCAAGCAGAATTCAAATCCGAGGACCCGTTCCTTTGAAATCGCTCCTATATCCACAACCTATCTTCCAGTATTCTGGCTCCCGGAATCGTAATCGGGAATGGAACACATGCATTTCCGACGTAAAATAACGAGGGGGATCGAATGGCGCCAGCAGAATTCAAATCCGAGGCACCGTTCTCCTGAAAATCGCTGCTATATCCAAAACCTACCTTCCAGTATTCTGGCTCCCGGAATCGTAATCGGGAACGGAACACATGCATTTCCGACGCAAAATGAAGAGGGGAATCAAATGCCGCAAGCAGAATTCAAATCCGAATCACCGCTCGCCTGAAAATCGCTCCAAAATCCAAAACCTACCTTCCAGTATTCTGGCTCCCCGAAAGGTAATCGGGAATGGAACACACATTTCCGACGCAAAATGACGAGAGGAATCGAATGCCGCAAGCAGAATTCAAATCCGAGGACCCGTTCGTTTGAAATCGCTCCTATATCCACAACTTATCTTCCAGTATTCTGGCTCCCCGAAACGTAATCGGGAATGGAACACATACATTTACGACGCAAAATGACGAGAGGAATCGAATGCCGCAAGCAGAATTCAAATCCGAGGACCCGTTCCTTTGAAATCGCTCCTATATCCACAACCTATCTTCCAGTATTCTGGCTACCAGAATCGCAATCCGGAATGGAACACATGCATTTCCGACGTAAAATGACGAGAGGAATCGAACGCTGCGAGCAGAATTCAATTCCGAGGCTCCGTTCGTTTGAAATCGCTCCTATATCCAAAACCTACCTTCCAGTATGCTGGTTCGCCGAATCGTAGTCGGGAACGGAACACATGCATTTCCGACGCAAAATGACGAGGGGAATCGAACGCCGCAAGCAGAATTCAAATCCGAGGCTCCGTTCGTTTGAAATCGCTCCTATAGCCAAAAACATATTCTCCAGTATTCTTGGTCCCAGAATCGTAATCGTGAACGGAACACATGCATTTCCGACGTAAAATGACAAGGGGGATCGAATGGCGCCAGCAGAATTCAAATCCGAGGCACCGTTCGCCTGAAAATTGCTGCTATATCCAAAACCTACCTTCCAGTATTCTGGCTCCCGGAATCGTAATCGGGAACGGAACACATGCATTTCCGACGTACAATGACGAGGGGAATCGAATGCCGCAAGCAGAATTCAAATCCGAGGACCCGTTCGTTTGAAATCGGTCCTATATCCACAACTTATCTTCCAGTATTCTGGCTCCCCGAAACGTAATCGGGAAAGGAACACATGCATTTCCGACGCAAAATGACGAGGGGAATCGAATGCCGCAAGCAGAATTCAAATCCGAGGCTCCGTTCGTTTGAAATCGCTCCTATAGCCAAAAACATATTCTCCAGTATTCTTGGTCCCAGAATCGTAATCGGGAACGGAACACATGCATTTCCGACGTAAAATAACGAGGGGGATCGAATGGCGCCAGCAGAATTCAAATCCGAGGCACCGTTCGCCTGAAAATCGCTGCTATATCCAAAACCTACCTTCCAGTATTCTGGCTCCCGGAATCGTAATCGGGAACGGAACACATGCATTTCCGACGTACAATGACGAGGGGAATCGAATGCCGCAAGCAGAATTCAAATCCGAGGACCCGTTCGTTTGAAATCGCTCCTATATCCACAACTTATCTTCCAGTATTCTGGCTCCCCGAAACGTAATCGGGAAAGGAACACATGCATTTCCGACGCAAAATGACGAGGGGAATCGAATGCCGCAAGCAGGATTCAAATCCGGGGCTCCGTTCGTTTGAAATCGCTCCTATAGCCAAAAACATATTCTCCAGTATTCTTGGTCCCAGAATCGTAATCGGGAACGGAACACATGCATTTCCGACGTAAAATAACGAGGGGGATCGAATGGCGCCAGCAGAATTCAAATCCGAGGACCCGTTCCTTTGAAATCGCTCCTATATCCACAACCTATCTTCCAGTATTCTGGCTCCCCGAAACGTAATCGGGAATGGAACACATACATTTACGACGCAAAATGACGAGAGGAATCGAATGCCGCAAGCAGAATTCAAATCCGAGGACCCGTTCCTTTGAAATCGCTCCTATATCCACAACCTATCTTCCAGTATTCTGGCTCCCCGAAACGTTATCGGGAATGGAACACATACATTTACGACGCAAAATGACGAGAGGAATCGAATGCCGCAAGCAGAATTCAAATCCGAGGACCCGTTCCTTTGAAATCGCTCCTATATCCACAACCTATCTTCCAGTATTCTGGCTCCCGGAATCGTAATCGGGAATGGAACACATGCATTTCCGACGTAAAATAACGGGGGGGATCGAATGGCGCCAGCAGAATTCAAATCCGAGGCACCGTTCTCCTGAAAATCGCTGCTATATCCAAAACCTACCTTCCAGTATTCTGGCTCCCGGAATCGTAATCGGGAACGGAACACATGCATTTCCGACGCAAAATGAAGAGGGGAATCAAATGCCGCAAGCAGAATTCAAATCCGAATCACCGCTCGCCTGAAAATCGCTCCAAAATCCAAAACCTACCTTCCAGTATTCTGGCTCCCCGAAAGGTAATCGGGAATGGAACACACATTTCCGACGCAAAATGACGAGAGGAATCGAATGCCGCAAGCAGAATTCAAATCCGAGGACCCGTTCGTTTGAAATCGCTCCTATATCCACAACTTATCTTCCAGTATTCTGGCTCCCCGAAACGTAATCGGGAAAGGAACACATGCATTTCCGACGCAAAATGACGAGGGGAATCGAATGCCGCAAGCAGGATTCAAATCCGGGGCTCCGTTCGTTTGAAATCGCTCCTATAGCCAAAAACATATTCTCCAGTATTCTTGGTCCCAGAATCGTAATCGGGAACGGAACACATGCATTTCCGACGTAAAATAACGAGGGGGATCGAATGGCGCCAGCAGAATTCAAATCCGAGGACCCGTTCCTTTGAAATCGCTCCTATATCCACAACCTATCTTCCAGTATTCTGGCTCCCCGAAACGTAATCGGGAATGGAACACATACATTTACGACGCAAAATGACGAGAGGAATCGAATGCCGCAAGCAGAATTCAAATCCGAGGACCCGTTCCTTTGAAATCGCTCCTATATCCACAACCTATCTTCCAGTATTCTGGCTCCCCGAAACGTTATCGGGAATGGAACACATACATTTACGACGCAAAATGACGAGAGGAATCGAATGCCGCAAGCAGAATTCAAATCCGAGGACCCGTTCCTTTGAAATCGCTCCTATATCCACAACCTATCTTCCAGTATTCTGGCTCCCGGAATCGTAATCGGGAATGGAACACATGCATTTCCGACGTAAAATAACGAGGGGGATCGAATGGCGCCAGCAGAATTCAAATCCGAGGCACCGTTCTCCTGAAAATCGCTGCTATATCCAAAACCTACCTTCCAGTATTCTGGCTCCCGGAATCGTAATCGGGAACGGAACACATGCATTTCCGACGCAAAATGAAGAGGGGAATCAAATGCCGCAAGCAGAATTCAAATCCGAATCACCGCTCGCCTGAAAATCGCTCCAAAATCCAAAACCTACCTTCCAGTATTCTGGCTCCCCGAAAGGTAATCGGGAATGGAACACACATTTCCGACGCAAAATGACGAGAGGAATCGAATGCCGCAAGCAGAATTCAAATCCGAGGACCCGTTCGTTTGAAATCGCTCCTATATCCACAACTTATCTTCCAGTATTCTGGCTCCCCGAAACGTAATCGGGAAAGGAACACATGCATTTCCGACGCAAAATGACGAGGGGAATCGAATGCCGCAAGCAGAATTCAAATCCGAGGCTCCGTTCGTTTGAAATCGCTCCTATAGCCAAAAACATATTCTCCAGTATTCTTGGTCCCAGAATCGTAATCGGGAACGGAACACATGCATTTCCGACGTAAAATAACGAGGGGGATCGAATGGCGCCAGCAGAATTCAAATCCGAGGCACCGTTCGCCTGAAAATCGCTGCTATATCCAAAACCTACCTTCCAGTATTCTGGCTCCCGGAATCGTAATCGGGAACGGAACACATGCATTTCCGACGTACAATGACGAGGGGAATCGAATGCCGCAAGCAGAATTCAAATCCGAGGACCCGTTCGTTTGAAATCGCTCCTATATCCACAACTTATCTTCCAGTATTCTGGCTCCCCGAAACGTAATCGGGAAAGGAACACATGCATTTCCGACGCAAAATGACGAGGGGAATCGAATGCCGCAAGCAGGATTCAAATCCGGGGCTCCGTTCGTTTGAAATCGCTCCTATAGCCAAAAACATATTCTCCAGTATTCTTGGTCCCAGAATCGTAATCGGGAACGGAACACATGCATTTCCGACGTAAAATAACGAGGGGGATCGAATGGCGCCAGCAGAATTCAAATCCGAGGACCCGTTCCTTTGAAATCGCTCCTATATCCACAACCTATCTTCCAGTATTCTGGCTCCCCGAAACGTAATCGGGAATGGAACACATACATTTACGACGCAAAATGACGAGAGGAATCGAATGCCGCAAGCAGAATTCAAATCCGAGGACCCGTTCCTTTGAAATCGCTCCTATATCCACAACCTATCTTCCAGTATTCTGGCTCCCCGAAACGTTATCGGGAATGGAACACATACATTTACGACGCAAAATGACGAGAGGAATCGAATGCCGCAAGCAGAATTCAAATCCGAGGACCCGTTCCTTTGAAATCGCTCCTATATCCACAACCTATCTTCCAGTATTCTGGCTCCCCGAAACGTAATCGGGAATGGAACACATGCATTTCCGACGTAAAATAACGAGGGGGATCGAATGGCGCCAGCAGAATTCAAATCCGAGGCACCGTTCGCCTGAAAATCGCTGCTATATCCAAAACCTACCTTCCAGTATTCTGGCTCCCGGAATCGTAATCGGGAACGGAACACATGCATTTCCGACGCAAAATGAAGAGGGGAATCAAATGCCGCAAGCAGAATTCAAATCCGAATCACCGCTCGCCTGAAAATCGCTCCAAAATCCAAAACCTACCTTCCAGTATTCTGGCTCCCCGAAAGGTAATCGGGAATGGAACACACATTTCCGACGCAAAATGACGAGAGGAATCGAATGCCGCAAGCAGAATTCAAATCCGGGGCTCCGTTCGTTTGAAATCGCTCCTATAGCCAAAAACATATTCTCCAGTATTCTTGGTCCCAGAATCGTAATCGGGAACGGAACACATGCATTTCCGACGTAAAATAACGAGGGGGATCGAATGGCGCCAGCAGAATTCAAATCCGAGGACCCGTTCCTTTGAAATCGCTCCTATATCCACAACCTATCTTCCAGTATTCTGGCTCCCCGAAACGTAATCGGGAATGGAACACATACATTTACGACGCAAAATGACGAGAGGAATCGAATGCCGCAAGCAGAATTCAAATCCGAGGACCCGTTCCTTTGAAATCGCTCCTATATCCACAACCTATCTTCCAGTATTCTGGCTCCCCGAAACGTAATCGGGAATGGAACACATACATTTACGACGCAAAATGACGAGAGGAATCGAATGCCGCAAGCAGAATTCAAATCCGAGGACCCGTTCCTTTGAAATCGCTCCTATATCCACAACCTATCTTCCAGTATTCTGGCTCCCGGAATCGTAATCGGGAATGGAACACATGCATTTCCGACGTAAAATAACGAGGGGGATCGAATGGCGCCAGCAGAATTCAAATCCGAGGCACCGTTCTCCTGAAAATCGCTGCTATATCCAAAACCTACCTTCCAGTATTCTGGCTCCCGGAATCGTAATCGGGAACGGAACACATGCATTTCCGACGCAAGATGAAGAGGGGAATCAAATGCCGCAAGCAGAATTCAAATCCGAATCACCGCTCGCCTGAAAATCGCTCCAAAATCCAAAACCTACCTTCCAGTATTCTGGCTCCCCGAAACGTAATCGGGAATGGAACACATACATTTCCGACGCAAAATGACGAGAGGAATCGAATGCCGCAAGCAGAATTCAAATCCGGGGCTCCGTTCGTTTGAAATCGCTCCTATAGCCAAAAACATATTCTCCAGTATTCTTGGTCCCAGAATCGTAATCGGGAACGGAACACATGCATTTCCGACGTAAAATAACGAGGGGGATCGAATGGCGCCAGCAGAATTCAAATCCGAGGACCCGTTCCTTTGAAATCGCTCCTATATCCACAACCTATCTTCCAGTATTCTGGCTCCCCGAAACGTAATCGGGAATGGAACACATACATTTACGACGCAAAATTACGAGAGGAATCGAATGCCGCAAGCAGAATTCAAATCCGAGGACCCGTTCCTTTGAAATCGCTCCTATATCCACAACCTATCTTCCAGTATTCTGGCTACCAGAATCGCAATCCGGAATGGAACACATGCATTTCCGACGTAAAATGACGAGAGGAATCGAACGCTGCGAGCAGAATTCAATTCCGAGGCTCCGTTCGTTTGAAATCGCTCCTATATCCAAAACCTACCTTCCAGTATGCTGGTTCGCCGAATCGTAGTCGGGAACGGAACACATGCATTTCCGACGCAAAATGACGAGGGGAATCGAACGCCGCAAGCAGAATTCAAATCCGAGGCTCCGTTCGTTTGAAATCGCTCCTATAGCCAAAAACATATTCTCCAGTATTCTTGGTCCCAGAATCGTAATCGTGAACGGAACACATGCATTTCCGACGTAAAATGACAAGGGGGATCGAATGGCGCCAGCAGAATTCAAATCCGAGGCACCGTTCGCCTGAAAATTGCTGCTATATCCAAAACCTACCTTCCAGTATTCTGGCTCCCGGAATCGTAATCGGGAACGGAACACATGCATTTCCGACGTACAATGACGAGGGGAATCGAATGCCGCAAGCAGAATTCAAATCCGAGGACCCGTTCGTTTGAAATCGGTCCTATATCCACAACTTATCTTCCAGTATTCTGGCTCCCCGAAATGTAATCGGGAAAGGAACACATGCATTTCCGACGCAAAATGACGAGGGGAATCGAATGCCGCAAGCAGAATTCAAATCCGAGGCTCCGTTCGTTTGAAATCGCTCCTATAGCCAAAAACATATTCTCCAGTATTCTTGGTCCCAGAATCGTAATCGGGAACGGAACACATGCATTTCCGACGTAAAATAACGAGGGGGATCGAATGGCGCCAGCAGAATTCAAATCCGAGGCACCGTTCGCCTGAAAATCGCTGCTATATCCAAAACCTACCTTCCAGTATTCTGGCTCCCGGAATCGTAATCGGGAACGGAACACATGCATTTCCGACGTACAATGACGAGGGGAATCGAATGCCGCAAGCAGAATTCAAATCCGAGGACCCGTTCGTTTGAAATCGCTCCTATATCCACAACTTATCTTCCAGT
This sequence comes from Ectemnius lituratus, assembly GCA_910593735.2. NCBI lineage: Eukaryota > Metazoa > Arthropoda > Insecta > Hymenoptera > Crabronidae > Ectemnius > Ectemnius lituratus. The sequence continues at coordinate 2,015,984 of OU343043.1, forward strand.
ATTCTGGCTCCCCGAAACGTAATCGGGAAAGGAACACATGCATTTCCGACGCAAAATGACGAGGGGAATCGAATGCCGCAAGCAGAATTCAAATCCGAATCACCGTTCGCCTGAAAATCGGTCCAAAATCCAAAACTTACCTTCCAGTATTCTGGCTCCCCGAAACGTAATCGGGAAAGGAACACATGCATTTCCGACGCAAAATGACGAGGGGAATCGAATGCCGCAAGCAGAATTCAAATCAGAGGCTCCGTTCGTTTGAAATCGCTCCTATAGCCAAAAACATATTCTCCAGTATTCTTGGTCCCAGAATCGTAATCGGGAACGGAACACATGCATTTCCGACGTAAAATAACGAGGGGGATCGAATGGCGCCAGCAGAATTCAAATCCGAGGCACCGTTCGCCTGAAAATCGCTGCTATATCCAAAACGTACCTTCCAGTATTCTGGCTCCCGGAATCGTAATCGGGAATGGAACACATGCATTTCCGACGTAAAATAACGAGGGGGATCGAATGGCGCCAGCAGAATTCAAATCCGATGCACCGTTCGCCTGAAAATCGCTGCTATATCCAAAACCTACCTTCCAGTATTCTGGCTCCCGGAATCGTAATCGGGAACGGAACACATGCATTTCCGACGCAAAATGAAGAGGGGAATCAAATGCCGCAAGCAGAATTCAAATCTGAATCACCGCTCGCCTGAAAATCGCTCCAAAATCCAAAACCTACCTTCCAGTATTCTGGGTCCCCGAAACGTAATCGGGAATGGAACACATACATTTCCGACGCAAAATGACGAGAGGAATCGAATGCCGCAAGCAGAATTCAAATCCGAGGCTCCGTTCGTTTGAAATCGCTCCTATAGCCAAAAACATATTCTCCAGTATTCTTGGTCCCAGAATCGTAATCGGGAACGGAACACATGCATTTCCGACGTAAAATGACAAGGGGGATCGAATGGCGCCAGCAGAATTCAAATCCGATGCTCCGTTCGTTTGAAACCGCTCCTATAGCCAAAAACCTACCTTCCAGTATTCTGGCTCCCCGAAACGTAATCGGGAATGGAACACATACATTTCCGACGCAAAATGACGAGGGCAATCGAATGCCGCAAGCAGAATTCAAATCCGAGGCACTGTTGGCCTGAAAGTCGCTCCAAAATCCAAAACCTACCTTCCAGTATTCTGGCTCCCAGAATCGTAATCGGGAATGGAACACATGCATTTCCGACGTAAAATGACGAGGGGAATCGAACGCCGCAAGCAGAATTCAAATCCGAGGCTCCGTTCGTTTGAAATCGCTCTTATATCCACTACCTACCTTCCAGTATTCTGGCTCCCGGAATCGTAATCGGGAACGGAACACATGCATTTCCGACGTAAAATGACGAGGGGGGTCGAATGGCGCCAGCAGAATTCAAATCCGAGGCACCGTTCGCCTGAAAATCGCTGCTATATCCAAAACCTACCTTCCAGTATTCTGGATCCCGGAATCGTAATCGGGAATGTAACACATGCATTTCCGACGTAAAATGACGAGAGGAATCGAACGCCGCGAGCAGAATTGATATCAGGGGATCCGTTCGTTTCAAATCGCTCCTATATCCAAAACCTACCTTCCAGTATGCTGGTTCGCCGAATCGTAATCGGGAACGGAACACATGCATTTCCGACGTAAAATGACGAGAGGAATCGAATGCCGCGAGCAGAATTCAAATCCGGGGCTCCGTTCGTCTGAAAATCGCTCTTAAATCCAAAACATATCTTCCAGTATTCTGGCTCCCAGAATCATAATCGGGAATGGAACACATGCATTTCCGACGTCAAATGACAAGACGAATCGAATGCCGCAAGCAGAATTCAAATCCGAGGCTCCGTTCGTTTGAAATCGTTCCTATAGCCAAAAACATATTCTCCAGTATTCTGGGTCCCAGAATCGTAATCGGGAATGGAACACATGCATTTCCGACGCAAAATGACGAGGGGAATCGAATGCCGCAAGCAGAATTCAAATCCGAGGCACTGTTTGCCTGAAAGTCGCTCCAAAATCCAAAACCTACCTTCCAGTATTCTGGCTCCCAGAATCGTAATCGGGAATGGAACACATGCATTTCCGACGTAAAATGACGAGGGGAATCGAACGCCGCAAGCAGAATTCAAATCCGAGGCTCCGTTCGTTTGAAATCGCTCTTATATCCACTACCTATCTTCCAGTATTCTGGCTCCCCGAAACGTAATCGGGAACGGAACACATGCATTTCCGACGTAAAATGACGAGGGGGGTCGAATGGCGCCAGCAGAATTCAAATCCGAGGCACCGTTCGCCTGAAAATCGCTGCTATATCCAAAACCTACCTTCCAGTATTCTGGCTCCCGGAATCGTAATCGGGAACGGAACACATGCATTTCCGACGTAAAATGACGAGGGGGGTCGAATGGCGCCAGCAGAATTCAAATCCGAGGCACCGTTCGCCTGAAAATCGCTGCTATATCCAAAACCTACCTTCCAGTATTCTGGCTCCCGGAATCGTAATCGGGAACGGAACACATGCATTTCCGACGTAAAATGACGAGGGGGGTCGAATGGCGCCAGCAGAATTCAAATCCGAGGCACCGTTCGCCTGAAAATTGCTGCTATATCCAAAACCTACCTTCCAGTATTCTGGCTCCCGGAATCGTAATCGGGAACGGAACACATGCATTTCCGACGTACAATGACGAGGGGAATCGAATGCCGCAAGCAGAATTCAAATCCGAGGACCCGTTCGTTTGAAATCGGTCCTATATCCACAACTTATCTTCCAGTATTCTGGCTCCCCGAAACGTAATCGGGAAAGGAACACATGCATTTCCGACGCAAAATGACGAGGGGAATCGAATGCCGCAAGCAGAATTCAAATCCGAGGCTCCGTTCGTTTGAAATCGCTCCTATAGCCAAAAACATATTCTCCAGTATTCTTGGTCCCAGAATCGTAATCGGGAACGGAACACATGCATTTCCGACGTAAAATAACGAGGGGGATCGAATGGCGCCAGCAGAATTCAAATCCGAGGCACCGTTCGCCTGAAAATCGCTGCTATATCCAAAACCTACCTTCCAGTATTCTGGCTCCCGGAATCGTAATCGGGAACGGAACACATGCATTTCCGACGTACAATGACGAGGGGAATCGAATGCCGCAAGCAGAATTCAAATCCGAGGACCCGTTCGTTTGAAATCGCTCCTATATCCACAACTTATCTTCCAGTATTCTGGCTCCCCGAAACGTAATCGGGAAAGGAACACATGCATTTCCGACGCAAAATGACGAGGGGAATCGAATGCCGCAAGCAGAATTCAAATCCGAATCACCGTTCGCCTGAAAATCGGTCCAAATTCCAAAACTTACCTTCCAGTATTCTGGCTCCCCGAAACGTAATCGGGAAAGGAACACATGCATTTCCGACGCAAAATGACGAGGGGAATCGAATGCCGCAAGCAGAATTCAAATCCGAGGCTCCGTTCGTTTGAAATCGCTCCTATAGCCAAAAACATATTCTCCAGTATTCTTGGTCCCAGAATCGTAATCGGGAACGGAACACATGCATTTCCGACGTAAAATAACGAGGGGGATCGAATGGCGCCAGCAGAATTCAAATCCGATGCACCGTTCGCCTGAAAATCGCTGCTATATCCAAAACGTACCTTCCAGTATTCTGGCTCCCGGAATCGTAATCGGGAACGGAACACATGCATTTCCGACGCAAAATGAAGAGGGGAATCAAATGCCGCAAGCAGAATTCAAATCTGAATCACCGCTCGCCTGAAAATCGCTCCAAAATCCAAAACCTACCTTCCAGTATTCTGGGTCCCCGAAACGTAATCGGGAATGGAACACATACATTTCCGACGCAAAATGACGAGAGGAATCGAATGCCGCAAGCAGAATTCAAATCCGAGGCTCCGTTCGTTTGAAATCGCTCCTATAGCCAAAAACATATTCTCCAGTATTCTTGGTCCCAGAATCGTAATCGGGAACGGAACACATGCATTTCCGACGTAAAATGACAAGGGGGATCGAATGGCGCCAGCAGAATTCAAATCCGATGCTCCGTTCGTTTGAAACCGCTCCTATAGCCAAAAACCTACCTTCCAGTATTCTGGCTCCCCGAAACGTAATCGGGAATGGAACACATACATTTCCGACGCAAAATGACGAGGGCAATCGAATGCCGCAAGCAGAATTCAAATCCGAGGCACTGTTGGCCTGAAAGTCGCTCCAAAATCCAAAACATACCTTCCAGTATTCTGGCTCCCAGAATCGTAATCGGGAATGGAACACATGCATTTCCGACGTAAAATGACGAGGGGAATCGAACGCCGCAAGCAGAATTCAAATCCGAGGCTCCGTTCGTTTGAAATCGCTCTTATATCCACTACCTACCTTCCAGTATTCTGGCTCCCGGAATCGTAATCGGGAACGGAACACATGCATTTCCGACGTAAAATGACGAGGGGGGTCGAATGGCGCCAGCAGAATTCAAATCCGAGGCACCGTTCGCCTGAAAATCGCTGCTATATCCAAAACCTACCTTCCAGTATTCTGGATCCCGGAATCGTAATCGGGAATGTAACACATGCATTTCCGACGTAAAATGACGAGAGGAATCGAACGCCGCGAGCAGAATTGATATCAGGGGCTCCGTTCGTTTCAAATCGCTCCTATATCCAAAACCTACCTTCCAGTATGCTGGTTCGCCGAATCGTAATCGGGAACGGAACACATGCATTTCCGACGTAAAATGACGAGAGGAATCGAATGCCGCGAGCAGAATTCAAATCCGGGGCTCCGTTCGTCTGAAAATCGCTCTTAAATCCAAAACATATCTTCCAGTATTCTGGCTCCCAGAATCATAATCGGGAATGGAACACATGCATTTCCGACGTCAAATGACAAGACGAATCGAATGCCGCAAGCAGAATTCAAATCCGAGGCTCCGTTCGTTTGAAATCGTTCCTATAGCCAAAAACATATTCTCCAGTATTCTGGGTCCCAGAATCGTAATCGGGAATGGAACACATGCATTTCCGACGCAAAATGACGAGGGGAATCGAATGCCGCAAGCAGAATTCAAATCCGAGGCACTGTTTGCCTGAAAGTCGCTCCAAAATCCAAAACCTACCTTCCAGTATTCTGGCTCCCAGAATCGTAATCGGGAATGGAACACATGCATTTCCGACGTAAAATGACGAGGGGAATCGAACGCCGCAAGCAGAATTCAAATCCGAGGCTCCGTTCGTTTGAAATCGCTCTTATATCCACTACCTATCTTCCAGTATTCTGGCTCCCCGAAACGTAATCGGGAACGGAACACATGCATTTCCGACGTAAAATGACGAGGGGGGTCGAATGGCGCCAGCAGAATTCAAATCCGAGGCACCGTTCGCCTGAAAATCGCTGCTATATCCAAAACCTACCTTCCAGTATTCTGGCTCCCGGAATCGTAATCGGGAACGGAACACATGCATTTCCGACGTAAAATGACGAGGGGGGTCGAATGGCGCCAGCAGAATTCAAATCCGAGGCACCGTTCGCCTGAAAATCGCTGCTATATCCAAAACCTACCTTCCAGTATTCTGGCTCCCGGAATCGTAATCGGGAACGGAACACATGCATTTCCGACGTAAAATGACGAGGGGGGTCGAATGGCGCCAGCAGAATTCAAATCCGGGGCTCCGTTCGTCTGAAAATCGCTCTTAAATCCAAAACATATCTTCCAGTATTCTGGCTCCCCGAAACGTAATCGGGAACGGAACACATGCATTTCCGACGCAAAATGAAGAGGGGAATCGAATGCCGCAAGCAGAATTCAAATCCGAATCACCGTTCGCCTGAAAATCGCTCCAAAATCCAAAACCTACCTTCCAGTATTCTGGCTCCCAGAATCATAATCGGGAATGGAACACATGCATTTCCGACGTAAAATGACGAGACGAATCGAATGCCGCAAGCAGAATTCAAATCCGAATCACCGCTCGCCTGAAAATCGCTCCAAAATCCAGAACCTACCTTCCAGTATCCTGGCTCCCGGAATCGTAATCGGGAACGGAACACATGCATTTCCGACGTAAAATGACGAGGGGGGTCGAATGGCGCCAGCAGAATTCAAATCCGAGGCACCGTTCGCCTGAAAATCGCTCCTACATTCACAACCTATATTCCCGTATTCTTGCTCCCCGAAACGTAATCGGGAACGGAACACATACATTTCCGACGCAAAATGACGAGGGGAATCGAATGCCGCAAGCAGAATTCAAATCCGAGGCTCCGTTCGTTTGAAATCGCTCCTATATCCAAAACCTACCTTCCAGTATGCTGGTTCGCCGATTCGTAATCGGGAATGGAACACATGCATTTCCGACGTAAAATGACGAGACGAATCGAATGTAGCGAGCAGAATTCAAATCCGAATCACCGTTCGCCTGAAAATCGCTGCTATATCCAAAACCTACCTTCCAGTATTCTGGCTCCCGGAATCGTAATCGGGAACGGAACACATGCATTTCCGACGTAAAATGACGAGGGGGGTCGAATGGCGCCAGCAGAATTCAAATCCGGGGCTCCGTTCGTCTGAAAATCGCTCTTAAATCCAAAACATATCTTCCAGTATTCTGGCTCCCCGAAACGTAATCGGGAACGGAACACATGCATTTCCGACGCAAAATGAAGAGGGGAATCGAATGCCGCAAGCAGAATTCAAATCCGAATCACCGTTCGCCTGAAAATCGCTCCAAAATCCAAAACCTACCTTCCAGTATTCTGGCTCCCAGAATCATAATCGGGAATGGAACACATGCATTTCCGACGTAAAATGACGAGACGAATCGAATGCCGCAAGCAGAATTCAAATCCGAATCACCGCTCGCCTGAAAATCGCTCCAAAATCCAGAACCTACCTTCCAGTATCCTGGCTCCCAGAATCGTAATCGGGAATGGAACACATGCATTTCCGACGTCAAATGACGAGACGAATCGAATGCCGCAAGCAGAATTCAAATCCGAGGCTCCGTTCGTTTGAAATCGTTCCTATAGCCAAAAACATATTCTCCAGTATTCTGGGTCCCAGAATCGTAATCGGGAATGGAACACATGCATTTCCGACGCAAAATGACGAGGGGAATCGAATGCCGCAAGCAGAATTCAAATCCGAGGCACTGTTCGCCTGAAAGTCGCTCCAAAATCCAAAACCTACCTTCCAGTATTCTGGCTCCCAGAATCGTAATCGGGAATGGAACACATGCATGTCCGACGTAAAATGACGAGGGGAATCGAACGCCGCAAGCAGAATTCAAATCCGAGGCTCCGTTCGTTTGAAATCGCTCTTATATCCACTACCTACCTTCCAGTATTCTGGCTCCCGGAATCGTAATCGGGAACGGAACACATGCATTTCCGACGTAAAATGACGAGGGGGGTCGAATGGCGCCAGCAGAATTCAAATCCGAGGCACCGTTCGCCTGAAAGTCGCTCCAAAATCCAAAACCTACCTTCCAGTATTCTGGCTCCCAGAATCGTAATCGGGAATGGAACACATGCATTTCCGACGCAAAATGACGAGGGGAATCGAATGCCGCAAGCAGAATTCAAATCCGAGGACCCGTTCCTTTGAAATCGCTCCTATATCCACAACCTATCTTCCAGTATTCTGGCTCCCCGAAACGTAATCGGGAATGGAACACATACATTTACGACGCAAAATGACGAGAGGAATCGAATGCCGCAAGCAGAATTCAAATCCGAGGCACCGTTCTCCTGAAAATCGCTGCTATATCCAAAACCTACCTTCCAGTATTCTGGCTCCCGGAATCGTAATCGGGAACGGAACACATGCATTTCCGACGCAAAATGAAGAGGGGAATCAAATGCCGCAAGCAGAATTCAAATCCGAATCACCGCTCGCCTGAAAATCACTCCAAAATCCAAAACCTACCTTCCAGTATTCTGGCTCCCCGAAACGTAATCGGGAATGGAACACATACATTTCCGACGCAAAATGACGAGAGGAATCGAATGCCGCAAGCAGAATTCAAATCCGGGGCTCCGTTCGTTTGAAATCGCTCCTATAGCCAAAAACATATTCTCCAGTATTCTTGGTCCCAGAATCGTAATCGGGAACGGAACACATGCATTTCCGACGTAAAATAACGAGGGGGATCGAATGGCGCCAGCAGAATTCAAATCCGAGGACCCGTTCCTTTGAAATCGCTCCTATATCCACAACCTATCTTCCAGTATTCTGGCTCCCCGAAACGTAATCGGGAATGGAACACATACATTTACGACGCAAAATGACGAGAGGAATCGAATGCCGCAAGCAGAATTCAAATCCGAGGACCCGTTCCTTTGAAATCGCTCCTATATCCACAACCTATCTTCCAGTATTCTGGCTACCAGAATCGCAATCCGGAATGGAACACATGCATTTCCGACGTAAAATGACGAGAGGAATCGAACGCTGCGAGCAGAATTCAATTCCGAGGCTCCGTTCGTTTGAAATCGCTCCTATATCCAAAACCTACCTTCCAGTATGCTGGTTCGCCGAATCGTAGTCGGGAACGGAACACATGCATTTCCGACGCAAAATGACGAGGGGAATCGAACGCCGCAAGCAGAATTCAAATCCGAGGCTCCGTTCGTTTGAAATCGCTCCTATAGCCAAAAACATATTCTCCAGTATTCTTGGTCCCAGAATCGTAATCGTGAACGGAACACATGCATTTCCGACGTAAAATGACAAGGGGGATCGAATGGCGCCAGCAGAATTCAAATCCGAGGCACCGTTCACCTGAAAATTGCTGCTATATCCAAAACCTACCTTCCAGTATTCTGGCTCCCGGAATCGTAATCGGGAACGGAACACATGCATTTCCGACGTACAATGACGAGGGGAATCGAATGCCGCAAGCAGAATTCAAATCCGAGGACCCGTTCGTTTGAAATCGGTCCTATATCCACAACTTATCTTCCAGTATTCTGGCTCCCCGAAACGTAATCGGGAAAGGAACACATGCATTTCCGACGCAAAATGACGAGGGGAATCGAATGCCGCAAGCAGAATTCAAATCCGAGGCTCCGTTCGTTTGAAATCGCTCCTATAGCCAAAAACATATTCTCCAGTATTCTTGGTCCCAGAATCGTAATCGGGAACGGAACACATGCATTTCCGACGTAAAATAACGAGGGGGATCGAATGGCGCCAGCAGAATTCAAATCCGAGGCACCGTTCGCCTGAAAATCGCTGCTATATCCAAAACCTACCTTCCAGTATTCTGGCTCCCGGAATCGTAATCGGGAACGGAACACATGCATTTCCGACGTACAATGACGAGGGGAATCGAATGCCGCAAGCAGAATTCAAATCCGAGGACCCGTTCGTTTGAAATCGCTCCTATATCCACAACTTATCTTCCAGTATTCTGGCTCCCCGAAACGTAATCGGGAAAGGAACACATGCATTTCCGACGCAAAATGACGAGGGGAATCGAATGCCGCAAGCAGAATTCAAATCCGAATCACCGTTCGCCTGAAAATCGGTCCAAAATCCAAAACTTACCTTCCAGTATTCTGGCTCCCCGAAACGTAATCGGGAAAGGAACACATGCATTTCCGACGCAAAATGACGAGGGGAATCGAATGCCGCAAGCAGAATTCAAATCCGAGGCTCCGTTCGTTTGAAATCGCTCCTATAGCCAAAAACATATTCTCCAGTATTCTTGGTCCCAGAATCGTAATCGGGAACGGAACACATGCATTTCCGACGTAAAATAACGAGGGGGATCGAATGGCGCCAGCAGAATTCAAATCCGAGGCACCGTTCGCCTGAAAATCGCTGCTATATCCAAAACGTACCTTCCAGTATTCTGGCTCCCGGAATCGTAATCGGGAATGGAACACATGCATTTCCGACGTAAAATAACGAGGGGGATCGAATGGCGCCAGCAGAATTCAAATCCGATGCACCGTTCGCCTGAAAATCGCTGCTATATCCAAAACCTACCTTCCAGTATTCTGGCTCCCGGAATCGTAATCGGGAACGGAACACATGCATTTCCGACGCAAAATGAAGAGGGGAATCAAATGCCGCAAGCAGAATTCAAATCTGAATCACCGCTCGCCTGAAAATCGCTCCAAAATCCAAAACCTACCTTCCAGTATTCTGGGTCCCCGAAACGTAATCGGGAATGGAACACATACATTTCCGACGCAAAATGACGAGAGGAATCGAATGCCGCAAGCAGAATTCAAATCCGAGGCTCCGTTCGTCTGAAATCGCTCCTATAGCCAAAAACATATTCTCCAGTATTCTTGGTCCCAGAATCGTAATCGGGAACGGAACACATGCATTTCCGACGTAAAATGACAAGGGGGATCGAATGGCGCCAGCAGAATTCAAATCCGATGCTCCGTTCGTTTGAAACCGCTCCTATAGCCAAAAACCTACCTTCCAGTATTCTGGCTCCCCGAAACGTAATCGGGAATGGAACACATACATTTCCGACGCAAAATGACGAGGGCAATCGAATGCCGCAAGCAGAATTCAAATCCGAGGCACTGTTGGCCTGAAAGTCGCTCCAAAATCCAAAACCTACCTTCCAGTATTCTGGCTCCCAGAATCGTAATCGGGAATGGAACACATGCATTTCCGACGTAAAATGACGAGGGGAATCGAACGCCGCAAGCAGAATTCAAATCCGAGGCTCCGTTCGTTTGAAATCGCTCTTATATCCACTACCTACCTTCCAGTATTCTGGCTCCCGGAATCGTAATCGGGAACGGAACACATGCATTTCCGACGTAAAATGACGAGGGGGGTCGAATGGCGCCAGCAGAATTCAAATCCGAGGCACCGTTCGCCTGAAAATCGCTGCTATATCCAAAACCTACCTTCCAGTATTCTGGATCCCGGAATCGTAATCGGGAATGTAACACATGCATTTCCGACGTAAAATGACGAGAGGAATCGAACGCCGCGAGCAGAATTGATATCAGGGGCTCCGTTCGTTTCAAATCGCTCCTATATCCAAAACCTACCTTCCAGTATGCTGGTTCGCCGAATCGTAATCGGGAACGGAACACATGCATTTCCGACGTAAAATGACGAGAGGAATCGAATGCCGCAAGCAGAATTCAAATCCGGGGCTCCGTTCGTCTGAAAATCGCTCTTATATCCAAAACATATCTTCCAGTATTCTGGCTCCCAGAATCATAATCGGGAATGGAACACATGCATTTCCGACGTCAAATGACAAGACGAATCGAATGCCGCAAGCAGAATTCAAATCCGAGGCTCCGTTCGTTTGAAATCGTTCCTATAGCCAAAAACATATTCTCCAGTATTCTGGGTCCCAGAATCGTAATCGGGAATGGAACACATGCATTTCCGACGCAAAATGACGAGGGGAATCGAATGCCGCAAGCAGAATTCAAATCCGAGGCACTGTTTGCCTGAAAGTCGCTCCAAAATCCAAAACCTACCTTCCAGTATTCTGGCTCCCAGAATCGTAATCGGGAATGGAACACATGCATTTCCGACGTAAAATGACGAGGGGAATCGAACGCCGTAAGCAGAATTCAAATCCGAGGCTCCGTTCGTTTGAAATCGCTCTTATATCCACTACCTATCTTCCAGTATTCTGGCTCCCCGAAACGTAATCGGGAACGGAACACATGCATTTCCGACGTAAAATGACGAGGGGGGTCGAATGGCGCCAGCAGAATTCAAATCCGAGGCACCGTTCGCCTGAAAATCGCTGCTATATCCAAAACCTACCTTCCAGTATTCTGGCTCCCGGAATCGTAATCGGGAACGGAACACATGCATTTCCGACGTAAAATGACGAGGGGGGTCGAATGGCGCCAGCAGAATTCAAATCCGAGGCACCGTTCGCCTGAAAATCGCTGCTATATCCAAAACCTACCTTCCAGTATTCTGGCTCCCGGAATCGTAATCGGGAACGGAACACATGCATTTCCGACGTAAAATGACGAGGGGGGTCGAATGGCGCCAGCAGAATTCAAATCCGGGGCTCCGTTCGTCTGAAAATCGCTCTTAAATCCAAAACATATCTTCCAGTATTCTGGCTCCCCGAAACGTAATCGGGAACGGAACACATGCATTTCCGACGCAAAATGAAGAGGGGAATCGAATGCCGCAAGCAGAATTCAAATCCGAATCACCGTTCGCCTGAAAATCGCTCCAAAATCCAAAACCTACCTTCCAGTATTCTGGCTCCCAGAATCATAATCGGGAATGGAACACATGCATTTCCGACGTAAAATGACGAGACGAATCGAATGCCGCAAGCAGAATTCAAATCCGAATCACCGCCCGCCTGAAAATCGCTCCAAAATCCAGAACCTACCTTCCAGTATCCTGGCTCCCAGAATCGTAATCGGGAATGGAACACATGCATTTCCGACGCAAAATGAAGAGGGGAATCGAATGCCGCAAGCAGAATTCAAATCCGAGGCTCCGTTCGTTTGAAATCGCTCCTATAGCCAAAAACATATTCTCCAGTATTCTTGGTCCCAGAATCGTAATCGGGAACGGAACACATGCATTTCCGACGTAAAATAACGAGGGGGATCGAATGGCGCCAGCAGAATTCAAATCCGAGGCACCGTTCGCCTGAAAATCGCTGCTATATCCAAAACGTACCTTCCAGTATTCTGGCTCCCGGAATCGTAATCGGGAATGGAACACATGCATTTCCGACGTAAAATAACGAGGGGGATCGAATGGCGCCAGCAGAATTCAAATCCGATGCACCGTTCGCCTGAAAATCGCTGCTATATCCAAAACCTACCTTCCAGTATTCTGGCTCCCGGAATCGTAATCGGGAACGGAACACATGCATTTCCGACGCAAAATGAAGAGGGGAATCAAATGCCGCAAGCAGAATTCAAATCTGAATCACCGCTCGCCTGAAAATCGCTCCAAAATCCAAAACCTACCTTCCAGTATTCTGGGTCCCCGAAACGTAATCGGGAATGGAACACATACATTTCCGACGCAAAATGACGAGAGGAATCGAATGCCGCAAGCAGAATTCAAATCCGAGGCTCCGTTCGTTTGAAATCGCTCCTATAGCCAAAAACATATTCTCCAGTATTCTTGGTCCCAGAATCGTAATCGGGAACGGAACACATGCATTTCCGACGTAAAATGACAAGGGGGATCGAATGGCGCCAGCAGAATTCAAATCCGATGCTCCGTTCGTTTGAAACCGCTCCTATAGCCAAAAACCTACCTTCCAGTATTCTGGCTCCCCGAAACGTAATCGGGAATGGAACACATACATTTCCGACGCAAAATGACGAGGGCAATCGAATGCCGCAAGCAGAATTCAAATCCGAGGCACTGTTGGCCTGAAAGTCGCTCCAAAATCCAAAACCTACCTTCCAGTATTCTGGCTCCCAGAATCGTAATCGGGAATGGAACACATGCATTTCCGACGTAAAATGACGAGGGGAATCGAACGCCGCAAGCAGAATTCAAATCCGAGGCTCCGTTCGTTTGAAATCGCTCTTATATCCACTACCTACCTTCCAGTATTCTGGCTCCCGGAATCGTAATCGGGAACGGAACACATGCATTTCCGACGTAAAATGACGAGGGGGGTCGAATGGCGCCAGCAGAATTCAAATCCGAGGCACCGTTCGCCTGAACATCGCTGCTATATCCAAAACCTACCTTCCAGTATTCTGGATCCCGGAATCGTAATCGGGAATGTAACACATGCATTTCCGACGTAAAATGACGAGAGGAATCGAACGCCGCGAGCAGAATTGATATCAGGGGCTCCGTTCGTTTCAAATCGCTCCTATATCCAAAACCTACCTTCCAGTATGCTGGTTCGCCGAATCGTAATCGGGAACGGAACACATGCATTTCCGACGTAAAATGACGAGAGGAATCGAATGCCGCGAGCAGAATTCAAATCCGGGGCTCCGTTCGTCTGAAAATCGCTCTTAAATCCAAAACATATCTTCCAGTATTCTGGCTCCCAGAATCATAATCGGGAATGGAACACATGCATTTCCGACGTCAAATGACAAGACGAATCGAATGCCGCAAGCAGAATTCAAATCCGAGGCTCCGTTCGTTTGAAATCGTTCCTATAGCCAAAAACATATTCTCCAGTATTCTGGGTCCCAGAATCGTAATCGGGAATGGAACACATGCATTTCCGACGCAAAATGACGAGGGGAATCGAATGCCGCAAGCAGAATTCAAATCCGAGGCACTGTTTGCCTGAAAGTCGCTCCAAAATCCAAAACCTACCTTCCAGTATTCTGGCTCCCAGAATCGTAATCGGGAATGGAACACATGCATTTCCGACGTAAAATGACGAGGGGAATCGAACGCCGTAAGCAGAATTCAAATCCGAGGCTCCGTTCGTTTGAAATCGCTCTTATATCCACTACCTATCTTCCAGTATTCTGGCTCCCCGAAACGTAATCGGGAACGGAACACATGCATTTCCGACGTAAAATGACGAGGGGGGTCGAATGGCGCCAGCAGAATTCAAATCCGAGGCACCGTTCGCCTGAAAATCGCTGCTATATCCAAAACCTACCTTCCAGTATTCTGGCTCCCGGAATCGTAATCGGGAACGGAACACATGCATTTCCGACGTAAAATGACGAGGGGGGTCGAATGGCGCCAGCAGAATTCAAATCCGAGGCACCGTTCGCCTGAAAATCGCTGCTATATCCAAAACCTACCTTCCAGTATTCTGGCTCCCGGAATCGTAATCGGGAACGGAACACATGCATTTCCGACGTAAAATGACGAGGGGGGTCGAATGGCGCCAGCAGAATTCAAATCCGGGGCTCCGTTCGTCTGAAAATCGCTCTTAAATCCAAAACATATCTTCCAGTATTCTGGCTCCCAGAATCATAATCGGGAATGGAACACATGCATTTCCGACGTAAAATGACGAGACGAATCGAATGCCGCAAGCAGAATTCAAATCCGAATCACCGCCCGCCTGAAAATCGCTCCAAAATCCAGAACCTACCTTCCAGTATCCTGGCTCCCAGAATCGTAATCGGGAATGGAACACATGCATTTCCGACGTCAAATGACGAGACGAATCGAATGCCGCAAGCAGAATTCAAATCCGAGGCTCCGTTCGTTTGAAATCGTTCCTATAGCCAAAAACATATTCTCCAGTATTCTGGGTCCCAGAATCGTAATCGGGAATGGAACACATGCATTTCCGACGCAAAATGACGAGGGGAATCGAATGCCGCAAGCAGAATTCAAATCCGAGGCACTGTTCGCCTGAAAGTCGCTCCAAAATCCAAAACCTACCTTCCAGTATTCTGGCTCCCAGAATCGTAATCGGGAATGGAACACATGCATTTCCGACGTAAAATGACGAGGGGAATCGAACGCCGCAAGCAGAATTCAAATCCGAGGCTCCGTTCGTTTGAAATCGCTCTTATATCCACTACCTATCTTCCAGTATTCTGGCTCCCCGAAACGTAATCGGGAACGGAACACATGCATTTCCGACGTAAAATGACGAGGGGGGTCGAATGGCGCCAGCAGAATTCAAATCCGAGGCACCGTTCGCCTGAAAATCGCTGCTATATCCAAAACCTACCTTCCAGTATTCTGGCTCCAGGAATCGTAATCGGGAACGGAACACATGCATTTCCGACGTAAAATGACGAGGGGGGTCGAATGGCGCCAGCAGAATTCAAATCCGAGGCACCGTTCGCCTGAAAATCGCTGCTATATCCAAAACCTACCTTCCAGTATTCTGGATCCCGGAATTGTAATCGGGAATGTAACACATGCATTTCCGACGTAAAATGACGAGAGGAATCGAACGCCGCGAGCAGAATTGAAATCAGGGGCTCTGTTCGTTTCAAATCGCTCCTATATCCAAAACCTACCTTCCAGTATGCTGGTTCGCCGAATCGTAATCGGGAATGGAACACATGCATTTCCGACGTAAAATGACGAGAGGAATCGAATGCCGCGAGCAGAATTCAAATCCGGGGCTCCGTTCGTCTGAAAATCGCTCTTAAATCCAAAACATATCTTCCAGTATTCTGGCTCCCCGAAACGTAATCGGGAATGGAACACATACATTTCCGACGCAAAATGACGAGAGGAATCGAATGCCGCAGGCAGAATTCAAATCCGAGGCTCCGTTCGTTTGAAATCGCTCCTATAGCCAAAAACATATTCTCCAGTATTCTTGGTCCCAGAATCGTAATCGGGAACGGAACACATGCATTTCCGACGTAAAATAACGAGGGGGATCGAATGGCGCCAGCAGAATTCAAATCCGAGGACCCGTTCCTTTGAAATCGCTCCTATATCCACAACCTATCTTCCAGTATTCTGGCTCCCCGAAACGTAATCGGGAATGGAACACATACATTTACGACGCAAAATGACGAGAGGAATCGAATGCCGCAAGCAGAATTCAAATCCGAGGACCCGTTCCTTTGAAATCGCTCCTATATCCACAACCTATCTTCCAGTATTCTGGCTACCAGAATCGCAATCCGGAATGGAACACATGCATTTCCGACGTAAAATGACGAGAGGAATCGAACGCTGCGAGCAGAATTCAATTCCGAGGCTCCGTTCGTTTGAAATCGCTCCTATATCCAAAACCTACCTTCCAGTATGCTGGTTCGCCGAATCGTAGTCGGGAACGGAACACATGCATTTCCGACGCAAAATGACGAGGGGAATCGAACGCCGCAAGCAGAATTCAAATCCGAGGCTCCGTTCGTTTGAAATCGCTCCTATAGCCAAAAACATATTCTCCAGTATTCTTGGTCCCAGAATCGTAATCGTGAACGGAACACATGCATTTCCGACGTAAAATGACAAGGGGGATCGAATGGCGCCAGCAGAATTCAAATCCGAGGCACCGTTCACCTGAAAATTGCTGCTATATCCAAAACCTACCTTCCAGTATTCTGGCTCCCGGAATCGTAATCGGGAACGGAACACATGCATTTCCGACGTACAATGACGAGGGGAATCGAATGCCGCAAGCAGAATTCAAATCCGAGGACCCGTTCGTTTGAAATCGGTCCTATATCCACAACTTATCTTCCAGTATTCTGGCTCCCCGAAACGTAATCGGGAAAGGAACACATGCATTTCCGACGCAAAATGACGAGGGGAATCGAATGCCGCAAGCAGAATTCAAATCCGAGGCTCCGTTCGTTTGAAATCGCTCCTATAGCCAAAAACATATTCTCCAGTATTCTTGGTCCCAGAATCGTAATCGGGAACGGAACACATGCATTTCCGACGTAAAATAACGAGGGGGATCGAATGGCGCCAGCAGAATTCAAATCCGAGGCACCGTTCGCCTGAAAATCGCTGCTATATCCACAACCTATCTTCCAGTATTCTGGCTCCCCGAAACGTAATCGGGAATGGAACACATACATTTACGACGCAAAATGACGAGAGGAATCGAATGCCGCAAGCAGAATTCAAATCCGAGGACCCGTTCCTTTGAAATCGCTCCTATATCCACAACCTATCTTCCAGTATTCTGGCTACCAGAATCGCAATCCGGAATGGAACACATGCATTTCCGACGTAAAATGACGAGAGGAATCGAACGCTGCGAGCAGAATTCAATTCCGAGGCTCCGTTCGTTTGAAATCGCTCCTATATCCAAAACCTACCTTCCAGTATGCTGGTTCGCCGAATCGTAGTCGGGAACGGAACACATGCATTTCCGACGCAAAATGACGAGGGGAATCGAACGCCGCAAGCAGAATTCAAATCCGAGGCTCCGTTCGTTTGAAATCGCTCCTATAGCAAAAACATATTCTCCAGTATTCTTGGTCCCAGAATCGTAATCGTGAACGGAACACATGCATTTCCGACGTAAAATGACAAGGGGGATCGAATGGCGCCAGCAGAATTCAAATCCGAGGCACCGTTCACCTGAAAATTGCTGCTATATCCAAAACCTACCTTCCAGTATTCTGGCTCCCGGAATCGTAATCGGGAACGGAACACATGCATTTCCGACGTACAATGACGAGGGGAATCGAATGCCGCAAGCAGAATTCAAATCCGAGGACCCGTTCGTTTGAAATCGGTCCTATATCCACAACTTATCTTCCAGTATTCTGGCTCCCCGAAACGTAATCGGGAAAGGAACACATGCATTTCCGACGCAAAATGACGAGGGGAATCGAATGCCGCAAGCAGAATTCAAATCCGAGGCTCCGTTCGTTTGAAATCGCTCCTATAGCCAAAAACATATTCTCCAGTATTCTTGGTCCCAGAATCGTAATCGGGAACGGAACACATGCATTTCCGACGTAAAATAACGAGGGGGATCGAATGGCGCCAGCAGAATTCAAATCCGAGGCACCGTTCGCCTGAAAATCGCTGCTATATCCAAAACCTACCTTCCAGTATTCTGGCTCCCGGAATCGTAATCGGGAACGGAACACATGCATTTCCGACGTACAATGACGAGGGGAATCGAATGCCGCAAGCAGAATTCAAATCCGAGGACCCGTTCGTTTGAAATCGCTCCTATATCCACAACTTATCTTCCAGTATTCTGGCTCCCCGAAACGTAATCGGGAAAGGAACACATGCATTTCCGACGCAAAATGACGAGGGGAATCGAATGCCGCAAGCAGAATTCAAATCCGAATCACCGTTCGCCTGAAAATCGGTCCAAAATCCAAAACTTACCTTCCAGTATTCTGGCTCCCCGAAACGTAATCGGGAAAGGAACACATGCATTTCCGACGCAAAATGACGAGGGGAATCGAATGCCGCAAGCAGAATTCAAATCCGAGGCTCCGTTCGTTTGAAATCGCTCCTATAGCCAAAAACATATTCTCCAGTATTCTTGGTCCCAGAATCGTAATCGGGAACGGAACACATGCATTTCCGACGTAAAATAACGAGGGGGATCGAATGGCGCCAGCAGAATTCAAATCCGAGGCACCGTTCGCCTGAAAATCGCTGCTATATCCAAAACGTACCTTCCAGTATTCTGGCTCCCGGAATCGTAATCGGGAATGGAACACATGCATTTCCGACGTAAAATAACGAGGGGGATCGAATGGCGCCAGCAGAATTCAAATCCGATGCACCGTTCGCCTGAAAATCGCTGCTATATCCAAAACCTACCTTCCAGTATTCTGGCTCCCGGAATCGTAATCGGGAACGGAACACATGCATTTCCGACGCAAAATGAAGAGGGGAATCAAATGCCGCAAGCAGAATTCAAATCTGAATCACCGCTCGCCTGAAAATCGCTCCAAAATCCAAAACCTACCTTCCAGTATTCTGGGTCTCCGAAACGTAATCGGGAATGGAACACATACATTTCCGACGCAAAATGACGAGAGGAATCGAATGCCGCAAGCAGAATTCAAATCCGAGGCTCCGTTCGTTTGAAATCGCTCCTATAGCCAAAAACATATTCTCCAGTATTCTTGGTCCCAGAATCGTAATCGGGAACGGAACACATGCATTTCCGACGTAAAATGACAAGGGGGATCGAATGGCGCCAGCAGAATTCAAATCCGATGCTCCGTTCGTTTGAAACCGCTCCTATAGCCAAAAACCTACCTTCCAGTATTCTGGCTCCCCGAAACGTAATCGGGAATGGAACACATACATTTCCGACGCAAAATGACGAGGGCAATCGAATGCCGCAAGCAGAATTCAAATCCGAGGCACTGTTGGCCTGAAAGTCGCTCCAAAATCCAAAACCTACCTTCCAGTATTCTGGCTCGCAGAATCGTAATCGGGAATGGAACACATGCATTTCCGACGTAAAATGACGAGCGGAATCGAATGCCGCAAGCAGAGTTCAAATCCGAGGCTCCGTTCGTTTGAAATCGCTCTTATATCCACTACCTACCTTCCAGTATTCTGGCTCCCGGAATCGTAATCGGGAACGGAACACATGCATTTCCGACGTAAAATGACGAGGGGGGTCGAATGGCGCCAGCAGAATTCAAATCCGAGGCACCGTTCGCCTGAAAATCGCTGCTATATCCAAAACCTACCTTCCAGTATTCTGGATCCCGGAATCGTAATCGGGAATGTAACACATGCATTTCCGACGTAAAATGACGAGAGGAATCGAACGCCGCGAGCAGAATTGATATCAGGGGCTCCGTTCGTTTCAAATCGCTCCTATATCCAAAACCTACCTTCCAGTATGCTGGTTCGCCGAATCGTAATCGGGAACGGAACACATGCATTTCCGACGTAAAATGACGAGAGGAATCGAATGCCGCGAGCAGAATTCAAATCCGGGGCTCCGTTCGTCTGAAAATCGCTCTTAAATCCAAAACATATCTTCCAGTATTCTGGCTCCCAGAATCATAATCGGGAATGGAACACATGCATTTCTGACGTCAAATGACAAGACGAATCGAATGCCGCAAGCAGAATTCAAATCCGAGGCTCCGTTCGTTTGAAATCGTTCCTATAGCCAAAAACATATTCTCCAGTATTCTGGGTCCCAGAATCGTAATCGGGAATGGAACACATGCATTTCCGACGCAAAATGACAAGGGGAATCGAATGCCGCAAGCAGAATTCAAATCCGAGGCACTGTTTGCCTGAAAGTCGCTCCAAAATCCAAAACCTACCTTCCAGTATTCTGGCTCCCAGAATCGTAATCGGGAATGGAACACATGCATTTCCGACGTAAAATGACGAGGGGAATCGAACGCCGTAAGCAGAATTCAAATCCGAGGCTCCGTTCGTTTGAAATCGCTCTTATATCCACTACCTATCTTCCAGTATTCTGGCTCCCCGAAACGTAATCGGGAACGGAACACATGCATTTCCGACGTAAAATGACGAGGGGGGTCGAATGGCGCCAGCAGAATTCAAATCCGAGGCACCGTTCGCCTGAAAATCGCTGCTATATCCAAAACCTACCTTCCAGTATTCTGGCTCCCGGAATCGTAATCGGGAACGGAACACATGCATTTCCGACGTAAAATGACGAGGGGGGTCGAATGGCGCCAGCAGAATTCAAATCCGGGGCTCCGTTCGTCTGAAAATCGCTCTTAAATCCAAAACATATCTTCCAGTATTCTGGCTCCCCGAAACGTAATCGGGAACGGAACACATGCATTTCCGACGCAAAATGAAGAGGGGAATCGAATGCCGCAAGCAGAATTCAAATCCGAATCACCGTTCGCCTGAAAATCGCTCCAAAATCCAAAACCTACCTTCCAGTATTCTGGCTCCCAGAATCATAATCGGGAATGGAACACATGCATTTCCGACGTAAAATGACGAGACGAATCGAATGCCGCAAGCAGAATTCAAATCCGAATCACCGCTCGCCTGAAAATCGCTCCAAAATCCAGAACCTACCTTCCAGTATCCTGGCTCCCAGAATCGTAATCGGGAATGGAACACATGCATTTCCGACGTCAAATGACGAGACGAATCGAATGCCGCAAGCAGAATTCAAATCCGAGGCTCCGTTCGTTTGAAATCGTTCCTATAGCCAAAAACATATTCTCCAGTATTCTGGGTCCCAGAATCGTAATCGGGAATGGAACACATGCATTTCCGACGCAAAATGACGAGGGGAATCGAATGCCGCAAGCAGAATTCAAATCCGAGGCACTGTTCGCCTGAAAGTCGCTCCAAAATCCAAAACCTACCTTCCAGTATTCTGGCTCCCAGAATCGTAATCGGGAATGGAACACATGCATTTCCGACGTAAAATGACGAGGGGAATCGAACGCCGCAAGCAGAATTCAAATCCGAGGCTCCGTTCGTTTGAAATCGCTCTTATATCCACTACCTATCTTCCAGTATTCTGGCTCCCCGAAACGTAATCGGGAACGGAACACATGCATTTCCGACGTAAAATGACGAGGGGGGTCGAATGGCGCCAGCAGAATTCAAATCCGAGGCACCGTTCGCCTGAAAATCGCTGCTATATCCAAAACCTACCTTCCAGTATTCTGGCTCCCGGAATCGTAATCGGGAACGGAACACATGCATTTCCGACGTAAAATGACGAGGGGGGTCGAATGGCGCCAGCAGAATTCAAATCCGAGGCACCGTTCGCCTGAAAATCGCTGCTATATCCAAAACCTACCTTCCAGTATTCTGGATCCCGGAATTGTAATCGGGAATGTAACACATGCATTTCCGACGTAAAATGACGAGAGGAATCGAACGCCGCGAGCAGAATTGAAATCAGGGGCTCTGTTCGTTTCAAATCGCTCCTATATCCAAAACCTACCTTCCAGTATGCTGGTTCGCCGAATCGTAATCGGGAATGGAACACATGCATTTCCGACGTAAAATGACGAGAGGAATCGAATGCCGCGAGCAGAATTCAAATCCGGGGCTCCGTTCGTCTGAAAATCGCTCTTAAATCCAAAACATATCTTCCAGTATTCTGGCTCCCCGAAACGTAATCGGGAATGGAACACATACATTTCCGACGCAAAATGACGAGAGGAATCGAATGCCGCAGGCAGAATTCAAATCCGAGGCTCCGTTCGTTTGAAATCGCTCCTACATTCACAACCTATATTCCCGTATTCTTGCTCCCCGAAACGTAATCGGGAACGGAACACATACATTTCCGACGCAAAATGACGAGGGGAATCGAATGCCGCAAGCAGAATTCAAATCCGAGGCTCCGTTCGTTTGAAATCGCTCCTATATCCAAAACCTACCTTCCAGTATGCTGGTTCGCCGATTCGTAATCGGGAATGGAACACATGCATTTCCGACGTAAAATGACGAGACGAATCGAATGTAGCGAGCAGAATTCAAATCCGAATCACCGTTCGCCTGAAAATCGCTGCTATATCCAAAACCTACCTTCCAGTATTCTGGCTCCCGGAATCGTAATCGGGAACGGAACACATGCATTTCCGACGTAAAATGACGAGGGGGGTCGAATGGCGCCAGCAGAATTCAAATCCGGGGCTCCGTTCGTCTGAAAATCGCTCTTAAATCCAAAACATATCTTCCAGTATTCTGGCTCCCCGAAACGTAATCGGGAACGGAACACATGCATTTCCGACGCAAAATGAAGAGGGGAATCGAATGCCGCAAGCAGAATTCAAATCCGAATCACCGTTCGCCTGAAAATCGCTCCAAAATCCAAAAGCTACCTTCCAGTATTCTGGCTCCCAGAATCATAATCGGGAATGGAACACATGCATTTCCGACGTAAAATGACGAGACGAATCGAATGCCGCAAGCAGAATTCAAATCCGAATCACCGCTCGCCTGAAAATCGCTCCAAAATCCAGAACCTACCTTCCAGTATCCTGGCTCCTAGAATCGTAATCGGGAATGGAACACATGCATTTCCGACGTCAAATGACGAGACGAATCGAATGCCGCAAGCAGAATTCAAATCCGAGGCTCCGTTCGTTTGAAATCGTTCCTATAGCCAAAAACATATTCTCCAGTATTCTGGGTCCCAGAATCGTAATCGGGAATGGAACACATGCATTTCCGACGCAAAATGACGAGGGGAATTGAATGCCGCAAGCAGAATTCAAATCCGAGGCACTGTTCGCCTGAAAGTCGCTCCAAAATCCAAAACCTACCTTCCAGTATTCTGGCTCCCAGAATCGTAATCGGGAATGGAACACATGCATGTCCGACGTAAAATGACGAGGGGAATCGAACGCCGCAAGCAGAATTCAAATCCGAGGCTCCGTTCGTTTGAAATCGCTCTTATATCCACTACCTACCTTCCAGTATTCTGGCTCCCGGAATCGTAATCGGGAACGGAACACATGCATTTCCGACGTAAAATGACGAGGGGGGTTGAATGGCGCCAGCAGAATTCAAATCCGAGGCACCGTTCGCCTGAAAGTCGCTCCAAAATCCAAAACCTACCTTCCAGTATTCTGGCTCCCAGAATCGTAATCGGGAATGGAACACATGCATTTCCGACGCAAAATGACGAGGGGAATCGAATGCCGCCAGCAGAATTCAAATCCGAGGCACTGTTCGCCTGAAAGTCGCTCCAAAATCCAAAACCTACCTTCCAGTATTCTGGCTCCCAGAATCGTAATCGGGAATGGAACACATGCATTTCCGACGCAAAATGACGAGGGGAATCGAACGCCGCAAGCAGAATTCAAATCCGAGGCTCCGTTCGTTTGAAATCGCCCCTATAGCCAAAAACATATTCTCCAGTATTCTTGGTCCCAGAATCGTAATCGGGAACGGAACAGATGCATTTCCGACGTAAAATGACAAGGGGAATCGAATGGCGCCAGCAGAATTCAAGTCCGAGGCACTGTTAGCCTGAAAATCGCTCCTATATCCACAACCTATCTTCCAGTATTCTGGCTCCCCGAAACGTAATCGGGAACGGAACACATGCATTTCCGACGTAAAATGACGAGCCGAAACGAATGCCGCAAGCAGAATTCAAATCCGAGGCTCCGTTCGTTTGAAATCGTTCCTATAGCCAAAAACATATTCTCCAGTATTCTGGGTCCCAGAATCGTAATCGGGAATGGAACACATGCATTTCCGACGTAAAATGACGAGGGGAATCGAATGCCGCAAGCAGAATTCAAATCCGAGGCACTGTTCGCCTGAAAGTCGCTCCAAAATCCAAAACCTATCTTCCAATATTCTGGCTACCAGAATCGCAATCCGGAATGGAACACATGCATTTCCGACGCAAAATGACGAGAGGAATCGAATGCCGCAAGCAGAATTCAAATCCGCGGACCCGTTCTTTTGAAATCGCTCCTATATCCACAACCTATCTTCCAGTATTCTGGCTCCCAGAATCGTAATCGGGAAAGGAGCACATTCATTTCCGAGGTAAAATGACGAGGGGAGTCGAATGCCGCAAGCAGAATTTAAATCCGATGCTCCGTTCGTTTGAAACCGCTCCTATAGCCAAAAACATATTCTCCAGTATTCTGGGTCCCAGAATCGTAATCGGGAATGGAACACATGCATTTCCGACGTAAAATGACGAGGGGAGTCGAATGCCGCAAGCAGAATTTAAATCCGATGCTCCGTTCGTTTGAAACCGCTCCTATAGCCAAAAACATATTCTCCAGTATTCTGGGTCCCAGAATCGTAATCGGGAATGGAACACATGCATTTCCGACGTAAAATGACAAGGGGAATCGAATGGCGCCAGCAGAATTCAAATCCGAGGCACTGTTAGCCTGAAAATCGCTCCTATATCCACAACCTATCTTCCAGTATTCTGGCTCCCCGAAACGTAATCGGGAACGGAACACATGCATTTCCGACGTAAAATGACGAGCCGAAACGAATGCCGCAAGCAGAATTCAAATCCGAGGCTCCGTTCGTTTGAAATCGTTCCTATAGCCAAGAACATATTCGACAGTATTCTGGGTCCCAGAATCGTAATCGGGAAAGGAGCACATTCATTTCCGAGGTAAAATGACGAGGGGAGTCGAATGCCGCAAGCAGAATTTAAATCCGATGCTCCGTTCGTTTGAAACCGCTCCTATAGCCAAAAACATATTCTCCAGTATTCTGGGTCCCAGAATCGTAATCGGGAATGGAACACATGCATTTCCGACGTAAAATGACGAGGGGAATCGAATGCCGCAAGCAGAATTCAAATCCGAGGCACTGTTCGCCTGAAAGTCGCTCCAAAATCCAAAACCTACCTTCCAGTATTCTGGCTCCCAAAATCGTAATCGGGAATGGAACACATGCATTTCCGACGTAAAATGACGATACGAATCGAATGCCTCAAGCAGAATTCAAATCCGAGGCTCCGTTCGTTTGAAATCGTTCCTATAGCCAAAAACATATTCTCCAGTATTCTGGGTCCCAGAATCGTAATCGGGAATGGAACACATGCATTTCCGACGCAAAATGACGAGGGGAATCGAATGCCGCGAGCAGAATTCAAATCCGAGGCTCCGTTCGTCTGAAAATCGCTCTTAAATACAAAACCTATCTTCCAGTATTCTGGCACCCCGAAACGTAATCGGGAACGGAACACATGCATTTCCGACGCAAAATGAAGAGGGGAATCGAATGCCGCAAGCAGAATTCAAATCCGAATCACCGTTCGCCTGAAAATCGCTGCAAAATCCAAAACCTACCTTCCAGTATTCTGGCTCCCAGAATCGTAATCGGGAATGGAACACATGCATTTCCGACGTAAAATGACGATACGAATCGAATGCCTCAAGCAGAATTCAAATCCGAGGCTCCGTTCGTTTGAAATCGTTCCTATAGCCAAAAACATATTCTCCAGTATTCTGGGTCCCAGAATCGTAATCGGGAATGGAACACATGCATTTCCGACGCAAAATGACGAGGGGAATCGAATGCCGCGAGCAGAATTCAAATCCGAGGCTCCGTTCGTCTGAAAATCGCTCTTAAATACAAAACCTATCTTCCAGTATTCTGGCTCCCCGAAACGTAATCGGGAACGGAACACATGCATTTCCGACGCAAAATGAAGAGGGGAATCGAATGCCGCAAGAAGAATTCAAATCCGAATCACCGTTCGCCTGAAAATCGCTGCAAAATCCAAAACCTACCTTCCAGTATTCTGGCTCCCAGAATCGTAATCGGGAATGGAACACATGCATTTCCGACGTAAAATGACGAGACGAATCGAATGCCGCAAGCAGAATTCAAATCCGAGGCTCCGTTCGTTTGAAATCGTTCCTATAGCCAAAAACATATTCTCCAGTATTCTGGGTCCCAGAATCGTAATCGGGAATGGAACACATGCATTTCCGACTCAAAATGACGAGGGGAATCGAACGACGCAAGCAGAATTCAAATCCGAGGCTCCGTTCGTTTGAAATCGCCCCTATAGCCAAAAACATATTCTCCAGTATTCTTGGTCCCAGAATCGTAATCGGGAACGGAACACATGCATTTCCGACGTAAAATGACAAGGGAAATCGAATGGCGCCAGCAGAATTCAAATCCGAGGCACTGTTAGCCTGAAAATCGCTCCTATATCCACAACCTATCTTCCAGTATTCTGGCTCCCCGAAACGTAATCGGGAACGGAACACATGCATTTCCGACGTAAAATGACGAGGGGAATCGAATGCCGCAAGCAGAATTCAAATCCGAGGCACTGTTCGCCTGAAAGTCGCTCCAAAATCCAAAACCTACCTTCCAGTATTCTGGCTCCCAAAATCGTAATCGGGAATGGAACACATGCATTTCCGACGTAAAATGACGATACGAATCGAATGCCTCAAGCAGAATTCAAATCCGAGGCTCCGTTCGTTTGAAATCGTTCCTATAGCCAAAAACATATTCTCCAGTATTCTGGGTCCCAGAATCGTAATCGGGAATGGAACACATGCATTTCCGACGTAAAATGACAAGGGGAATCGAATGGCGCCAGCAGAATTCAAATCCGAGGCACTGTTAGCCTGAAAATCGCTCCTATATCCACAACCTATCTTCCAGTATTCTGGCTCCCCGAAACGTAATCGGGAACGGAACACATGCATTTCCGACGTAAAATGAAGAGGGGAATCGAATGCCGCAAGCAGAATTCAAATCCGAATCACCGTTCGCCTGAAAATCGCTGCAAAATCCAAAACCTACCTTCCAGTATTCTGGCTCCCAGAATCGTAATCGGGAATGGAACACATGCATTTCCGACGTAAAATGACGATACGAATCGAATGCCTCAAGCAGAATTCAAATCCGAGGCTCCGTTCGTTTGAAATCGTTCCTATAGCCAAAAACATATTCTCCAGTATTCTGGGTCCCAGAATCGTAATCGGGAATGGAACACATGCATTTCCGACGCAAAATGACGAGGGGAATCGAATGCCGCGAGCAGAATTCAAATCCGAGGCTCCGTTCGTCTGAAAATCGCTCTTAAATACAAAACCTATCTTCCAGTATTCTGGCTCCCCGAAACGTAATCGGGAACGGAACACATGCATTTCCGACGCAAAATGAAGAGGGGAATCGAATGCCGCAAGCAGAATTCAAATCCGAATCACCGTTCGCCTGAAAATCGCTGCAAAATCCAAAACCTACCTTCCAGTATTCTGGCTCCCAGAATCGTAATCGGGAATGGAACACATGCATTTCCGACGTAAAATGACGAGACGAATCGAATGCCGCAAGCAGAATTCAAATCCGAGGCTCCGTTCGTTTGAAATCGTTCCTATAGCCAAAAACATATTCTCCAGTATTCTGGGTCCCAGAATCGTAATCGGGAATGGAACACATGCATTTCCGACGTAAAATGACAAGGGGAATCGAATGGCGCCAGCAGAATTCAAATCCGAGGCACTGTTAGCCTGAAAATCGCTCCTATATCCGCAACCTATCTTCCAGTATTCTGGCTCCCCGAAACGTAATCGGGAACGGAACACATGCATTTCCGACGTAAAATGACGAGCCGAAACGAATGCCGCAAGCAGAATTCAAATCCGAGGCTCCGTTCGTTTGAAATCGTTCCTATAGCCAAAAACATATTCGACAGTATTCTGGGTCCCAGAATCGTAATCGGGAAAGGAGCACATTCATTTCCGAGGTAAAATGACGAGGGGAGTCGAATGCCGCAAGCAGAATTTAAATCCGATGCTCCGTTCGTTTGAAACCGCTCCTATAGCCAAAAACATATTCTCCAGTATTCTGGGTCCCAGAATCGTAATCGGGAATGGAACACATGCATTTCCGACGAAAAATGACAAGGGGAATCGAATGGCGCCAGCAGAATTCAAATCCGAGGCACTGTTAGCCTGAAAATCGCTCCTATATCCACAACCTATCTTCCAGTATTCTGGCTCCCCGAAACGTAATCGGGAACGGAACACATGCATTTCCGACGTAAAATGACGAGCCGAAACGAATGCCGCAAGCAGAATTCAAATCCGAGGCTCCGTTCGTTTGAAATCGTTCCTATAGCCAAGAACATATTCGACAGTATTCTGGGTCCCAGAATCGTAATCGGGAAAGGAGCACATTCATTTCCGAGGTAAAATGACGAGGGGAGTCGAATGCCGCAAGCAGAATTTAAATCCGATGCTCCGTTCGTTTGAAACCGCTCCTATAGCCAAAAACATATTCTCCAGTATTCTGGGTCCCAGAATCGTAATCGGGAATGGAACACATGCATTTCCGACGTAAAATGACGAGGGGAATCGAATGCCGCAAGCAGAATTCAAATCCGAGGCACTGTTCGCCTGAAAGTCGCTCCAAAATCCAAAACCTATCTTCCAGTATTCTGGCTACCAGAATCGCAATCCGGAATGGAACACATGCATTTCCGACGCAAAATGACGAGAGGAATCGAATGCCGCAAGCAGAATTCAAATCCGCGGACCCGTTCTTGTGAAATCGCTCCTATATCCACAACCTATCTTCCAGTATTCTGGCTCCCAGAATCGTAATCGGGAATGGAACACATGCATTTCCGACGTAAAATGACGAGGGGAATCGAATGCCGCAAGCAGAATTCAAATCCGAGGCACTGTTCGCCTGAAAGTCGCTCCAAAATCCAAAACCTACCTTCCAGTATTCTGGCTCCCAGAATCGCAATCCGGAATGGAACACATGCATTTCCGACGCAAAATGACGAGAGGAATCGAATGCCGCAAGCAGAATTCAAATCCGCGGACCCGTTCTTTTGAAATCGCTCCTATATCCACAACCTATCTTCCAGTATTCTGGCTCCCAGAATCGTAATCGGGAATGGAACACATGCATTTCCGACGTAAAATGACGATACGAATCGAATGCCTCAAGCAGAATTCAAATCCGCGGACCCGTTCTTTTGAAATCGCTCGTATATCCACAACCTATCTTCCAGTATTCTGGCTCCCAGAATCGTAATCGGGAATGGAACACATGCATTTCCGACGTAAAATGACGAGGGGAATCGAATGCCGCAAGCAGAATTCAAATCCGAGGCACTGTTCGCCTGAAAGTCGCTCCAAAATCCAAAACCTACCTTCCAGTATTCTGGCTCCCAGAATCGTAATCGGGAATGGAACACATGCATTTCCGACGTAAAATGACGATACGAATCGAATGCCTCAAGCAGAATTCAAATCCGAGGCTCCGTTCGTTTGAAATCGTTCCTATAGCCAAAAACATATTCTCCAGTATTCTGGGTCCCAGAAT
Organism: Ectemnius lituratus; assembly: GCA_910593735.2. Lineage (NCBI taxonomy): Eukaryota > Metazoa > Arthropoda > Insecta > Hymenoptera > Crabronidae > Ectemnius > Ectemnius lituratus. Next base: position 2,046,148 of record OU343043.1, read on the forward strand.
CGTAATCGGGAATGGAACACATGCATTTCCGACGCAAAATGACGAGGGGAATCGAATGCCGCGAGCAGAATTCAAATCCGAGGCTCCGTTCGTCTGAAAATCGCTCTTAAATCCAAAACCTATCTTCCAGTATTCTGGCTCCACGAAACGTAATCGGGAACGGAACACATGCATTTCCGACGCAAAATGAAGAGGGGAATCGAATGCCGCAAGCAGAATTCAAATCCGAATCACCTTTCGCCTGAAAATCGCTGCAAAATCCAAAACCTACCTTCCAGTATTCTGGCTCCCAGAATCGTAATCGGGAACGGAACACATGCATTTCCGACGTAAAATGACGAGCCGAAACGAATGCCGCAAGCAGAATTCAAATCCGAGGCTCCGTTCGTTTGAAATCGTTCCTATAGCCAAAAACATATTCGACAGTATTCTGGGTCCCAGAATCGTAATCGGGAAAGGAGCACATTCATTTCCGAGGTAAAATGACGAGGGGAGTCGAATGCCGCAAGCAGAATTTAAATCCGATGCTCCGTTCGTTTGAAACCGCTCCTATAGCCAAAAACATATTCTCCAGTATTCTGGGTCCCAGAATCGTAATCGGGAATGGAACACATGCATTTCCGACGTAAAATGACGAGGGGAATCGAATGCCGCAAGCAGAATTCAAATCCGAGGCACTGTTCGCCTGAAAGTCGCTCCAAAATCCAAAACCTATCTTCCAGTATTCTGGCTACCAGAATCGCAATCCGGAATGGAACACATGCATTTCCGACGCAAAATGACGAGAGGAATCGAATGCCGCGAGCAGAATTCAAATCCGCGGACCCGTTCTTTTGAAATCGCTCCTATATCCACAACCTATCTTCCAGTATTCTGGCTCCCAGAATCGTAATCGGGAATGGAACACATGCATTTCCGACGTAAAATGACGAGGGGAATCGAATGCCGCAAGCAGAATTCAAATCCGAGGCACTGTTCGCCTGAAAGTCGCTCCAAAATCCAAAACCTACCTTCCAGTATTCTGGGTCCCAGAATCGTAATCGGGAATGGAACACATGCATTTCCGACGTAAAATGACGATACGAATCGAATGCCTCAAGCAGAATTCAAATCCGCGGACCCGTTCTTTTGAAATCGCTCGTATATCCACAACCTATCTTCCAGTATTCTGGCTCCCAGAATCGTAATCGGGAATGGAACACATGCATTTCCGACGTAAAATGACGAGGGGAATCGAATGCCGCAAGCAGAATTCAAATCCGAGGCACTGTTCGCCTGAAAGTCGCTCCAAAATCCAAAACCTACCTTCCAGTATTCTGGCTCCCAGAATCGTAATCGGGAATGGAACACATGCATTTCCGACGTAAAATGACGAGACGAATCGAATGCCGCAAGCAGAATTCAAATCCGAGGCTCCGTTCGTTTGAAATCGTTCCTATAGCCAAAAACATATTCTCCAGTATTCTGGGTCCCAGAATCGTAATCGGGAATGGAACACATGCATTTCCGACGCAAAATGACGAGGGGAATCGAACGCCGCAAGCAGAATTCAAATCCGAGGCTCCGTTCGTTTGAAATCGCCCCTATAGCCAAAAACATATTCTCCAGTATTCTTGGTCCCAGAATCGTAATCGGGAACGGAACAGATGCATTTCCGACGTAAAATGACAAGGGGAATCGAATGGCGCCAGCAGAATTCAAATCCGAGGCACTGTTAGCCTGAAAATCGCTCCTATATCCACAACCTATCTTCCAGTATTCTGGCTCCCCGAAACGTAATCGGGAACGGAACACATGCATTTCCGACGTAAAATGACGAGCCGAAACGAATGCCGCAAGCAGAATTCAAATCCGAGGCTCCGTTCGTTTGAAATCGTTCCTATAGCCAAAAACATATTCGACAGTATTCTGGGTCCCAGAATCGTAATCGGGAAAGGAGCACATTCATTTCCGAGGTAAAATGACGAGGGGAGTCGAATGCCGCAAGCAGAATTTAAATCCGATGCTCCGTTCGTTTGAAACCGCTCCTATAGCCAAAAACATATTCTCCAGTATTCTGGGTCCCAGAATCGTAATCGGGAATGGAACACATGCATTTCCGACGTAAAATGACGAGGGGAATCGAATGCCGCAAGCAGAATTCAAATCCGAGGCACTGTTCGCCTGAAAGTCGCTCCAAAATCCAAAACCTATCTTCCAGTATTCTGGCTCCCAGAATCGTAATCGGGAATGGAACACATGCATTTCCGACGTAAAATGACGATACGAATCGAATGCCTCAAGCAGAATTCAAATCCGCGGACCCGTTCTTTTGAAATCGCTCGTATATCCACAACCTATCTTCCAGTATTCTGGCTCCCAGAATCGTAATCGGGAATGGAACACATGCATTTCCGACGTAAAATGACGAGGGGAATCGAATGCCGCAAGCAGAATTCAAATCCGAGGCACTGTTCGCCTGAAAGTCGCTCCAAAATCCAAAACCTACCTTCCAGTATTCTGGCTCCCAGAATCGTAATCGGGAATGGAACACATGCATTTCCGACGTAAAATGACGAGACGAATCGAATGCCGCAAGCAGAATTCAAATCCGAGGCTCCGTTCGTTTGAAATCGTTCCTATAGCCAAAAACATATTCTCCAGTATTCTGGGTCCCAGAATCGTAATCGGGAATGGAACACATGCATTTCCGACGCAAAATGACGAGGGGAATCGAACGCCGCAAGCAGAATTCAAATCCGAGGCTCCGTTCGTTTGAAATCGCCCCTATAGCCAAAAACATATTCTCCAGTATTCTTGGTCCCAGAATCGTAATCGGGAACGGAACAGATGCATTTCCGACGTAAAATGACAAGGGGAATCGAATGGCGCCAGCAGAATTCAAATCCGAGGCACTGTTAGCCTGAAAATCGCTCCTATATCCACAACCTATCTTCCAGTATTCTGGCTCCCCGAAACGTAATCGGGAACGGAACACATGCATTTCCGACGTAAAATGACGAGCCGAAACGAATGCCGCAAGCAGAATTCAAATCCGAGGCTCCGTTCGTTTGAAATCGTTCCTATAGCCAAAAACATATTCGACAGTATTCTGGGTCCCAGAATCGTAATCGGGAAAGGAGCACATTCATTTCCGAGGTAAAATGACGAGGGGAGTCGAATGCCGCAAGCAGAATTTAAATCCGATGCTCCGTTCGTTTGAAACCGCTCCTATAGCCAAAAACATATTCTCCAGTATTCTGGGTCCCAGAATCGTAATCGGGAATGGAACACATGCATTTCCGACGTAAAATGACGAGGGGAATCGAATGCCGCAAGCAGAATTCAAATCCGAGGCACTGTTCGCCTGAAAGTCGCTCCAAAATCCAAAACCTATCTTCCAGTATTCTGGCTCCCAGAATCGTAATCGGGAATGGAACACATGCATTTCCGACGTAAAATGACGATACGAATCGAATGCCTCAAGCAGAATTCAAATCCGCGGACCCGTTCTTTTGAAATCGCTCGTATATCCACAACCTATCTTCCAGTATTCTGGCTCCCAGAATCGTAATCGGGAATGGAACACATGCATTTCCGACGTAAAATGACGAGGGGAATCGAATGCCGCAAGCAGAATTCAAATCCGAGGCACTGTTCGCCTGAAAGTCGCTCCAAAATCCAAAACCTACCTTCCAGTATTCTGGCTCCCAGAATCGTAATCGGGAATGGAACACATGCATTTCCGACGTAAAATGACGATACGAATCGAATGCCTCAAGCAGAATTCAAATCCGAGGCTCCGTTCGTTTGAAATCGTTCCTATAGCCAAAAACCTATTCTCCAGTATTTTGGGTCCCAGAATCGTAATCGGGAATGGAACACATGCATTTCCGACGCAAAATGACGAGGGGAATCGAATGCCGCGAGCAGAATTCAAATCCGAGGCTCCGTTCGTCTGAAAATCGCTCTTAAATCCAAAACCTATCTTCCAGTATTCTGGCTCCACGAAACGTAATCGGGAACGGAACACATGCATTTCCGACGCAAAATGAAGAGGGGAATCGAATGCCGCAAGCAGAATTCAAATCCGAATCACCTTTCGCCTGAAAATCGCTGCAAAATCCAAAACCTACCTTCCAGTATTCTGGCTCCCAGAATCGTAATCGGGAATGGAACACATGCATTTCCGACGTAAAATGACGAGACGAATCGAATGCCGCAAGCAGAATTCAAATCCGAGGCTCCGTTCGTTTGAAATCGCTCCTATATCCAAAACCTACCTTCCAGTATTCTGGCTCCCAGAATCGTAATCGGGAATGGAACACATGCATTTCCGACGAAAAATGACGAGGGGAATCGAATGCCGCAAGCAGAATTCAAATCCGAGGCACTGCTAGCCTGAAAATCGCTCATATATCCACAACCTATCTTCCAGTATTCTGGCTCCCCGAAACGTAATCGGGAACGGAACACATGCATTTCCGACGCAAAATGACGAGGGGAATCGAATGCCGCAAGCAGAATTCAAATCCGAATCACCGTTCGCCTGAAAATCGCTGCAAAATCCAAAACCTACCTTCCAGTATTCTGGCTCCCAGAATCGTAATCGGGAATGGAACACATGCATTTCCGACGTAAAATGACGAGACGAATCGGATGCCGCAAGCAGAATTCAAATCCGAGGCTCCGTTCGTTTGACATCGCCCCTATAGCCAAAAACATATTCTCCAGTATTCTTGGTCCCAGAATCGTAATCGGGAACGGAACACATGCATTTCCGACGTAAAATGACAAGGGGAATCGAATGGCGCCAGCAGAATTCAAATCCGAGGCACTGTTAGCCTGAAAATCGCTCCTATATCCACAACCTATCTTCCAGTATTCTGGCTCCCCGAAACGTAATCGGGAACGGAACACATGCATTTCCGACGCAAAATGACGAGGGGAATCGAATGCCGCAAGCAGAATTCAAATCCGAGGCACTGTTCGCCTGAAAGTCGCTCCAAAATCCAAAACCTACCTTCCAGTATTCTGGCTCCCAGAATCGTAATCGGGAATGGAACACATGCATTTCCGACGTAAAATGACGAGGGGAATCGAACGCCGCAAGCAGAATTCAAATCCGAGGATCCGTTCGTTTGAAATCGCTCCTATATTCAAAACCTACCTTCCAGTATTCTGGCTCCCAGAATCGTAATCGGGAATGGAACACATGCATTTCCGACGTAAAATGACGAGGGGAATCGAACGCCGCAAGCAGAATTCAAATCCGAGGATCCGTTCGTTTGAAATCGCTCCTATATCCAAAACCTACCTTCCAGTATTCTGGCTCCCAGAATCGTAATCGGGAATGGAACACATGCATTTCCGACGAAAAATGACGAGGGGAATCGAATGCCGCAAGCAGAATTCAAATCCGAGGCACTGCTAGCCTGAAAATCGCTCATATATCCACAACCTATCTTCCAGTATTCTGGCTCCCCGAAACGTAATCGGGAACGGAACACATGCATTTCCGACGCAAAATGACGAGGGGAATCGAATGCCGCAAGCAGAATTCAAATCCGAGGCACTGTTCGCCTGAAAGTCGCTCCAAAATCCAAAACCTACCTTCCAGTATTCTGGCTCCCAGAATCGTAATCGGGAATGGAACACATGCATTTCCGACGTAAAATGACGAGGGGAATCGAACGCCGCAAGCAGAATTCAAATCCGAGGCTCCGTTCTTTTGAAATCGCTCCTATATCCACAACCTATCTTCCAGTATTCTGGCTCCCAGAATCGTAATCGGGAATGGAACACATGCATTTCCGACGTAAAATGACGAGGGGAATCGAACGCCGCAAGCAGAATTCAAATCCGAGGATCCGTTCGTTTGAAATCGCTCCTATATCCAAAACCTACCTTCCAGTATTCTGGCTCCCAGAATCGTAATCGGGAATGGAACACATGCATTTCCGACGTAAAATGACGAGGGGAATCGAACGCCGCAAGCAGAATTCAAATACGAGGATCCGTTCGTTTGAAATCGCTCCTATATCCAAAACCTACCTTCCAGTATTCTGGCTCCCAGAATCGTAATCGGGAATGGAACAAATGCATTTCCGACGAAAAATGACGAGGGGAATCGAATGCCGCAAGCAGAATTCAAATCCGAGGCACTGCTAGCCTGAAAATCGCTCATATATCCACAACCTATCTTCCAGTATTCTGGCTCCCCGAAACGTAATCGGGAACGGAACACATGCATTTCCGACGCAAAATGACGAGGGGAATCGAATGCCGCAAGCAGAATTCAAATCCGAGGCACTGTTCGCCTGAAAGTCGCTCCAAAATCCAAAACCTACCTTCCAGTATTCTGGCTCCCAGAATCGTAATCGGGAATGGAACACATGCATTTCCGACGTAAAATGACGAGGGGAATCGAACGCCGCAAGCAGAATTCAAATCCGAGGCTCCGTTCGTTTGAAATCGCTCTTATACCCACAACCTATCTTCCGGTATTCTGGCTCCCCGAAACGTAATCGGGAACGGAACACATGCATTTCCGACGTAAAATGACGAGGGGGATCGAATGGCGCCAGCAGAATTCAAATCCGAGGCACCGTTCGCCTGAAAATCGCTGCTATATCCAAAACCTACCTTCCAGTATTCTGGCTCCCGGAATCGTAAACGGGAATGGAACACATGCATTTCCGACGTAAAATGACGAGAGGAATCGAACGCCGCGAGCAGAATTGAAATCAGGGGCTCCGTTCGTTTGAAATCGTTCTTATAGCCAAAAACATATTCTCCAGTATTCTGGGTCCCAGAATCGTAATCGGGAATGGAACACATGCATTTCCGACGCAAAATGACGAGGGGAATCGAACGCCGCAAGCAGAATTCAAATCCGAGGCTCCGTTCGTTTGAAATCGCCCCTATAGCCAAAAACATATTCTCCAGTATTCTTGGTCCCAGAATCGTAATCGGGAACGGAACACATGCATTTCCGACGTAAAATGACAAGGGGAATCGAATGGCGCCAGCAGAATTCAAATCCGAGGCACTGTTAGCCTGAAAATCGCTCCTATATCCACAACCTATCTTCCAGTATTCTGGCTCCCCGAAACGTAATCGGGAACGGAACACATGCATTTCCGACGCAAAATGACGAGGGGAATCGAATGCCGCAAGCAGAATTCAAATCCGAGGCACTGTTCGCCTGAAAGTCGCTCCAAAATCCAAAACCTACCTTCCAGTATTCTGGCTCCCAGAATCGTAATCGGGAATGGAACACATGCATTTCCGACGTAAAATGACGAGCCGAAACGAATGCCGCAAGCAGAATTCAAATCCGAGGCTCCGTTTGTTTGAAATCGTTCCTATAGCCAAAAACATATTCGACAGTATTCTGGGTCCCAGAATCGTAATCGGGAAAGGAGCACATTCATTTCCAAGGTAAAATGACGAGGGGAGTCGAATGCCGCAAGCAGAATTTAAATCCGATGCTCCGTTCGTTTGAAACCGCTCCTATAGCCAAAAACATATTCTCCAGTATTCTGGGTCCCAGAATCGTAATCGGGAATGGAACACATGCATTTCCGACGTAAAATGACGAGGGGAATCGAATGCCGCAAGCAGAATTCAAATCCGAGGCACTGTTCGCCTGAAAGTCGCTCCAAAATCCAAAACCTATCTTCCAGTATTCTGGCTACCAGAATCGCAATCCGGAATGGAACACATGCATTTCCGACGCAAAATGACGAGAGGAATCGAATGCCGCAAGCAGAATTCAAATCCGCGGACCCGTTCTTTTGAAATCGCTCCTATATCCACAACCTATCTTCCAGTATTCTGGCTCCCAGAATCGTAATCGGGAATGGAACACATGCATTTCCGACGTAAAATGACGAGGGGAATCGAACGCCGCAAGCAGAATTCAAATCCGAGGCTCCGTTCGTTTGAAATCGCTCCTATATCCAAAACCTACCTTCCAGTATTCTGGCTCCCAGAATCGTAATCGGGAATGGAACACATGCATTTCCGACGAAAAATGACGAGGGGAATCGAATGCCGCAAGCAGAATTCAAATCCGAGGCACTGCTAGCCTGAAAATCGCTCATATATCCACAACCTATCTTCCAGTATTCTGGCTCCCCGAAACGTAATCGGGAACGGAACACATGCATTTCCGACGCAAAATGACGAGGGGAATCGAATGCCGCAAGCAGAATTCAAATCCGAGGCACTGTTCGCCTGAAAGTCGCTCCAAAATCCAAAACCTACCTTCCAGTATTCTGGCTCCCAGAATCGTAATCGGGAATGGAACACATGCATTTCCAACGTAAAATGACGAGGGGAATCGAACGCCGCAAGCAGAATTCAAATCCGAGGCTCCGTTCGTTTGAAATCGCTCTTATACCCACAACCTATCTTCCAGTATTCTGGCTCCCCGAAACGTAATCGGGAACGGAACACATGCATTTCCGACGTAAAATGACGAGGGGGATCGAATGGCGCCAGCAGAATTCAAATCCGAGGCACCGTTCGCCTGAAAATCGCTGCTATATCCAAAACCTACCTTCCAGTATTCTGGCTCCCGGAATCGTAAACGGGAATGGAACACATGCATTTCCGACGTAAAATGACGAGAGGAATCGAACGCCGCGAGCAGAATTGAAATCAGGGGCTCCGTTCGTTTGAAATCGCTCCTATATCCAAAACCTACCTTCCAGTATGCTGGTTCGCTGAATCGTAAACGGGAATGGAACACATTCATTTCCGACGTAAAATGACGAGACGAATTGAATGCCGCAAGCAGAATTCAAATCCGAGGCTCCGTTCGTTTGAAATCGTTCCTATAGCCAAAAACATATTCTCCAGTTTTCTGGCTCCCCGAAACGTAATCGGGAACGGAACACATGCATTTCCGACGCAAAATGACGAGGGGAATCGAATGCCGCAAGCAGAATTCAAATCCGAGGCACTGTTCGCCTGAAAGTCGCTCCAAAATCCAAAACCTACCTTCCAGTATTCTGGCTCCCAGAATCGTAATCGGGAATGGAACACATGCATTTCCGACGTAAAATGACGAGGGGAATCGAACGCCGCAAGCAGAATTCAAATCCGAGGATCCGTTCGTTTGAAATCGCTCCTATATCCAAAACCTACCTTCCAGTATTCTGGCTCCCAGAATCGTAATCGGGAATGGAACACATGCATTTCCGACGAAAAATGACGAGGGGAATCGAATGCCGCAAGCAGAATTCAAATCCGAGGCACTGCTAGCCTGAAAATCGCTCATATATCCACAACCTATCTTCCAGTATTCTGGCTCCCCGAAACGTAATCGGGAACGGAACACATGCATTTCCGACGCAAAATGACGAGGGGAATCGAATGCCGCAAGCAGAATTCAAATCCGAGGCACTGTTCGCCTGAAAGTCGCTCCAAAATCCAAAACCTACCTTCCAGTATTCTGGCTCCCAGAATCGTAATCGGGAATGGAACACATGCATTTCCGACGTAAAATGACGAGGGGAATCGAACGCCGCAAGCAGAATTCAAATCCGAGGCTCCGTTCGTTTGAAATCGCTCTTAAACCCACAACCTATCTTCCAGTATTCTGGCTCCCCGAAACGTAATCGGGAACGGAACACATGCATTTCCGACGTAAAATGACGAGGGGGATCGAATGGCGCCAGCAGAATTCAAATCCGAGGCACCGTTCGCCTGAAAATCGCTGCTATATCCAAAACCTACCTTCCAGTATTCTGGCTCCCGGAATCGTAAACGGGAATGGAACACATGCATTTCCGACGTAAAATGACGAGAGGAATCGAACGCCGCGAGCAGAATTGAAATCAGGGGCTCCGTTCGTTTGAAATCGTTCTTATAGCCAAAAACATATTCTCCAGTATTCTGGGTCCCAGAATCGTAATCGGGAATGGAACACATGCCTTTCCGACGCAAAATGACGAGGGGAATCGAACGCCGCAAGCAGAATTCAAATCCGAGGCTCCGTTCGTTTGAAATCGCCCCTATAGCCAAAAACATATTCTCCAGTATTCTTGGTCCCAGAATCGTAATCGGGAACGGAACACATGCATTTCCGACGTAAAATGACAAGGGGAATCGAATGGCGCCAGCAGAATTCAAATCCGAGGCACTGTTAGCCTGAAAATCGCTCCTATATCCACAACCTATCTTCCAGTATTCTGGCTCCCCGAAACGTAATCGGGAACGGAACACATGCATTTCCGACGCAAAATGACGAGGGGAATCGAATGCCGCAAGCAGAATTCAAATCCGAGGCACTGTTCGCCTGAAAGTCGCTCCAAAATCCAAAACCTACCTTCCAGTATTCAGGCTCCCAGAATCGTAATCGGGAATGGAACACATGCATTTCCGACGTAAAATGACGAGCCGAAACGAATGCCGCAAGCAGAATTCAAATCCGAGGCTCCGTTCGTTTGAAATCGTTCCTATAGCCAAAAACATATTCGACAGTATTCTGGGTCCCAGAATCGTAATCGGGAAAGGAGCACATTCATTTCCAAGGTAAAATGACGAGGGGAGTCGAATGCCGCAAGCAGAATTTAAATCCGATGCTCCGTTCGTTTGAAACCGCTCCTATAGCCAAAAACATATTCTCCAGTATTCTGGGTCCCAGAATCGTAATCGGGAATGGAACACATGCATTTCCGACGTAAAATGACGAGAGGAATCGAATGCCGCAAGCAGAATTCAAATCCGAGGCACTGTTCGCCTGAAAGTCGCTCCAAAATCCAAAACCTATCTTCCAGTATTCTGGCTACCAGAATCGCAATCCGGAATGGAACACATGCATTTCCGACGCAAAATGACGAGAGGAATCGAATGCCGCAAGCAGAATTCAAATCCGCGGACCCGTTCGTTTGAAATCGCTCCTATATCCACAACCTATCTTCCAGTATTCTGGCTCCCAGAATCGTAATCGGGAATGGAACACATGCATTTCCGACGTAAAATGACGAGGGGAATCGAACGCCGCAAGCAGAATTCAAATCCGAGGATCCGTTCGTTTGAAATCGCTCCTATATCCAAAACCTACCTTCCAGTATTCTGGCTCCCAGAATCGTAATCGGGAATGGAACACATGCATTTCCGACGAAAAATGACGAGGGGAATCGAATGCCGCAAGCAGAATTCAAATCCGAGGCACTGCTAGCCTGAAAATCGCTCATATATCCACAACCTATCTTCCAGTATTCTGGCTCCCCGAAACGTAATCGGGAACGGAACACATGCATTTCCGACGCAAAATGACGAGGGGAATCGAATGCCGCAAGCAGAATTCAAATCCGAGGCACTGTTCGCCTGAAAGTCGCTCCAAAATCCAAAACCTACCTTCCAGTATTCTGGCTCCCAGAATCGTAATCGGGAATGGAACACATGCATTTCCGACGTAAAATGACGAGCCGAAACGAATGCCGCAAGCAGAATTCAAATCCGAGGCTCCGTTCGTTTGAAATCGTTCCTATAGCCAAAAACATATTCGACAGTATTCTGGGTCCCAGAATCGTAATCGGGAAAGGAGCACATTCATTTCCAAGGTAAAATGACGAGGGGAGTCGAATGCCGCAAGCAGAATTTAAATCCGATGCTCCGTTCGTTTGAAATCGTTCCTATAGCCAAAAACATATTCTCCAGTTTTCTGGCTCCCCGAAACGTAATCGGGAACGGAACACATGCATTTCCGACGCAAAATGACGAGGGGAATCGAATGCCGCAAGCAGAATTCAAATCCGAGGCACTGTTCGCCTGAAAGTCGCTCCAAAATCCAAAACCTACCTTCCAGTATTCTGGCTCCCAGAATCGTAATCGGGAATGGAACACATGCATTTCCGACGTAAAATGACGAGGGGAATCGAACGCCGCAAGCAGAATTCAAATCCGAGGATCCGTTCGTTTGAAATCGCTCCTATATCCAAAACCTACCTTCCAGTATTCTGGCTCCCAGAATCGTAATCGGGAATGGAACACATGCATTTCCGACGAAAAATGACGAGGGGAATCGAATGCCGCAAGCAGAATTCAAATCCGAGGCACTGCTAGCCTGAAAATCGCTCATATATCCACAACCTATCTTCCAGTATTCTGGCTCCCCGAAACGTAATCGGGAACGGAACACATGCATTTCCGACGCAAAATGACGAGGGGAATCGAATGCCGCAAGCAGAATTCAAATCCGAGGCACTGTTCGCCTGAAAGTCGCTCCAAAATCCAAAACCTACCTTCCAGTATTCTGGCTCCCAGAATCGTAATCGGGAATGGAACACATGCATTTCCGACGTAAAATGACGAGGGGAATCGAACGCCGCAAGCAGAATTCAAATCCGAGGCTCCGTTCGTTTGAAATCGCTCTTAAACCCACAACCTATCTTCCAGTATTCTGGCTCCCCGAAACGTAATCGGGAACGGAACACATGCATTTCCGACGTAAAATGACGAGGGGGATCGAATGGCGCCAGCAGAATTCAAATCCGAGGCACCGTTCGCCTGAAAATCGCTGCTATATCCAAAACCTACCTTCCAGTATTCTGGCTCCCGGAATCGTAAACGGGAATGGAACACATGCATTTCCGACGTAAAATGACGAGAGGAATCGAACGCCGCGAGCAGAATTGAAATCAGGGGCTCCGTTCGTTTGAAATCGTTCTTATAGCCAAAAACATATTCTCCAGTATTCTGGGTCCCAGAATCGTAATCGGGAATGGAACACATGCCTTTCCGACGCAAAATGACGAGGGGAATCGAACGCCGCAAGCAGAATTCAAATCCGAGGCTCCGTTCGTTTGAAATCGCCCCTATAGCCAAAAACATATTCTCCAGTATTCTTGGTCCCAGAATCGTAATCGGGAACGGAACACATGCATTTCCGACGTAAAATGACAAGGGGAATCGAATGGCGCCAGCAGAATTCAAATCCGAGGCACTGTTAGCCTGAAAATCGCTCCTATATCCACAACCTATCTTCCAGTATTCTGGCTCCCCGAAACGTAATCGGGAACGGAACACATGCATTTCCGACGCAAAATGACGAGGGGAATCGAATGCCGCAAGCAGAATTCAAATCCGAGGCACTGTTCGCCTGAAAGTCGCTCCAAAATCCAAAACCTACCTTCCAGTATTCAGGCTCCCAGAATCGTAATCGGGAATGGAACACATGCATTTCCGACGTAAAATGACGAGCCGAAACGAATGCCGCAAGCAGAATTCAAATCCGAGGCTCCGTTCGTTTGAAATCGTTCCTATAGCCAAAAACATATTCGACAGTATTCTGGGTCCCAGAATCGTAATCGGGAAAGGAGCACATTCATTTCCAAGGTAAAATGACGAGGGGAGTCGAATGCCGCAAGCAGAATTTAAATCCGATGCTCCGTTCGTTTGAAACCGCTCCTATAGCCAAAAACATATTCTCCAGTATTCTGGGTCCCAGAATCGTAATCGGGAATGGAACACATGCATTTCCGACGTAAAATGACGAGGGGAATCGAATGCCGCAAGCAGAATTCAAATCCGAGGCACTGTTCGCCTGAAAGTCGCTCCAAAATCCAAAACCTATCTTCCAGTATTCTGGCTACCAGAATCGCAATCGGGAATGGAACACATGCATTTCAGACGCAAAATGACGAGAGGAATCGAATGCCGCAAGCAGAATTCAAATCCGCGGACCCGTTCTTTTGAAATCGCTCCTATATCCACAACCTATCCTCCAGTATTCTGGCTCCCAGAATCGTAATCAGGAATGGAACACATGCATTTCCGACGTAAAATGACGAGAGGAATCGAATGCCGCAAGCAGAATTCAAATCCGAGGATCCGTTCGTTTGAAATCGCTCCTATATCCAAAACCTACCTTCCAGTATTCTGGCTCCCAGAATCGTAATCGGGAATGGAACACATGCATTTCCGACGAAAAATGACGAGGGGAATCGAATGCCGCAAGCAGAATTCAAATCCGAGGCACTGCTAGCCTGAAAATCGCTCATATATCCACAACCTATCTTCCAGTATTCTGGCTCCCCGAAACGTAATCGGGAACGGAACACATGCATTTCCGACGCAAAATGACGAGGGGAATCGAATGCCGCAAGCAGAATTCAAATCCGAGGCACTGTTCGCCTGAAAGTCGCTCCAAAATCCAAAACCTACCTTCCAGTATTCTGGCTCCCAGAATCGTAATCAGGAATGGAACACATGCATTTCCGACGTAAAATGACGAGCGGAATCGAATGCCGCAAGCAGAATTCAAATCCGAGGCTCCGTTCGTCTGAAAATCGTTCCTATAGCCAAAAACATATTCGACAGTATTCTGGGTCCCAGAATCGTAATCGGGAAAGGAGCACATTCATTTCCAAGGTAAAATGACGAGGGGAGTCGAATGCCGCAAGCAGAATTTAAATCCGATGCTCCGTTCGTTTGAAACCGCTCCTATAGCCAAAAACATATTCTCCAGTATTCTGGGTCCCAGAATCGTAATCGGGAATGGAACACATGCATTTCCGACGTAAAATGACGAGGGGAATCGAATGCCGCAAGCAGAATTCAAATCCGAGGCACTGTTCGCCTGAAAGTCGCTCCAAAATCCAAAACCTATCCTCCAGTATTCTGGCTCCCAGAATCGCAATCAGGAATGGAACACATGCATTTCCGACGCAAAATGACGAGAGGAATCGAATGCCGCAAGCAGAATTCAAATCCGCGGACCCGTTCTTTTGAAATCCCTCCTATATCCACAACCTATCCTCCAGTATTCTGGCTCCCAGAATCGTAATCTGGAATGCAACATATGCATTTCTGACGTAAAATGACGAGAGGAATCGAATGCCGCAAGCAGAATTCAAATCCGAGGATCCGTTCGTCTGAAAATCGCTCCTATATCCAAAACCTACCTTCCAGTATTCTGGCTCCCAGAATCGTAATCGGGAATGGAACACATGCATTTCCGACGAAAAATGACGAGGGGAATCGAATGCCGCAAGCAGAATTCAAATCCGAGGCACTGCTAGCCTGAAAATCGCTCATATATCCACAACCTATCTTCCAGTATTCTGGCTCCCCGAAACGTAATCGGGAACGGAACACATGCATTTCCGACGCAAAATGACGAGGGGAATCGAATGCCGCAAGCAGAATTCAAATCCGAGGCACTGTTCGCCTGAAAGTCGCTCCAAAATCCAAAACCTACCTTCCAGTATTCTGGCTCCCAGAATCGTAATCGGGAATGGAACACATGCATTTCCGACGTAAAATGACGAGGGGAATCGAACGCCGCAAGCAGAATTCAAATCCGAGGCTCCGTTCGTTTGAAATCGCTCTTATACCCACAACCTATCTTCCAGTATTCTGGCTCCCCGAAACGTAATCGGGAACGGAACACATGCATTTCCGACGTAAAATGACGAGGGGGATCGAATGGCGCCAGCAGAATTCAAATCCGAGGCACCGTTCGCCTGAAAATCGCTGCTATATCCAAAACCTACCTTCCAGTATTCTGGCTCCCGGAATCGTAAACGGGAATGGAACACATGCATTTCCGACGTAAAATGACGAGAGGAATCGAACGCCGCGAGCAGAATTGAAATCAGGGGCTCCGTTCGTTTGAAATCGCTCCTATATCCAAAACCTACCTTCCAGTATGCTGGTTCGCTGAATCGTAAACGGGAATGGAACACATTCATTTCCGACGTAAAATGACGAGACGAATTGAATGCCGCAAGCAGAATTCAAATCCGAGGCTCCGTTCGTTTGAAATCGTTCCTATAGCCGAAAACATATTCTCCAATTTTCTGGCTCCCCGAAACGTAATCGGGAACGGAACACATGCATTTCCGACGCAAAATGAAGAGGGGAATCGAATGCCGCAAGCAGAATTCAAATCCGAATCACCGTTCGCCTGAAAATCGCTCCAAAATCCAAAACCTACCTTCCAGTATTCTGGCTCCCAGAATCGTAATCGGGAATGGAACACATGCATTTCCGACGTAAAATGACGAGACGAATCGAATGCCGCAAGCAGAATTCAAATCCGAATCACAGCTCGCCTGAAAATCGCTCCAAAATCCAAAACCTACCTTCCAGTATTCTGGCTCCCAGAATCGTAATCGGGAACGGAACACATTCATTTCCGACGTAAAATGACGAGACGAATTGAATGCCGCAAGCAGAATTCAAATCCGAGGCTCCGTTCGTTTGAAATCGTTCCTATAGCCAAAAACATATTCTCCAGTTTTCTGGCTCCCAGAATCGTAATCGGGAATGGAACACATGCATTTCCGACGTAAAATGACGAGGGGAATCGAACGCCGCAAGCAGAATTCAAATCCGAGGATCCGTTCGTTTGAAATCGCTCCTATATCCAAAACCTACCTTCCAGTATTCTGGCTCCCAGAATCGTAATCGGGAATGGAACACATGCATTTCCGACGAAAAATGACGAGGGGAATCGAATGCCGCAAGCAGAATTCAAATCCGAGGCACTGCTAGCCTGAAAATCGCTCATATATCCACAACCTATCTTCCAGTATTCTGGCTCCCCGAAACGTAATCGGGAACGGAACACATGCATTTCCGACGCAAAATGACGAGGGGAATCGAATGCCGCAAGCAGAATTCAAATCCGAGGCACTGTTCGCCTGAAAGTCGCTCCAAAATCCAAAACCTATCGTCCAGTAGTCTAGCTCCCAGAATCTTAATCAGGAATGGAACACATGCATTTCCGACGTAAAATGACGAGCGGAATCGAATGCCGCAAGCAGAATTCAAATCCGAGGCTCCGTTCGTCTGAAAATCGTTCCTATAGCCAAAAACATATTCGACAGTATTCTGGGTCCCAGAATCGTAATCGGGAAAGGAGCACATTCATTTCCAAGGTAAAATGACGAGGGGAGTCGAATGCCGCAAGCAGAATTTAAATCCGATGCTCCGTTCGTTTGAAACCGCTCCTATAGCCAAAAACATATTCTCCAGTATTCTGGGTCCCAGAATCGTAATCGGGAATGGAACACATGCATTTCCGACGTAAAATGACGAGGGGAATCGAATGCCGCAAGCAGAATTCAAATCCGAATCACAGCTCGCCTGAAAATCGCTCCAAAATCCAAAACCTACCTTCCAGTATTCTGGCTCCCAGAATCGTAATCGGGAATGGAACACATGCATTTCCGACGTAAAATGACGAGACGAATCGAATGCCGCAAGCAGAATTCAAATCCGAATCACAGCTCGCCTGAAAATCGCTCCAAAATCCAAAACCTATCTTCCAGTATTCTGGCTACCAGAATCGCAATCCGGAATGGAACACATGCATTTCCGACGCAAAATGACGAGAGGAATCGAATGCCGCAAGCAGAATTCAAATCCGCGGACCCGTTCTTTTGAAATCGCTCCTATATCCACAACCTATCCTCCAGTATTCTGGCTCCCAGAATCGTAATCGGGAATGGAACACATGCATTTCCGACGTAAAATGACGAGAGGAATCGAATGCCGCAAGCAGAATTCAAATCCGAGGATCCGTTCGTTTGAAATCGCTCCTATATCCAAAACCTACCTTCCAGTATTCTGGCTCCCAGAATCGTAATCGGGAATGGAACACATGCATTTCCGACGAAAAATGACGAGGGGAATCGAATGCCGCAAGCAGAATTCAAATCCGAGGCACTGCTAGCCTGAAAATCGCTCATATATCCACAACCTATCTTCCAGTATTCTGGCTCCCCGAAACGTAATCGGGAACGGAACACATGCATTTCCGACGCAAAATGACGAGGGGAATCGAATGCCGCAAGCAGAATTCAAATCCGAGGCACTGTTCGCCTGAAAGTCGCTCCAAAATCCAAAACCTATCTTCCAGTATTCTGGCTCCCAGAATCGTAATCGGGAATGGAACACATGCATTTCCGACGTAAAATGACGAGGGGAATCGAACGCCGCAAGCAGAATTCAAATCCGAGGCTCCGTTCGTTTGAAATCGCTCTTATACCCACAACCTATCTTCCAGTATTCTGGCTCCCCGAAACGTAATCGGGAACGGAACACATGCATTTCCGACGTAAAATGACGAGGGGGATCGAATGGCGCCAGCAGAATTCAAATCCGAGGCACCGTTCGCCTGAAAATCGCTGCTATATCCAAAACCTACCTTCCAGTATTCTGGCTCCCGGAATCGTAAACGGGAATGGAACACATGCATTTCCGACGTAAAATGACGAGAGGAATCGAACGCCGCGAGCAGAATTGAAATCAGGGGCTCCGTTCGTTTGAAATCGCTCCTATATCCAAAACCTACCTTCCAGTATGCTGGTTCGCTGAATCGTAAACGGGAATGGAACACATTCATTTCCGACGTAAAATGACGAGACGAATTGAATGCCGCAAGCAGAATTCAAATCCGAGGCTCCGTTCGTTTGAAATCGTTCCTATAGCCGAAAACATATTCTCCAATTTTCTGGCTCCCCGAAACGTAATCGGGAACGGAACACATGCATTTCCGACGCAAAATGAAGAGGGGAATCGAATGCCGCAAGCAGAATTCAAATCCGAATCACCGTTCGCCTGAAAATCGCTCCAAAATCCAAAACCTACCTTCCAGTATTCTGGCTCCCAGAATCGTAATCGGGAATGGAACACATGCATTTCCGACGTAAAATGACGAGACGAATCGAATGCCGCAAGCAGAATTCAAATCCGAATCACAGCTCGCCTGAAAATCGCTCCAAAATCCAAAACCTACCTTCCAGTATTCTGGCTCCCAGAATCGTAATCGGGAACGGAACACATTCATTTCCGACGTAAAATGACGAGACGAATTGAATGCCGCAAGCAGAATTCAAATCCGAGGCTCCGTTCGTTTGAAATCGTTCCTATAGCCAAAAACATATTCTCCAGTTTTCTGGCTCCCAGAATCGTAATCGGGAATGGAACACATGCATTTCCGACGTAAAATGACGAGGGGAATCGAACGCCGCAAGCAGAATTCAAATCCGAGGATCCGTTCGTTTGAAATCGCTCCTATATCCAAAACCTACCTTCCAGTATTCTGGCTCCCAGAATCGTAATCGGGAATGGAACACATGCATTTCCGACGAAAAATGACGAGGGGAATCGAATGCCGCAAGCAGAATTCAAATCCGAGGCACTGCTAGCCTGAAAATCGCTCATATATCCACAACCTATCTTCCAGTATTCTGGCTCCCCGAAACGTAATCGGGAACGGAACACATGCATTTCCGACGCAAAATGACGAGGGGAATCGAATGCCGCAAGCAGAATTCAAATCCGAGGCACTGTTCGCCTGAAAGTCGCTCCAAAATCCAAAACCTATCGTCCAGTAGTCTAGCTCCCAGAATCTTAATCAGGAATGGAACACATGCATTTCCGACGTAAAATGACGAGCGGAATCGAATGCCGCAAGCAGAATTCAAATCCGAGGCTCCGTTCGTTTGAAATCGTTCCTATAGCCAAAAACATATTCGACAGTATTCTGGGTCCCAGAATCGTAATCGGGAAAGGAGCACATTCATTTCCAAGGTAAAATGACGAGGGGAGTCGAATGCCGCAAGCAGAATTTAAATCCGATGCTCCGTTCGTTTGAAACCGCTCCTATAGCCAAAAACATATTCTCCAGTATTCTGGGTCCCAGAATCGTAATCGGGAATGGAACACATGCATTTCCGACGTAAAATGACGAGGGGAATCGAATGCCGCAAGCAGAATTCAAATCCGAATCACAGCTCGCCTGAAAATCGCTCCAAAATCCAAAACCTACCTTCCAGTATTCTGGCTCCCAGAATCGTAATCGGGAATGGAACACATGCATTTCCGACGTAAAATGACGAGACGAATCGAATGCCGCAAGCAGAATTCAAATCCGAATCACAGCTCGCCTGAAAATCGCTCCAAAATCCAAAACCTATCTTCCAGTATTCTGGCTACCAGAATCGCAATCCGGAATGGAACACATGCATTTCCGACGCAAAATGACGAGAGGAATCGAATGCCGCAAGCAGAATTCAAATCCGCGGACCCGTTCTTTTGAAATCGCTCCTATATCCACAACCTATCTTCCAGTATTCTGGCTCCCAGAATCGTAATCGGGAATGGAACACATGCATTTCCGACGTAAAATGACGAGGGGAATCGAATGCCGCAAGCAGAATTCAAATCCGAGGATCCGTTCGTTTGAAATCGCTCCTATATCCAAAACCTACCTTCCAGTATTCTGGCTCCCAGAATCGTAATCGGGAATGGAACACATGCATTTCCGACGAAAAATGACGAGGGGAATCGAATGCCGCAAGCAGAATTCAAATCCGAGGCACTGCTAGCCTGAAAATCGCTCATATATCCACAACCTATCTTCCAGTATTCTGGCTCCCCGAAACGTAATCGGGAACGGAACACATGCATTTCCGACGCAAAATGACGAGGGGAATCGAATGCCGCAAGCAGAATTCAAATCCGAGGCACTGTTCGCCTGAAAGTCGCTCCAAAATCCAAAACCTACCTTCCAGTATTCTGGCTCCCAGAATCGTAATCGGGAATGGAACACATGCATTTCCGACGTAAAATGACGAGGGGAATCGAACGCCGCAAGCAGAATTCAAATCCGAGGCTCCGTTCGTTTGAAATCGCTCTTATACCCACAACCTATCTTCCAGTATTCTGGCTCCCCGAAACGTAATCGGGAACGGAACACATGCATTTCCGACGTAAAATGACGAGGGGGATCGAATGGCGCCAGCAGAATTCAAATCCGAGGCACCGTTCGCCTGAAAATCGCTGCTATATCCAAAACCTACCTTCCAGTATTCTGGCTCCCGGAATCGTAAACGGGAATGGAACACATGCATTTCCGACGTAAAATGACGAGAGGAATCGAACGCCGCGAGCAGAATTGAAATCAGGGGCTCCGTTCGTTTGAAATCGCTCCTATATCCAAAACCTACCTTCCAGTATGCTGGTTCGCTGAATCGTAAACGGGAATGGAACACATTCATTTCCGACGTAAAATGACGAGACGAATTGAATGCCGCAAGCAGAATTCAAATCCGAGGCTCCGTTCGTTTGAAATCGTTCCTATAGCCGAAAACATATTCTCCAATTTTCTGGCTCCCCGAAACGTAATCGGGAACGGAACACATGCATTTCCGACGCAAAATGAAGAGGGGAATCGAATGCCGCAAGCAGAATTCAAATCCGAATCACCGTTCGCCTGAAAATCGCTCCAAAATCCAAAACCTACCTTCCAGTATTCTGGCTCCCAGAATCGTAATCGGGAATGGAACACATGCATTTCCGACGTAAAATGACGAGACGAATCGAATGCCGCAAGCAGAATTCAAATCCGAATCACAGCTCGCCTGAAAATCGCTCCAAAATCCAAAACCTACCTTCCAGTATTCTGGCTCCCAGAATCGTAATCGGGAACGGAACACATTCATTTCCGACGTAAAATGACGAGACGAATTGAATGCCGCAAGCAGAATTCAAATCCGAGGCTCCGTTCGTTTGAAATCGTTCCTATAGCCAAAAACATATTCTCCAGTTTTCTGGCTCCCCGAAACGTAATCGGGAACGGAACACATGCATTTCCGACGCAAAATGAAGAGGGGAATCGAATGCCGCAAGCAGAATTCAAATCCGAATCACCGTTCGCCTGAAAATCGCTCCAAAATCCAAAACCTACCTTCCAGTATTCTGGCTCCCAGAATCGTAATCGGGAATGGAACACATGCATTTCCGACGTAAAATGACGATACGAATCGAATGCCGCAAGCAGAATTCAAATCCGAATCACAGCTCGCCTGAAAATCGCTCCAAAATCCAAAACCTACCTTCCAGTATTCTGGCTCCCCGAAACGTAATCGGGAACGGAACACATGCATTTCCGACGCAAAATGAAGAGGGGAATCGAATGCCGCAAGCAGAATTCAAATCCGAATCACCGTTCGCCTGAAAATCGCTCCAAAATCCAAAACCTACCTTCCAGTATTCTGGCTCCCAGAATCGTAATCGGGAATGGAACACATGCATTTCCGACGTAAAATGACGAGACGAATCGAATGCCGCAAGCAGAATTCAAATCCGAGGACCCGTTCGTTTGAAATCGCTCCTATATCCACAACCTATCTTCCAGTATTCTGGCTGCCCGAAACGTAATCGGGAACGGAACATATGCATTTCCGACGCAAAATGACGAGGGGAATCGAATGCCGCAAGCAGAATTCAAATCCGATGCTCCGTTCGTTTGAAACCCCTCCTATTGCCAAAAACATATTCTCCAGTATTCTGGGTCCCAGAATCGCAATCCGGAATGGAACACATGCATTTCCGACGTAAAATGACGAGGGGAATCGAATGCCGCAAGCAGAATTCAAATCCGATGCTCCGTTCGTTTGAAACCCCTCCTATTGCCAAAAACATATTCTCCAGTATTCTGGCTCCCGGAATCGTAATCGGGAATGAAACACATGCATTTCCGACGTAAAATGACGAGAGGAATCGAACGCCGCAAGCAGAATTCAAATCCGAATCACCGTTCGCCTGAAAATCGCTCCAAAATCCAAAACCTACCTTCCAGTATTCTGGCTCCCAGAATCGTAATCGGGAATGGAACACATGCATTTCCGACGCAAAATGAAGAGACGATTCGAATGCCGCAAGCAGAATTCAAATCCGAGGACCCGTTCGTTTGAAATCGCTCCTATATCCACAACCTATCTTCCAGTATTCTGGCTCCCCGAAACGTAATCGGGAACGGAACATATGCATTTCCGACGCAAAATGACGAGGGGAATCGAATGCCGCAAGCAGAATTCAAATCCGATGCTCCGTTCGTTTGAAACCCCTCCTATTGCCAAAAACATATTCTCCAGTATTCTGGGTCCCAGAATCGCAATCCGGAATGGAACACATTCATTTCCGACGTAAAATGACGAGACGAATTGAATGCCGCAAGCAGAATTCAAATCCGAGGCTCCGTTCGTTTGAAATCGTTCCTATAGCCAAAAACATATTCTCCAGTTTTCTGGCTCCCCGAAACGTAATCGGGAACGGAACACATGCATTTCCGACGCAAAATGAAGAGGGGAATCGAATGCCGCAAGCAGAATTCAAATCCGAATCACCGTTCGCCTGAAAATCGCTCCAAAATCCAAAACCTACCTTCCAGTATTCTGGCTCCCAGAATCGTAATCGGGAATGGAACACATGCATTTCCGACGTAAAATGACGAGGGGGATCGAATGGCGCCAGCAGAATTCAAATCCGAGGCACCGTTCGTTTGAAAATCGCTGCTATATCCAAAACCTACCTTCCAGTATTCTGGCTCCCGGAATCGTAATCGGGAACGGAACACATGCATTTCCGACGTAAAATGACGAGGGGGATCGAATGGCGCCAGCAGAATTCAAATCCGAGGCACCGTTCGCCTGAAAATCGCTGCTATATCCAAAACCTACCTTCCAGTATTCTGGCTTCCGGAATCGTAATCGGGAACGGAACACATGCATTTCCGACGTAAAATGACGAGGGGGATCGAATGGCGCCAGCAGAATTCAAATCCGAGGCACCGTTCGCCTGAAAATCGTTCCTATAGCCAAAAACATATTCTCCAGTTTTCTGGCTCCCCGAAACGTAATCGGGAACGGAACACATGCATTTCCGACGCAAAATGAAGAGGGGAATCGAATGCCGCAAGCAGAATTCAAATCCGAATCACCGTTCGCCTGAAAATCGCTCCAAAATCCAAAACCTACCTTCCAGTATTCTGGCTCCCAGAATCGTAATCGGGAATGGAACACGCATTTCCGACGTAAAATGACGAGACGAATCGAATGCCGCAAGCAGAATTCAAATCCGAGGCACTGTTCGCCTGAAAATCGCTCCTATATCCACAACCTATCTTCCAGTATTCTGGCTCCCCGAAACGTAATCGGGAACGGAACACATGCATTTCCGACGCAAAATGACGAGGGGAATCGAATGCCGCAAGCAGAATTCAAATCCGATGCTCCGTTCGTTTGAAACCCCTCCTATTGCCAAAAACATATTCTCCAGTATTCTGGCTCCCGGAATCGTAATCGGGAATGGAACACATGCATTTCCGACGTAAAATGACGAGGGGAATCGAATGCCGCAAGCAGAATTCAAATCCGATGCTCCGTTCGTTTGAAACCCCTCCTATTGCCAAAAACATATTCTCCAGTATTCTGGCTCCCGGAATCGTAATCGGGAATGGAACACATGCATTTCCGACGTAAAATGACGAGAGGAATCGAACGCCGCAATCAGAATTCAAATCCGAATCACCGTTCGCCTGAAAATCGCTCCAAAATCCAAAACCTACCTTCCAGTATTCTGGCTCCCAGAATCGTAATCGGGAATGGAACACATGCATTTCCGACGCAAAATGAAGAGACGATTCGAATGCCGCAAGCAGAATTCAAATCCGAGGACCCGTTCGTTTGAAATCGCTCCTATATCCACAACCTATCTTCCAGTATTCTGGCTCCCCGAATCGTAATCGGGAACGGAACATATGCATTTCCGACGCAAAATGACGAGGGGAATCGAATGCCGCAAGCAGAATTCAAATCCGATGCTCCGTTCGTTTGAAACCCCTCCTATTGCCAAAAACATATTCTCCAGTATTCTGGGTCCCAGAATCGCAATCCGGAATGGAACACATGCATTTCCGACGTAAAATGACGATGGGAATCGAATGCCGCGAGCAGAATTCAAATCCGATGCTCCGTTCGTTTGAAACCCCTCCTATTGCGAAAAACATATTCTCCAGTATTCTGGGTCCCAGAATCGCAATCCGGAATGGAACACATGCATTTCCGACGTAAAATGACGAGGGGAATCGAATGCCGTAAGCAGAATTCAAATCCGAGGCTCCGTTCGTTTGAAATCGCTCCTATAGCCAAAAACATATTCTCCAGTATTCTTGGTCCCAGAATCGTAATCGGGAACGGAACACATGCATTTCCGACGTAAAATGACGAGGGGGATCGAATGGCGCCAGCAGAATTCAAATCCGAGGCACCGTTCGCCTGAAAATCGCTGCTATATCCAAAACCTACCTTCCAGTATTCTGGCTCCCGGAATCGTAATCGGGAACGGAACACATGCATTTCCGACGCAAAATGACGAGGGGGATCGAATGGCGCCAGCAGAATTCAAATCCGAGGCACCGTTCGCCTGAAAATCGCTGCTATATCCAAAACCTACCTTCCAGTATTCTGGCTCCCGGAATCGTAATCGGGAATGGAACACATGCATTTCCGACGCAAAATGACGAGGGGAATCGAACGCCGCAAGCAGAATTCAAATCCGAATCACCGTTCGCCTGAAAATCGCTCCAAAATCCAAAACCTACCTTCCAGTATTCTGGCTCCCAGAATCGTAATCGGGAATGGAACACATGCATTTCCGACGTAAAATGACGAGACGAATCGAATGCCGCAAGCAGAATTCAAATCCGAGGACCCGTTCGTTTGAAATCGCTCCTATATCCACAACCTATCTTCCAGTATTCTGGCTCCCCGAAACGTAATCGGGAACGGAACATATGCATTTCCGACGTAAAATGACGAGAGGAATCGAACGCCGCAAGCAGAATTCAAATCCGAATCACCGTTCGCCTGAAAATCGCTGCTATATCCAAAACCTACCTTCCAGTATTCTGGCTCCCGGAATCGTAATCGGGAACGGAACACATGCATTTCCGACGTAAAATGACGAGGGGGATCGAATGGCGCCAGCAGAATTCAAATCCGAGGCACCGTTCGCCTGAAAATCGCTGCTATATCCAAAACCTACCTTCCAGTATTCTGGCTCCCGGAATCGTAATCGGGAACGGAACACATGCATTTCCGACGTAAAATGACGAGGGGGATCGAATGGCGCCAGCAGAATTCAAATCCGAGGCACCGTTCGCCTGAAAATCGCTGCTATATCCAAAACCTACCTTCCAGTATTCTGGCTCCCGGAATCGTAATCGGGAATGGAACACATGCATTTCCGACGCAAAATGACGAGGGGAATCGAACGCCGCAAGCAGAATTCAAATCCGAATCACCGTTCGCCTGAAAATCGCTCCAAAATCCAAAACCTACCTTCCAGTATTCTGGCTCCCAGAATCGTAATCGGGAATGGAACACATGCATTTCCGACGTAAAATGACGAGACGAATCGAATGCCGCAAGCAGAATTCAAATCCGAGGACCCGTTCGTTTGAAATCGCTCCTATATCCACAACCTATCTTCCAGTATTCTGGCTCCCCGAAACGTAATCGGGAACGGAACATATGCATTTCCGACGTAAAATGACGAGAGGAATCGAACGCCGTAAGCAGAATTCAAATCCGAATCACCGTTCGCCTGAAAATCGCTGCTATATCCAAAACCTACCTTCCAGTATTCTGGCTCCCGGAATCGTAATCGGGAACGGAACACATGCATTTCCGACGTAAAATGACGAGGGGGATCGAATGGCGCCAGCAGAATTCAAATCCGAGGCACCGTTCGCCTGAAAATCGCTGCTATATCCAAAACCTACCTTCCAGTATTCTGGCTCCCGGAATCGTAATCGGGAACGGAACACATGCATTTCCGACGTAAAATGACGAGGGGGATCGAATGGCGCCAGCAGAATTCAAATCCGAGGCACCGTTCGCCTGAAAATCGTTCCTATAGCCAAAAACATATTCTCCAGTATTCTGGGTCCCAGTATCGTAATCGGGAATGGAACACATGCATTTCCGACGCAAAATGACGAGGGGAATCGAACGCCGCAAGCAGAATTCAAATCCGATGCTCGGTTCGTTTGAAACCGCTCCTATAGCCAAAAACATACTCTCCAGTATTCTGGGTCCGAGAATCGTTATCGCGAATGGAACACATTCATTTCCGACGTAAAATGACGAGACGAATTGAATGCCGCAAGCAGAATTCAAATCCGAGGCTCCGTTCGTTTGAAATCGTTCCTATAGCCAAAAACATATTCTCCAGTTTTCTGGCTCCCCGAAACGTAATCGGGAACGGAACACATGCATTTCCGACGCAAAATGAAGAGGGGAATCGAATGCCGCAAGCAGAATTCAAATCCGAATCACCGTTCGCCTGAAAATCACTCCAAAATCCAAAACCTACCTTCCAGTATTCTGGCTCCCAGAATCGTAATCGGGAACGGAACACATGCATTTCCGACGCAAAATGACGATGGGAATCGAATGCCGCGAGCAGAATTCAAATCCGATGCTCCGTTCGTTTGAAACCCCTCCTATTGCCAAAAACATATTCTCCAGTATTCTGGGTCCCAGAATCGCAATCCGGAATGGAACACATGCATTTCCGACGTAAAATGACGATGGGAATCGAATGCCGCGAGCAGAATTCAAATCCGATGCTCCGTTCGTTTGAAACCCCTCCTATTGCCAAAAACATATTCTCCAGTATTCTGGGTCCCAGAATCGCAATCCGGAATGGAACACATGCATTTCCGACGTAAAATGACGAGGGGAATCGAATGCCGTAAGCAGAATTCAAATCCGAGGCTCCGTTCGTTTGAAATCGCTCCTATAGCCAAAAACATATTCTCCAGTATTCTTCGTCCCAGAATCGTAATCGGGAACGGAACACATGCATTTCCGACGTAAAATGACGAGGGGGATCGAATGGCGCCAGCAGAATTCAAATCCGAGGCACCGTTCGCCTGAAAATCGCTGCTATATCCAAAACCTACCTTCCAGTATTCTGGCTCCCGGAATCGTAATCGGGAACGGAACACATGCATTTCCGACGCAAAATGAAGAGGGGAATCGAATGCCGCAAGCAGAATTCAAATCCGAATCACCGTTCGCCTGAAAATCGCTCCAAAATCCAAAACCTACCTTCCAGTATTCTGGCTCCCAGAATCGTAATCGGGAATGGAACACATGCATTTCCGACGTAAAATGACGAGGGGAATCGAATGCCGCAAGCAGAATTCAAATCCGAGGCACTGTTCGCCTGAAAATCGCTCCTATATCCACAACCTATCTTCCAGTATTCTGGCTCCCCGAAACGTAATCGGGAACGGAACACATGCATTTCCGACGTAAAATGACGAGGGGGATCGAATGGCGCCAGCAGAATTCAAATCCGAGGCACCGTTCGCCTGAAAATCGTTCCTATAGCCAAAAACATATTCTCCAGTATTCTGGGTCCCAGAATCGTAATCGGGAATGGAACACATGCATTTCCGACGCAAAATGACGAGGGGAATCGAATGCCGCAAGCAGAATTCAAATCCGATGCTCGGTTCGTTTGAAACCGCTCCTATAGCCAAAAACATATTCTCCAGTATTCTGGGTCCGAGAATCGTTATCGGGAATGGAACACATTCATTTCCGACGTAAAATGACGAGACGAATTGAATGCCGCAAGCAGAATTCAAATCCGAGGCTCCGTTCGTTTGAAATCGTTCCTATAGCCAAAAACATATTCTCCAGTTTTCTGGCTCCCCGAAACGTAATCGGGAACGGAACACATGCATTTCCGACGCAAAATGAAGAGGGGAATCGAATGCCGCAAGCAGAATTCAAATCCGAATCACCGTTCGCCTGAAAATCGCTCCAAAATCCAAAACCTACCTTCCAGTATTCTGGCTCCCAGAATCGTAATCGGGAATGGAACACATGCATTTCCGACGTAAAATGACGAGGGGAATCGAATGCCGCAAGCAGAATTCAAATCCGAGGCACCGTTCGCCTGAAAATCGCTCCTATATCCACAACCTATCTTCCAGTATTCTGGCTCCCCGAAACGTAATCGGGAACGGAACACATGCATTTCCGACGCAAAATGACGAGGGGAATCGAATGCCGCAAGCAGAATTCAAATCCGATGCTCCGTTCGTTTGAAACCCCTCCTATTGCCAAAAACATATTCTCCAGTATTCTGGCTCCCGGAATCGTAATCGGGAATGGAACACATGCATTTCCGACGTAAAATGACGAGAGGAATCGAACGCCGCAAGCAGAATTCAAATCCGAATCACCGTTCGCCTGAAAATCGCTCCAAAATCCAAAACCTACCTTCCAGTATTCTGGCTCCCAGAATCGTAATCGGGAATGGAACACATGCATTTCCGACGCAAAATGAAGAGACGATTCGAATGCCGCAAGCAGAATTCAAATCCGAGGACCCGTTCGTTTGAAATCGCTCCTATATCCACAACCTATCTTCCAGTATTCTGGCTCCCCGAAACGTAATCGGGAACGGAACATATGCATTTCCGACGCAAAATGACGAGGGGAATCGAATGCCGCAAGCAGAATTCAAATCCGATGCTCCGTTCGTTTGAAACCCCTCCTATTGCCAAAAACATATTCTCCAGTATTCTGGGTCCCAGAATCGCAATCCGGACTGGAACACATGCATTTCCGACGTAAAATGACGATGGGAATCGAATGCCGCGAGCAGAATTCAAATCCGATGCTCCGTTCGTTTGAAACCCCTCCTATTGCCAAAAACATATTCTCCAGTATTCTGGGTCCCAGAATCGCAATCCGGAATGGAACACGCATTTCCGACGTAAAATGACGAGGGGA
This sequence comes from Ectemnius lituratus, assembly GCA_910593735.2. Classification (NCBI taxonomy): domain Eukaryota; kingdom Metazoa; phylum Arthropoda; class Insecta; order Hymenoptera; family Crabronidae; genus Ectemnius; species Ectemnius lituratus. The sequence goes on from OU343043.1 coordinate 2,075,757, forward strand.
ATCGAATGCCGTAAGCAGAATTCAAATCCGAGGCTCCGTTCGTTTGAAATCGCTCCTATAGCCAAAAACATATTCTCCAGTATTCTTGGTCCCAGAATCGTAATCGGGAACGGAACACATGCATTTCCGACGTAAAATGACGAGGGGGATCGAATGGCGCCAGCAGAATTCAAATCCGAGGCACCGTTCGCCTGAAAATCGCTGCTATATCCAAAACCTACCTTCCAGTATTCTGGCTCCCGGAATCGTAATCGGGAACGGAACACATGCATTTCCGACGTAAAATGACGAGGGGGATCGAATGGCGCCAGCAGAATTCAAATCCGAGGCACCGTTCGCCTGAAAATCGTTCCTATAGCCAAAAACATATTCTCCAGTATTCTGGGTCCCAGAATCGTAATCGGGAATGGAACACATGCATTTCCGACGCAAAATGACGAGGGGAATCGAACGCCGCAAGCAGAATTCAAATCCGATGCTCGGTTCGTTTGAAACCACTCCTATAGCCAAAAACATATTCTCCAGTATTCTGGGTCCGAGAATCGTTATCGGGAATGGAACACATTCATTTCCGACGTAAAATGACGAGACGAATTGAATGCCGCAAGCAGAATTCAAATCCGAGGCTCCGTTCGTTTGAAATCGTTCCTATAGCCAAAAACATATTCTCCAGTTTTCTGGCTCCCCGAAACGTAATCGGGAATGGAACACATGCATTTCCGACGTAAAATGACGAGGGGAATCGAATGCCGCAAGCAGAATTCAAATCCGAGGCACTGTTCGCCTGAAAATCGCTCCTATATCCACAACCTATCTTCCAGTATTCTGGCTCCCCGAAACGTAATCGGGAACGGAACACATGCATTTCCGACGTAAAATGACGAGGGGAATCGAACGCCGCAAGCAGAATTCAAATCCGAATCACCGTTCGCCTGAAAATCGCTCCAAAATCCAAAACCAATCTTCCAGTATTCTGGCTCCCAGAATCGTAATAGGGAATGGAACACATGCATTTCCGACGTAAAATGACCAGACGAATCGAATGCCGCGAGCAGAATTCAAATCCGACGCACCGTTCGCCTGAAAATCGCTGCTATATCCAAAACCTACCTTCCAGTATTCTGGCTCCCCGAATCGTAATCGGGAATGGCACACATGCATTTCCGACGTAAAATGACGAGAGGAATCGAACGCCGCAAGCAGAATTCAAATCCGAATCACCGTTCGCCTGAAAATCGCTCCAAAATCCAAAACCTACCTTCCAGTATTCTGGCTCCCAGAATCGTAATCGGGAATGGAACACATGCATCTCCGACGTAAAATGACGAGACGAATCGAATGCCGCAAGCAGAATTCAAATCCGAGGCTCCGTTCGTTTGAAATCGTTCCTATAGCCAAAAACATATTCTCCAGTATTCTGGGTCCCCGAAACGTAATCGGGAACGGAACATATGCATTTCCGACGCAAAATGACGAGGGGAATCGAACGCCGCAAGCAGAATTCAAATCCGATGCTCGGTTCGTTTGAAACCGCTACTATAGCCAAAAACATATTCTCCAGTTTTCTGGCTCCCCGAAACGTAATCGGGAACGGAACACATGCATTTCCGACGCAAAATGAAGAGGGTAATCGAATGCCGCAAGCAGAATTCAAATCCGAATCACCGTTCGCCTGAAAATCGCTGCAAAATCCAAAACCTACCTTCCAGTATTTTGGCTCCCAGAATCGTAATCGGGAATGGAACACATGCATTTCCGACGTAAAATGACGAGACGAATCGAATGCCGCAAGCAGAATTCAAATCCGAGGACCCGTTCGATTGAAATCGCTCCTATATCCACAACCTATCTTCCAGTATTCTGGCTCCCCGAAACGTAATCGGGAACGGAACATATGCATTTCCGACGCAAAATGACGAGGGGAATCGAATGCCGCAAGCAGAATTCAAATCCGATGCTCCGTTCGTTTGAAACCCCTCCTATTGCCAAAAACATATTCTCCAGTATTCTGGGTCCCAGAATCGCAATCCGGAATGGAACACATGCATTTCCGACGTAAAATGACGAGGGGAATCGAATGCCGTAAGCAGAATTCAAATCCGAGGCTCCGTTCGTTTGAAATCGCTCCTATAGCCAAAAACATATTCTCCAGTATTCTTGGTCCCAGAATCATAATCGGGAATGGAACACATGCATTTCCGACGTAAAATGACGAGGGGAATCGAATGCCGCAAGCAGAATTCAAATCCGAGGCTCCGTTCGTTTGAAATCGCTCCTATAGCCAAAAACATATTCTCCAGTATTCTTGGTCCCAGAATCGTAATCGGGAACGGAACACATGCATTTCCGACGTAAAATGACGAGGGGGATCGAATGGCGCCAGCAGAATTCAAATCCGAGGCACCGTTCGCCTGAAAATCGCTGCTATATCCAAAACCTACCTTCCAGTATTCTGGCTCCCGGAATCGTAATCGGGAACGGAACACATGCATTTCCGACGCAAAATGAAGAGGGGAATCGAATGCCGCAAGCAGAATTCAAATCCGAATCACCGTTCGCCTGAAAATCGCTCCAAAATCCAAAACCTACCTTCCAGTATTCTGGCTCCCAGAATCGTAATCGGGAATGGAACACATGCATTTCCGACGTAAAATGACGAGGGGAATCGAATGCCGCAAGCAGAATTCAAATTCGAGGCACTGTTCGCCTGAAAATCGCTCCTATATCCACAACCTATCTTCCAGTATTCTGGCTCCCCGAAACGTAATCGGGAACGGAACACATGCATTTCCGACGTAAAATGACGAGGGGGATCGAATGGCGCCAGCAGAATTCAAATCCGAGGCACCGTTCGCCTGAAAATCGTTCCTATAGCCAAAAACATATTCTCCAGTATTCTGGGTCCCAGAATCGTAATCGGGAATGGAACACATGCATTTCCGACGCAAAATGACGAGGGGAATCGAACGCCGCAAGCAGAATTCAAATCCGATGCTCGGTTCGTTTGAAACCGCTCCTATAGCCAAAAACATATTCTCCAGTATTCTGGGTCCGAGAATCGTTATCGGGAATGGAACACATTCATTTCCGACGTAAAATGACGAGACGAATTGAATGCCGCAAGCAGAATTCAAATCCGAGGCTCCGTTCGTTTGAAATCGTTCCTATAGCCAAAAACATATTCTCCAGTTTTCTGGCTCCCCGAAACGTAATCGGGAACGGAACACATGCATTTCCGACGCAAAATGAAGAGGGGAATCGAATGCCGCAAGCAGAATTCAAATCCGAATCACCGTTCGCCTGAAAATCGCTCCAAAATCCAAAACCTACCTTCCAGTATTCTGGCTCCCAGAATCGTAATCGGGAATGGAACACATGCATTTCCGACGTAAAATGACGAGGGGAATCGAATGCCGCAAGCAGAATTCAAATCCGAGGCACTGTTCGCCTGAAAATCGCTCCTATATCCACAACCTATCTTCCAGTATTCTGGCTCCCCGAAACGTAATCGGGAACGGAACACATGCATTTCCGACGCAAAATGACGAGGGGAATCGAATGCCGCAAGCAGAATTCAAATCCGATGCTCCGTTCGTTTGAAACCCCTCCTATTGCCAAAAACATATTCTCCAGTATTCTGGCTCCCGGAATCGTAATCGGGAATGGAACACATGCATTTCCGACGTAAAATGACGAGAGGAATCGAACGCCGCAAGCAGAATTCAAATCCGAATCACCGTTCGCCTGAAAATCGCTCCAAAATCCAAAACCTACCTTCCAGTATTCTGGCTCCCAGAATCGTAATCGGGAATGGAACACATGCATTTCCGACGTAAAATGACGATGGGAATCGAATGCCGCGAGCAGAATTCAAATCCGATGCTCCGTTCGTTTGAAACCCCTCCTATTGCCAAAAACATATTCTCCAGTATTCTGGGTCCCAGAATCGCAATCCGGAATGGAACACATGCATTTCCGACGTAAAATGACGAGGGGGATCGAATGGCGCCAGCAGAATTCAAATCCGAGGCACCGTTCGCCTGAAAATCGCTGCTATATCCAAAACCTACCTTCCAGTATTCTGGCTCCCGGAATCGTAATCGGGAACGGAACACATGCATTTCCGACGTAAAATGACGAGGGGGATCGAATGGCGCCAGCAGAATTCAAATCCGAGGCACCGTTCGCCTGAAAATCGCTGCTATATCCAAAATCTACCTTCCAGTATTCTGGCTCCCGGAATCGTAATCGGGAATGGAACACATTCATTTCCGACGTAAAATGACGAGACGAATCGAATGCCGCAAGCAGAATTCAAATCCGAGGCTCCGTTCGTTTGAAATCGTTCCTATTGCCAAAAACATATTCTCCAGTTTTCTGGCTCCCCGAAACGTAATCGGGATCGGAACACATGCATTTCCGACGCAAAATGAAGAGGGGAATCGAATGCCGCAAGCAGAATTCAAATCCGAATCACCGTTCGCCTGAAAATCGCTCCAAAATCCAAAACCTACCTTCCAGTATTCTGGCTCCCAGAATCGTAATCGGGAATGGAACACATGCATTTCCGACGTAAAATGACGAGGGGAATCGAATGCCGCAAGCAGAATTCAAATCCGAGGCACTGTTCGCCTGAAAATCGCTCCTATATCCACAACCTATCTTCCAGTATTCTGGCTCCCCGAAACGTAATCGGGAACGGAACACATGCATTTCCGACGCAAAATGACGAGGGGAATCGAATGCCGCAAGCAGAATTCAAATCCGAATCACCGTTCGCCTGAAAATCGCTCCAAAATCCAAAACCTACCTTCCAGTATTCTGGCTCCCAGAATCGTAATCGGGAATGGAACACATGCATTTCCGACGCAAAATGAAGAGACGATTCGAATGCCGCGAGCAGAATTCAAATCCGACGCACCGTTCGCCTGAAAATCGCTGCTATATCAAAAACCTACCTTCCAGTATTCTGGCTCCCCGAATCGTAATCGGGAATGGCACACATGCATTTCCGACGTAAAATGACGAGAGGAATCGAACGCCGCAAGCAGAATTCAAATCCGAATCACCGTTCGCCTGAAAATCGCTCCAAAATCCAAAACCTACCTTCCAGTATTCTGGCTCCCAGAATCGTAATCGGGAATGGAACACATGCATCTCCGACGTAAAATGACGAGACGAATCGAATGCCGCAAGCAGAATTCAAATCCGAGGCTCCGTTCGTTTGAAATCGTTCCTATAGCCAAAAACATATTCTCCAGTATTCTGGGTCCCCGAAACGTAATCGGGAACGGAACATATGCATTTCCGACGCAAAATGACGAGGGGAATCGAACGCCGCAAGCAGAATTCAAATCCGATGCTCGGTTCGTTTGAAACCGCTACTATAGCCAAAAACATATTCTCCAGTTTTCTGGCTCCCCGAAACGTAATCGGGAACGGAACACATGCATTTCCGACGCAAAATGAAGAGGGTAATCGAATGCCGCAAGCAGAATTCAAATCCGAATCACCGTTCGCCTGAAAATCGCTCCAAAATCCAAAACCTACCTTCCAGTATTTTGGCTCCCAGAATCGTAATCGGGAATGGAACACATGCATTTCCGACGTAAAATGACGAGACGAATCGAATGCCGCAAGCAGAATTCAAATCCGAGGACCCGTTCGATTGAAATCGCTCCTATATCCACAACCTATCTTCCAGTATTCTGGCTCCCCGAAACGTAATCGGGAACGGAACATATGCATTTCCGACGCAAAATGACGAGGGGAATCGAATGCCGCAAGCAGAATTCAAATCCGATGCTCCGTTCGTTTGAAACCCCTCCTATTGCCAAAAACATATTCTCCAGTATTCTGGGTCCCAGAATCGCAATCCGGAATGGAACACATGCATTTCCGACGTAAAATGACGAGGGGAATCGAATGCCGTAAGCAGAATTCAAATCCGAGGCTCCGTTCGTTTGAAATCGCTCCTATAGCCAAAAACATATTCTCCAGTATTCTTGGTCCCAGAATCATAATCGGGAATGGAACACATGCATTTCCGACGTAAAATGACGAGGGGAATCGAATGCCGCAAGCAGAATTCAAATCCGAGGCTCCGTTCGTTTGAAATCGCTCCTATAGCCAAAAACATATTCTCCAGTATTCTTGGTCCCAGAATCGTAATCGGGAACGGAACACATGCATTTCCGACGTAAAATGACGAGGGGGATCGAATGGCGCCAGCAGAATTCAAATCCGAGGCACCGTTCGCCTGAAAATCGCTGCTATATCCAAAACCTACCTTCCAGTATTCTGGCTCCCGGAATCGTAATCGGGAACGGAACACATGCATTTCCGACGCAAAATGAAGAGGGGAATCGAATGCCGCAAGCAGAATTCAAATCCGAATCACCGTTCGCCTGAAAATCGCTCCAAAATCCAAAACCTACCTTCCAGTATTCTGGCTCCCAGAATCGTAATCGGGAATGGAACACATGCATTTCCGACGTAAAATGACGAGGGGAATCGAATGCCGCAAGCAGAATTCAAATCCGAGGCACTGTTCGCCTGAAAATCGCTCCTATATCCACAACCTATCTTCCAGTATTCTGGCTCCCCGAAACGTAATCGGGAACGGAACACATGCATTTCCGACGTAAAATGACGAGGGGGATCGAATGGCGCCAGCAGAATTCAAATCCGAGGCACCGTTCGCCTGAAAATCGTTCCTATAGCCAAAAACATATTCTCCAGTATTCTGGGTCCCAGAATCGTAATCGGGAATGGAACACATGCATTTCCGACGCAAAATGACGAGGGGAATCGAACGCCGCAAGCAGAATTCAAATCCGATGCTCGGTTCGTTTGAAACCGCTCCTATAGCCAAAAACATATTCTCCAGTATTCTGGGTCCGAGAATCGTTATCGGGAATGGAACACATTCATTTCCGACGTAAAATGACGAGACGAATTGAATGCCGCAAGCAGAATTCAAATCCGAGGCTCCGTTCGTTTGAAATCGTTCCTATAGCCAAAAACATATTCTCCAGTTTTCTGGCTCCCCGAAACGTAATCGGGAACGGAACACATGCATTTCCGACGCAAAATGAAGAGGGGAATCGAATGCCGCAAGCAGAATTCAAATCCGAATCACCGTTCGCCTGAAAATCGCTCCAAAATCCAAAACCTACCTTCCAGTATTCTGGCTCCCAGAATCGTAATCGGGAATGGAACACATGCATTTCCGACGTAAAATGTCGAGGGGAATCGAATGCCGCAAGCAAAATTCAAATCCGAGGCACTGTTCGCCTGAAAATCGCTCCTATATCCACAACCTATCTTCCAGTATTCTGGCTCCCCGAAACGTAATCGGGAACGGAACACATGCATTTCCGACGCAAAATGACGAGGGGAATCGAATGCCGCAAGCAGAATTCAAATCCGATGCTCCGTTCGTTTGAAACCCCTCCTATTGCCAAAAACATATTCTCCAGTATTCTGGCTCCCGGAATCGTAATCGGGAATGGAACACATGCATTTCCGACGTAAAATGACGAGAGGAATCGAACGCCGCAAGCAGAATTCAAATCCGAATCACCGTTCGCCTGAAAATCGCTCCAAAATCCAAAACCTACCTTCCAGTATTCTGGCTCCCAGAATCGTAATCGGGAATGGAACACATGCATTTCCGACGTAAAATGACGATGGGAATCGAATGCCGCGAGCAGAATTCAAATCCGATGCTCCGTTCGTTTGAAACCCCTCCTATTGCCAAAAACATATTCTCCAGTATTCTGGGTCCCAGAATCGCAATCCGGAATGGAACACATGCATTTCCGACGTAAAATGACGAGGGGGATCGAATGGCGCCAGCAGAATTCAAATCCGAGGCACCGTTCGCCTGAAAATCGCTGCTATATCCAAAACCTACCTTCCAGTATTCTGGCTCCCGGAATCGTAATCGGGAACGGAACACATGCATTTCCGACGTAAAATGACGAGGGGGATCGAATGGCGCCAGCAGAATTCAAATCCGAGGCACCGTTCGCCTGAAAATCGCTGCTATATCCAAAATCTACCTTCCAGTATTCTGGCTCCCGGAATCGTAATCGGGAATGGAACACATTCATTTCCGACGTAAAATGACGAGACGAATCGAATGCCGCAAGCAGAATTCAAATCCGAGGCTCCGTTCGTTTGAAATCGTTCCTATTGCCAAAAACATATTCTCCAGTTTTCTGGCTCCCCGAAACGTAATCGGGATCGGAACACATGCATTTCCGATGCAAAATGAAGAGGGTAATCGAATGCCGCAAGCAGAATTCAAATCCGAATCACCGTTCGCCTGAAAATCGCTCCAAAATCCAAAACCTACCTTCCAGTATTCTGGCTCCCAGAATCGTAATCGGGAATGGAACACATGCATTTCCAACGTAAAATGACGAGGGGAATCGAATGCCGCAAGCAGAATTCAAATCCGAGGCACTGTTCGCCTGAAAATCGCTCCTATATCCACAACCTATCTTCCAGTATTCTGGCTCCCCGAAACGTAATCGGGAACGGAACACATGCATTTCCGACGTAAAATGGCAAGGGGAATCGAATGCCGCAAGCAGAATTCAAATCCGAGGCTCCGTTCGTTTGAAATCGTTCCTATAGCCAAAAACATATTCTCCAGTATTCTGGGTCCCAGAATCGTAATCGGGAATGGAACACATGCATTTCCGACGCAAAATGACGAGGGGAATCGAACGCCGCAAGCAGAATTCTAATCCGATGCTCGGTTCGTTTGAAACCGCTCCTATAGCCAAAAACATATTCTCCAGTTTTCTGGCTCCCCGAAACGTAATCGGGAACGGAACACATGCATTTCCGACGCAAAATGAAGAGGGGAATCGAATGCCGCAAGCAGAATTCAAATCCGAATCACCGTTCGCCTGAAAATCGCTCCAAAATCCAAAACCTACCTTCCAGTATTTTGGCTCCCAGAATCGTAATCGGGAATGGAACACATGCATTTCCGACGTAAAATGACGAGACGAATCGAATGCCGCAAGCAGAATTCAAATCCGAGGCTCCGTTCGTTTGAAATCGTTCCTATAGCCAAAAACATATTCTCCAGTATTCTGGGTCCCAGAATCGTAATCGGGAATGGAACACATGCATTTCCGACGTAAAATGACGAGGGGGATCGAACGCCGCAAGCAGAATTCAAATCCGATGCTCGGTTCGTTTGAAACCGCTCCTATAGCCAAAAACATATTCTCCAGTTTTCTGGGTCCCAGAATCGTAATCGGGAATGGAACACATGCATTTCCGACGTAAAATGACGAGGGGAATCGAATGCCGCAAGCAGAATTCAAATCCGAGGCACTGTTCGCCTGAAAATCGCTCCTATATCCACAACCTATCTTCCAGTATTCTGGCTCCCAGAATCGTAATCGGGAATGGAACACATGCATTTCCGACGTAAAATGACGAGGGGAATCGAACGCCGCAAGCAGAATTTAAATCCGAATCACCGTTCGCCTGAAAATCGCGCCAAAATCCAAAACCAATCTTCCAGTATTCTGGCTCCCAGAATCGTAATAGGGAATGGAACACATGCATTTCCGACGTAAAATGACCAGACGAATCGAATGCCGCGAGCAGAATTCAAATCCGAGGCACCGTTCGCCTGAAAATCGCTGCTATATCCAAAACCTACCTTCCAGTATTCTGGCTCCCCGAAACGTAATCGGGAACGGAACACATGCATTTCCGACGTAAAATGACGAGGGGAATCGAATGCCGCAAGCAGAATTCAAATCCGAGGCTCCGTTCGTTTGAAATCGCTTCTATAGCCAAAAACATATTCTCCAGTATTCTTGGTCCCAGAATCGTAATCGGGAACGGAACACATGCACTTCCCACGTAAAATGACGAGGGGGATCGAATGGGGCCAGCAGAATTCAAATCCGAGGCACCGTTCGCCTGAAAATCGCTGCTATATCCAAAACCTACCTTCCAGTATTCTGGCTCCCGGAATCGTAATCGGGAACGGAACACATGCATTTCCGACGTAAAATGACGAGGGGGATCGAATGGCGCCAGCAGAATTCAAATACGAGGCACCGTTCGCCTGAAAATCGCTGCTATATCCAAAACCTACCTTCCAGTATTCTGGCTCCCAGAATCGTAATCGGGAATGGAACACATGCATTTCCGACGTAAAATGACGAGACGAATCGAATGCCGCAAGCAGAATTCAAATCCGAGGCTCCGTTCGTTTGAAATCGTTCCTATAGCCAAAAACATATTCTCCAGTATTCTGGGTCCCAGAATCGTAATCGGGAATGGAACACATGCATTTCCGACGCAAAATGACGAGGGGAATCGAACGCCGCAAGCAGAATTCAAATCCGATGCTCGGTTCGTTTGAAACCGCTCCTATAGCCAAAAACATATTCTCCAGTTTTCTGGGTCCCAGAATCGTAATCGGGAATGGAACACATGCATTTCCGACGTAAAATGACGAGGGGAATCGAATGCCGCAAGCAGAATTCAAATCCGAGGCACTGTTCGCCTGAAAATCGCTCCTATATCCACAACCTATCTTCCAGTATTCTGGCTCCCCGAAACGTAATCGGGAACGGAACACATGCATTTCCGACGTAAAATGGCAAGGGGAATCGAATGCCGCAAGCAGAATTCAAATCCGACGCTCCGTTCGTTTGAAACCCCTCCTATTGCCAAAAACATATTCTCCAGTATTCTGGGTCCCAGAATCGCAATCCGGAATGGAACACATGCATTTAAGACGTAAAATGACGAGGGGAATCGAATGCCGCAAGCAGAATTCAAATCCGAGGCTCCGTTCGCCTGAAAATCGCTGCTATATCCAAAACCTATCTTCCAGTATTCTGGGTCCCAGAATCGCAATCCGGAATGGAACACATGCATTTCCGACGTAAAATGGCAAGGGGAATCGAATGCCGCAAGCAGAATTCAAATCCGAATCACCGTTCGCCTGAAAATCGCTCCAAAATCCAAAACCTACCTTCCAGTTTTCTGGGTCCCAGAATCGTAATCGGGAATGGAACACATGCATTTCCGACGCAAAGTGAAGAGGGGAATCGAATGCCGCAAGCAGAATTCAAATCCGAATCACCGTTCGCCTGAAAATCGCTCCAAAATCCAAAACCTACCTTCCAGTATTCTGGCTCCCCGAAACGTAATCGGGAACGGAACATATGCATTTCCGACGTAAAATGACGAGACGAATCGAATGCCGCAAGCAGAATTCAAATCCGAGGACCCGTTCGTTTGAAATCGCTCCTATATCCACAACCTATCTTCCAGTATTCTGGCTCCCCGAAACGTAATCGGGAACGGAACATATGCATTTCCGACGCAAAATGACGAGAGGAATCGAATGCCGCAAGCAGAATTCAAATCCGATGCTCCGTTCGTTTGAAACCCCTCCTATTGCCAAAAACATATTCTCCAGTATTCTGGGTCCCAGAATCGCAATCCGGAATGGAACACATGCATTTAAGACATAAAATGACGAGGGGAATCGAATGCCGCAAGCAGAATTCAAATCCGAGGCTCCGTTCGCCTGAAAATCGCTGCTATATCCAAAACCTATCTTCCAGTATTCTGGGTCCCAGAATCGCAATCCGGAATGGAACACATGCATTTCCGACGTAAAATGGCAAGGGGAATCGAATGCCGCAAGCAGAATTCAAATCCGACGCTCCGTTCGTTTGAAACCCCTCCTATTGCCAAAAACATATTCTCCAGTATTCTGGGTCCCAGAATCGCAATCCGGAATGGAACACATGCATTTCCGACGTAAAATGACGAGGGGAATCGAATGCCGTAAGCAGAATTCAAATCCGAGGCTCCGTTCGTTTGAAATCGCTCCTATAGCCAAAAACATATTCTCCAGTATTCTTGGTCCCAGAATCGTAATCGGGAACGGAACACATGCATTTCCGACGTAAAATGACGAGGGGGATCGAATGGCGCCAGCAGAATTCAAATCCGAGGCACCGTTCGCCTGAAAATCGCTGCTATATCCAAAACCTACCTTCCAGTATTCTGGCTCCCGGAATCGTAATCGGGAACGGAACACATGCATTTCCGACGTAAAATGACGAGGGGGATCGAATGGCGCCAGCAGAATTCAAATCCGAGGCACCGCTCGCCTGAAAATCGCTGCTATATCCACAACCTACCTTCCAGTATACTGGCTCCCAGAATCGTAATCGGGAATGGAACACATGCATTTCCGATGTAAAATGACGAGACGAATCGAATGCCGCAAGCAGAATTCAAATCCGAGGCTCCGTTCGCCTGAAAATCGCTGCTATATCCAAAACCTATCTTCCAGTATTCTGGGTCCCAGAATCGCAATCCGGAATGGAACACATGCATTTCCGACGTAAAATGGCAAGGGGAATCGAATGCCGCAAGCAGAATTCAAATCCGACGCTCCGTTCGTTTGAAACCCCTCCTATTGCCAAAAACATATTCTCCAGTATTCTGGCTCCCGGAATCGTAATCGGGAATGGAACACATGCATTTCCGACGTAAAATGACGAGAGGAATCGAACGCCGCAAGCAGAATTCAAATCCGAATCACCGTTCGCCTGAAAATCGCTCCAAAATCCAAAACCTATCTTCCAGTATTCTGGCTCCCCGAAACGTAATCGGGAACGGAACATATGCATTTCCGACGCAAAATGACGAGGGGAATCGAATGCCGCAAGCAGAATTCAAATCCGATGCTCCGTTCGTTTGAAACCCCTCCTATTGCCAAAAACATATTCTCCAGTATTCTGGGTCCCAGAATCGCAATCCGGAATGGAACACATGCATTTCCGACGTAAAATGACGATGGGAATCGAATGCCGCGGGCAGAATTCAAATCCGAGGCACCGTTCGCCTGAAAATCGCTGCTATATCCAAAACCTACCTTCCAGTATTCTGGCTCCCGGAATCGTAAGCGGGAACGGAACACATGCATTTCCGACGTAAAATGACGAGGGGGATCGAATGGCGCCAGCAGAATTCAAATCCGAGGCACCGTTCGCCTGAAAATCGCTGCTATATCCAAAACCTACCTTCCAGTATTCTGGCTCCCGGAATCGTAAGCGGGAACGGAACACATGCATTTCCGACGCAAAATGAAGATGGGAATCGAATGCCGCAAGCAGAATTCAAATCCGAATCACCGTTCGCCTGAAAATCGCTCCAAAATCCAAAACCTACCTTCCAGTATTCTGGCTCCCAGAATCGTAATCGGGAATGGAACACATGCATTTCCGACGTAAAATGACGAGGGGAATCGAATGCCGCAAGCAGAATTCAAATCCGAGGCACTGTTCGCCTGAAAATCGCTCCTATATCCACAACCTATCTTCCAGTATTCTGGCTCCCCGAAACGTAATCGGGAACGGAACACATGCATTTCCGACGCAAAATGACGAGGGGAATCGAATGCCGCAAGCAGAATTCAAATCCGATGCTCCGTTCGTTTGAAACCCCTCCTATTGCCAAAAACATATTCTCCAGTATTCTGGCTCCCGGAATCGTAATCGGGAATGGAACACATGCATTTCCGACGTAAAATGACGAGAGGAATCGAACGCCGCAAGCAGAATTCAAATCCGAATCACCGTTCGCCTGAAAATCGCTCCAAAATCCAAAACCTACCTTCCAGTATTCTGGCTCCCAGAATCGTAATCGGGAATGGAACACATGCATTTCCGACGTAAAATGACGATGGGAATCGAATGCCGCGAGCAGAATTCAAATCCGATGCTCCGTTCGTTTGAAACCCCTCCTATTGCCAAAAACATATTCTCCAGTATTCTGGGTCCCAGAATCGCAATCCGGAATGGAACACATGCATTTCCGACGTAAAATGACGAGGGGGATCGAATGGCGCCAGCAGAATTCAAATCCGAGGCACCGTTCGCCTGAAAATCGCTGCTATATCCAAAACCTACCTTCCAGTATTCTGGCTCCCGGAATCGTAATCGGGAACGGAACACATGCATTTCCGACGTAAAATGACGAGGGGGATCGAATGGCGCCAGCAGAATTCAAATCCGAGGCACCGTTCGCCTGAAAATCGCTGCTATATCCAAAATCTACCTTCCAGTATTCTGGCTCCCGGAATCGTAATCGGGAATGGAACACATTCATTTCAGACGTAAAATGACGAGACGAATCGAATGCCGCAAGCAGAATTCAAATCCGAGGCTCCGTTCGTTTGAAATCGTTCCTATTGCCAAAAACATATTCTCCAGTTTTCTGGCTCCCCGAAACGTAATCGGGATCGGAACACATGCATTTCCGACGCAAAATGAAGAGGGTAATCGAATGCCGCAAGCAGAATTCAAATCCGAATCACCGTTCGCCTGAAAATCGCTGCAAAATCCAAAACCTACCTTCCAGTATTCTGGCTCCCAGAATCGTAATCGGGAATGGAACACATGCATTTCCGACGTAAAATGACGAGGGGAATCGAATGCCGCAAGCAGAATTCAAATCCGAGGCACTGTTCGCCTGAAAATCGCTCCTATATCCACAACCTATCTTCCAGTATTCTGGCTCCCCGAAACGTAATCGGGAACGGAACACATGCATTTCCGACGCAAAATGACGAGGGGAATCGAATGCCGCAAGCAGAATTCAAATCCGATGCTCCGTTCGTTTGAAACACCTCCTATTGCCAAAAACATATTCTCCAGTATTCTGGCTCCCGGAATCGTAATCGGGAATGGAACACATGCATTTCCGACGTAAAATGACGAGAGGAATCGAACGCCGCAAGCAGAATTCAAATCCGAATCACCGTTCGCCTGAAAATCGCTCCAAAATCCAAAACCTACCTTCCAGTATTCTGGCACCCAGAATCGTAATCGGGAATGGAACACATGCATTTCCGACTCAAAATGAAGAGACGATTCGAATGCCGCAAGCAGAATTCAAATCCGAGGACCCGTTCGTTTGAAATCGCTCCTATATCCACAACCTATCTTCCAGTATTCTGGCTCCCCGAAACGTAATCGGGAACGGAACATATGCATTTCCGACGCAAAATGACGAGGGGAATCGAATGCCGCAAGCAGAATTCAAATCCGATGCTCCGTTCGTTTGAAACCCCTCCTATTGCCAAAAACATATTCTCCAGTATTCTGGGTCCCAGAATCGTAATCGGGAATGGAACACATGCATTTCCGACGTAAAATGACGAGGGGAATCGAATGCCGCAAGCAGAATTCAAATCCGAGGCACTGTTCGCCTGAAAATCGCTCCTATATCCACAACCTATCTTCCAGTATTCTGGCTCCCCGAAACGTAATCGGGAACGGAACACATGCATTTCCGACGCAAAATGACGAGGGGAATCGAATGCCGCAAGCAGAATTCAAATCCGATGCTCCGTTCGTTTGAAACCCCTCCTATTGCCAAAAACATATTCTCCAGTATTCTGGCTCCCGGAATCGTAATCGGGAATGGAACACATGCATTTCCGACGTAAAATGACGAGAGGAATCGAACGCCGCAAGCAGAATTCAAATCCGAATCACCGTTCGCCTGAAAATCGCTCCAAAATCCAAAACCTACCTTCCAGTATTCTGGCTCCCAGAATCGTAATCGGGAATGGAACACATGCATTTCCGACGTAAAATGACGATGGGAATCGAATGCCGCGAGCAGAATTCAAATCCGATGCTCCGTTCGTTTGAAACCCCTCCTATTGCCAAAAACATATTCTCCAGTATTCTGGGTCCCAGAATCGCAATCCGGAATGGAACACATGCATTTCCGACGTAAAATGACGAGGGGAATCGAATGCCGCAAGCAGAATTCAAATCCGAGGCTCCGTTCGCCTGAAAATCGCTGCTATATCCAAAACCTATCTTCCAGTATTCTGGGTCCCAGAATCGCAATCCGGAATGGAACACATGCATTTCCGACGTAAAATGGCAAGGGGAATCGAATGCCGCAAGCAGAATTCAAATCCGACGCTCCGTTCGTTTGAAACCCCTCCTATTGCCAAAAACATATTCTCCAGTATTCTGGGTCCCAGAATCGCAATCCGGAATGGAACACATGCATTTCCGACGTAAAATGACGAGGGGAATCGAATGCCGTAAGCAGAATTCAAATCCGAGGCTCCGTTCGTTTGAAATCGCTCCTATAGCCAAAAACATATTCTCCAGTATTCTTGGTCCCAGAATCGTAATCGGGAACGGAACACATGCATTTCCGACGTAAAATGACGAGGGGGATCGAATGGCGCCAGCAGAATTCAAATCCGAGGCACCGTTCGCCTGAAAATCGCTGCTATATCCAAAACCTACCTTCCAGTATTCTGGCTCCCGGAATCGTAATCGGGAACGGAACACATGCATTTCCGACGTAAAATGACGAGGGGGATCGAATGGCGCCAGCAGAATTCAAATCCGAGGCACCGCTCGCCTGAAAATCGCTGCTATATCCACAACCTACCTTCCAGTATACTGGCTCCCAGAATCGTAATCGGGAATGGAACACATGCATTTCCGATGTAAAATGACGAGACGAATCGAATGCCGCAAGCAGAATTCAAATCCGAGGCTCCGTTCGCCTGAAAATCGCTGCTATATCCAAAACCTATCTTCCAGTATTCTGGGTCCCAGAATCGCAATCCGGAATGGAACACATGCATTTCCGACGTAAAATGGCAAGGGGAATCGAATGCCGCAAGCAGAATTCAAATCCGACGCTCCGTTCGTTTGAAACCCCTCCTATTGCCAAAAACATATTCTCCAGTATTCTGGCTCCCGGAATCGTAATCGGGAATGGAACACATGCATTTCCGACGTAAAATGACGAGAGGAATCGAACGCCGCAAGCAGAATTCAAATCCGAATCACCGTTCGCCTGAAAATCGCTCCAAAATCCAAAACCTATCTTCCAGTATTCTGGCTCCCCGAAACGTAATCGGGAACGGAACATATGCATTTCCGACGCAAAATGACGAGGGGAATCGAATGCCGCAAACAGAATTCAAATCCGATGCTCCGTTCGTTTGAAACCCCTCCTATTGCCAAAAACATATTCTCCAGTATTCTGGGTCCCAGAATCGCAATCCGGAATGGAACACATGCATTTCCGACGTAAAATGACGATGGGAATCGAATGCCGCGGGCAGAATTCAAATCCGAGGCACCGTTCGCCTGAAAATCGCTGCTATATCCAAAACCTACCTTCCAGTATTCTGGCTCCCGGAATCGTAAGCGGGAACGGAACACATGCATTTCCGACGTAAAATGACGAGGGGGATCGAATGGCGCCAGCAGAATTCAAATCCGAGGCACCGTTCGCCTGAAAATCGCTGCTATATCCAAAACCTACCTTCCAGTATTCTGGCTCCCGGAATCGTAAGCGGGAACGGAACACATGCATTTCCGACGCAAAATGAAGATGGGAATCGAATGCCGCAAGCAGAATTCAAATCCGAATCACCGTTCGCCTGAAAATCGCTCCAAAATCCAAAACCTACCTTCCAGTATTCTGGCTCCCAGAATCGTAATCGGGAATGGAACACATGCATTTCCGACGTAAAATGACGAGGGGAATCGAATGCCGCAAGCAGAATTCAAATCCGAGGCACTGTTCGCCTGAAAATCGCTCCTATATCCACAACCTATCTTCCAGTATTCTGGCTCCCCGAAACGTAATCGGGAACGGAACACATGCATTTCCGACGCAAAATGACGAGGGGAATCGAATGCCGCAAGCAGAATTCAAATCCGATGCTCCGTTCGTTTGAAACCCCTCCTATTGCCAAAAACATATTCTCCAGTATTCTGGCTCCCGGAATCGTAATCGGGAATGGAACACATGCATTTCCGACGTAAAATGACGAGGGGAATCGAACGCCGCAAGCAGAATTCAAATCCGAATCACCGTTCGCCTGAAAATCGCTCCAAAATCCAAAACCTACCTTCCAGTATTCTGGCTCCCAGAATCGTAATCGGGAATGGAACACATGCATTTCCGACGTAAAATGACGATGGGAATCGAATGCCGCGAGCAGAATTCAAATCCGATGCTCCGTTCGTTTGAAACCCCTCCTATTGCCAAAAACATATTCTCCAGTATTCTGGGTCCCAGAATCGCAATCCGGAATGGAACACATGCATTTCCGACGTAAAATGACGAGGGGGATCGAATGGCGCCAGCAGAATTCAAATCCGAGGCACCGTTCGCCTGAAAATCGCTGCTATATCCAAAACCTACCTTCCAGTATTCTGGCTCCCGGAATCGTAATCGGGAACGGAACACATGCATTTCCGACGTAAAATGACGAGGGGGATCGAATGGCGCCAGCAGAATTCAAATCCGAGGCACCGTTCGCCTGAAAATCGCTGCTATATCCAAAATCTACCTTCCAGTATTCTGGCTCCCGGAATCGTAATCGGGAATGGAACACATTCATTTCAGACGTAAAATGACGAGACGAATCGAATGCCGCAAGCAGAATTCAAATCCGAGGCTCCGTTCGTTTGAAATCGTTCCTATTGCCAAAAACATATTCTCCAGTTTTCTGGCTCCCCGAAACGTAATCGGGATCGGAACACATGCATTTCCGACGCAAAATGAAGAGGGTAATCGAATGCCGCAAGCAGAATTCAAATCCGAATCACCGTTCGCCTGAAAATCGCTGCAAAATCCAAAACCTACCTTCCAGTATTCTGGCTCCCAGAATCGTAATCGGGAATGGAACACATGCATTTCCGACGTAAAATGACGAGGGGAATCGAATGCCGCAAGCAGAATTCAAATCCGAGGCACTGTTCGCCTGAAAATCGCTCCTATATCCACAACCTATCTTCCAGTATTCTGGCTCCCCGAAACGTAATCGGGAACGGAACACATGCATTTCCGACGCAAAATGACGAGGGGAATCGAATGCCGCAAGCAGAATTCAAATCCGATGCTCCGTTCGTTTGAAACACCTCCTATTGCCAAAAACATATTCTCCAGTATTCTGGCTCCCGGAATCGTAATCGGGAATGGAACACATGCATTTCCGACGTAAAATGACGAGAGGAATCGAACGCCGCAAGCAGAATTCAAATCCGAATCACCGTTCGCCTGAAAATCGCTCCAAAATCCAAAACCTACCTTCCAGTATTCTGGCACCCAGAATCGTAATCGGGAATGGAACACATGCATTTCCGACTCAAAATGAAGAGACGATTCGAATGCCGCAAGCAGAATTCAAATCCGAGGACCCGTTCGTTTGAAATCGCTCCTATATCCACAACCTATCTTCCAGTATTCTGGCTCCCCGAAACGTAATCGGGAACGGAACATATGCATTTCCGACGCAAAATGACGAGGGGAATCGAATGCCGCAAGCAGAATTCAAATCCGATGCTCCGTTCGTTTGAAACCCCTCCTATTGCCAAAAACATATTCTCCAGTATTCTGGGTCCCAGAATCGTAATCGGGAATGGAACACATGCATTTCCGACGTAAAATGACGAGGGGAATCGAATGCCGCAAGCAGAATTCAAATCCGAGGCACTGTTCGCCTGAAAATCGCTCCTATATCCACAACCTATCTTCCAGTATTCTGGCTCCCCGAAACGTAATCGGGAACGGAACACATGCATTTCCGACGCAAAATGACGAGGGGAATCGAATGCCGCAAGCAGAATTCAAATCCGATGCTCCGTTCGTTTGAAACCCCTCCTATTGCCAAAAACATATTCTCCAGTATTCTGGCTCCCGGAATCGTAATCGGGAATGGAACACATGCATTTCCGACGTAAAATGACGAGAGGAATCGAACGCCGCAAGCAGAATTCAAATCCGAATCACCGTTCGCCTGAAAATCGCTCCAATATCCAAAACCTACCTTCCAGTATTCTGGCTCCCAGAATCGTAATCGGGAATGGAACACATGCATTTCCGACGTAAAATGACGATGGGAATCGAATGCCGCGAGCAGAATTCAAATCCGATGCTCCGTTCGTTTGAAACCCCTCCTATTGCCAAAAACATATTCTCCAGTATTCTGGGTCCCAGAATCGCAATCCGGAATGGAACACATGCATTTCCGACGTAAAATGACGAGGGGGATCGAATGGCGCCAGCAGAATTCAAATCCGAGGCACCGTTCGCCTGAAAATCGCTGCTATATCCAAAACCTACCTTCCAGTATTCTGGCTCCCGGAATCGTAATCGGGAACGGAACACATGCATTTCCGACGTAAAATGACGAGGGGGATCGAATGGCGCCAGCAGAATTCAAATCCGAGGCACCGTTCGCCTGAAAATCGCTGCTATATCCAAAATCTACCTTCCAGTATTCTGGCTCCCGGAATCGTAATCGGGAATGGAACACATTCATTTCAGACGTAAAATGACGAGACGAATCGAATGCCGCAAGCAGAATTCAAATCCGAGGCTCCGTTCGTTTGAAATCGTTCCTATTGCCAAAAACATATTCTCCAGTTTTCTGGCTCCCCGAAACGTAATCGGGATCGGAACACATGCATTTCCGACGCAAAATGAAGAGGGTAATCGAATGCCGCAAGCAGAATTCAAATCCGAATCACCGTTCGCCTGAAAATCGCTGCAAAATCCAAAACCTACCTTCCAGTATTCTGGCTCCCAGAATCGTAATCGGGAATGGAACACATGCATTTCCGACGTAAAATGACGAGGGGAATCGAATGCCGCAAGCAGAATTCAAATCCGAGGCACTGTTCGCCTGAAAATCGCTCCTATATCCACAACCTATCTTCCAGTATTCTGGCTCCCCGAAACGTAATCGGGAACGGAACACATGCATTTCCGACGCAAAATGACGAGGGGAATCGAATGCCGCAAGCAGAATTCAAATCCGATGCTCCGTTCGTTTGAAACACCTCCTATTGCCAAAAACATATTCTCCAGTATTCTGGCTCCCGGAATCGTAATCGGGAATGGAACACATGCATTTCCGACGTAAAATGACGAGAGGAATCGAACGCCGCAAGCAGAATTCAAATCCGAATCACCGTTCGCCTGAAAATCGCTCCAAAATCCAAAACCTACCTTCCAGTATTCTGGCACCCAGAATCGTAATCGGGAATGGAACACATGCATTTCCGACGCAAAATGAAGAGACGATTCGAATGCCGCAAGCAGAATTCAAATCCGAGGACCCGTTCGTTTGAAATCGCTCCTATATCCACAACCTATCTTCCAGTATTCTGGCTCCCCGAAACGTAATCGGGAACGGAACATATGCATTTCCGACGCAAAATGACGAGGGGAATCGAATGCCGCAAGCAGAATTCAAATCCGATGCTCCGTTCGTTTGAAACCCCTCCTATTGCCAAAAACATATTCTCCAGTATTCTGGGTCCCAGAATCGCAATCCGGAATGGAACACATGCATTTCCGACGTAAAATGACGATGGGAATCGAATGCCGCGAGCAGAATTCAAATCCGATGCTCCGTTCGTTTGAAACCCCTCCTATTGCCAAAAACATATTCTCCAGTATTCTGGGTCCCAGAATCGCAATCCGGAATGGAACACATGCATTTCCGACGTAAAATGACGATGGGAATCGAATGCCGCGAGCAGAATTCAAATCCGATGCTCCGTTCGTTTGAAACCCCTCCTATTGCCAAAAACATATTCTCCAGTATTCTGGGTCCCAGAATCGCAATCCGGAATGGAACACATGCATTTCCGACGTAAAATGACGAGGGGGATCGAATGGCGCCAGCAGAATTCAAATCCGAGGCACCGTTCGCCTGAAAATCGCTGCTATATCCAAAATCTACCTTCCAGTATTCTGGCTCCCGGAATCGTAATCGGGAATGGAACACATTCATTTCCGACGTAAAATGACGAGACGAATCGAATGCCGCAAGCAGAATTCAAATCCGAGGCTCCGTTCGTTTGAAATCGTTCCTATAGCCAAAAACATATTCTCCAGTTTTCTGGGTCCCAGAATCGTAATCGGGAATGGAACACATGCATTTCCGACGTAAAATGACGAGGGGAATCGAATGCCGCAAGCAGAATTCAAATCCGAGGCACTGTTCGCCTGAAAATCGCTCCTATATCCACAACCTATCTTCCAGTATTCTGGCTTCCCGAAACGTAATCGGGAACGGAACACATGCATTTCCGACGCAAAATGACGAGGGGAATCGAATGCCGCAAGCAGAATTCAAATCCGAGGCACTGTTCGCCTGAAAGTCGCTCCAAAATCCAAAACCTACTATCCAGTATTCTGGCTCCCAGAATCGTAATCGGGAATGGAACACATGCATTTCCGACGTAAAATGACGAGGGGAATCGAACGCCGCAAGCAGAATTCAAATCCGAATCACCGTTCGCCTGAAAATCGCTGCAAAATCCAAAACCAATCTTCCAGTATTCTGGCTCCCAGAATCGTAATAGGGAATGGAACACATGCATTTCCGACGTAAAATGACGAGGGGAATCGAATGCCGCAAGCAGAATTCAAATCCGAGGCACTGTTCGCCTGAAAATCGCTGCTATATCCAAAACCTACCTTCCAGTATTCTGGCTCCCCGAAACGTAATCGGGAACGGAACACATGCATTTCCGACGTAAGATGACGAGGGGAATCGAATGCCGCAAGCAGAATTCAAATCCGATGCTCCGTTCGTTTGAAACCCCTCCTATTGCCAAAAACATATTCTCCAGTATTCTGGGTCCCAGAATCGTAATCGGGAATGGAACACATGCATTTCCGACGTAAAATGACGAGGGGAATCGAATGCCGCAAGCAGAATTCAAATCCGAGGCACTGTTCGCCTGAAAATCGCTGCTATATCCAAAACCTACCTTCCAGTATTCTGGCTCCCCGAAACGTAATCGGGAACGGAACACATGCATTTCCGACGTAAGATGACGAGGGGAATCGAATGCCGCAAGCAGAATTCAAATCCGATGCTCCGTTCGTTTGAAACCCCTCCTATTGCCAAAAACATATTCTCCAGTATTCTGGGTCCCAGAATCGCAATCCGGAATGGAACACATGCATTTCCGACGTAAAATGACGAGGGGGATCGAATGGCGCCAGCAGAATTCAAATCCGAGGCACCGTTCGCCTGAAAATCGCTGCTATATCCAAAACCTACCTTCCAGTATTCTGGCTCCCGGAATCGTAATCGGGAACGGAACACATGCATTTCCTACGTAAAATGACGAGGGGGATCGAATGGCGCCAGCAGAATTCAAATCCGAGGCACCGTTCGCCTGAAAATCGCTGCTATATCCAAAACCTACCTTCCAGTATTCTGGCTCCCAGAATCGTAATCGGGAATGGAACACATGCATTTCCGACGTAAAATGACGAGACGAATCGAATGCCGCAAGCAGAATTCAAATCCGAGGCTCCGTTCGTTTGAAATCGTTCCTATAGCCAAAAACATATTCTCCAGTATTCTGGGTCCCAGAATCGTAATCGGGAATGGAACACATGCATTTCCGACGCAAAATGACGAGGGGAATCGAACGCCGCAAGCAGAATTCAAATCCGATGCTCGGTTCGTTTGAAACCGCTCCTATAGCCAAAAACATATTCTCCAGTATTCTGGGTCCCAGAATCGTAATCGGGAATGGAACACATGCATTTCCGACGTAAAATGACGAGGGGGATCGAACGCCGCAAGCAGAATTCAAATCCGATGCTCGGTTCGTTTGAAACCGCTCCTATAGCCAAAAACATATTCTCCAGTTTTCTGGGTCCCAGAATCGTAATCGGGAATGGAACACATGCATTTCCGACGTAAAATGACGAGGGGAATCGAATGCCGCTAGCAGAATTCAAACCCGAGGCACTGTTCGCCTGAAAATCGCTCCTATATCCACAACCTATCTTCCAGTATTCTGGCTCCCCGAAACGTAATCGGGAACGGAACACATGCATTTCCGACGCAAAGTGAAGAGGGGAATCGAATGCCGCAAGCAGAATTCAAATGCGAGGCTCCGTTCGTTTGAAACCCCTCCTATTGCCAAAAACATATTCTCCAGTATTTTGGGTCCCAGAATCGCAATCCGGAATGGATCACATGCATTTCCGACGTAAAATGACGAGGGGAATCGAATGCCGCAAGCAGAATTCAAATCCGATGCTCCGTTCGTTTGAAACCCCTCCTATTGCCAAAAACATATTCTCCAGTATTCTGGCTCCCGGAATCGTAATCGGGAATGGAACACATGCATTTCCGACGTAAAATGACGAGAGGAATCGAACGCCGCAAGCAGAATTCAAATCCGAATCACCGTTCGCCTGAAAATCGCTCCAAAATCCAAAACCTATCTTCCAGTATTCTGGCTCCCCGAAACGTAATCGGGAACGGAACATATGCATTTCCGACGCAAAATGACGAGGGGAATCGAATGCCGCAAGCAGAATTCAAATCCGATGCTCCGTTCGTTTGAAACCCCTCCTATTGCCAAAAACATATTCTCCAGTATTCTGGGTCCCAGAATCGCAATCCGGAATGGAACACATGCATTTCCGACGTAAAATGACGAGGGGAATCGAATGCCGCAAGCAGAATTCAAATCCGATGCTCCGTTCGTTTGAAACCCCTCCTATTGCCAAAAACATATTCTCCAGTATTCTGGCTCCCGGAATCGTAATCGGGAATGGAACACATGCATTTCCGACGTAAAATGACGAGAGGAATCGAACGCCGCAAGCAGAATTCAAATCCGAATCACCGTTCGCCTGAAAATCGCTCCAAAATCCAAAACCTACCTTCCAGTATTCTGGCTCCCAGAATCGTAATCGGGAATGGAACACATGCATTTCCGACTCAAAATGAAGAGACGATTCGAATGCCGCAAGCAGAATTCAAATCCGAGGACCCGTTCGTTTGAAATCGCTCCTATATCCACAACCTATCTTCCAGTATTCTGGCTCCCCGAAACGTAATCGGGAACGGAACATATGCATTTCCGACGCAAAATGACGAGGGGAATCGAATGCCGCAAGCAGAATTCAAATCCGATGCTCCGTTCGTTTGAAACCCCTCCTATTGCCAAAAACATATTCTCCAGTATTCTGGCTCCCGGAATCGTAATCGGGAATGGAACACATGCATTTCCGACGTAAAATGACGAGACGAATCGAATGCCGCAAGCAGAATTCAAATCCGAGGACCCGTTCGTTTGAAATCGCTCCTATATCCACAACCTATCTTCCAGTATTCTGGCTCCCCGAAACGTAATCGGGAACGGAACATATGCATTTCCGACGCAAAATGACGAGGGGAATCGAATGCCGCAAGCAGAATTCAAATGCGAGTCTCCGTTCGTTTGAAATCGCTCCTATATCCACAACCTATCTTCTAGTATTCTGGCTCCCCGAAACGTAATCGGGAACGGAACACATGCATTTCCGACGCAAAGTGAAGAGGGGAATCGAATGCCGCAAGCAGAATTCAAATCCGAATCACCGTTCGCCTGAAAATCGCTCCAAAATCCAAAACCTACCTTCCAGTATTCTGGCTCCCAGAATCGTAATCGGGAATGGAACACATGCATTTCCGACGTAAAATGACGAGACGAATCGAATGCCGCAAGCAGAATTCAAATCCGAGGACCCGTTCGTTTGAAATCGCTCCTATATCCACAACCTATCTTCCAGTATTCTGGCTCCCCGAAACGTAATCGGGAAAGGAACACATGCATTTCCGACGCAAAATGACGAGGGGAATCGAATGCCGCAAGCAGAATTCAAATCCGAGGATTCGTTCGGCTGAAAATCGCTCCAAAATCCAAAACCTACCTTCCAGCATTCTGGCTCCCAGAATCGTAATCGGGAATGGAACACATGCATTTCCGACGTAAAATGACGAGGGGAATCGAACGCAGCAAGCAGAATTCAAATCCGAGGCTCCGTTCGTTTCAAATGGCTCTTATATCCACAACCTATCTTCCAGTATTCTGGCTCCCCGAAACGTAATCGGGAACGGAACATATGCATTTCCGACGCAAAATGACGAGGGGAATCGAATGCCGCAAGCAGAATTCAAATCCGATGCTCCGTTCGTTTGAAACCCCTCCTATTGCCAAAAACATATTCTCCAGTATTCTAGGTCCCAGAATCGCAATCCGGAATGGAACACATGCATTTCCGACGCAAAATGAAGAGGGGAATCGAATGCCGCAAGCAGAATTCAAATCCGAGGACCCGTTCGTTTGAAATCGCTCCTATATCCACAACCTATCTTCCAGTATTCTGGCTCCCCGAAACGTAATCGGGAAAGGAACACATGCATTTCCGACGCAAAATGACGAGGGGAATCGAATGCCGCAAGCAGAATTCAAATCCGAGGATTCGTTCGGCTGAAAATCGCTCCAAAATCCAAAACCTACCTTCCAGTATTCTGGCTCCCAGAATCGTAATCGGGAATGGAACACATGCATTTCCGACGTAAAATGACGAGGGGAATCGAACGCAGCAAGCAGAATTCAAATCCGAGGCTCCGTTCGTTTCAAATGGCTCTTATATCCACAACCTATCTTCCAGTATTCTGGCTCCCCGAAACGTAATCGGGAACGGAACATATGCATTTCCGACGCAAAATGACGAGGGGAATCGAATGCCGCAAGCAGAATTCAAATCCGATGCTCCGTTCGTTTGAAACCCCTCCTATTGCCAAAAACATATTCTCCAGTATTCTAGGTCCCAGAATCGCAATCCGGAATGGAACACATGCATTTCCGACGCAAAATGAAGAGGGGAATCGAATGCCGCAAGCAGAATTCAAATCCGAATCACCGTTCGCCTGAAAATCGCTCCAAAATCCAAAACCTACCTTCCAGTATTCTGGCTCCCAGAATCGTAATCGGGAATGGAACACATGCATTTCCGACGTAAAATGACGAGACGAATCGAATGCCGCAAGCAGAATTCAAATCCGAGGACCCGTTCGTTTGAAATCGCTCCTATATCCACAACCTATCTTCCAGTATTCTGGCTCCCCGAAACGTAATCGGGAACGGAACACATGCATTTCCGACGTAAAATGACGAGGGGAATCGAATGCCGCAAGCAGAATTCAAATCGGATGCTCCGTTCGTTTGAAACCCCTCCTATTGCCAAAAACATATTCTCCAGTATTCTGGCTCCCGGAATCGTAATCTGGAACGGAACACATGCATTTCCGACGTAAAATGACGAGGGGGGTCGAATGGCGCCAGCAGAATTCAAATCCGAGGCACCGTTCGCCTGAAAATCGCTGCTATATCCAAAACCTACCTTCCAGTATTCTGGCTCCCGGAATCGTAATCGGTAATGGAACACATGCATTTCCGACGTAAAATGACGAGGGGAATCGAATGCCGCAAGCAGAATTCAAATACGAGGCACTGTTCGCCTGAAAATCGCTCCTATATCCACAACCTACCTTCCAGTATTCTGGCTCCCAGAATCGTAATCGGGAATGGAACACATGCATTTCCGACGTAAAATGACGAGGGGAATCGAAAGCCGTAAGCAGAATTCAAATCCGAATCACCGTTCGCCTGAAAATCGGTCCAAAATCCAAAACCTACCTTCCAGTATTCTGGCACCCAGAATCGTAATCGGGAATGGAACACATGCATTTCCGACGCAAAATGAAGAGACGATTCGAATGCCGCAAGCAGAATTCAAATCCGAGGACCCGTTCGTTTGAAATCGCTCCTATATCCACAACCTATCTTCCAGTATTCTGGCTCCCCGAAACGTAATCGGGAACGGAACATATGCATTTCCGACGCAAAATGACGAGGGGAATCGAATGCCGCAAGCAGAATTCAAATCCGATGCTCCGTTCGTTTGAAACCCCTCCTATTGCCAAAAACATATTCTCCAGTATTCTGGGTCCCAGAATCGCAATCCGGAATGGAACACATGCATTTCCGACGTAAAATGACGAGGGGAATCGAATGCCGCAAGCAGAATTCAAATCCGATGCTCCGTTCGTTTGAAACCCCTCCTATAGCCAAAAACATATTCTCCAGTATTCTTGGTCCCAGAAACGTAATCGGGAACGGAACACATGCATTTCCGACGTAAAATGACGAGGGGGATCGAATGGCGCCAGCAGAATTCAAATCCGAGGCACCGTTCGCCTGAAAATCGCTGCTATATCCAAAACCTACCTTCCAGTATTCTGGCTCCCGGAATCGTAATCGGGAATGGAACACATGCATTTCCGACGTAAAATGACGAGAGGAATCGAACGCCACAAGCAGAATTCAAATCCGAATCACCGTTCGCCTGAAAATCGCTCCAAAATCCAAAACCTACCTTCCAGTATTCTGGCTCCCAGAATCGTAATCGGGAATGGAACACATGCATTTCCGACGTAAAATGACGAGACGAATCGAATGCCGCAAGCAGAATTCAAATCCGAGGCTCCGTTCGTTTGAAATCGTTCCTATAGCCAAAAACATATTCTCCAGTATTCTGGGTCCCAGAATCGTAATCGGGAATGGAACACATGCATTTCCGACGCAAAATGACGAGGGGAATCGAATGCCGCAAGCAGAATTCAAATCCGAGGCACTGTTCGCCTGAAAATCGTTCCTATATCCACAACCTACCTTCCAGTATTCTGGCTCCCAGAATCGTAATCGGGAATGGAACACATGCATTTCCGACGTAAAATGACGAGGGGAATCGAATGCCGCAAGCAGAATTCAAATCCGATGCTCCGTTCGTTTGAAACCCCTCCTATTGCCAAAAACATATTCTCCAGTATTCTGGGTCCCAGAATCGCAATCCGGAATGGAACACATGCATTTCCGACGTAAAATGACGAGGGGAATCGAATGCCGTAAGCAGAATTCAAATCCGAGGCTCCGTTCGTTTGAAATCGCTCCTATAGCCAAAAACATATTCTCCAGTATTCTTGGTCCCAGAATCGTAATCGGGAACGGAACACATGCATTTCCGACGTAAAATGACGAGGGGGATCGAATGGCGCCAGCAGAATTCAAATCCGAGGCACCGTTCGCCTGAAAATCGCTGCTATATCCAAAACCTACCTTCCAGTATTCTGGCTCCCGGAATCGTAATCGGGAACGGAACACATGCATTTCCGACGTAAAATGACGAGGGGGATCGAATGGCGCCAGCAGAATTCAAATCCGATGCTCCATTCGTTTGAAACCCCTCCTATTGCCAAAAACATATTCTCCAGTATTCTGGGTCCCAGAATCGCAATCCGGAATGGAACACATGCATTTCCGACGTAAAATGACGAGGGGAATCGAATGCCGTAAGCAGAATTCAAATCCGAGGCTCCGTTCGTTTGAAATCGCTCCTATAGCCAAAAACATATTCTCCAGTATTCTTGGTCCCAGAAACGTAATCGGGAACGGAACACATGCATTTCCGACGTAAAATGACGAGGGGGGTCGAATGGCGCCAGCAGAATTCAAATCCGAGGCACCGTTCGCCTGAAAATCGCTGCTATATCCAAAACCTACCTTCCAGTATTCTGGCTCCCGGAATCGTAATCGGGAACGGAACACATGCATTTCCGACGTAAAATGACGAGGGGGATCGAATGGCGCCAGCAGAATTCAAATCCGAGGCACCGTTCGCCTGAAAATCGCTGCTATATCCAAAACCTACCTTCCAGTATTCTGGCTCCCGGAATCGTAATCGGGAATGGAACACATGCATTTCCGACGTAAAATGACGAGAGGAATCGAACACCGCAAGCAGAATTCAAATCCGAATCACCGTTCGCCTGAAAATCGCTCCAAAATCCAAAACCTACCTTCCAGTATTCTGGCTCCCAGAATCGTAATCGGGAATGGAACACATGCATTTCCGACGTAAAATGACGAGACGAATCGAATGCCGCAAGCAGAATTCAAATCCGAGGCTCCGTTCGTTTGAAATCGTTCCTATAGCCAAAAACATATTCTCCAGTATTCTTGGTCCCAGAATCGTAATCGGGAACGGAACACATGCATTTCCCACGTAAAATGACGAGAGGGATCGAATGGCGCCGGCAGAATTCAAATCCGAGGCACCGTTCGCCTGAAAATCGCTGCTATATCCAAAACCTACCTTCCAGTATTCTGGCTCCCGGAATCGTAATCGGGAACGGAACACATGCATTTCCGACGTAAAATGACGAGGGGAATCGAATGCCGCAAGCAGAATTCAAATCCGAGGCACTGTTCGCCTGAAAATCGCTCCTATATCCACAACCTATCTTCCAGTATTCTGGCTCCCCGAAACGTAATCGGGAACGGAACACATGCATTTCCGACGCAAAATGACGAGGGGAATCGAATGCCGCAAGCAGAATTCAAATCCGAATCACCGTTCGCCTGAAAATCGCTCCAAAATCCAAAACCTACCTTCCAGTATTCTGGCTCCCAGAATCGTAATCGGGAATGGAACACATGCATTTCCGACGTAAAATGACGAGGGGAATCGAATGCCGCAAGCAGAATTCAAATCCGAGGCACTGTTCGCCTGAAAATCGCTCCTATATCCACAACCTACCTTCCAGTATTCTGGCTCCCAGAATCGTAATCGGGAATGGAACACATGCATTTCCGACGTAAAATGACGAGGGGAATCGAATGCCGCAAGCAGAATTCAAATCCGATGCTCCGTTCGTTTGAAACCCCTCCTATTGCCAAAAACATATTCTCCAGTATTCTGGGTCCCAGAATCGCAATCCGGAATGGAACACATGCATTTCCGACGTAAAATGACGATGGGAATCGAATGCCGCGAGCAGAATTCAAATCCGATGCTCCGTTCGTTTGAAATCGCTCCTATAGCCAAAAACATATTCTCCAGTATTCTTGGTCCCAGAATCGTAATCGGGAACGGAACACATGCATTTCCGACGTAAAATGACGAGGGGGATCGAATGGCGCCAGCAGAATTCAAATCCGAGGCACCGTTCGCCTGAAAATCGCTGCTATATCCAAAACCTACCTTCCAGTATTCTGGCTCCCGGAATCGTTATCGGGAACGGAACACATGCATTTCCGACGTAAAATGACGAGGGGGATCGAATGGCGCCAGCAGAATTCAAATCCGAGGCACCGTTCGCCTGAAAATCGCTGCTATATCCAAAATCTACCTTCCAGTATTCTGGCTCCCGGAATCGTAATCGGGAATGGAACACATTCATTTCCGACGTAAAATGACGAGACGAATCGAATGCCGCAAGCAGAATTCAAATCCGAGGCACAATTCGCCTGAAAATCGCTCCTATATCCACAACCTATCTTCCAGTATTCTGGCTCCCCGAAACGTAATCGGGAACGGAACACATGCATTTCCGACGTAAAATGACGAGGGGGATCGAATGGCGCCAGCAGAATTCAAATCCGAGGCACCGTTCGCCTGAAAATCGCTGCAAAATCCAAAACCAATCTTCCAGTATTCTGGCTCCCAGAATTGTAATAGGGAATGGAACACATGCATTTCCGACGTAAAATGACGAGGGGAATCGAATGCCGCAAGCAGAATTCAAATCCGAGGCACTGTTCGCCTGAAAATCGCTGCTATATCCAAAACCTACCTTCCAGTATTCTGGCTCCCCGAAACGTAATCGGGAACGGAACACATGCATTTCCGACGTAAGATGACGAGGGGAATCGAATGCCGCAAGCAGAATTCAAATCCGATGCTCCGTTCGTTTGAAACCCCTCCTATTGCCAAAAACATATTCTCCAGTATTCTTGGTCCCAGAATCGTAATCGGGAACGGAACACATGCATTTCCGACGTAAAATGACGAGGGGGATCGAATGGCGCCAGCAGAATTCAAATCCGAGGCACCGTTCGCCTGAAAATCGCTGCTATATCCAAAACCTACCTTCCAGTATTCTGGCTCCCGGAATCGTAATCGGGAACGGAACACATGCATTTCCGACGTAAAATGACGAGGGGGATCGAATGGCGCCAGCAGAATTCAAATCCGATGCTCCATTCGTTTGAAACCCCTCCTATTGCCAAAAACATATTCTCCAGTATTCTGGGTCCCAGAATCGCAATCCGGAATGGAACACATGCATTTCCGACGTAAAATGACGAGGGGAATCGAATGCCGTAAGCAGAATTCAAATCCGAGGCTCCGTTCGTTTGAAATCGCTCCTATAGCCAAAAACATATTCTCCAGTATTCTTGGTCCCAGAAACGTAATCGGGAACGGAACACATGCATTTCCGACGTAAAATGACGAGGGGGGTCGAATGGCGCCAGCAGAATTCAAATCCGAGGCACCGTTCGCCTGAAAATCGCTGCTATATCCAAAACCTACCTTCCAGTATTCTGGCTCCCGGAATCGTAATCGGGAACGGAACACATGCATTTCCGACGTAAAATGACGAGGGGGATCGAATGGCGCCAGCAGAATTCAAATCCGAGGCACCGTTCGCCTGAAAATCGCTGCTATATCCAAAACCTACCTTCCAGTATTCTGGCTCCCGGAATCGTAATCGGGAATGGAACACATGCATTTCCGACGTAAAATGACGAGAGGAATCGAACACCGCAAGCAGAATTCAAATCCGAATCACCGTTCGCCTGAAAATCGCTCCAAAATCCAAAACCTACCTTCCAGTATTCTGGCTCCCAGAATCGTAATCGGGAATGGAACACATGCATTTCCGACGTAAAATGACGAGACGAATCGAATGCCGCAAGCAGAATTCAAATCCGAGGCTCCGTTCGTTTGAAATCGTTCCTATAGCCAAAAACATATTCTCCAGTATTCTTGGTCCCAGAATCGTAATCGGGAACGGAACACATGCATTTCCCACGTAAAATGACGAGAGGGATCGAATGGCGCCGGCAGAATTCAAATCCGAGGCACCGTTCGCCTGAAAATCGCTGCTATATCCAAAACCTACCTTCCAGTATTCTGGCTCCCGGAATCGTAATCGGGAACGGAACACATGCATTTCCGACGTAAAATGACGAGGGGAATCGAATGCCGCAAGCAGAATTCAAATCCGAGGCACTGTTCGCCTGAAAATCGCTCCTATATCCACAACCTATCTTCCAGTATTCTGGCTCCCCGAAACGTAATCGGGAACGGAACACATGCATTTCCGACGCAAAATGACGAGGGGAATCGAATGCCGCAAGCAGAATTCAAATCCGAATCACCGTTCGCCTGAAAATCGCTCCAAAATCCAAAACCTACCTTCCAGTATTCTGGCTCCCAGAATCGTAATCGGGAATGGAACACATGCATTTCCGACGTAAAATGACGAGGGGAATCGAATGCCGCAAGCAGAATTCAAATCCGAGGCACTGTTCGCCTGAAAATCGCTCCTATATCCACAACCTACCTTCCAGTATTCTGGCTCCCAGAATCGTAATCGGGAATGGAACACATGCATTTCCGACGTAAAATGACGAGGGGAATCGAATGCCGCAAGCAGAATTCAAATCCGATGCTCCGTTCGTTTGAAACCCCTCCTATTGCCAAAAACATATTCTCCAGTATTCTGGGTCCCAGAATCGCAATCCGGAATGGAACACATGCATTTCCGACGTAAAATGACGATGGGAATCGAATGCCGCGAGCAGAATTCAAATCCGATGCTCCGTTCGTTTGAAATCGCTCCTATAGCCAAAAACATATTCTCCAGTATTCTTGGTCCCAGAATCGTAATCGGGAACGGAACACATGCATTTCCGACGTAAAATGACGAGGGGGATCGAATGGCGCCAGCAGAATTCAAATCCGAGGCACCGTTCGCCTGAAAATCGCTGCTATATCCAAAACCTACCTTCCAGTATTCTGGCTCCCGGAATCGTTATCGGGAACGGAACACATGCATTTCCGACGTAAAATGACGAGGGGGATCGAATGGCGCCAGCAGAATTCAAATCCGAGGCACCGTTCGCCTGAAAATCGCTGCTATATCCAAAATCTACCTTCCAGTATTCTGGCTCCCGGAATCGTAATCGGGAATGGAACACATTCATTTCCGACGTAAAATGACGAGACGAATCGAATGCCGCAAGCAGAATTCAAATCCGAGGCACAATTCGCCTGAAAATCGCTCCTATATCCACAACCTATCTTCCAGTATTCTGGCTCCCCGAAACGTAATCGGGAACGGAACACATGCATTTCCGACGTAAAATGACGAGGGGGATCGAATGGCGCCAGCAGAATTCAAATCCGAGGCACCGTTCGCCTGAAAATCGCTGCAAAATCCAAAACCAATCTTCCAGTATTCTGGCTCCCAGAATTGTAATAGGGAATGGAACACATGCATTTCCGACGTAAAATGACGAGGGGAATCGAATGCCGCAAGCAGAATTCAAATCCGAGGCACTGTTCGCCTGAAAATCGCTGCTATATCCAAAACCTACCTTCCAGTATTCTGGCTCCCCGAAACGTAATCGGGAACGGAACACATGCATTTCCGACGTAAGATGACGAGGGGAATCGAATGCCGCAAGCAGAATTCAAATCCGATGCTCCGTTCGTTTGAAACCCCTCCTATTGCCAAAAACATATTCTCCAGTATTCTGGGTCCCAGAATCGTAATAGGGAATGGAACACATGCATTTCCGACGTAAAATGACGAGGGGAATCGAATGCCGCAAGCAGAATTCAAATCCGAGGCACTGTTCGCCTGAAAATCGCTGCTATATCCAAAACCTACCTTCCAGTATTCTGGCTCCCCGAAACGTAATCGGGAACGGAACACATGCATTTCCGACGTAAGATGACGAGGGGAATCGAATGCCGCAAGCAGAATTCAAATCCGATGCTCCGTTCGTTTGAAACCCCTCCTATTGCCAAAAACATATTCTCCAGTATTCTGGGTCCCAGAATCGTAATCGGGAATGGAACACATGCATTTCCGACGTAAAATGACGAGGGGAATCGAATGCCGCAAGCAGAATTCAAATCCGAGGCACTGTTCGCCTGAAAATCGCTGCTATATCCAAAACCTACCTTCCAGTATTCTGGCTCCCCGAAACGTAATCGGGAACGGAACACATGCATTTCCGACGTAAGATGACGAGGGGAATCGAATGCCGCAAGCAGAATTCAAATCCGATGCTCCGTTCGTTTGAAACCCCTCCTATTGCCAAAAACATATTCTCCAGTATTCTGGGTCCCAGAATCGCAATCCGGAATGGAACACATGCATTTCCGACGTAAAATGACGAGGGGGATCGAATGGCGCCAGCAGAATTCAAATCCGAGGCACCGTTCGCCTGAAAATCGCTGCTATATCCAAAACCTACCTTCCAGTAATCTGGCTCCCGGAATCGTAATCGGGAACGGAACACATGCATTTCCTACGTAAAATGACGAGGGGGATCGAATGGCGCCAGCAGAATTCAAATCCGAGGCTCCGTTCGTTTGAAAACGTTCCTATAGCCAAAAACATATTCTCCAGTATTCTGGGTCCCAGAATCGTAATCGGGAATGGAACACATGCATTTCCGACGTAAAATGACGAGGGGGATCGAACGCCGCAAGCAGAATTCAAATCCGATGCTCGGTTCGTTTGAAACCGCTCCTATAGCCAAAAACATATTCTCCAGTTTTCTGGGTCCCAGAATCGTAATCGGGAATGGAACACATGCATTTCCGACGTAAAATGACGAGGGGAATCGAATGCCGCAAGCAGAATTCAAATCCGAGGCACTGTTCGCCTGAAAATCGCTCCTATATCCACAACCTATCTTCCAGTATTCTGGCTCCCCGAAACGTAATCGGGAACGGAACACATGCATTTCCGACGCAAAATGACGAGAGGAATCGAATGCCGCAAGCAGAATTCAAATCCGAGGCACTGTTCGCCTGAAAATCGCTGCTATATCCAAAACCTACCTTCCAGTATTCTGGCCCCCGAAACGTAATCGGGAACGGAACACATGCATTTCCGACGTAAGATGACGAGGGGAATCGAATGCCGCAAGCAGAATTCAAATCCGATGCTCCGTTCGTTTGAAACCCCTCCTATTGCCAAAAACATATTCTCCAGTATTCTGGGTCCCAGAATCGTAATCGGGAATGGAACACATGCATTTCCGACGTAAAATGACGAGGGGAATCGAATGCCGCAAGCAGAATTCAAATCCGAGGCACTGTTCGCCTGAAAATCGCTGCTATATCCAAAACCTACCTTCCAGTATTCTGGCTCCCCGAAACGTAATCGGGAACGGAACACATGCATTTCCGACGTAAGATGACGAGGGGAATCGAATGCCGCAAGCAGAATTCAAATCCGATGCTCCGTTCGTTTGAAACCCCTCCTATTGCCAAAAACATATTCTCCAGTATTCTGGGTCCCAGAATCGCAATCCGGAATGGAACACATGCATTTCCGACGTAAAATGACGAGGGGGATCGAATGGCGCCAGCAGAATTCAAATCCGAGGCACCGTTCGCCTGAAAATCGCTGCTATATCCAAAACCTACCTTCCAGTAATCTGGCTCCCGGAATCGTAATCGGGAACGGAACACATGCATTTCCTACGTAAAATGACGAGGGGGATCGAATGGCGCCAGCAGAATTCAAATCCGAGGCACCGTTCGCCTGAAAATCGCTGCTATATCCAAAACCTACCTTCCAGTATTCTGGCTCCCAGAATCGTAATCGGGAATGGAACACATGCATTTCCGACGTAAAATGACGAGACGAATCGAATGCCGCAAGCAGAATTCAAATCCGAGGCTCCGTTCGTTTGAAATCGTTCCTATAGCCAAAAACATATTCTCCAGTATTCTGGGTCCCAGAATCGTAATCGGGAATGGAACACATGCATTTCCGACGCAAAATGACGAGGGGAATCGAATGCCGCAAGCAGAATTCAAATCCGAGGCACTGTTCGCCTGAAAATCGCTGCTATATCCACAACCTACCTTCCAGTATTCTGGCTCCCAGAATCGTAATCGGGAATGGAACACATGCATTTCCGACGTAAAATGACGAGGGGAATCGAATGCCGTGAGCAGAATTCAAATCCGAGGCTCCGTTCGTTTGAAATCGCTCCTATAGCCAAAAACATATTCTCCAGTATTCTTGGTCCCAGAATCGTAATCGGGAACGGAACACATGCATTTCCCACGTAAAATGACGAGGGGGATCGAATGGCGCCGGCAGAATTCAAATCCGAGGCACCGTTCGCCTGAAAATCGCTGCTATATCCAAAACCTACCTTCCAGTATTCTGGCTCCCGGAATCGTAATCGGGAACGGAACACATGCATTTCCGACGTAAAATGACGAGGGGAATCGAATGCCGCAAGCAGAATTCAAATCCGAGGCACTGTTCGCCTGAAAATCGCTCCTATATCCACAACCTATCTTCCAGTATTCTGGCTCCCCGAAACGTAATCGGGAACGGAACACATGCATTTCCGACGTAAGATGACGAGGGGAATCGAATGCCGCAAGCAGAATTCAAATCCGATGCTCCGTTCGTTTGAAACCCCTCCTATTGCCAAAAACATATTCTCCAGTATTCTGGGTCCCAGAATCGTAATCGGGAATGGAACACATGCATTTCCGACGTAAAATGACGAGGGGAATCGAATGCCGCAAGCAGAATTCAAATCCGAGGCACTGTTCGCCTGAAAATCGCTCCTATATCCACAACCTATCTTCCAGTATTCTGGCTCCCCGAAACGTAATCGGGAACGGAACACATGCATTTCCGACGCAAAATGACGAGGGGAATCGAATGCCGCAAGCAGAATTCAAATCCGAATCACCGTTCGCCTGAAAATCGCTCCAAAATCCAAAACCTACCTTCCAGTATTCTGGCTCCCAGAATCGTAATCGGGAATGGAACACATGCATTTCCGACGCAAAATGACGAGAGGAATCGAATGCCGCAAGCAGAATTCAAATCCGAGTCTCCGTTCGTCTGAAATTGCTCCTATAGCCAAAAACATATTCTCCAGTTTTCTGGGTCCCAGAATCGTAATCGGGAATGGAACACATGCATTTCCGACGCAAAATGACGAGGGGAATCGAACGCCGCAAGCAGAATTCAAATCCGATGCTCGGTTCGTTTGAAACCGCTCCTATAGCCAAAAACATATTCTCCAGTTTTCTGGGTCCCAGAATCGTAATCGGGAATGGAACACATGCATTTCCGACGTAAAATGACGAGGGGGATCGAATGGCGCCAGCAGAATTCAAATCCGAGGCACCGTTCGCCTGAAAATCGCTGCTATATCCAAAACCTACCTTCCAGTATTCTGGCTCCCGGAATCGTAATCGGGAACGGAACACATGCATTTCCGACGTAAAATGACGAGGGGGATCGAATGGCGCCAGCAGAATTCAAATCCGATGCTCCGTTCGTTTGAAACCCCTCCTATAGCCAAAAACATATTCTCCAGTATTCTGGGTCCCAGAATCGTAATCGGGAATGGAACACATGCATTTCCGACGCAAAATGACGAGGGGAATCGAATGCCGCAAGCAGAATTCAAATCCGAGGCACTGTTCGCCTGAAAATCGCTCCTATATCCACAACCTACCTTCCAGTATTCTGGCTCCCGGAATCGTAATCGGGAACGGAACACATGCATTTCCGACGTAAAATGACGAGGGGGATCGAATGGCGCCAGCAGAATTCAAATCCGAGGCACCGTTCGCCTGAAAATCGCTGCTATATCCAAAACCTACCTTCCAGTATTCTGGCTCCCGGAATCGTAATCGGGAACGGAACACATGCATTTCCGACGTAAAATGACGAGGGGGATCGAATGGCGCCAGCAGAATTCAAATCCGATGCTCCGTTCGTTTGAAACCCCTCCTATTGCCAAAAACATATTCTCCAGTATTCTGGGTCCCAGAATCGCATTCCGGAATGGAACACATGCATTTCCGACGTAAAATGACGAGGGGAATCGAATGCCGTAAGCAGAATTCAAATCCGAGGCTCCGTTCGTTTGAAATCGCTCCTATAGCCAAAAACATATTCTCCAGTATTCTTGGTCCCAGAAACGTAATCGGGAACGGAACACATGCATTTCCGACGTAAAATGACGAGGGGGGTCGAATGGCGCCAGCAGAATTCAAATCCGAGGCACCGTTCGCCTGAAAATCGCTGCTATATCCAAAACCTACCTTCCAGTATTCTGGCTCCCGGAATCGTAATCGGGAACGGAACACATGCATTTCCGACGTAAAATGACGAGGGGGGTCGAATGGCGCCAGCAGAATTCAAATCCGAGGCACCGTTCGCCTGAAAATCGCTGCTATATCCAAAACCTACCTTCCAGTATTCTGGCTCCCGGAATCGTAATCGGGAACGGAATACATGCATTTCCGACGTAAAATGACGAGGGGGATCGAATGGCGCCAGCAGAATTCAAATCCGAGGCACCGTTCGCCTGAAAATCGCTGCTATATCCAAAACCTACCTTCCAGTATTCTGGCTCCCGCAATCGTAATCGGGAATGGAACACATGCATTTCCGACGTAAAATGACGAGAGGAATCGAACGCCGCAAGCAGAATTCAAATCCGAGGCACTGTTCGCCTGAAAATCGCTCCTATATCCACAACCTACCTTCCAGTATTCTGGCTCCCAGAATCGTAATCGGGAATGGAACACATGCATTTCCGACGTAAAATGACGAGGGGAATCGAATGCCGCAAGCAGAATTCAAATCCGATGCTCC
The DNA here is from genome assembly GCA_910593735.2 of Ectemnius lituratus. Lineage (NCBI taxonomy): Eukaryota > Metazoa > Arthropoda > Insecta > Hymenoptera > Crabronidae > Ectemnius > Ectemnius lituratus. The sequence continues at coordinate 2,115,445 of OU343043.1, forward strand.
GTTCGTTTGAAACCCCTCCTATTGCCAAAAACATATTCTCCAGTATTCTGTGTCCCAGAATCGCAATCCGGAATGGAACACATGCATTTCCGACGTAAAATGACGAGGGGAATCGAATGCCGTAAGCAGAATTCAAATCCGAGGCTCCGTTCGTTTGAAATCGCTCCTATAGCCAAAAACATATTCTCCAGTATTCTTGGTCCCAGAATCGTAATCGGGAACGGAACACATGCATTTCCGACGTAAAATGACGAGGGGGGTCGAATAGCGCCAGCAGAATTCAAATCCGAGGCACCGTTCGCCTGAAAATCGCTGCTATATCCAAAACCTACCTTCCAGTATTCTGGCTCCCGGAATCGTAATCGGGAACGGAACACATGCATTTCCGACGTAAAATGACGAGAGGAATCGAACGCCGCAAGCAGAATTCAAATCCGAATCACCGTTCGCCTGAAAATCGCTCCGAAATCCAAAACCTACCTTCCAGTATGCTGGCTCCCAGAATCGTAATCGGGAACGGAACACATGCATTTCCGACGTAAAATGACGAGGGGAATCGAATGCCGCAAGCAGAATTCAAATCCGATGCTCCGTTCGTTTGAAACCCCTCCTATTGCCAAAAACATATTCTCCAGTATTCTGGCTCCCGGAATCGTAATCGGGAACGGAACACATGCATTTCCGACGTAAAATGACGAGGGGGATCGAATGGCGCCAGCAGAATTCAAATCCGAGGCACCGTTCGCCTGAAAATCGCTGCTATATCCAAAACCTACCTTCCAGTATTCTGGCTCCCGGAATCGTAATCGGTAATGGAACACATGCATTTCCGACGTAAAATGACGAGGGGAATCGAATGCCGCAAGCAGAATTCAAATACGAGGCACTGTTCGCCTGAAAATCGCTCCTATATCCACAACCTACCTTCCAGTATTCTGGTTCCCAGAATCGTAATCGGGAATGGAACACATGCATTTCCGACGTAAAATGACGAGGGGAATCGAATGCCGTAAGCAGAATTCAAATCCGAGGCTCCGTTCGTTTGAAATCGCTCCTATAGCCAAAAACATATTCTCCAGTATTCTTGGTCCCAGAATCGTAATCGGGAACGGAACACATGCATTTCCGACGTAAAATGACGAGGGGGATCGAATGGCGCCAGCAGAATTCAAATCCGAGGCACCGTTCGCCTGAAAATCGCTGCTATATCCAAAACCTACCTTCCAGTATTCTGGCTCCCGGAATCGTAATCGGGAACGGAACACATGCATTTCCGACGTAAAATGACGAGAGGAATCGAACGCCGCAAGCAGAATTCAAATCCGAATCACCGTTCGCCTGAAAATCGCTCCAAAATCCAAAACCTACCTTCCAGTATTCTGGCTCCCAGATTCGTAATCTGGAATGGAACACATGCAATTCCGACGTAAAATGACGAGACGAATCGAATGCCGCAAGCAGAATTCAAATCCGATGCTCGGTTCGTTTGAAACCGCTCCTATAGCCAAAAACATATTCTCCAGTTTTCTGGGTCCCAGAATCGTAATCGGGAATGGAACACATGCATTTCCGACGTAAAATGACGAGGTGGATCGAATGGCGCCAGCAGAATTCAAATCCGAGGCACCGTTCGCCTGAAAATCGCTGCTATATCCAAAACCTACCTTCCAGTATTCTGGCTCCAGGAATCGTAATCGGGAACGGAACACATGCATTTCCGACGTAAAATGACGAGGGGGATCGAATGGCGCCAGCAGAATTCAAATCCGAGACACCGTTCGCCTGAAAATCGCTGCTATATCCAAAACCTACCTTCCAGTATTCTGGCTCCCGGAATCGTAATCGGGAACGGAACACATGCATTTCCGACGTAAAATGACGAGGGGGATCGAATGGCGCCAGCAGAATTCAAATCCGAGGCACCGTTCGCCTGAAAATCGCTGCTATATCCAAAACCTACCTTCCAGTATTCTGGCTCCCGGAATCGTAATCGGGAATGGAACACATGCATTTCCGACGTAAAATGACGAGAGGAATCGAACGCCGCAAGCAGAATTCAAATCCGAATCACCGTTCGCCTGAAAATCGCTCCAAAATCCAAAACCTACCTTCCAGTATTCTGGCTCCCAGAATCGTAATCGGGAATGGAACACATGCATTTCCGACGTAAAATGACGAGACGAATCGAATGCCGCAAGCAGAATTCAAATCCGAGGCTCCGTTCGTTTGAAATCGTTCCTATAGCCAAAAACATATTCTCCAGTATTCTGGGTCCCAGAATCGTAATCGGGAATGGAACACATGCATTTCCGACGCAAAATGACGAGGGGAATCGAATGCCGCAAGCAGAATTCAAATCCGAGGCACTGTTCGCCTGAAAATCGCTCCTATATCCACAACCTACCTTCCAGTATTCTGGCTCCCGGAATCGTAATCGGGAACGGAACACATGCATTTCCGACGTAAAATGACGAGGGGGATCGAATGGCGCCAGCAGAATTCAAATCCGAGGCACCGTTCGCCTGAAAATCGCTGCTATATCCAAAACCTACCTTCCAGTATTCTGGCTCCCAGAATCGTAATCGGGAATGGAACACATGCATTTCCGACGTAAAATGACGAGACGAATCGAATGCCGCAAGCAGAATTCAAATCCGAGGCTCCGTTCGTTTGAAATCGTTCCTATAGCCAAAAACATATTCTCCAGTATTCTGGGTCCCAGAATCGTAATCGGGAATGGAACACATGCATTTCCGACGCAAAATGACGAGGGGAATCGAATGCCGCAAGCAGAATTCAAATCCGAGGCACTGTTCGCCTGAAAATCGCTCCTATATCCACAACCTACCTTCCAGTATTCTGGCTCCCAGAATCGTAATCGGGAATGGAACACATGCATTTCCGACGTAAAATGACGAGGGGAATCGAATGCCGTGAGCAGAATTCAAATCCGAGGCTCCGTTCGTTTGAAATCGCTCCTATAGCCAAAAACATATTCTCCAGTATTCTTGGTCCCAGAATCGTAATCGGGAACGGAACACATGCATTTCCCACGTAAAATGACGAGGGGGATCGAATGGCGCCAGCAGAATTCGAATCCGATGCTCCGTTCGTTTGAAACCCCTCCTATTGCCAAAAACATATTCTCCAGTATTCTGGGTCCCAGAATCGCAATCCGGAATGGAACACATGCATTTCCGACGTAAAATGACGAGGGGAATCGAATGCCGTAAGCAGAATTCAAATCCGAGGCTCCGTTCGTTTGAAATCGCTCCTATAGCCAAAAACATATTCTCCAGTATTCTTGGTCCCAGAAACGTAATCGGGAACGGAACACATGCATTTCCGACGTAAAATGACGAGGGGGGTCGAATGGCGCCAGCAGAATTCAAATCCGAGGCACCGTTCGCCTGAAAATCGCTGCTATATCCAAAACCTACCTTCCAGTATTCTGGCTCCCGGAATCGTAATCGGGAACGGAACACATGCATTTCCGACGTAAAATGACGAGGGGAATCGAATGCCGCAAGCAGAATTCAAATCCGAGGCACTGTTCGCCTGAAAATCGCTCCTATATCCACAACCTATCTTCCAGTATTCTGGCTCCCCGAAACGTAATCGGGAACGGAACACATGCATTTCCGACGCAAAATGACGAGGGGAATCGAATGCCGCAAGCAGAATTCAAATCCGAATCACCGTTCGCCTGAAAATCGCTCCAAAATCCAAAACCTACCTTCCAGTATTCTGGCTCCCAGAATCGTAATCGGGAATGGAACACATGCATTTCCGACGCAAAATGACGAGAGGAATCGAATGCCGCAAGCAGAATTCAAATCCGAGTCTCCGTTCGTCTGAAAATCGCTCCTATAGCCAAAAACCAATCCTCCAGTATTCTGGGTCCCAGAATCGTAATCGGGAATGGAACACATGCATTTCCGACGCAAAATGACGAGGGGAATCGAATGCCGCAAGCAGAATTCAAATCCGATGCTCGGTTCGTTTGAAACCGCTCCTATAGCCAAAAACATATTCTCCAGTTTTCTGGGTCCCAGAATCGTAATCGGGAATGGAACACATGCATTTCCGACGTAAAATGACGAGGGGGATCGAATGGCGCCAGCAGAATTCAAATCCGAGGAACCGTTCGCCTGAAAATCGCTGCTATATCCAAAACCTACCTTCCAGTATTCTGGCTCCCGGAATCGTAATCGGGAACGGAACACATGCATTTCCGACGTAAAATGACGAGGGGGATCGAATGGCGCCAGCAGAATTCAAATCCGATGCTCCGTTCGTTTGAAACCCCTCCTATAGCCAAAAACATATTCTCCAGTATTCTGGGTCCCAGAATCGTAATCGGGAATGGAACACATGCATTTCCGACGCAAAATGACGAGAGGAATCGAATGCCGCAAGCAGAATTCAAATCCGAGGCACCGTTCGCCTGAAAATCGCTCCTATATCCACAACCTACCTTCCAGTATTCTGGCTCCCGGAATCGTAATCGGGAACGGAACACATGCATTTCCGACGTAAAATGACGAGGGGGATCGAATGGCGCCAGCAGAATTCAAATCCGAGGCACCGTTCGCCTGAAAATCGCTGCTATATCCAAAACCTACCTTCCAGTATTCTGGCTCCCGGAATCGTAATCGGGAACGGAACACATGCATTTCCGACGTAAAATGACGAGGGGGATCGAATGGCGCCAGCAGAATTCAAATCCGATGCTCCGTTCGTTTGAAATCCCTCCTATTGCCAAAAACATATTCTCCAGTATTCTGGGTCCCAGAATCGCAATCCGGAATGGAACACATGCATTTCCGACGTAAAATGACGAGGGGAATCGAATGCCGTAAGCAGAATTCAAATCCGAGGCTCCGTTCGTTTGAAATCGCTCCTATAGCCAAAAACATATTCTCCAGTATTCTTGGTCCCAGAAACGTAATCGGGAACGGAACACATGCATTTCCGACGTAAAATGACGAGGGGGGTCGAATGGCGCCAGCAGAATTCAAATCCGAGGCACCGTTCGCCTGAAAATCGCTGCTATATCCAAAACCTACCTTCCAGTATTCTGGCTCCCGGAATCGTAATCGGGAACGGAACACATGCATTTCCGACGTAAAATGACGAGGGGGGTCGAATGGCGCCAGCAGAATTCAAATCCGAGGCACCGTTCGCCTGAAAATCGCTGCTATATCCAAAACCTACCTTCCAGTATTCTGGCTCCCGGAATCGTAATCGGGAACGGAATACATGCATTTCCGACGTAAAATGACGAGGGGGATCGAATGGCGCCAGCAGAATTCAAATCCGAGGCACCGTTCGCCTGAAAATCGCTGCTATATCCAAAACCTACCTTCCAGTATTCTGGCTCCCGCAATCGTAATCGGGAATGGAACACATGCATTTCCGACGTAAAATGACGAGAGGAATCGAACGCCGCAAGCAGAATTCAAATCCGAGGCACTGTTCGCCTGAAAATCGCTCCTATATCCACAACCTACCTTCCAGTATTCTGGCTCCCAGAATCGTAATCGGGAATGGAACACATGCATTTCCGACGTAAAATGACGAGGGGAATCGAATGCCGCAAGCAGAATTCAAATCCGATGCTCCGTTCGTTTGAAACCCCTCCTATTGCCAAAAACATATTCTCCAGTATTCTGGGTCCCAGAATCGCAATCCGGAATGGAACACATGCATTTCCGACGTAAAATGACGAGGGGAATCGAATGCCGTAAGCAGAATTCAAATCCGAGGCTCCGTTCGTTTGAAATCGCTCCTATAGCCAAAAACATATTCTCCAGTATTCTTGGTCCCAGAATCGTAATCGGGAACGGAACACATGCATTTCCGACGTAAAATGACGAGGGGGGTCGAATGGCGCCAGCAGAATTCAAATCCGAGGCACCGTTCGCCTGAAAATCGCTGCTATATCCAAAACCTACCTTCCAGTATTCTGGCTCCCGGAATCGTAATCGGGAACGGAACACATGCATTTCCGACGTAAAATGACGAGGGGAATCGAATGCCGCAAGCAGAATTCAAATCCGAGGCACTGTTCGCCTGAAAATCGCTCCTATATCCACAACCTATCTTCCAGTATTCTGGCTCCCCGAAACGTAATCGGGAACGGAACACATGCATTTCCGACGCAAAATGACGAGGGGAATCGAATGCCGCAAGCAGAATTCAAATCCGAATCACCGTTCGCCTGAAAATCGCTCCAAAATCCAAAACCTACCTTCCAGTATTCTGGCTCCCAGAATCGTAATCGGGAATGGAACACATGCATTTCCGACGCAAAATGACGAGAGGAATCGAATGCCGCAAGCAGAATTCAAATCCGAGTCTCCGTTCGTCTGAAATTGCTCCTATAGCCAAAAACCAATCCTCCAGTATTCTGGGTCCCAGAATCGTAATCGGGAATGGAACACATGCATTTCCGACGCAAAATGACGAGGGGAATCGAACGCCGCAAGCAGAATTCAAATCCGATGCTCGGTTCGTTTGAAACCGCTCCTATAGCCAAAAACATATTCTCCAGTTTTCTGGGTCCCAGAATCGTAATCGGGAATGGAACACATGCATTTCCGACGTAAAATGACGAGGGGGATCGAATGGCGCCAGCAGAATTCAAATCCGAGGAACCGTTCGCCTGAAAATCGCTGCTATATCCAAAACCTACCTTCCAGTATTCTGGCTCCCGGAATCGTAATCGGGAACGGAACACATGCATTTCCGACGTAAAATGACGAGGGGGATCGAATGGCGCCAGCAGAATTCAAATCCGATGCTCCGTTCGTTTGAAACCCCTCCTATAGCCAAAAACATATTCTCCAGTATTCTGGGTCCCAGAATCGTAATCGGGAATGGAACACATGCATTTCCGACGCAAAATGACGAGGGGAATCGAATGCCGCAAGCAGAATTCAAATCCGAGGCACTGTTCGCCTGAAAATCGCTCCTATATCCACAACCTACCTTCCAGTATTCTGGCTCCCGGAATCGTAATCGGGAACGGAACACATGCATTTCCGACGTAAAATGACGAGGGGGATCGAATGGCGCCAGCAGAATTCAAATCCGAGGCACCGTTCGCCTGAAAATCGCTGCTATATCCAAAACCTACCTTCCAGTATTCTGGCTCCCGGAATCGTAATCGGGAACGGAACACATGCATTTCCGACGTAAAATGACGAGGGGGATCGAATGGCGCCAGCAGAATTCAAATCCGATGCTCCGTTCGTTTGAAATCCCTCCTATTGCCAAAAACATATTCTCCAGTATTCTGGGTCCCAGAATCGCAATCCGGAATGGAACACATGCATTTCCGACGTAAAATGACGAGGGGAATCGAATGCCGTAAGCAGAATTCAAATCCGAGGCTCCGTTCGTTTGAAATCGCTCCTATAGCCAAAAACATATTCTCCAGTATTCTTGGTCCCAGAAACGTAATCGGGAACGGAACACATGCATTTCCGACGTAAAATGACGAGGGGGGTCGAATGACGCCAGCAGAATTCAAATCCGAGGCACCGTTCGCCTGAAAATCGCTGCTATATCCAAAACCTACCTTCCAGTATTCTGGCTCCCGGAATCGTAATCGGGAACGGAACACATGCATTTCCGACGTAAAATGACGAGGGGGGTCGAATGGCGCCAGCAGAATTCAAATCCGAGGCACCGTTCGCCTGAAAATCGCTGCTATATCCAAAACCTACCTTCCAGTATTCTGGCTCCCGGAATCGTAATCGGGAACGGAATACATGCATTTCCGACGTAAAATGACGAGGGGGATCGAATGGCGCCAGCAGAATTCAAATCCGAGGCACCGTTCGCCTGAAAATCGCTGCTATATCCAAAACCTACCTTCCAGTATTCTGGCTCCCGCAATCGTAATCGGGAATGGAACACATGCATTTCCGACGTAAAATGACGAGAGGAATCGAACGCCGCAAGCAGAATTCAAATCCGAGGCACTGTTCGCCTGAAAATCGCTCCTATATCCACAACCTACCTTCCAGTATTCTGGCTCCCAGAATCGTAATCGGGAATGGAACACATGCATTTCCGACGTAAAATGACGAGGGGAATCGAATGCCGCAAGCAGAATTCAAATCCGATGCTCCGTTCGTTTGAAACCCCTCCTATTGCCAAAAACATATTCTCCAGTATTCTGGGTCCCAGAATCGCAATCCGGAATGGAACACATGCATTTCCGACGTAAAATGACGAGGGGAATCGAATGCCGTAAGCAGAATTCAAATCCGAGGCTCCGTTCGTTTGAAATCGCTCCTATAGCCAAAAACATATTCTCCAGTATTCTGGCTCCCAGAATCGTAATCGGGAACGGAACACATGCATTTCCGACGTAAAATGACGAGGGGGGTCGAATAGCGCCAGCAGAATTCAAATCCGAGGCACCGTTCGCCTGAAAATCGCTGCTATATCCAAAACCTACCTTCCAGTATTCTGGCTCCCGGAATCGTAATCGGGAACGGAACACATGCATTTCCGACGTAAAATGACGAGAGGAATCGAACGCCGCAAGCAGAATTCAAATCCGAATCACCGTTCGCCTGAAAATCGCTCCAAAATCCAAAACCTACCTTCCAGTATGCTGGCTCCCAGAATCGTAATCGGGAACGGAACACATGCATTTCCGACGTAAAATGACGAGGGGAATCGAATGCCGCAAGCAGAATTCAAATCCGATGCTCCGTTCGTTTGAAACCCCTCCTATTGCCAAAAACATATTCTCCAGTATTCTGGCTCCCGGAATCGTAATCGGGAACGGAACACATGCATTTCCGACGTAAAATGACGAGGGGGATCGAATGGCGCCAGCAGAATTCAAATCCGAGGCACCGTTCGCCTGAAAATCGCTGCTATATCCAAAACCTACCTTCCAGTATTCTGGCTCCCGGAATCGTAATCGGGAACGGAACACATGCATTTCCGACGTAAAATGACGAGAGGAATCGAACGCCGCAAGCAGAATTCAAATCCGAATCACTGTTCGCCTGAAAATCGCTCCAAAATCCAAAACCTACCTTCCAGTATTCTGGCTCCCAGATTCGTAATCGGGAATGGAACACATGCAATTCCGACGTAAAATGACGAGACGAATCGAATGCCGCAAGCAGAATTCAAATCCGAGGCTCCGTTCGTTTGAAATCGTTCCTATAGCCAAAAACATATTCTCCAGTATTCTGGGTCCCAGAATCGTAATCGGGAATGGAACACATGCATTTCCGACGCAAAATGACGAGGGGAATCGAATGCCGCAAGCAGAATTCAAATCCGAGGCACTGTTCGCCTGAAAATCGCTCCTATATCCACAACCTACCTTCCAGTATTCTGGCTCCCAGAATCGTAATCGGGAATGGAACTCATGCATTTCCGACGTAAAATGACGAGGGGAATCGAATGCCGCAAGCAGAATTCAAATCCGATGCTCCGTTCGTTTGAAACCCCTCCTATTGCCAAAAACATATTCTCCAGTATTCTGGGTCCCAGAATCGCAATCCGGAATGGAACACATGCATTTCCGACGTAAAATGACGAGGGGAATCGAATGCCGTAAGCAGAATTCAAATCCGAGGCTCCGTTCGTTTGAAATCGCTCCTATAGCCAAAAACATATTCTCCAGTATTCTTGGTCCCAGAATCGTAATCGGGAACGGAACACATGCATTTCCGACGTAAAATGACGAGGCGGGTCGAATAGCGCCAGCAGAATTCAAATCCGAGGCACCGTTCGCCTGAAAATCGCTGCTATATCCAAAACCGACCTTCCAGTATTCTGGCTCCCGGAATCGTAATCGGGAACGGAACACATGCATTTCCGACGTAAAATGACGAGAGGAATCGAACGCCGCAAGCAGAATTCAAATCCGAATCACCGTTCGCCTGAAAATCGCCCCAAAATCCAAAACCTACCTTCCAGTATGCTGGCTCCCAGAATCGTAATCGGGAACGGAACACATGCATTTCCGACGTAAAATGACGAGGGGAATCGAATGCCGCAAGCAGAATTCAAATCCGATGCTCCGTTCGTTTGAAACCCCTCCTATTGCCAAAAACATATTCTCCAGTATTCTGGCTCCCGGAATCGTAATCGGAACGGAACACATGCATTTTCGACGTAAAATGACGAGGGGGATCGAATGGCGCCAGCAGAATTCAAATCCGAGGCACCGTTCGCCTGAAAATCGCTGCTATATCCAAAACCTACCTTCCAGTATTCTGGCTCCCGGAATCGTAATCGGTAATGGAACACATGCATTTCCGACGTAAAATGACGAGGGGAATCGAATGCCGCAAGCAGAATTCAAATCCGAGGCACTGTTCGCCTGAAAATCGCTCCTATATCCACAACCTACCTTCCAGTATTCTGGCTCCCAGAATCGTAATCGGGAATGGAACACATGCATTTCCGACGTAAAATGACGAGGGGAATCGAATGCCGCAAGCAGAATTCAAATCCGAGGCTCCGTTCGTTTGAAATCGCTCCTATAGCCAAAAACATATTCTCCAGTATTCTGGCTCCCGGAATCGTAATCGGGAACGGAACACATGCATTTCCGACGTAAAATGACGAGAGGGATCGAATGGCGCCAGCAGAATTCAAATCCGAGGCACCGTTCGCCTGAAAATCGCTGCTATATCCAAAACCTACCTTCCAGTATTCTGGCTCCCGGAATCGTAATCGGGAACGGAATACATGCATTTCCGACGTAAAATGACGAGGGGGATCGAATGGCGCCAGCAGAATTCAAATCCGAGGCACTGTTCGCCTGAAAATCGCTCCTATATCCACAACCTACCTTCCAGTATTCTGGCTCCCAGAATCGTAATCGGGAATGGAACTCATGCATTTCCGACGTAAAATGACGAGGGGAATCGAACGCCGCAAGCAGAATTCAAATCCGAGGCACTGTTCGCCTGAAAATCGCTCCTATATCCACAACCTACCTTCCAGTATTCTGGCTCCCAGAATCGTAATCGGGAATGGAACTCATGCATTTCCGACGTAAAATGACGAGGGGAATCGAATGCCGCAAGCAGAATTCAAATCCGATGCTCCGTTCGTTTGAAACCCCTCCTATTGCCAAAAACATATTCTCCAGTATTCTGGGTCCCAGAATCGCAATCCGGAATGGAACACATGCATTTCCGACGTAAAATGACGAGGGGAATCGAATGCCGTAAGCAGAATTCAAATCCGAGGCTCCGTTCGTTTGAAATCGCTCCTATAGCCAAAAACATATTCTCCAGTATTCTTGGTCCCAGAATCGTAATCGGGAACGGAACACATGCATTTCCGACGTAAAATGACGAGGCGGGTCGAATAGCGCCAGCAGAATTCAAATCCGAGGCACCGTTCGCCTGAAAATCGCTGCTATATCCAAAACCTACCTTCCAGTATTCTGGCTCCCGGAATCGTAATCGGGAACGGAACACATGCATTTCCGACGTAAAATGACGAGAGGAATCGAACGCCGCAAGCAGAATTCAAATCCGAATCACCGTTCGCCTGAAAATCGCCCCAAAATCCAAAACCTACCTTCCAGTATGCTGGCTCCCAGAATCGTAATCGGGAACGGAACACATGCATTTCCGACGTAAAATGACGAGGGGAATCGAATGCCGCAAGCAGAATTCAAATCCGATGCTCCGTTCGTTTGAAACCCCTCCTATTGCCAAAAACATATTCTCCAGTATTCTGGCTCCCGGAATCGTAATCGGAACGGAACACATGCATTTTCGACGTAAAATGACGAGGGGGGTCGAATGGCGCCAGCAGAATTCAAATCCGAGGCACCGTTCGCCTGAAAATCGTTGCTATATCCAAAACCTATCGTCCAGTAGTCTAGCTCGCAGAATCTTAATCAGTAATGGAACACATGCATTTCCGACGTAAAATGACGAGCGGAATCGACTGCCGCAAGCAGAATTCAAATCCGAGGCACCGTTCGCCTGAAAATCGCTCCTATATCCACAACCTACCTTCCAGTATTCTGGCTCCCAGAATCGTAATCGGGAATGGAACACATGCATTTCCGACGTAAAATGACGAGGGGAATCGAATGCCGCAAGCAGAATTCAAATCCGAGGCTCCGTTCGTTTGAAATCGCTCCTATAGCCAAAAACATATTCTCCAGTATTCTGGCTCCCGGAATCGTAATATGGAACGGAACATATGCATTTCCGACGTAAAATGACGAGAGGGATCGAATGGCGCCAGCAGAATTCAAATCCGAGGCACCGTTCGCCTGAAAATCGCTGCTATATCCAAAACCTACCTTCCAGTATTCTGGCTCCCGGAATCGTAATCGGGAACGGAATACATGCATTTCCGACGTAAAATGACGAGGGGGATCGAATGGCGCCAGCAGAATTCAAATCCGAGGCACTGTTCGCCTGAAAATCGCTCCTATATCCACAACCTACCTTCCAGTATTCTGGCTCCCAGAATCGTAATCGGGAATGGAACTCATGCATTTCCGACGTAAAATGACGAGGGGAATCGAATGCCGCAAGCAGAATTCAAATCCGATGCTCCGTTCGTTTGAAACCCCTCCTATTGCCAAAAACATATTCTCCAGTATTCTGGGTCCCAGAATCGCAATCCGGAATGGAACACATGCATTTCCGACGTAAAATGACGAGGGGAATCGAATGCCGTAAGCAGAATTCAAATCCGAGGCTCCGTTCGTTTGAAATCGCTCCTATAGCCAAAAACATATTCTCCAGTATTCTTGGTCCCAGAATCGTAATCGGGAACGGAACACATGCATTTCCGACGTAAAATGACGAGGGGGGTCGAATGGCGCCAGCAGAATTCAAATCCGAGGCACCGTTCGCCTGAAAATCGCTGCTATATCCAAAACCTACCTTCCAGTATTCTGGCTCCCGCAATCGTAATCGGGAATGGAACACATGCATTTCCGACGTAAAATGACGAGAGGAATCGAACGCCGCAAGCAGAATTCAAATCCGAGGCACTGTTCGCCTGAAAATCGCTCCTATATCCACAACCTACCTTCCAGTATTCTGGCTCCCAGAATCGTAATCGGGAATGGAACACATGCATTTCCGACGTAAAATGACGAGGGGAATCGAATGCCGCAAGCAGAATTCAAATCCGATGCTCCGTTCGTTTGAAACCCCTCCTATTGCCAAAAACATATTCTCCAGTATTCTGGGTCCCAGAATCGCAATCCGGAATGGAACACATGCATTTCCGACGTAAAATGACGAGGGGAATCGAATGCCGCCAGCAGAATTCAAATCCGAGGCTCCGTTCGTTTGAAATCGCTCCTATAGCCAAAAACATATTCTCCAGTATTCTTGGTCCCAGAATCGTAATCGGGAACGGAACACATGCATTTCCGACGTAAAATGACGAGGCGGGTCGAATAGCGCCAGCAGAATTCAAATCCGAGGCACCGTTCGCCTGAAAATCGCTGCTATATCCAAAACCTACCTTCCAGTATTCTGGCTCCCGGAATCGTAATCGGGAACGGAACACATGCATTTCCGACGTAAAATGACGAGAGGAATCGAACGCCGCAAGCAGAATTCAAATCCGAATCACCGTTCGCCTGAAAATCGCTCCAAAATCCAAAACCTACCTTCCAGTATTCTGGCTCCCAGAATCGTAATCGGGAACGGAACACATGCATTTCCGACGTAAAATGACGAGAGGAATCGAATGCCGCAAGCAGAATTCAAATCCGATGCTCCGTTCGTTTGAAACCCCTCCTATTGCCAAAAACATATTCTCCAGTATTCTGGCTCCCGGAATCGTAATCGGAACGGAACACATGCATTTTCGACGTAAAATGACGAGGGGGGTCGAATGGCGCCAGCAGAATTCAAATCCGAGGCACCGTTCGCCTGAAAATCGCTGCTATATCCAAAACCTACCTTCCAGTATTCTGGCTCCCGGAATCGTAATCGGGAATGGAACACATGCATTTCCGACGTAAAATGACGAGGGGAATCGAATGCCGCAAGCAGAATTCAAATACGAGGCACTGTTCGCCTGAAAATCGCTCCTATATCCACAACCTACCTTCCAGTATTCTGGCTCCCAGAATCGTAATCGGGAATGGAACACATGCATTTCCGACGTAAAATGACGAGAGGAATCGAATGCCGTAAGCAGAATTCAAATCCGAGGCTCCGTTCGTTTGAAATCGCTCCTATATCCAAAAACATATTCTCCAGTATTCTGGCTCCCGGAATCGTAATATGGAACGGAACATATGCGTTTCCGACGTAAAATGACGAGAGGGATCGAATGGCGCCAGCAGAATTCAAATCCGAGGCACCGTTCGCCTGAAAATCGCTGCTATATCCAAAACCTACCTTCCAGTATTCTGGCTCCCGGAATCGTAATCGGGAACGGAATACATGCATTTCCGACGTAAAATGACGAGGGGGATCGAATGGCGCCAGCAGAATTCAAATCCGAGGCACCGTTCGCCTGAAAATCGCTGCTATATCCAAAACCTACCTTCCAGTATTCTGGCTCCCGGAATCGTAATCGGGAACGGAATACATGCATTTCCGACGTGAAATGACGAGGGGAATCGAATGCCGTAAGCAGAATTCAAATCCGAGGCTCCGTTCGTTTGAAATCGCTCCTATAGCCAAAAACATATTCTCCAGTATTCTGGCTCCCGGAATCGTAATCGGGAACGGAACACATGCATTTCCGACGTAAAATGACGAGGGGGATCGAATGGCGCCAGCAGAATTCAAATCCGAGGCACCGTTCGCCTGAAAATCGCTGCTATATCCAAAACCTACCTTCCAGTATTCTGGCTCCCGGAATCGTAATCGGGAACGGAATACATGCATTTCCGACGTAAAATGACGAGGGGGATCGAATGGCGCCAGCAGAATTCAAATCCGAGGCACCGTTCGCCTGAAAATCGCTGCTATATCCAAAACCTACCTTCCAGTATTCTGGCTCCCGGAATCGTAATCGGGAACGGAATACATGCATTTCCGACGTAAAATGACGAGGGGAATCGAATGCCGCAAGCAGAATTCAAATCCGAGGCTCCGTTCGTTTGAAACCCCTCCTATTGCCAAAAACATATTCTCCAGTATTCTGGGTCCCAGAATCGCAATCCGGAATGGAACACATGCATTTCCGACGTAAAATGACGAGGGGAATCGAATGCCGTAAGCAGAATTCAAATCCGAGGCTCCGTTCGTTTGAAATCGCTCCTATAGCCAAAAACATATTCTCCAGTATTCTTGGTCCCAGAATCGTAATCGGGAACGGAACACATGCATTTCCGACGTAAAATGACGAGGCGGGTCGAATAGCGCCAGCAGAATTCAAATCCGAGGCACCGTTCGCCTGAAAATCGCTGCTATATCCAAAACCTACCTTCCAGTATTCTGGCTCCCGGAATCGTAATCGGGAACGGAACACATGCATTTCCGACGTAAAATGACGAGAGGAATCGAACGCCGCAAGCAGAATTCAAATCCGAATCACCGTTCGCCTGAAAATCGCTCCAAAATCCAAAACCTACCTTCCAGTATGCTGGCTCCCAGAATCGTAATCGGGAACGGAACACATGCATTTCCGACGTAAAATGACGAGGGGAATCGAATGCCGCAAGCAGAATTCAAATCCGATGCTCCGTTCGTTTGAAACCCCTCCTATTGCCAAAAACATATTCTCCAGTATTCTGGCTCCCGGAATCGTAATCTGGAACGGAACACATGCATTTCCGACGTAAAATGACGAGGGGGGTCGAATGGCGCCAGCAGAATTCAAATCCGAGGCACCGTTCGCCTGAAAATCGCTGCTATATCCAAAACCTACCTTCCAGTATTCTGGCTCCCGGAATCGTAATCGGTAATGGAACACATGCATTTCCGACGTAAAATGACGAGGGGAATCGAATGCCGCAAGCAGAATTCAAATACGAGGCACTGTTCGCCTGAAAATCGCTCCTATATCCACAACCTACCTTCCAGTATTCTGGCTCCCAGAATCGTAATCGGGAATGGAACACATGCATTTCCGACGTAAAATGACGAGGGGAATCGAAAGCCGTAAGCAGAATTCAAATCCGAGGCTCCGTTCGTTTGAAATCGCTCCTATAGCCAAAAACATATTCTCCAGTATTCTGGCTCCCGGAATCGTAATCGGGAACGGAACACATGCATTTCCGACGTAAAATGACGAGGGGGATCGAATGGCGCCAGCAGAATTCAAATCCGAGGCACCGTTCGCCTGAAAATCGCTGCTATATCCAAAACCTACCTTCCAGTATTCTGGCTCCCGCAATCGTAATCGGGAATGGAACACATGCATTTCCGACGTAAAATGACGAGAGGAATCGAACGCCGCAAGCAGAATTCAAATCCGATGCTCCGTTCGTTTGAAATCCCTCCTATTGCCAAAAACATATTCTCCAGTATTCTGGGTCCCAGAATCGCAATCCGGAATGGAACACATGCATTTCCGACGTAAAATGACGAGGGGAATCGAATGCCGTAAGCAGAATTCAAATCCGAGGCTCCGTTCGTTTGAAATCGCTCCTATAGCCAAAAACATATTCTCCAGTATTCTTGGTCCCAGAATCGTAATCGGGAACGGAACACATGCATTTCCGACGTAAAATGACGAGGGGGATCGAATGGCGCCAGCAGAATTCAAATCCGAGGCACCGTTCGCCTGAAAATCGCTGCTATATCCAAAACCTACCTTCCAGTATTCTGGCTCCCGGAATCGTAATCGGGAACGGAACACATGCATTTCCGACGTAAAATGACGAGGGGGATCGAATGGCGCCAGCAGAATTCAAATCCGATGCTCCGTTCGTTTGAAATCCCTCCTATTGCCAAAAACATATTCTCCAGTATTCTGGGTCCCAGAATCGCAATCCGGAATGGAACACATGCATTTCCGACGTAAAATGACGAGGGGAATCGAATGCCGTAAGCAGAATTCAAATCCGAGGCTCCGTTCGTTTGAAATCGCTCCTATAGCCAAAAACATATTCTCCAGTATTCTTGGTCCCAGAAACGTAATCGGGAACGGAACACATGCATTTCCGACGTAAAATGGCGAGGGGGGTCGAATGACGCCAGCAGAATTCAAATCCGAGGCACCGTTCGCCTGAAAATCGCTGCTATATCCAAAACCTACCTTCCAGTATTCTGGCTCCCGGAATCGTAATCGGGAACGGAACACATGCATTTCCGACGTAAAATGACGAGGGGGGTCGAATGGCGCCAGCAGAATTCAAATCCGAGGCACCGTTCGCCTGAAAATCGCTGCTATATCCAAAACCTACCTTCCAGTATTCTGGCTCCCGGAATCGTAATCGGGAACGGAATACATGCATTTCCGACGTAAAATGACGAGGGGGATCGAATGGCGCCAGCAGAATTCAAATCCGAGGCACCGTTCGCCTGAAAATTGCTGCTATATCCAAAACCTACCTTCCAGTATTCTGGCTCCCGCAATCGTAATCGGGAATGGAACACATGCATTTCCGACGTAAAATGACGAGAGGAATCGAACGCCGCAAGCAGAATTCAAATCCGAGGCACTGTTCGCCTGAAAATCGCTCCTATATCCACAACCTACCTTCCAGTATTCTGGCTCCCAGAATCGTAATCGGGAATGGAACACATGCATTTCCGACGTAAAATGACGAGGGGAATCGAATGCCGCAAGCAGAATTCAAATCCGATGCTCCGTTCGTTTGAAACCCCTCCTATTGCCAAAAACATATTCTCCAGTATTCTGGGTCCCAGAATCGCAATCCGGAATGGAACACATGCATTTCCGACGTAAAATGACGAGGGGAATCGAATGCCGTAAGCAGAATTCAAATCCGAGGCTCCGTTCGTTTGAAATCGCTCCTATAGCCAAAAACATATTCTCCAGTATTCTTGGTCCCAGAATCGTAATCGGGAACGGAACACATGCATTTCCGACGTAAAATGACGAGGGGGGTCGAATAGCGCCAGCAGAATTCAAATCCGAGGCACCGTTCGCCTGAAAATCGCTGCTATATCCAAAACCTACCTTCCAGTATTCTGGCTCCCGGAATCGTAATCGGGAACGGAACACATGCATTTCCGACGTAAAATGACGAGAGGAATCGAACGCCGCAAGCAGAATTCAAATCCGAATCACCGTTCGCCTGAAAATCGCTCCAAAATCCAAAACCTACCTTCCAGTATGCTGGCTCCCAGAATCGTAATCGGGAACGGAACACATGCATTTCCGACGTAAAATGACGAGGGGAATCGAATGCCGCAAGCAGAATTCAAATCCGATGCTCCGTTCGTTTGAAACCCCTCCTATTGCCAAAAACATATTCTCCAGTATTCTGGCTCCCGGAATCGTAATCGGGAACGGAACACATGCATTTCCGACGTAAAATGACGAGGGGGATCGAATGGCGCCAGCAGAATTCAAATCCGAGGCACCGTTCGCCTGAAAATCGCTGCTATATCCAAAACCTACCTTCCAGTATTCTGGCTCCCGGAATCGTAATCGGTAATGGAACACATGCATTTCCGACGTAAAATGACGAGGGGAATCGAATGCCGCAAGCAGAATTCAAATACGAGGCACTGTTCGCCTGAAAATCGCTCCTATATCCACAACCTACCTTCCAGTATTCTGGTTCCCAGAATCGTAATCGGGAATGGAACACATGCATTTCCGACGTAAAATGACGAGGGGAATCGAATGCCGTAAGCAGAATTCAAATCCGAGGCTCCGTTCGTTTGAAATCGCTCCTATAGCCAAAAACATATTCTCCAGTATTCTTGGTCCCAGAATCGTAATCGGGAACGGAACACATGCATTTCCGACGTAAAATGACGAGGGGGATCGAATGGCGCCAGCAGAATTCAAATCCGAGGCACCGTTCGCCTGAAAATCGCTGCTATATCCAAAACCTACCTTCCAGTATTCTGGCTCCCGGAATCGTAATCGGGAACGGAACACATGCATTTCCGACGTAAAATGACGAGAGGAATCGAACGCCGCAAGCAGAATTCAAATCCGAATCACTGTTCGCCTGAAAATCGCTCCAAAATCCAAAACCTACCTTCCAGTATTCTGGCTCCCAGATTCGTAATCGGGAATGGAACACATGCAATTCCGACGTAAAATGACGAGACGAATCGAATGCCGCAAGCAGAATTCAAATCCGAGGCTCCGTTCGTTTGAAATCGTTCCTATAGCCAAAAACATATTCTCCAGTATTCTGGGTCCCAGAATCGTAATCGGGAATGGAACACATGCATTTCCGACGCAAAATGACGAGGGGAATCGAATGCCGCAAGCAGAATTCAAATCCGAGGCACTGTTCGCCTGAAAATCGCTCCTATATCCACAACCTACCTTCCAGTATTCTGGCTCCCAGAATCGTAATCGGGAATGGAACTCATGCATTTCCGACGTAAAATGACGAGGGGAATCGAATGCCGCAAGCAGAATTCAAATCCGATGCTCCGTTCGTTTGAAACCCCTCCTATTGCCAAAAACATATTCTCCAGTATTCTGGGTCCCAGAATCGCAATCCGGAATGGAACACATGCATTTCCGACGTAAAATGACGAGGGGAATCGAATGCCGTAAGCAGAATTCAAATCCGAGGCTCCGTTCGTTTGAAATCGCTCCTATAGCCAAAAACATATTCTCCAGTATTCTTGGTCCCAGAATCGTAATCGGGAACGGAACACATGCATTTCCGACGTAAAATGACGAGGCGGGTCGAATAGCGCCAGCAGAATTCAAATCCGAGGCACCGTTCGCCTGAAAATCGCTGCTATATCCAAAACCTACCTTCCAGTATTCTGGCTCCCGGAATCGTAATCGGGAACGGAACACATGCATTTCCGACGTAAAATGACGAGAGGAATCGAACGCCGCAAGCAGAATTCAAATCCGAATCACCGTTCGCCTGAAAATCGCCCCAAAATCCAAAACCTACCTTCCAGTATGCTGGCTCCCAGAATCGTAATCGGGAACGGAACACATGCATTTCCGACGTAAAATGACGAGGGGAATCGAATGCCGCAAGCAGAATTCAAATCCGATGCTCCGTTCGTTTGAAACCCCTCCTATTGCCAAAAACATATTCTCCAGTATTCTGGCTCCCGGAATCGTAATCGGAACGGAACACATGCATTTTCGACGTAAAATGACGAGGGGGGTCGAATGGCGCCAGCAGAATTCAAATCCGAGGCACCGTTCGCCTGAAAATCGTTGCTATATCCAAAACCTATCGTCCAGTAGTCTAGCTCGCAGAATCGTAATCGGTAATGGAACACATGCATTTCCGACGTAAAATGACGAGGGGAATCGAATGCCGCAAGCAGAATTCAAATCCGAGGCACTGTTCGCCTGAAAATCGCTCCTATATCCACAACCTACCTTCCAGTATTCTGGCTCCCAGAATCGTAATCGGGAATGGAACACATGCATTTCCGACGTAAAATGACGAGGGGAATCGAATGCCGTAAGCAGAATTCAAATCCGAGGCTCCGTTCGTCTGAAATCGCTCCTATAACCAAAAACATATTCTCCAGTATTCTGGCTCCCGGAATCGTAATCGGGAACGGAACACATGCATTTCTGACGTAAAATGACGAGAGGGATCGAATGGCGCCAGCAGAATTCAAATCCGAGGCACCGTTCGCCTGAAAATCGCTGCTATATCCAAAACCTACCTTCCAGTATTCTGGCTCCCGGAATCGTAATCGGGAACGGAATACATGCATTTCCGACGTAAAATGACGAGGGGGATCGAATGGCGCCAGCAGAATTCAAATCCGAGGCACTGTTCGCCTGAAAATCGCTCCTATATCCACAACCTACCTTCCAGTATTCTGGCTCCCAGAATCGTAATCGGGAATGGAACTCATGCATTTCCGACGTAAAATGACGAGGGGAATCGAATGCCGCAAGCAGAATTCAAATCCGATGCTCCGTTCGTTTGAAACCCCTCCTATTGCCAAAAACATATTCTCCAGTATTCTGGGTCCCAGAATCGCAATCCGGAATGGAACACATGCATTTCCGACGTAAAATGACGAGGGGAATCGAATGCCGTAAGCAGAATTCAAATCCGAGGCTCCGTTCGTTTGAAATCGCTCCTATAGCCAAAAACATATTCTCCAGTATTCTTGGTCCCAGAATCGTAATCGGGAACGGAACACATGCATTTCCGACGTAAAATGACGAGGGGGGTCGAATGGCGCCAGCAGAATTCAAATCCGAGGCACCGTTCGCCTGAAAATCGCTGCTATATCCAAAACCTACCTTCCAGTATTCTGGCTCCCGCAATCGTAATCGGGAATGGAACACATGCATTTCCGACGTAAAATGACGAGAGGAATCGAACGCCGCAAGCAGAATTCAAATCCGAGGCACTGTTCGCCTGAAAATCGCTCCTATATCCACAACCTACCTTCCAGTATTCTGGCTCCCAGAATCGTAATCGGGAATGGAACACATGCATTTCCGACGTAAAATGACGAGGGGAATCGAATGCCGCAAGCAGAATTCAAATCCGATGCTCCGTTCGTTTGAAACCCCTCCTATTGCCAAAAACATATTCTCCAGTATTCTGGGTCCCAGAATCGCAATCCGGAATGGAACACATGCATTTCCGACGTAAAATGACGAGGGGAATCGAATGCCGCAAGCAGAATTCAAATCCGAGGCTCCGTTCGTTTGAAATCGCTCCTATAGCCAAAAACATATTCTCCAGTATTCTTGGTCCCAGAATCGTAATCGGGAACGGAACACATGCATTTCCGACGTAAAATGACGAGGCGGGTCGAATAGCGCCAGCAGAATTCAAATCCGAGGCACCGTTCGCCTGAAAATCGCTGCTATATCCAAAACCTACCTTCCAGTATTCTGGCTCCCGGAATCGTAATCGGGAACGGAACACATGCATTTCCGACGTAAAATGACGAGAGGAATCGAACGCCGCAAGCAGAATTCAAATCCGAATCACCGTTCGCCTGAAAATCGCTCCAAAATCCAAAACCTACCTTCCAGTATGCTGGCTCCCGGAATCGTAATCGGGAACGGAACACATGCATTTCCGACGTAAAATGACGAGGGGAATCGAATGCCGCAAGCAGAATTCAAATCCGATGCTCCGTTCGTTTGAAACCCCTCCTATTGCCAAAAACATATTCTCCAGTATTCTGGCTCCCGGAATCGTAATCGGAACGGAACACATGCATTTTCGACGTAAAATGACGAGGGGGGTCGAATGGCGCCAGCAGAATTCAAATCCGAGGCACCGTTCGCCTGAAAATCGCTGCTATATCCAAAACCTATCGTCCAGTAGTCTAGCTCGCAGAATCGTAATCGGTAATGGAACACATGCATTTCCGACGTAAAATGACGAGGGGAATCGAATGCCGCAAGCAGAATTCAAATACGAGGCACTGTTCGCCTGAAAATCGCTCCTATATCCACAACCTACCTTCCAGTATTCTGGCTCCCAGAATCGTAATCGGGAATGGAACACATGCATTTCCGACGTAAAATGACGAGGGGAATCGAATGCCGCAAGCAGAATTCAAATCCGAGGCTCCGTTCGTCTGGAAACTCCCTCCTATATCCAAAACCGATACTCCAGTATTCTGGCTCCCGGAATCGTAATCGGGAACGGAACATATGCATTTCCGACGTAAAATGACGAGAGGGATCGAATGGCGCCAGCAGAATTCAAATCCGAGGCACCGTTCGCCTGAAAATCGCTGCTATATCCAAAACCTACCTTCCAGTATTCTGGCTCCCGGAATCGTAATCGGGAACGGAATACATGCATTTCCGACGTAAAATGACGAGGGGGATCGAATGGCGCCAGCAGAATTCAAATCCGAGGCACCGTTCGCCTGAAAATCGCTGCTATATCCAAAACCTACCTTCCAGTATTCTGGCTCCCGGAATCGTAATCGGGAACGGAATACATGCATTTCCGACGTGAAATGACGAGGGGAATCGAATGCCGTAAGCAGAATTCAAATCCGAGGCTCCGTTCGTTTGAAATCGCTCCTATAGCCAAAAACATATTCTCCAGTATTCTGGCTCCCGGAATCGTAATCGGGAACGGAACACATGCATTTCCGACGTAAAATGACGAGGGGGATCGAATGGCGCCAGCAGAATTCAAATCCGAGGCACCGTTCGCCTGAAAATCGCTGCTATATCCAAAACCTACCTTCCAGTATTCTGGCTCCCGGAATCGTAATCGGGAACGGAATACATGCATTTCCGACGTAAAATGACGAGGGGGATCGAATGGCGCCAGCAGAATTCAAATCCGAGGCACCGTTCGCCTGAAAATCGCTGCTATATCCAAAACCTACCTTCCAGTATTCTGGCTCCCGGAATCGTAATCGGGAACGGAATACATGCATTTCCGACGTAAAATGACGAGGGGGATCGAATGGCGCCAGCAGAATTCAAATCCGAGGCACCGTTCGCCTGAAAATCGCTGCTATATCCAAAACCTACCTTCCAGTATTCTGGCTCCCGGAATCGTAATCGGGAACGGAATACATGCATTTCCGACGTGAAATGACGAGGGGAATCGAATGCCGTAAGCAGAATTCAAATCCGAGGCTCCGTTCGTTTGAAATCGCTCCTATAGCCAAAAACATATTCTCCAGTATTCTGGCTCCCGGAATCGTAATCGGGAACGGAACACATGCATTTCCGACGTAAAATGACGAGGGGGATCGAATGGCGCCAGCAGAATTCAAATCCGAGGCACCGTTCGCCTGAAAATCGCTGCTATATCCAAAACCTACCTTCCAGTATTCTGGCTCCCGGAATCGTAATCGGGAACGGAATACATGCATTTCCGACGTAAAATGACGAGGGGGATCGAATGGCGCCAGCAGAATTCAAATCCGAGGCACCGTTCGCCTGAAAATCGCTGCTATATCCAAAACCTACCTTCCAGTATTCTGGCTCCCAGAATCGTAATCGGGAACGGAACACATGCATTTCCGACGTAAAATGACGAGGGGAATCGAATGCCGCAAGCAGAATTCAAATCCGATGCTCCGTTCGTTTGAAACCCCTCCTATTGCCAAAAACATATTCTCCAGTATTCTGGGTCCCAGAATCGCAATCCGGAATGGAACACATGCATTTCCGACGTAAAATGACGAGGGGAATCGAATGCCGTAAGCAGAATTCAAATCCGAGGCTCCGTTCGTTTGAAATCGCTCCTATAGCCAAAAACATATTCTCCAGTATTCTTGGTCCCAGAATCGTAATCGGGAACGGAACACATGCATTTCCGACGTAAAATGACGAGGCGGGTCGAATGGCGCCAGCAGAATTCAAATCCGAGGCACCGTTCGCCTGAAAATCGCTGCTATATCCAAAACCTACCTTCCAGTATTCTGGCTCCCGGAATCGTAATCGGGAACGGAACACATGCATTTCCGACGTAAAATGACGAGAGGAATCGAACGCCGCAAGCAGAATTCAAATCCGAATCACCGTTCGCCTGAAAATCGCTCCAAAATCCAAAACCTACCTTCCAGTATTCTGGCTCCCAGAATCGTAATCGGGAACGGAACACATGCATTTCCGACGTAAAATGACGAGGGGAATCGAATGCCGCAAGCAGAATTCAAATCCGATGCTCCGTTCGTTTGAAACCCCTCCTATTGCCAAAAACATATTCTCCAGTATTCTGGCTCCCGGAATCGTAATCTGGAACGGAACACATGCATTTCCGACGTAAAATGACGAGGGGGGTCGAATGGCGCCAGCAGAATTCAAATCCGAGGCACCGTTCGCCTGAAAATCGCTGCTATATCCAAAACCTACCTTCCAGTATTCTGGCTCCCGGAATCGTAATCGGTAATGGAACACATGCATTTCCGACGTAAAATGACGAGGGGAATCGAATGCCGCAAGCAGAATTCAAATACGAGGCACTGTTCGCCTGAAAATCGCTCCTATATCCACAACCTACCTTCCAGTATTCTGGCTCCCAGAATCGTAATCGGGAATGGAACACATGCATTTCCGACGTAAAATGACGAGGGGAATCGAAAGCCGTAAGCAGAATTCAAATCCGAGGCTCCGTTCGTTTGAAATCGCTCCTATAGCCAAAAACATATTCTCCAGTATTCTGGCTCCCGGAATCGTAATCGGGAACGGAACACATGCATTTCCGACGTAAAATGACGAGGGGGATCGAATGGCGCCAGCAGAATTCAAATCCGAGGCACCGTTCGCCTGAAAATCGCTGCTATATCCAAAACCTACCTTCCAGTATTCTGGCTCCCGGAATCGTAATCGGGAACGGAATACATGCATTTCCGACGTAAAATGACGAGGGGGATCGAATGGCGCCAGCAGAATTCAAATCCGAGGCACCGTTCGCCTGAAAATCGCTGCTATATCCAAAACCTACCTTCCAGTATTCTGGCTCCCGGAATCGTAATCGGGAATGGAACACATGCATTTCCGACGTAAAATGACGAGAGGAATCGAACGCCGCAAGCAGAATTCAAATCCGAATCACCGTTCGCCTGAAAATCGCTCCAAAATCCAAAACCTACCTTCCAGTATTCTGGCTCTCGGAATCGTAATCGGGAACGGAACACATGCATTTCCGACGTAAAATGACGAGGGGGATCGAATGGCGCCAGCAGAATTCAAATCCGAGGCACCGTTCGCCTGAAAATCGCTGCTATATCCAAAACCTACCTTCCAGTATTCTGGCTCCCGGAATCGTAATCGGGAACGGAATACATGCATTTCCGACGTAAAATGACGAGGGGAATCGAATGCCGCAAGCAGAATTCAAATCCGATGCTCCGTTCGTTTGAAACCCCTCCTATTGCCAAAAACATATTCTCCAGTATTCTGGGTCCCAGAATCGCAATCAGGAATGGAACACATGCATTTCCGACGTAAAATGACGAGCGGAATCGAATGCCGCAAGCAGAATTCAAATCCGAGGCTCCGTTCGTCTGAAAATCGCTCCTATAGCCAAAAACATATTCTCCAGTATTCTTGGTCCCAGAATCGTAATCGGGAACGGAACACATGCATTTCCGACGTAAAATGACGAGGCGGGTCGAATAGCGCCAGCAGAATTCAAATCCGAGGCACCGTTCGCCTGAAAATCGCTGCTATATCCAAAACCTACCTTCCAGTATTCTGGCTCCCGGAATCGTAATCGGGAACAGAATACATGCATTTCCGACGTAAAATGACGAGGGGAATCGAATGCCGTAAGCAGAATTCAAATCCGAGGCTCCGTTCGTTTGAAATCGCTCCTATAGCCAAAAACATATTCTCCAGTATTCTGGCTCCCGGAATCGTAATCGGGAACGGAACACATGCATTTCCGACGTAAAATGACGAGGGGGATCGAATGGCGCCAGCAGAATTCAAATCCGAGGCACCGTTCGCCTGAAAATCGCTGCTATATCCAAAACCTACCTTCCAGTATTCTGGCTCCCGGAATCGTAATCGGGAACGGAATACATGCATTTCCGACGTAAAATGACGAGGGGGATCGAATGGCGCCAGCAGAATTCAAATCCGAGGCACCATTCGCCTGAAAATCGCTGCTATATCCAAAACCTACCTTCCAGTATTCTGGCTCCCGGAATCGTAATCGGGAACGGAATACATGCATTTCCGACGTAAAATGACGAGGGGAATCGAATGCCGCAAGCAGAATTCAAATCCGATGCTCCGTTCGTTTGAAACCCCTCCTATTGCCAAAAACATATTCTCCAGTATTCTGGCTCCCGGAATCGTAATCGGGAACGGAACACATGCATTTCCGACGTAAAATGACGAGGGGGGTCGAATGGCGCCAGCAGAATTCAAATCCGAATCACCGTTCGCCTGAAAATCGCTCCAAAATCCAAAACCTACCTTCCAGTATTCTGGCTCCCGGAATCGTAATCGGGAACGGAACACATGCATTTCCGACGTAAAATGACGAGGGGGATCGAATGGCGCCAGCAGAATTCAAATCCGAGGCACCGTTCGCCTGAAAATCGCTGCTATATCCAAAACCTACCTTCCAGTATTCTGGCTCCCGGAATCGTAATCGGGAACAGAATACATGCATTTCCGACGTAAAATGACGAGGGGGATCGAATGGCGCCAGCAGAAATCAAATCCGAGGCACCGTTCGCCTGAAAATCGCTGCTATATCCAAAACCTACCTTCCAGTATTCTGGCTCCCGGAATCGTAATCGGGAACGGAACACATGCATTTCCGACGTAAAATGACGAGGGGGATCGAATGGCGCCAGCAGAATTCAAATCCGAGGCACCGTTCGCCTGAAAATCGCTGCTATATCCAAAACCTACCTTCCAGTATTCTGGCTCCCGGAATCGTAATCGGGAACGGAATACATGCATTTCCGACGTAAAATGACGAGGGGAATCGAATGCCGCAAGCAGAATTCAAATCCGATGCTCCGTTCGTTTGAAACCCCTCCTATTGCCAAAAACATATTCTCCAGTATTCTGGGTCCCAGAATCGCAATCCGGAATGGAACACATGCATTTCCGACGTAAAATGACGAGGGGAATCGAATGCCGCAAGCAGAATTCAAATCCGAGGCTCCGTTCGTTTGAAATCGCTCCTATAGCCAAAAACATATTCTCCAGTATTCTTGGTCCCAGAATCGTAATCGGGAACGGAACACATGCATTTCCGACGTAAAATGACGAGGCGGGTCGAATAGCGCCAGCAGAATTCAAATCCGAGGCACCGTTCGCCTGAAAATCGCTGCTATATCCAAAACCTACCTTCCAGTATTCTGGCTCCCGGAATCGTAATCGGGAACAGAATACATGCATTTCCGACGTAAAATGACGAGGGGAATCGAATGCCGTAAGCAGAATTCAAATCCGAGGCTCCGTTCGTTTGAAATCGCTCCTATAGCCAAAAACATATTCTCCAGTATTCTGGCTCCCGGAATCGTAATCGGGAACGGAACACATGCATTTCCGACGTAAAATGACGAGGGGGATCGAATGGCGCCAGCAGAATTCAAATCCGAGGCACCGTTCGCCTGAAAATCGCTGCTATATCCAAAACCTACCTTCCAGTATTCTGGCTCCCGGAATCGTAATCGGGAACGGAATACATGCATTTCCGACGTAAAATGACGAGGGGGATCGAATGGCGCCAGCAGAATTCAAATCCGAGGCACCATTCGCCTGAAAATCGCTGCTATATCCAAAACCTACCTTCCAGTATTCTGGCTCCCGGAATCGTAATCGGGAACGGAATACATGCATTTCCGACGTAAAATGACGAGGGGAATCGAATGCCGCAAGCAGAATTCAAATCCGATGCTCCGTTCGTTTGAAACCCCTCCTATTGCCAAAAACATATTCTCCAGTATTCTGGCTCCCGGAATCGTAATCGGGAACGGAACACATGCATTTCCGACGTAAAATGACGAGGGGGGTCGAATGGCGCCAGCAGAATTCAAATCCGAATCACCGTTCGCCTGAAAATCGCTCCAAAATCCAAAACCTACCTTCCAGTATTCTGGTTCCCGGAATCGTAATCGGGAACGGAACACATGCATTTCCGACGTAAAATGACGAGGGGGATCGAATGGCGCCAGCAGAATTCAAATCCGAGGCACCGTTCGCCTGAAAATCGCTGCTATATCCAAAACCTACCTTCCAGTATTCTGGCTCCCGGAATCGTAATCGGGAACGGAATACATGCATTTCCGACGTAAAATGACGAGGGGGATCGAATGGCGCCAGCAGAAATCAAATCCGAGGCACCGTTCGCCTGAAAATCGCTGCTATATCCAAAACCTACCTTCCAGTATTCTGGCTCCCGGAATCGTAATCGGGAACGGAATACATGCATTTCCGACGTAAAATGACGAGGGGAATCGAATGCCGCAAGCAGAATTCAAATCCGATGCTCCGTTCGTTTGAAACCCCTCCTATTGCCAAAAACATATTCTCCAGTATTCTGGGTCCCAGAATCGCAATCCGGAATGGAACACATGCATTTCCGACGTAAAATGACGAGGGGAATCGAATGCCGCAAGCAGAATTCAAATCCGAGGCTCCGTTCGTTTGAAATCGCTCCTATAGCCAAAAACATATTCTCCAGTATTCTTGGTCCCAGAATCGTAATCGGGAACGGAACACATGCATTTCCGACGTAAAATGACGAGGCGGGTCGAATAGCGCCAGCAGAATTCAAATCCGAGGCACCGTTCGCCTGAAAATCGCTGCTATATCCAAAACCTACCTTCCAGTATTCTGGCTCCCGGAATCGTAATCGGGAACAGAATACATGCATTTCCGACGTAAAATGACGAGGGGAATCGAATGCCGTAAGCAGAATTCAAATCCGAGGCTCCGTTCGTTTGAAATCGCTCCTATAGCCAAAAACATATTCTCCAGTATTCTGGCTCCCGGAATCGTAATCGGGAACGGAACACATGCATTTCCGACGTAAAATGACGAGGGGGATCGAATGGCGCCAGCAGAATTCAAATCCGAGGCACCGTTCGCCTGAAAATCGCTGCTATATCCAAAACCTACCTTCCAGTATTCTGGCTCCCGGAATCGTAATCGGGAACGGAATACATGCATTTCCGACGTAAAATGACGAGGGGGATCGAATGGCGCCAGCAGAATTCAAATCCGAGGCACCATTCGCCTGAAAATCGCTGCTATATCCAAAACCTACCTTCCAGTATTCTGGCTCCCGGAATCGTAATCGGGAACGGAATACATGCATTTCCGACGTAAAATGACGAGGGGAATCGAATGCCGCAAGCAGAATTCAAATCCGATGCTCCGTTCGTTTGAAACCCCTCCTATTGCCAAAAACATATTCTCCAGTATTCTGGGTCCCAGAATCGCAATCCGGAATGGAACACATGCATTTCCGACGTAAAATGACGAGGGGAATCGAATGCCGTAAGCAGAATTCAAATCCGAGGCTCCGTTCGTTTGAAATCGCTCCTATAGCCAAAAACATATTCTCCAGTATTCTTGGTCCCAGAATCGTAATCGGGAACGGAACACATGCATTTCCGACGTAAAATGACGAGGCGGGTCGAATAGCGCCAGCAGAATTCAAATCCGAGGCACCGTTCGCCTGAAAATCGCTGCTATATCCAAAACCTACCTTCCAGTATTCTGGCTCCCGGAATCGTAATCGGGAACGGAACACATGCATTTCCGACGTAAAATGACGAGAGGAATCGAACGCCGCAAGCAGAATTCAAATCCGAATCACCGTTCGCCTGAAAATCGCTCCAAAATCCAAAACCTACCTTCCAGTATGCTGGCTCCCAGAATCGTAATCGGGAACGGAACACATGCATTTCCGACGTAAAATGACGAGGGGAATCGAATGCCGCAAGCAGAATTCAAATCCGATGCTCCGTTCGTTTGAAACCCCTCCTATTGCCAAAAACATATTCTCCAGTATTCTGGCTCCCGGAATCGTAATCGGGAACGGAACACATGCATTTCCGACGTAAAATGACGAGGGGGGTCGAATGGCGCCAGCAGAATTCAAATCCGAGGCACCGTTCGCCTGAAAATCGCTGCTATATCCAAAACCTACCTTCCAGTATTCTGGCTCCCGGAATCGTAATCGGTAATGGAACACATGCATTTCCGACGTAAAATGACGAGGGGAATCGAATGCCGCAAGCAGAATTCAAATACGAGGCACTGTTCGCCTGAAAATCGCTCCTATATCCACAACCTACCTTCCAGTATTCTGGCTCCCAGAATCGTAATCGGGAATGGAACACATGCATTTCCGACGTAAAATGACGAGGGGAATCGAATGCCGTAAGCAGAATTCAAATCCGAGGCTCCGTTCGTTTGAAATCGCTCCTATAGCCAAAAACATATTCTCCAGTATTCTGGCTCCCGGAATCGTAATCGGGAACGGGACACATGCATTTCCGACGTAAAATGACGAGGGGGATCGAATGGCGCCAGCAGAATTCAAATCCGAGGCACCGTTCGCCTGAAAATCGCTGCTATATCCAAAACCTACCTTCCAGTATTCTGGCTCCCGGAATCGTAATCGGGAACGGAATACATGCATTTCCGACGTAAAATGACGAGGGGGATCGAATGGCGCCAGCAGAATTCAAATCCGAGGCACCGTTCGCCTGAAAATCGCTGCTATATCCAAAACCTACCTTCCAGTATTCTGGCTCCCGGAATCGTAATCGGGAATGGAACACATGCATTTCCGACGTAAAATGACGAGAGGAATCGAACGCCGCAAGCAGAATTCAAATCCGAATCACCGTTCGCCTGAAAATCGCTCCAAAATCCAAAACCTACCTTCCAGTATTCTGGCTCCCGGAATCGTAATCGGGAACGGAACACATGCATTTCCGACGTAAAATGACGAGGCGGGTCGAATAGCGCCAGCAGAATTCAAATCCGAGGCACCGTTCGCCTGAAAATCGCTGCTATATCCAAAACCTACCTTCCAGTATTCTGGCTCCCGGAATCGTAATCGGGAACGGAACACATGCATTTCCGACGTAAAATGACGAGAGGAATCGAACGCCGCAAGCAGAATTCAAATCCGAATCACCGTTCGCCTGAAAATCGCTCCAAAATCCAAAACCTACCTTCCAGTATGCTGGCTCCCAGAATCGTAATCGGGAACGGAACACATGCATTTCCGACGTAAAATGACGAGGGGAATCGAATGCCGCAAGCAGAATTCAAATCCGATGCTCCGTTCGTTTGAAACCCCTCCTATTGCCAAAAACATATTCTCCAGTATTCTGGCTCCCGGAATCGTAATCGGGAACGGAACACATGCATTTCCGACGTAAAATGACGAGGGGGGTCGAATGGCGCCAGCAGAATTCAAATCCGAGGCACCGTTCGCCTGAAAATCGCTGCTATATCCAAAACCTACCTTCCAGTATTCTGGCTCCCGGAATCGTAATCGGTAATGGAACACATGCATTTCCGACGTAAAATGACGAGGGGAATCGAATGCCGCAAGCAGAATTCAAATACGAGGCACTGTTCGCCTGAAAATCGCTCCTATATCCACAACCTACCTTCCAGTATTCTGGCTCCCAGAATCGTAATCGGGAATGGAACACATGCATTTCCGACGTAAAATGACGAGGGGAATCGAATGCCGTAAGCAGAATTCAAATCCGAGGCTCCGTTCGTTTGAAATCGCTCCTATAGCCAAAAACATATTCTCCAGTATTCTGGCTCCCGGAATCGTAATCGGGAACGGGACACATGCATTTCCGACGTAAAATGACGAGGGGGATCGAATGGCGCCAGCAGAATTCAAATCCGAGGCACCGTTCGCCTGAAAATCGCTGCTATATCCAAAACCTACCTTCCAGTATTCTGGCTCCCGGAATCGTAATCGGGAACGGAATACATGCATTTCCGACGTAAAATGACGAGGGGGATCGAATGGCGCCAGCAGAATTCAAATCCGAGGCACCGTTCGCCTGAAAATCGCTGCTATATCCAAAACCTACCTTCCAGTATTCTGGCTCCCGGAATCGTAATCGGGAATGGAACACATGCATTTCCGACGTAAAATGACGAGAGGAATCGAACGCCGCAAGCAGAATTCAAATCCGAATCACCGTTCGCCTGAAAATCGCTCCAAAATCCAAAACCTACCTTCCAGTATTCTGGCTCCCGGAATCGTAATCGGGAACGGAACACATGCATTTCCGACGTAAAATGACGAGGGGGATCGAATGGCGCCAGCAGAATTCAAATCCGAGGCACCGTTCGCCTGAAAATCGCTGCTATATCCAAAACCTACATTCCAGTATTCTGGCTCCCGGAATCGTAATCGGGAACGGAACACATGCATTTCCGACGTAAAATGACGAGGGGGATCGAATGGCGCCAGCAGAATTCAAATCCGAATCACCGTTCGCCTGAAAATCGCTCCTATATCCACAACCTACCTTCCAGTATTCTGGCTCCCAGAATCGTAATCGGGAATGGAACACATGCATTTCCGACGTAAAATGACGAGGGGAATCGAATGCCGCAAGCAGAATTCAAATCCGATGCTCCGTTCGTTTGAAACCCCTCCTATTGCCAAAAACATATTCTCCAGTATTCTGGCTCCCGGAATCGTAATCGGGAACGGAACACATGCATTTCCGACGTAAAATGACGAGGGGAATCGAATGCCGCAAGCAGAATTCAAATCCGATGCTCCGTTCGTTTGAAACCCCTCCTATTGCCAAAAACATATTCTCCAGTATTCTGGCTCCCGGAATCGTAATCGGGAACGGAACACATGCATTTCCGACGTAAAATGACGAGGGGGGTCGAATGGCGCCAGCAGAATTCAAATCCGAGGCACCGTTCGCCTGAAAATCGCTGCTATATCCAAAACCTACCTTCCAGTATTCTGGCTCCCGGAATCGTAATCGGTAATGGAACACATGCATTTCCGACGTAAAATGACGAGGGGAATCGAATGCCGCAAGCAGAATTCAAATACGAGGCACTGTTCGCCTGAAAATCGCTCCTATATCCACAACCTACCTTCCAGTATTCTGGCTCCCAGAATCGTAATCGGGAATGGAACACATGCATTTCCGACGTAAAATGACGAGGGGAATCGAATGCCGTAAGCAGAATTCAAATCCGAGGCTCCGTTCGTTTGAAATCGCTCCTATAGCCAAAAACATATTCTCCAGTATTCTGGCTCCCGGAATCGTAATCGGGAACGGGACACATGCATTTCCGACGTAAAATGACGAGGGGGATCGAATGGCGCCAGCAGAATTCAAATCCGAGGCACCGTTCGCCTGAAAATCGCTGCTATATCCAAAACCTACCTTCCAGTATTCTGGCTCCCGGAATCGTAATCGGGAACGGAATACATGCATTTCCGACGTAAAATGACGAGGGGGATCGAATGGCGCCAGCAGAATTCAAATCCGAGGCACCGTTCGCCTGAAAATCGCTGCTATATCCAAAACCTACCTTCCAGTATTCTGGCTCCCGGAATCGTAATCGGGAATGGAACACATGCATTTCCGACGTAAAATGACGAGAGGAATCGAACGCCGCAAGCAGAATTCAAATCCGAATCACCGTTCGCCTGAAAATCGCTCCAAAATCCAAAACCTACCTTCCAGTATTCTGGCTCCCGGAATCGTAATCGGGAACGGAACACATGCATTTCCGACGTAAAATGACGAGGGGGATCGAATGGCGCCAGCAGAATTCAAATCCGAGGCACCGTTCGCCTGAAAATCGCTGCTATATCCAAAACCTACATTCCAGTATTCTGGCTCCCGGAATCGTAATCGGGAACGGAACACATGCATTTCCGACGTAAAATGACGAGGGGGATCGAATGGCGCCAGCAGAATTCAAATCCGAATCACCGTTCGCCTGAAAATCGCTCCTATATCCACAACCTACCTTCCAGTATTCTGGCTCCCAGAATCGTAATCGGGAATGGAACACATGCATTTCCGACGTAAAATGACGAGGGGAATCGAATGCCGCAAGCAGAATTCAAATCCGATGCTCCGTTCGTTTGAAACCCCTCCTATTGCCAAAAACATATTCTCCAGTATTCTGGCTCCCGGAATCGTAATCGGGAACGGAACACATGCATTTCCGACGTAAAATGACGAGGGGGGTCGAATGGCGCCAGCAGAATTCAAATCCGAGGCACCGTTCGCCTGAAAATCGCTGCTATATCCAAAACCTACCTTCCAGTATTCTGGCTCCCGGAATCGTAATCGGTAATGGAACACATGCATTTCCGACGTAAAATGACGAGGGGAATCGAATGCCGTAAGCAGAATTCAAATCCGAGGCTCCGTTCGTTTGAAATCGCTCCTATAGCCAAAAACATATTCTCCAGTATTCTGGCTCCCGGAATCGTAATCGGGAACGGAACACATGCATTTCCGACGTAAAATAACGAGGGGGATCGAATGGCGCCAGCAGAATTCAAATCCTTTTTTTTTTTTTTTTTTTTTTTTTTTGTTAACCCGGTGGAAATCCATTATGGATCCCCTTCATCCAAAGATGTCGGGGTATGTCCGACTTTCACGGACTAAAACCACCGGGATGGCCTCTGTGTCTTGATCGGGGGTGCGGGTATTCGGTCGCGAGACCACGCTCTCCAAACACCCCCGAGGACCATTATGCGACGCTCGTCTAAGAAAGAGAGCTACCGACTCGTATCACTACGGGCGAACGTTGCCACGGGCAATTTCGTTCTCCAGCAGTATCTTCTTCTGCATCGCCAACTGAATGAAGTCTGCAATGATTTGCCAATTGTCCTTCGACCTTAACATGGTCGGGACAATTCTGTGTGGGTCCAGTGGGCCCGGAAGGTCGAGCATATCCTCGACCACTCTTCTTGCCACAGCAAAAGCCGGGCATTCGAAGATGGCGTGTTTTACGCTGTCCGTTTGGTGGCCACAATTTTGACATTGTGGCGACTCCCGCCTCTTATACTTGTGGAGGTACTCCCCAAAGGCCCCATGGCCGGTGAAGAACTGCGTAAGATGATAGTTCAAGACACCATGTTCCCTCCCGATCCATGGGCGTATATCGGGCACGAGAAGGCGTGTCCACGAGGCGGTATCGCCCTCGGCCCATTGCTCCTGCCACGTCTCCATCAACGTGCGGTCCGCCGCAGCGCTTACGGTGCCGGGGTCCGCGGAGTTGGTCCCTCCATGTGTGGACTCCCACACCTCCTTTCTCTTTATGGCCGCCAGGTCGTATGGCGCCATTCCGGCCAACACCAAAGCCGCAGCGGTCGAGACCGTACGGTAGCCGCAGACGACTTTGATAGCCATTCGCCTCTGTACGCCGAGGAGCCGATTGACCGATGAGCGGCCAATCTTCCCGGCCCACAGCGGGGCAGCGTAGAGGCAGATGGAATCCACCACGCTAGCGAGCAGGCGTCTTCTACGCGTCTTGCACCCCCCTATGTTTGGCATTAGGCGTCCAAGCCTATTGGCTACGTTCTCGGCCTTAGCCGCGATCCGATTAATATGGGCACTGAATGTCCATTCCTTGTCTAGGGTAACACCCAAGTACGTGAGGTTTTTGCCTATCCATATACGAGACCAGCCCTTCTCTTCATTCGATGGTATGCGTATCCAGGGGTCTCTGTAAGCTCTCTTCCTGGTAATGACCAAGGCCTCTGTCTTCTCGGTGGCTAGCTCCAGGCCGAGCGCTCGGTAGTGATCGGCGAGCTTAACGAGTGCCCTGTTGACATCATCCTGCGCATGGATCACATTTCTGCGTCCCGCAACAAGAAGGTAGTCGTCGGCATATCCGATAGCGGACACGGTCTTCGGCAAGCGGACTCGAAAGATCGAGTCGTACATAATGTTCCACAGGGTCGGGCCAAGGATCGAGCCCTGTGGAACGCCGCAGGTGATTGGCCTCCGGACCGTGTGTCCGTCCATGTCGTCGTAGACGAGGAACCGATTGTGGAGATAATTATCCACAATCCGGCACAGGTATGGAGGTACTCCGAATTTATCCCGCAAGGCACTGATGATCAGCGGCCAGGGAGCGGAATTGAACGCATTGCGTACATCCAGGGAAACGATGCAGCAGTAGCCGCAGGTAAACGCCGTCCCTTCGTGTGCCCTGTCCACCGCTTCCTCTAATTTCTTTAGGGCATCAATCGTGGATAGCCCTTGCCTGAATCCATACTGTTCGGGTGCAAGGTCGCACCCGCTGGTCCTGAGATGGTCGACGATTCTCGTGAGGACGAGCCTCTCGAGAACTTTAGCCAGACTGTTGATGAGACCCAGAGGTCTATACTGCACCAGCTGATCCCCTTTGACCTTTGGTATAAGGACCAATTTCTGCTCCTTCCAGATCGTGGGAAAGACGCCCTTCTTGGCAGAATTCAAATCCGAGGCACCGTTCGCCTGAAAATCGCTGCTATATCCAAAACCTACCTTCCAGTATTCTGGCTCCCGGAATCGTAATCGGGAACGGAATACATGCATTTCCGACGTAAAATGACGAGGGGAATCGAATGCCGCAAGCAGAATTCAAATCCGATGCTCCGTTCGTTTGAAACCCCTCCTATTGCCAAAAACATATTCTCCAGTATTCTGGGTCCCAGAATCGCAATCCGGAATGGAACACATGCATTTCCGACGTAAAATGACGAGGGGAATCGAATGCCGTAAGCAGAATTCAAATCCGAGGCTCCGTTCGTTTGAAATCGCTCCTATAGCCAAAAACATATTCTCCAGTATTCTTGGTCCCAGAATCGTAATCGGGAACGGAACACATGCATTTCCGACGTAAAATGACGAGGCGGGTCGAATAGCGCCAGCAGAATTCAAATCCGAGGCACCGTTCGCCTGAAAATCGCTGCTATATCCAAAACCTACCTTCCAGTATTCTGGCTCCCGGAATCGTAATCGGGAACGGAACACATGCATTTCCGACGTAAAATGACGAGGCGGGTCGAATAGCGCCAGCAGAATTCAAATCCGAGGCACCGTTCGCCTGAAAATCGCTGCTATATCCAAAACCTACCTTCCAGTATTCTGGCTCCCGGAATCGTAATCGGGAACGGAACACATGCATTTCCGACGTAAAATGACGAGAGGAATCGAACGCCGCAAGCAGAATTCAAATCCGAATCACCGTTCGCCTCAAAATCGCTCCAAAATCCAAAACCTACCTTCCAGTATGCTGGCTCCCAGAATCGTAATCGGGAACGGAACACATGCATTTCCGACGTAAAATGACGAGGGGAATCGAATGCCGCAAGCAGAATTCAAATCCGATGCTCCGTTCGTTTGAAACCCCTCCTATTGCCAAAAACATATTCTCCAGTATTCTGGCTCCCGGAATCGTAATCGGGAACGGAACACATGCATTTCCGACGTAAGATGACGAGGGGAATCGAATGCCGCAAGCAGAATTCAAATCCGATGCTCCGTTCGTTTGAAACCCCTCCTATTGCCAAAAACATATTCTCCAGTATTCTGGCTCCCGGAATCGTAATCGGGAACGGAACACATGCATTTCCGACGTAAGATGACGAGGGGGGTCGAATGGCGCCAGCAGAATTCAAATCCGAGGCACCGTTCGCCTGAAAATCGCTGCTATATCCAAAACCTACCTTCCAGTATTCTGGCTCCCGGAATCGTAATCGGGAACGGAACACATGCATTTCCGACGTAAAATGACGAGGCGGGTCGAATAGCGCCAGCAGAATTCAAATCCGAGGCACCGTTCGCCTGAAAATCGCTGCTATATCCAAAACCTACCTTCCAGTATTCTGGCTCCCGGAATCGTAATCGGGAACGGAACACATGCATTTCCGACGTAAAATGACGAGAGGAATCGAACGCCGCAAGCAGAATTCAAATCCGAATCACCGTTCGCCTCAAAATCGCTCCAAAATCCAAAACCTACCTTCCAGTATGCTGGCTCCCAGAATCGTAATCGGGAACGGAACACATGCATTTCCGACGTAAAATGACGAGGGGAATCGAATGCCGCAAGCAGAATTCAAATCCGATGCTCCGTTCGTTTGAAACCCCTCCTATTGCCAAAAACATATTCTCCAGTATTCTGGCTCCCGGAATCGTAATCGGGAACGGAACACATGCATTTCCGACGTAAGATGACGAGGGGAATCGAATGCCGCAAGCAGAATTCAAATCCGATGCTCCGTTCGTTTGAAACCCCTCCTATTGCCAAAAACATATTCTCCAGTATTCTGGCTCCCGGAATCGTAATCGGGAACGGAACACATGCATTTCCGACGTAAGATGACGAGGGGGGTCGAATGGCGCCAGCAGAATTCAAATCCGAGGCACCGTTCGCCTGAAAATCGCTGCTATATCCAAAACCTACCTTCCAGTATTCTGGCTCCCGGAATCGTAATCGGTAATGGAACACATGCATTTCCGACGTAAGATGACGAGGGGGGTCGAATGGCGCCAGCAGAATTCAAATCCGAGGCACCGTTCGCCTGAAAATCGCTGCTATATCCAAAACCTACCTTCCAGTATTCTGGCTCCCGGAATCGTAATCGGGAACGGAACACATGCATTTCCGACGTAAAATGACGAGGGGGATCGAATGGCGCCAGCAGAATTCAAATCCGAGGCACCGTTCACCTGAAAATCGCTGCTATATCCAAAACCTACCTTCCAGTATTCTGGCTCCCGGAATCGTAATCGGGAACGGAATACATGCATTTCCGACGTAAAATGACGAGGAGGATCGAATGGCGCCAGCAGAATTCAAATCCGAGGCACCGTTCGCCTGAAAATCGCTGCTATATCCAAAACCTACCTTCCAGTATTCTGGCTCCCGGAATCGTAATCGGGAATGGAACACATGCATTTCCGACGTAAAATGACGAGAGGAATCGAACGCCGCAAGCAGAATTCAAATCCGAATCACCGTTCGCCTCAAAATCGCTCCAAAATCCAAAACCTACCTTCCAGTATTCTGGCTCCCGGAATCGTAATCGGGAACGGAACACATGCATTTCCGACGTAAAATGACGAGGGGGATCGAATGGCGCCAGCAGAATTCAAATCCGAGGCACCGTTCGCCTGAAAATCGCTGCTATATCCAAAACCTACATTCCAGTATTCTGGCTCCCGGAATCGTAATCGGGAACGGAACACATGCATTTCCGACGTAAAATGACGAGGGGGATCGAATGGCGCAAGCAGAATTCAAATCCGAGGCACCGTTCGTTTGAAATCGTTCCTATAGCCAAAAACATATTCTCCAGTATTCTGGCTCCCAGAATCGTAATCGGGAATGGAACACATGCATTTCCGACGCAAAATGACGAGGGGAATCGAATGCCGCAAGCAGAATTCAAATCCGAGGCACTGTTCGCCTGAAAATCGCTCCTATATCCACAACCTACCTTCCAGTATTCTGGCTCCCAGAATCGTAATCGGGAATGGAACACATGCATTTCCGACGTAAAATGACGAGGGGAATCGAATGCCGCAAGCAGAATTCAAATCCGATGCTCCGTTCGTTTGAAACCCCTCCTATTGCCAAAAACATATTCTCCAGTATTCTGGGTCCCAGAATCGCAATCCGGAATGGAACACATGCATTTCCGACGTAAAATGACGAGGGGAATCGAATGCCGTAAGCAGAATTCAAATCCGAGGCTCCGTTCGTTTGAAATCGCTCCTATAGCCAAAAACATAATCTCCAGTATTCTTGGTCCCAGAATCGTAATCGGGAACGGAACACATGCATTTCCGACGTAAAATGACGAGGGGGGTCGAATAGCGCCAGCAGAATTCAAATCCGAGGCACCGTTCGCCTGAAAATCGCTGCTATATCCAAAACCTACCTTCCAGTATTCTCGCTCCCGGAATCGTAATCGGGAACGGAACACATGCATTTTCGACGTAAAATGACGAGAGGAATCGAACGCCGCAAGCAGAATTCAAATCCGAATCACCGTTCGCCTGAAAATTGCTCCAAAATCCAAAACCTACCTTCCAGTATTCTGGCTCCCGGAATCGTAATCGGGAACGGAACACATGCATTTCCGACGTAAAATGACGAGGGGGATCGAATGGCGCCAGCAGAATTCAAATCCGAGGCACCGTTCGCCTGAAAATCGCTGCTATATCCAAAACCTACCTTCCAGTATTCTGGCTCCCGGAATCGTAATCGGGAACGGAACACATGCATTTCCGACGTAAAATGACGAGGGGGATCGAATGGCGCAAGCAGAATTCAAATCCGAGGCACCGTTCGCCTGAAAATCGCTGCTATATCCAAAACCTACCTTCCAGTATTCTGGCTCCCGGAATCGTAATCGGGAACGGAACACATGCATTTCCGACGTAAAATGACGAGAGGAATCGAACGCCGCAAGCAGAATTCAAATCCGAATCACCGTTCGCCTGAAAATCGCTCCAAAATCTAAAACCTACCTTCCAGTATTCTGGGTCCCAGAATCGTAATCGGGAATGGAACACATGCATTTCCGACGCAAAATGACGAGGGGAATCGAATGCCGCAAGCAGAATTCAAATCCGAGGCACTGTTCGCCTGAAAATCGCTCCTATATCCACAACCTACCTTCCAGTATTCTGGCTCCCAGAATCGTAATAGGGAATGGAACACATGCATTTCCGACGTAAAATGACGAGGGGAATCGAATGCCGCAAGCAGAATTCAAATCCGATGCAGCGTTCGTTTGAAACCCCTCCTAATGCCAAAAACATATTCTCCAGTATTCTGGGTCCCAGAATCGCAATCCGGAATGGAACACATGCATTTCCGACGTAGAATGACGAGGGGGATCGAATGGCGCCAGCAGAATTCAAATCCGAGGCACCGTTCGCCTGAAAATCGCTGCTATATCCAAAACCTACCTTCCAGTATTCTGGCTCCCGGAATCGTAATCGGGAACGGAATACATGCATTTCCGACGTAAAATGACGAGGGGGGTCGAATGGCGCCAGCAGAATTCAAATCCGAGGCACCGTTCGCCTGAAAATCGCTGCTATATCCAAAACCTACCTTCCAGTATTCTGGCTCCCGGAATCGTAATCGGGAATGGAACACATGCATTTCCGACGTAAAATGACGAGAGGAATCGAACGCCGCAAGCAGAATTCAAATCCGAGGCACTGTTCGCCTGAAAATCGCTCCTATATCCACAACCTACCTTCCAGTATTCTGGCTCCCAGAATCGTAATCGGGAATGGAACACATGCATTTCCGACGTAAAATGACGAGGGGAATCGAATGCCGCAAGCAGAATTCAAATCCGATGCTCCGTTCGTTTGAAACCCCTCCTATTGCCAAAAACATATTCTCCAGTATTCTGGGTCCCAGAATCGCAATCCGGAATGGAACACATGCATTTCCGACGTAAAATGACGAGGGGAATCGAATGCCGTAAGCAGAATTCAAATCCGAGGCTCCGTTCGTTTGAAATCGCTCCTATAGCCAAAAACATATTCTCCAGTATTCTTGGTCCCAGAATCGTAATCGGGAACGGAACACATGCATTTCCGACGTAAAATGACGAGGGGGGTCGAATAGCGCCAGCAGAATTCAAATCCGAGGCACCGTTCGCCTGAAAATCGCTGCTATATCCAAAACCTACCTTCCAGTATTCTGGCTCCCGGAATCGTAATCGGGAACGGAATACATGCATTTCCGACGTAAAATGACGAGGGGGGTCGAATGGCGCCAGCAGAATTCAAATCCGAGGCACCGTTCGCCTGAAAATCGCTGCTATATCCAAAACCTACCTTCCAGTATTCTGGCTCCCGGAATCGTAATCGGGAATGGAACACATGCATTTCCGACGTAAAATGACGAGAGGAATCGAACGCCGCAAGCAGAATTCAAATCCGAGGCACTGTTCGCCTGAAAATCGCTCCTATATCCACAACCTACCTTCCAGTATTCTGGCTCCCAGAATCGTAATCGGGAATGGAACACATGCATTTCCGACGTAAAATGACGAGGGGAATCGAATGCCGCAAGCAGAATTCAAATCCGATGCTCCGTTCGTTTGAAACCCCTCCTATTGCCAAAAACATATTCTCCAGTATTCTGGGTC
Source organism: Ectemnius lituratus (assembly GCA_910593735.2). NCBI lineage: Eukaryota > Metazoa > Arthropoda > Insecta > Hymenoptera > Crabronidae > Ectemnius > Ectemnius lituratus. Next base: position 2,158,124 of record OU343043.1, read on the forward strand.
CCAGAATCGCAATCCGGAATGGAACACATGCATTTCCGACGTAAAATGACGAGGGGAATCGAATGCCGTAAGCAGAATTCAAATCCGAGGCTCCGTTCGTTTGAAATCGCTCCTATAGCCAAAAACATATTCTCCAGTATTCTTGGTCCCAGAATCGTAATCGGGAACGGAACACATGCATTTCCGACGTAAAATGACGAGGGGGGTCGAATAGCGCCAGCAGAATTCAAATCCGAGGCACCGTTCGCCTGAAAATCGCTGCTATATCCAAAACCTACCTTCCAGTATTCTGGCTCCCGGAATCGTAATATGGAACGGAACACATGCATTTCCGACGTAAAATGACGAGAGGAATCGAACGCCGCAAGCAGAATTCAAATCCGAATCACCGTTCGCCTGAAAATCGCTCCAAAATCCAAAACCTACCTTCCAGTATTCTGGCTCCCGGAATCGTAATCGGGAACGGAACACATGCATTTCCGACGTAAAATGACGAGGGGGATCGAATGGCGCCAGCAGAATTCAAATCCGAGGCACCGTTCGCCTGAAAATCGCTGCTATATCCAAAACCTACCTTCCAGTATTCTGGCTCCCGGAATCGTAATCGGGAACGGAACACATGCATTTCCGACGTAAAATGACGAGAGGAATCGAACGCCGCAAGCAGAATTCAAATCCGAATCACCGTTCGCCTGAAAATCGCTCCAAAATCTAAAACCTACCTTCCAGTATTCTGGCTCCCAGAATCGTAATCGGGAATGGAACACATGCATTTCCGACGCAAAATGACGAGGGGAATCGAATGCCGCAAGCAGAATTCAAATCCGAGGCACTGTTCGCCTGAAAATCGCTCCTATATCCACAACCTACCTTCCAGTATTCTGGCTCCCAGAATCGTAATCGGGAATGGAACACATGCATTTCCGACGTAAAATGACGAGGGGAATCGAATGCCGCAAGCAGAATTCAAATCCGATGCTCCGTTCGTTTGAAACCCCTCCTATTGCCAAAAACATATTCTCCAGTATTCTGGGTCCCAGAATCGCAATCCGGAATGGAACACATGCATTTCCGACGGAGAATGACGAGGGGGATCGAATGGCGCCAGCAGAATTCAAATCCGAGGCACCGTTCGCCTGAAAATCGCTGCTATATCCAAAACCTACCTTCCAGTATTCTGGCTCCCGGAATCGTAATCGGGAACGGAATACATGCATTTCCGACGTAAAATGACGAGGGGGGTCGAATGGCGCCAGCAGAATTCAAATCCGAGGCACTGTTCGCCTGAAAATCGCTCCTATATCCACAACATACCTTCCAGTATTCTGGCTCCCAGAATCGTAATCGGGAATGGAACACATGCATTTCCGACGTAAAATGACGAGGGGAATCGAATGCCGCAAGCAGAATTCAAATCCGATGCTCCGTTCGCCTCAAAATCGCTCCAAAATCCAAAACCTACCTTCCAGTATTCTGGCTCCCGGAATCGTAATCGGGAACGGAACACATGCATTTCCGACGTAAAATGACGAGGGGGATCGAATGGCGCCAGCAGAATTCAAATCCGAGGCACCGTTCGCCTGAAAATCGCTGCTATATCCAAAACCTACATTCCAGTATTCTGGCTCCCGGAATCGTAATCGGGAACGGAACACATGCATTTCCGACGTAAAATGACGAGGGGGATCGAATGGCGCAAGCAGAATTCAAATCCGAGGCACCGTTCGTTTGAAATCGTTCCTATAGCCAAAAACATATTCTCCAGTATTCTGGGTCCCAGAATCGTAATCGGGAATGGAACACATGCATTTCCGACGCAAAATGACGAGGGGAATCGAATGCCGCAAGCAGAATTCAAATCCGAGGCACTGTTCGCCTGAAAATCGCTCCTATATCCACAACCTACCTTCCAGTATTCTGGCTCCCGGAATCGTAATCGGGAACGGAACACATGCATTTCCGACGTAAAATGACGAGGGGGATCGAATGGCGCAAGCAGAATTCAAATCCGATGCTCCGTTCGTTTGAAACCCCTCCTATTGCCAAAAACATATTCTCCAGTATTCTGGGTCCCAGAATCGCAATCCGGAATGGAACACATGCATTTCCGACGTAAAATGACGAGGGGAATCGAATGCCGTAAGCAGAATTCAAATCCGAGGCTCCGTTCGTTTGAAATCGCTCCTATAGCCAAAAACATAATCTCCAGTATTCTTGGTCCCAGAATCGTAATCGGGAACGGAACACATGCATTTCCGACGTAAAATGACGAGGGGGGTCGAATAGCGCCAGCAGAATTCAAATCCGAGGCACCGTTCGCCTGAAAATCGCTGCTATATCCAAAACCTACCTTCCAGTATTCTCGCTCCCGGAATCGTAATCGGGAACGGAACACATGCATTTTCGACGTAAAATGACGAGAGGAATCGAACGCCGCAAGCAGAATTCAAATCCGAATCACCGTTCGCCTGAAAATTGCTCCAAAATCCAAAACCTACCTTCCAGTATTCTGGCTCCCGGAATCGTAATCGGGAACGGAACACATGCATTTCCGACGTAAAATGACGAGGGGGATCGAATGGCGCCAGCAGAATTCAAATCCGAGGCACCGTTCGCCTGAAAATCGCTGCTATATCCAAAACCTACCTTCCAGTATTCTGGCTCCCGGAATCGTAATCGGGAACGGAACACATGCATTTCCGACGTAAAATGACGAGGGGGATCGAATGGCGCAAGCAGAATTCAAATCCGAGGCACCGTTCGCCTGAAAATCGCTGCTATATCCAAAACCTACCTTCCAGTATTCTGGCTCCCGGAATCGTAATCGGGAACGGAACACATGCATTTCCGACGTAAAATGACGAGAGGAATCGAACGCCGCAAGCAGAATTCAAATCCGAATCACCGTTCGCCTGAAAATCGCTCCAAAATCTAAAACCTACCTTCCAGTATTCTGGGTCCCAGAATCGTAATCGGGAATGGAACACATGCATTTCCGACGCAAAATGACGAGGGGAATCGAATGCCGCAAGCAGAATTCAAATCCGAGGCACTGTTCGCCTGAAAATCGCTCCTATATCCACAACCTACCTTCCAGTATTCTGGCTCCCAGAATCGTAATAGGGAATGGAACACATGCATTTCCGACGTAAAATGACGAGGGGAATCGAATGCCGCAAGCAGAATTCAAATCCGATGCAGCGTTCGTTTGAAACCCCTCCTAATGCCAAAAACATATTCTCCAGTATTCTGGGTCCCAGAATCGCAATCCGGAATGGAACACATGCATTTCCGACGTAGAATGACGAGGGGGATCGAATGGCGCCAGCAGAATTCAAATCCGAGGCACCGTTCGCCTGAAAATCGCTGCTATATCCAAAACCTACCTTCCAGTATTCTGGCTCCCGGAATCGTAATCGGGAACGGAATACATGCATTTCCGACGTAAAATGACGAGGGGGGTCGAATGGCGCCAGCAGAATTCAAATCCGAGGCACCGTTCGCCTGAAAATCGCTGCTATATCCAAAACCTACCTTCCAGTATTCTGGCTCCCGGAATCGTAATCGGGAATGGAACACATGCATTTCCGACGTAAAATGACGAGAGGAATCGAACGCCGCAAGCAGAATTCAAATCCGAGGCACCGTTCGCCTGAAAATCGCTCCTATATCCACAACCTACCTTCCAGTATTCTGGCTCCCAGAATCGTAATCGGGAATGGAACACATGCATTTCCGACGTAAAATGACGAGGGGAATCGAATGCCGCAAGCAGAATTCAAATCCGATGCTCCGTTCGTTTGAAACCCCTCCTATTGCCAAAAACATATTCTCCAGTATTCTGGGTCCCAGAATCGCAATCCGGAATGGAACACATGCATTTCCGACGTAAAATGACGAGGGGAATCGAATGCCGTAAGCAGAATTCAAATCCGAGGCTCCGTTCGTTTGAAATCGCTCCTATAGCCAAAAACATATTCTCCAGTATTCTTGGTCCCAGAATCGTAATCGGGAACGGAACACATGCATTTCCGACGTAAAATGACGAGGGGGGTCGAATAGCGCCAGCAGAATTCAAATCCGAGGCACCGTTCGCCTGAAAATCGCTGCTATATCCAAAACCTACCTTCCAGTATTCTGGCTCCCGGAATCGTAATCGGGAACGGAACACATGCATTTCCGACGTAAAATGACGAGAGGAATCGAACGCCGCAAGCAGAATTCAAATCCGAATCACCGTTCGCCTGAAAATCGCTCCAAAATCCAAAACCTACCTTCCAGTATTCTGGCTCCCGGAATCGTAATCGGGAACGGAACACATGCATTTCCGACGTAAAATGACGAGGGGGATCGAATGGCGCCAGCAGAATTCAAATCCGAGGCACCGTTCGCCTGAAAATCGCTGCTATATCCAAAACCTACCTTCCAGTATTCTGGCTCCCGGAATCGTAATCGGGAACGGAACACATGCATTTCCGACGTAAAATGACGAGAGGAATCGAACGCCGCAAGCAGAATTCAAATCCGAATCACCGTTCGCCTGAAAATCGCTCCAAAATCTAAAACCTACCTTCCAGTATTCTGGGTCCCAGAATCGTATTCGGGAATGGAACACATGCATTTCCGACGCAAAATGACGAGGGGAATCGAATGCCGCAAGCAGAATTCAAATCCGAGGCACTGTTCGCCTGAAAATCGCTCCTATATCCACAACCTACCTTCCAGTATTCTGGCTCCCAGAATCGTAATCGGGAATGGAACACATGCATTTCCGACGTAAAATGACGAGGGGAATCGAATGCCGCAAGCAGAATTCAAATCCGATGCTCCGTTCGTTTGAAACCCCTCCTATTGCCAAAAACATATTCTCCAGTATTCTGGGTCCCAGAATCGCAATCCGGAATGGAACACATGCATTTCCGACGGAGAATGACGAGGGGGATCGAATGGCGCCAGCAGAATTCAAATCCGAGGCACCGTTCGCCTGAAAATCGCTGCTATATCCAAAACCTACCTTCCAGTATTCTGGCTCCCGGAATCGTAATCGGGAACGGAATACATGCATTTCCGACGTAAAATGACGAGGGGGGTCGAATGGCGCCAGCAGAATTCAAATCCGAGGCACTGTTCGCCTGAAAATCGCTCCTATATCCACAACATACCTTCCAGTATTCTGGCTCCCAGAATCGTAATCGGGAATGGAACACATGCATTTCCGACGTAAAATGACGAGGGGAATCGAATGCCGCAAGCAGAATTCAAATCCGATGCTCCGTTCGCCTCAAAATCGCTCCAAAATCCAAAACCTACCTTCCAGTATTCTGGCTCCCGGAATCGTAATCGGGAACGGAACACATGCATTTCCGACGTAAAATGACGAGGGGGATCGAATGGCGCCAGCAGAATTCAAATCCGAGGCACCGTTCGCCTGAAAATCGCTGCTATATCCAAAACCTACATTCCAGTATTCTGGCTCCCGGAATCGTAATCGGGAACGGAACACATGCATTTCCGACGTAAAATGACGAGGGGGATCGAATGGCGCAAGCAGAATTCAAATCCGAGGCACCGTTCGTTTGAAATCGTTCCTATAGCCAAAAACATATTCTCCAGTATTCTGGGTCCCAGAATCGTAATCGGGAATGGAACACATGCATTTCCGACGCAAAATGACGAGGGGAATCGAATGCCGCAAGCAGAATTCAAATCCGAGGCACTGTTCGCCTGAAAATCGCTCCTATATCCACAACCTACCTTCCAGTATTCTGGCTCCCAGAATCGTAATCGGGAATGGAACACATGCATTTCCGACGTAAAATGACGAGGGGAATCGAATGCCGCAAGCAGAATTCAAATCCGATGCTCCGTTCGTTTGAAACCCCTCCTATTGCCAAAAACATATTCTCCAGTATTCTGGGTCCCAGAATCGCAATCCGGAATGGAACACATGCATTTCCGACGTAAAATGACGAGGGGAATCGAATGCCGTAAGCAGAATTCAAATCCGAGGCTCCGTTCGTTTGAAATCGCTCCTATAGCCAAAAACATAATCTCCAGTATTCTTGGTCCCAGAATCGTAATCGGGAACGGAACACATGCATTTCCGACGTAAAATGACGAGGGGGGTCGAATAGCGCCAGCAGAATTCAAATCCGAGGCACCGTTCGCCTGAAAATCGCTGCTATATCCAAAACCTACCTTCCAGTATTCTCGCTCCCGGAATCGTAATCGGGAACGGAACACATGCATTTTCGACGTAAAATGACGAGAGGAATCGAACGCCGCAAGCAGAATTCAAATCCGAATCACCGTTCGCCTGAAAATTGCTCCAAAATCCAAAACCTACCTTCCAGTATTCTGGCTCCCGGAATCGTAATCGGGAACGGAACACATGCATTTCCGACGTAAAATGACGAGGGGGATCGAATGGCGCCAGCAGAATTCAAATCCGAGGCACCGTTCGCCTGAAAATCGCTGCTATATCCAAAACCTACCTTCCAGTATTCTGGCTCCCGGAATCGTAATCGGGAACGGAACACATGCATTTCCGACGTAAAATGACGAGGGGGATCGAATGGCGCAAGCAGAATTCAAATCCGAGGCACCGTTCGCCTGAAAATCGCTGCTATATCCAAAACCTACCTTCCAGTATTCTGGCTCCCGGAATCGTAATCGGGAACGGAACACATGCATTTCCGACGTAAAATGACGAGAGGAATCGAACGCCGCAAGCAGAATTCAAATCCGAATCACCGTTCGCCTGAAAATCGCTCCAAAATCTAAAACCTACCTTCCAGTATTCTGGGTCCCAGAATCGTAATCGGGAATGGAACACATGCATTTCCGACGCAAAATGACGAGGGGAATCGAATGCCGCAAGCAGAATTCAAATCCGAGGCACTGTTCGCCTGAAAATCGCTCCTATATCCACAACCTACCTTCCAGTATTCTGGCTCCCAGAATCGTAATAGGGAATGGAACACATGCATTTCCGACGTAAAATGACGAGGGGAATCGAATGCCGCAAGCAGAATTCAAATCCGATGCAGCGTTCGTTTGAAACCCCTCCTAATGCCAAAAACATATTCTCCAGTATTCTGGGTCCCAGAATCGCAATCCGGAATGGAACACATGCATTTCCGACGTAGAATGACGAGGGGGATCGAATGGCGCCAGCAGAATTCAAATCCGAGGCACCGTTCGCCTGAAAATCGCTGCTATATCCAAAACCTACCTTCCAGTATTCTGGCTCCCGGAATCGTAATCGGGAACGGAATACATGCATTTCCGACGTAAAATGACGAGGGGGGTCGAATGGCGCCAGCAGAATTCAAATCCGAGGCACCGTTCGCCTGAAAATCGCTGCTATATCCAAAACCTACCTTCCAGTATTCTGGCTCCCGGAATCGTAATCGGGAATGGAACACATGCATTTCCGACGTAAAATGACGAGAGGAATCGAACGCCGCAAGCAGAATTCAAATCCGAGGCACTGTTCGCCTGAAAATCGCTCCTATATCCACAACCTACCTTCCAGTATTCTGGCTCCCAGAATCGTAATCGGGAATGGAACACATGCATTTCCGACGTAAAATGACGAGGGGAATCGAATGCCGCAAGCAGAATTCAAATCCGATGCTCCGTTCGTTTGAAACCCCTCCTATTGCCAAAAACATATTCTCCAGTATTCTGGGTCCCAGAATCGCAATCCGGAATGGAACACATGCATTTCCGACGTAAAATGACGAGAGGAATCGAATGCCGCAAGCAGAATTCAAATCCGAGGCTCCGTTCGTTTGAAATCGCTCCTATAGCCAAAAACATATTCTCCAGTATTCTTGGTCCCAGAATCGTAATCGGGAACGGAACACATGCATTTCCGACGTAAAATGACGAGGGGGGTCGAATAGCGCCAGCAGAATTCAAATCCGAGGCACCGTTCGCCTGAAAATCGCTGCTATATCCAAAACCTACCTTCCAGTATTCTGGCTCCCGGAATCGTAATCGGGAACGGAACACATGCATTTCCGACGTAAAATGACGAGAGGAATCGAACGCCGCAAGCAGAATTCAAATCCGAATCACCGTTCGCCTGAAAATCGCTCCAAAATCCAAAACCTACCTTCCAGTATTCTGGCTCCCGGAATCGTAATCGGGAACGGAACACATGCATTTCCGACGTAAAATGACGAGGGGGATCGAATGGCGCCAGCAGAATTCAAATCCGAGGCACCGTTCGCCTGAAAATCGCTGCTATATCCAAAACCTACCTTCCAGTATTCTGGCTCCCGGAATCGTAATCGGGAACGGAACACATGCATTTCCGACGTAAAATGACGAGAGGAATCGAACGCCGCAAGCAGAATTCAAATCCGAATCACCGTTCGCCTGAAAATCGCTCCAAAATCTAAAACCTACCTTCCAGTATTCTGGGTCCCAGAATCGTAATCGGGAATGGAACACATGCATTTCCGACGCAAAATGACGAGGGGAATCGAATGCCGCAAGCAGAATTCAAATCCGAGGCACTGTTCGCCTGAAAATCGCTCCTATATCCACAACCTACCTTCCAGTATTCTGGCTCCCGGAATCGTAATCGGGAATGGAACACATGCATTTCCGACGTAAAATGACGAGGGGAATCGAATGCCGCAAGCAGAATTCAAATCCGATGCTCCGTTCGTTTGAAACCCCTCCTATTGCCAAAAACATATTCTCCAGTATTCTGGGTCCCAGAATCGCAATCCGGAATGGAACACATGCATTTCCGACGGAGAATGACGAGGGGGATCGAATGGCGCCAGCAGAATTCAAATCCGAGGCACCGTTCGCCTGAAAATCGCTGCTATATCCAAAACCTACCTTCCAGTATTCTGGCTCCCGGAATCGTAATCGGGAACGGAATACATGCATTTCCGACGTAAAATGACGAGGGGGGTCGAATGGCGCCAGCAGAATTCAAATCCGAGGCACTGTTCGCCTGAAAATCGCTCCTATATCCACAACATACCTTCCAGTATTCTGGCTCCCAGAATCGTAATCGGGAATGGAACACATGCATTTCCGACGTAAAATGACGAGGGGAATCGAATGCCGCAAGCAGAATTCAAATCCGATGCTCCGTTCGTTTGAAACCCCTCCTATTGCCAAAAACATATTCTCCAGTATTCTGGCTCCCGGAATCGTAATCGGGAACGGAACACATGCATTTCCGACGTAAAATGACGAGGGGGATCGAATGGCGCCAGCAGAATTCAAATCCGAGGCACCGTTCGCCTGAAAATCGCTGCTATATCCAAAACCTACCTTCCAGTATTCTGGCTCCCGGAATCGTAATCGGGAACGGAACACATGCATTTCCGACGTAAAATGACGAGAGGAATCGAACGCCGCAAGCAGAATTCAAATCCGAATCACCGTTCGCCTGAAAATCGCTCCAAAATCTAAAACCTACCTTCCAGTATTCTGGGTCCCAGAATCGTAATCGGGAATGGAACACATGCATTTCCGACGCAAAATGACGAGGGGAATCGAATGCCGCAAGCAGAATTCAAATCCGAGGCACTGTTCGCCTGAAAATCGCTCCTATATCCACAACCTACCTTCCAGTATTCTGGCTCCCAGAATCGTAATCGGGAATGGAACACATGCATTTCCGACGTAAAATGACGAGGGGAATCGAATGCCGCAAGCAGAATTCAAATCCGATGCTCCGTTCGTTTGAAACCCCTCCTATTGCCAAAAACATATTCTCCAGTATTCTGGGTCCCAGAATCGCAATCCGGAATGGAACACATGCATTTCCGACGTAGAATGACGAGGGGGATCGAATGGCGCCAGCAGAATTCAAATCCGAGGCACCGTTCGCCTGAAAATCGCTGCTATATCCAAAACCTACCTTCCAGTATTCTGGCTCCCGGAATCGTAATCGGGAACGGAATACATGCATTTCCGACGTAAAATGACGAGGGGGGTCGAATGGCGCCAGCAGAATTCAAATCCGAGGCACTGTTCGCCTGAAAATCGCTCCTATATCCACAACCTACCTTCCAGTATTCTGGCTCCCAGAATCGTAATCGGGAATGGAACACATGCATTTCCGACGTAAAATGACGAGGGGAATCGAATGCCGCAAGCAGAATTCAAATCCGATGCTCCGTTCGTTTGAAACCCCTCCTATTGCCAAAAACATATTCTCCAGTATTCTGGGTCCCAGAATCGCAATCCGGAATGGAACACATGCATTTCCGACGTAAAATGACTAGGGGAATCGAATGCCGTAAGCAGAATTCAAATCCGAGGCTCCGTTCGTTTGAAATCGCTCCTATAGCCAAAAACATAATCTCCAGTATTCTTGGTCCCAGAATCGTAATCGGGAACGGAACACATGCATTTCCGACGTAAAATGACGAGGGGGGTCGAATAGCGCCAGCAGAATTCAAATCCGAGGCACCGTTCGCCTGAAAATCGCTGCTATATCCAAAACCTACCTTCCAGTATTCTGGCTCCCGGAATCGTAATCGGGAACGGAACACATGCATTTCCGACGTAAAATGACGAGAGGAATCGAACGCCGCAAGCAGAATTCAAATCCGAATCACCGTTCGCCTGAAAATCGCTCCAAAATCCAAAACCTACCTTCCAGTATGCTGGCTCCCAGAATCGTAATCGGGAACGGAACACATGCATTTCCGACGTAAAATGACGAGGGGAATCGAATGCCGCAAGCAGAATTCAAATCCGATGCTCCGTTCGTTTGAAACCCCTCCTATTGCCAAAAACATATTCTCCAGTATTCTGGCTCCCGGAATCGTAATCGGGAACGGAACACATGCATTTCCGACGTAAAATGACGAGGGGGATCGAATGGCGCCAGCAGAATTCAAATCCGAGGCACCGTTCGCCTGAAAATCGCTGCTATATCCAAAACCTACCTTCCAGTATTCTGGCTCCCGGAATCGTAATCGGTAATGGAACACATGCATTTCCGACGTAAAATGACGAGGGGAATCGAATGCCGCAAGCAGAATTCAAATACGAGGCACTGTTCGCCTGAAAATCGCTCCTATATCCACAACCTACCTTCCAGTATTCTGGTTCCCAGAATCGTAATCGGGAATGGAACACATGCATTTCCGACGTAAAATGACGAGGGGAATCGAATGCCGTAAGCAGAATTCAAATCCGAGGCTCCGTTCGTTTGAAATCGCTCCTATAGCCAAAAACATATTCTCCAGTATTCTTGGTCCCAGAATCGTAATCGGGAACGGAACACATGCATTTCCGACGTAGAATGACGAGGGGGATCGAATGGCGCCAGCAGAATTCAAATCCGAATCACCGTTCGCCTGAAAATCGCTCCAAAATCCAAAACCTACCTTCCAGTATTCTGGCTCCCGGAATCGTAATCGGGAACGGAACACATGCATTTCCGACGTAAAATGACGAGGGGGATCGAATGGCGCCAGCAGAATTCAAATCCGAGGCACCGTTCGCCTGAAAATCGCTGCTATATCCAAAACCTACCTTCCAGTATTCTGGCTCCCGGAATCGTAATCGGGAATGGAACACATGCATTTCCGACGTAAAATGACGAGAGGAATCGAACGCCGCAAGCAGAATTCAAATCCGAATCACCGTTCGCCTGAAAATCGCTCCAAAATCCAAAACCTACCTTCCAGTATTCTGGCTCCCGGAATCGTAATCGGGAACGGAACACATGCATTTCCGACGTAAAATGACGAGGGGGATCGAATGGCGCCAGCAGAATTCAAATCCGAGGCACCGTTCGCCTGAAAATCGCTGCTATATCCAAAACCTACCTTCCAGTATTCTGGCTCCCGGAATCGTAATCGGGAACGGAATACATGCATTTCCGACGTAAAATGACGAGGGGGATCGAATGGCGCCAGCAGAATTCAAATCCGAGGCACCGTTCGCCTGAAAATCGCTGCTATATCCAAAACCTACCTTCCAGTATTCTGGCTCCCGGAATCGTAATCGGGAATGGAACACATGCATTTCCGACGTAAAATGACGAGAGGAATCGAACGCCGCAAGCAGAATTCAAATCCGAATCACCGTTCGCCTGAAAATCGCTCCAAAATCCAAAACCTACCTTCCAGTATTCTGGCTCCCGGAATCGTAATCGGGAACGGAACACATGCATTTCCGACGTAAAATGACGAGGGGGATCGAATGGCGCCAGCAGAATTCAAATCCGAGGCACCGTTCGCCTGAAAATCGCTGCTATATCCAAAACCTATCGTCCAGTAGTCTAGCTCCCAGAATCTTAATCAGGAATGGAACACATGCATTTCCGACGTAAAATGACGAGCGGAATCGAATGCCGCAAGCAGAATTCAAATCCGATGCTCCGTTCGTTTGAAACCCCTCCTATTGCCAAAAACATATTCTCCAGTATTCTGGGTCCCAGAATCGCAATCCGGAATGGAACACATGCATTTCCGACGTAAAATGACGAGACGAATCGAATGCCGCAAGCAGAATTCAAATCCGAGGCTCCGTTCGTTTGAAATCGTTCCTATAGCCAAAAACATATTCTCCAGTATTCTGGGTCCCAGAATCGTAATCGGGAATGGAACACATGCATTTCCGACGCAAAATGACGAGGGGAATCGAATGCCGCAAGCAGAATTCAAATCCGAGGCACTGTTCGCCTGAAAATCGCTCCTATATCCACAACCTACCTTCCAGTATTCTGGCTCCCAGAATCGTAATCGGGAATGGAACACATGCATTTCCGACGTAAAATGACGAGGGGAATCGAATGCCGCAAGCAGAATTCAAATCCGATGCTCCGTTCGTTTGAAACCCCTCCTATTGCCAAAAACATATTCTCCAGTATTCTGGGTCCCAGAATCGCAATCGGGAATGGAACACATGCATTTCCGACGTAAAATGACGAGGGGAATCGAATGCCGTAAGCAGAATTCAAATCCGAGGCTCCGTTCGTTTGAAATCGCTCCTATAGCCAAAAACATATTCTCCAGTATTCTTGGTCCCAGAATCGTAATCGGGAACGGAACACATGCATTTCCGACGTAAAATGACGAGGCGGGTCGAATAGCGCCAGCAGAATTCAAATCCGAGGCACCGTTCGCCTGAAAATCGCTGCTATATCCAAAACCTACCTTCCAGTATTCTGGCTCCCGGAATCGTAATCGGGAACGGAACACATGCATTTCCGACGTAAAATGACGAGAGGAATCGAACGCCGCAAGCAGAATTCAAATCCGAATCACCGTTCGCCTGAAAATCGCTCCAAAATCCAAAACCTACCTTCCAGTATGCTGGCTCCCAGAATCGTAATCGGGAACGGAACACATGCATTTCCGACGTAAAATGACGAGGGGGATCGAATGGCGCAAGCAGAATTCAAATCCGATGCTCCGTTCGTTTGAAACCCCTCCTATTGCCAAAAACATATTCTCCAGTATTCTGGCTCCCGGAATCGTAATCGGGAACGGAACACATGCATTTCCGACGTAAAATGACGAGGGGGGTCGAATGGCGCCAGCAGAATTCAAATCCGAGGCACCGTTCGCCTGAAAATCGCTGCTATATCCAAAACCTACCTTCCAGTATTCTGGCTCCCGGAATCGTAATCGGTAATGGAACACATGCATTTCCGACGTAAAATGACGAGGGGAATCGAATGCCGCAAGCAGAATTCAAATACGAGGCACTGTTCGCCTGAAAATCGCTCCTATATCCACAACCTATCGTCCAGTAGTCTAGCTCGCAGAATCTTAATCAGGAATGGAACACATGCATTTCCGACGTAAAATGACGAGCGGAATCGAATGCCGCAAGCAGAATTCAAATCCGAGGCTCCGTTCGTTTGAAATCGCTCCTATAGCCAAAAACATATTCTCCAGTATTCTGGCTCCCGGAATCGTAATCGGGAACGGAACACATGCATTTCCGACGTAAAATGACGAGGGGGATCGAATGGCGCCAGCAGAATTCAAATCCGAGGCACCGTTCGCCTGAAAATCGCTGCTATATCCAAAACCTACCTTCCAGTATTCTGGCTCCCGGAATCGTAATCGGGAACGGAATACATGCATTTCCGACGTAAAATGACGAGGGGGATCGAATGGCGCCAGCAGAATTCAAATCCGAGGCACCGTTCGCCTGAAAATCGCTGCTATATCCAAAACCTACCTTCCAGTATTCTGGCTCCCGGAATCGTAATCGGGAATGGAACACATGCATTTCCGACGTAAAATGACGAGAGGAATCGAACGCCGCAAGCAGAATTCAAATCCGAATCACCGTTCGCCTGAAAATCGCTCCAAAATCCAAAACCTACCTTCCAGTATTCTGGCTCCCGGAATCGTAATCGGGAAGGGAACACATGCATTTCCGACGTAAAATGACGAGGGGGATCGAATGGCGCCAGCAGAATTCAAATCCGAGGCACCGTTCGCCTGAAAATCGCTGCTATATCCAAAACCTACATTCCAGTATTCTGGCTCCCGGAATCGTAATCGGGAACGGAACACATGCATTTCCGACGTAAAATGACGAGGGGGATCGAATGGCGCCAGCAGAATTCAAATCCGAGGCACCGTTCGTTTGAAATCGTTCCTATAGCCAAAAACATATTCTCCAGTATTCTGGGTCCCAGAATCGTAATCGGGAATGGAACACATGCATTTCCGACGCAAAATGACGAGAGGAATCGAATGCCGCAAGCAGAATTCAAATCCGAGGCACCGTTCGCCTGAAAATCGCTCCTATATCCACAACCTACCTTCCAGTATTCTGGCTCCCAGAATCGTAATCGGGAATGGAACACATGCATTTCCGACGTAAAATGACGAGGGGAATCGAATGCCGCAAGCAGAATTCAAATCCGATGCTCCGTTCGTTTGAAACCCCTCCTATTGCCAAAAACATATTCTCCAGTATTCTGGGTCCCAGAATCGCAATCCGGAATGGAACACATGCATTTCCGACGTAAAATGACGAGGGGAATCGAATGCCGTAAGCAGAATTCAAATCCGAGGCTCCGTTCGTTTGAAATCGCTCCTATAGCCAAAAACATATTCTCCAGTATTCTTGGTCCCAGAATCGTAATCGGGAACGGAACACATGCATTTCCGACGTAAAATGACGAGGGGGATCGAATAGCGCCAGCAGAATTCAAATCCGAGGCACCGTTCGCCTGAAAATCGCTGCTATATCCAAAACCTACCTTCCAGTATTCTGGCTCCCGGAATCGTAATCGGGAACGGAACACATGCATTTCCGACGTAAAATGACGAGAGGAATCGAACGCCGCAAGCAGAATTCAAATCCGAATCACCGTTCGCCTGAAAATCGCTCCAAAATCCAAAACCTACCTTCCAGTATTCTGGCTCCCGGAATCGTAATCGGGAACGGAACACATGCATTTCCGACGTAAAATGACGAGGGGGATCGAATGGCGCCAGCAGAATTCAAATCCGAGGCACCGTTCGCCTGAAAATCGCTGCTATATCCAAAACCTACCTTCCAGTATTCTGGCTCCCGGAATCGTAATCGGGAACGGAACACATGCATTTCCGACGTAAAATGACGAGAGGAATCGAACGCCGCAAGCAGAATTCAAATCCGAATCACCGTTCGCCTGAAAATCGCTCCAAAATCCAAAACCTACCTTCCAGTATTCTGGGTCCCAGAATCGTAATCGGGAATGGAACACATGCATTTCCGACGCAAAATGACGAGGGGAATCGAATGCCGCAAGCAGAATTCAAATCCGAGGCACTGTTCGCCTGAAAATCGCTCCTATATCCACAACCTACCTTCCAGTATTCTGGCTCCCAGAATCGTAATCGGGAATGGAACACATGCATTTCCGACGTAAAATGACGAGGGGAATCGAATGCCGCAAGCAGAATTCAAATCCGATGCTCCGTTCGTTTGAAACCCCTCCTATTGCCAAAAACATATTCTCCAGTATTCTGGCTCCCGGAATCGTAATCGGGAACGGAACACATGCATTTCCGACGTAAAATGACGAGGGGGGTCGAATGGCGCCAGCAGAATTCAAATCCGAGGCACCGTTCGCCTGAAAATCGCTGCTATATCCAAAACCTACCTTCCAGTATTCTGGCTCCCGGAATCGTAATCGGTAATGGAACACATGCATTTCCGACGTAAAATGACGAGGGGAATCGAATGCCGCAAGCAGAATTCAAATACGAGGCACTGTTCGCCTGAAAATCGCTCCTATATCCACAACCTACCTTCCAGTATTCTGGCTCCCAGCATCGTAATCGGGAATGGAACACATGCATTTCCGACGCAAAATGACGGGAGGAATCGAATGCCGCAAGCAGAATTCAAACCCGAGGCTCCGTTCGTTTGAAATCGCCCCTATAGCCGAAAACATATTCTGCAGTATTCTGGCTCCCCGAAACGTAATCGGGAACGGAACACATGCATTTCCGACGTAAAATGACGAGACGAATCGAATGCCGCAAGCAGAATTCAAATCCGAGGCACTGTTCGCCTGAAAATCGCTGCTATATCCAAAACATACCTTCCAGTATTCTGCCTCCCAGAATCGTAATCGGGAATGGAACACATGCATTTCCGACGTAAAATGACGTGGGGAATCGAATGCCGCAAGCAGAATTCAAATCCGATGCTCCGTTCGTTTGAAACCCCTCCTATTGCCAAAAACATATTCTCCAGTATTCTGGCTCCCGGAATCGTAATCGGGAACGGAACACATGCATTTCCGACGTAAAATGACGAGGGGGGTCGAATGGCGCCAGCAGAATTCAAATCCGAGGCACCGTTCGCCTGAAAATCGCTGCTATATCCAAAACCTACCTTCCAGTATTCTGGCTCCCGGAATCGTAATCGGTAATGGAACACATGCATTTCCGACGTAAAATGACGAGGAGAATCGAATGCCGCAAGCAGAATTCAATTCCGAGGCTCCGTTCGTTTGAAATCGTTCCTATATCGACAACCTATCTTCCAGTATTCTGGCTCCCAGCATCGTAATCGGGAATGGAACACATGCATTTCCGACGCAAAATGACGGGAGGAATCGAATGCCGCAAGCAGAATTCAAACCCGAGGCTCCGTTCGTTTGAAATCGCTCCTATAGCCAAAACCATATTCTCCAGTATTCTGGCTCCCTGAATCGTAATCGGGAACGGAACACATGAATTTCCGACGTAAAATGACGTGGGGAATCGAATGCCGCAAGCAGAATTCAAATCCGAGGCTCCGTTCGTTTGAAATCGCTCCTATAGCCGAAAACATATTCTCCAGTATTCTGGGTCCCAGAATCGTAAACGGGAATGGAACACATGCATTTCCGACGTAAAATGACGAGACGAATCGAATGCCGCAAGCAGAATTCAAATCCGAGGCACTGTTCGCCTGAAAATCGCTGCTATATCCAAAACATACCTTCCAGTATTCTGCCTCCCAGAATCGTAATCGGGAATGGAACACATGCATTTCCGACGTAAAATGACGTGGGGAATCGAATGCCGCAAGCAGAATTCAAATCCGAGGCTCCGTTCGTTTGAAATCGCCCCTATAGCCGAAAACATATTCTGCAGTATTCTGGCTCCCCGAAACGTAATCGGGAACGGAACACATGCATTTCCGACGTAAAATGACGAGACGAATCGAATGCCGCAAGCAGAATTCAAATCCGAGGCTCCGTTCGCCTGAAAGTCGCTCCAAAATCCAAAACATATCTTCCAGTATTCTGGCTCCCAGAATCGCAATCCGGAACGGAATACATGCATTTCCGATGTAAAATGACGAGGGGAATCGAATGCCGCAAGCAGAACTCAAATCCGAGGCTCCGTTCGTTTGAAATCGCTCCTATAGCCAAAACCATATTCTCCAGTATTCTGGCTCCCCGAATCGTAATCGGGAACGGAACACATGAATTTCCGACGTAAAATGACGCAGGGAATCGAATGCCGCAAGCAGAATTCAAATCCGAGGCTCCGTTCGTTTGAAATCGCTCCTATAGGCAAAAACATATTCTCCAGTATTGTGGCTCCCAGAATCATAACAGCGAATGAAACACATGCATTTCCGACGTAAAATGACGAGACGAATCGAATGCCGCAAGCAGAATTCAAATCCGAGGCACTGTTCGCCTGAAAATCGCTGCTATATCCAAAACATACCTTCCAGTATTCTGCCTCCCAGAATCGTAATCGGGAATGGAACACATGCATTTCCGACGTAAAATGACGTGGGGAATCGAATGCCGCAAGCAGAATTCAAATCCGAGGCTCCGTTCGTTTGAAATCGCCCCTATAGCCGAAAACATATTCTGCAGTATTCTGGCTCCCCGAAACGTAATCGGGAACGGAACACATGCATTTCCGACGTAAAATGACGAGACGAATCGAATGCCGCAAGCAGAATTCAAATCCGAGGCTCCGTTCGCCTGAAAGTCGCTCCAAAATCCAAAACATATCTTCCAGTATTCTGGCTCCCAGAATCGCAATCCGGAACGGAATACATGCATTTCCGATGTAAAATGACGAGGGGAATCGAATGCCGCAAGCAGAACTCAAATCCGAGGCTCCGTTCGTTTGAAATCGCTCCTATAGCCAAAACCATATTCTCCAGTATTCTGGCTCCCCGAATCGTAATCGGGAACGGAACACATGAATTTCCGACGTAAAATGACGTAGGGAATCGAATGCCGCAAGCAGAATTCAAATCCGAGGCTCCGTTCGTTTGAAATCGCTCCTATAGGCAAAAACATATTCTCCAGTATTGTGGCTCCCAGAATCATAACAGCGAATGAAACACATGCATTTCCGACGTAAAATGACGAGACGAATCGAATGCCGCAAGCAGAATTCAAATCCGAGGCTCCGTTCGCCTGAAAATCGCTCCAAAATCCAAAACTTATCTTCCAGTATTCTGGCTCCCAGAATCGCAATCCGGAATGGAACACATGCATTTCCGACGTAAAATGACGAGGGGAATCGAATGCCGCAAGCAGAATTCAAATCCGACTCTCCGTTCGTTTGAAATCGCTCCTATAGCCGAAAACATATTCTCCAGTATTCTGGATCCCAGAATCGTAATCGGGAATGGAACACATGCATTTCCGACGTAAAATGACGAGACGAATCGAATGCCGCAAGCAGAATTCAAATCCGAGGCACTGTTCGCCTGAAAATCGCTGCTATATCCAAAACATACCTTCCAGTATTCTGCCTCCCAGAATCGTAATCGGGAATGGAACACATGCATTTCCGACGTAAAATGACGTGGGGAATCGAATGCCGCAAGCAGAATTCAAATCCGAGGCTCCGTTCGTTTGAAATCGCCCCTATAGCCGAAAACATATTCTGCAGTATTCTGGCTCCCCGAAACGTAATCGGGAACGGAACACATGCATTTCCGACGTAAAATGACGAGACGAATCGAATGCCGCAAGCAGAATTCAAATCCGAGGCTCCGTTCGCCTGAAAATCGCTCCAAAATCCAAAACTTATCTTCCAGTATTCTGGCTCCCAGAATCGCAATCCGGAACGGAATACATGCATTTCCGATGTAAAATGACGAGGGGAATCGAATGCCGCAAGCAGAATTCAAATCCGAGGCTCCGTTCGTTTGAAATCGCTGCTATATCCAAAAACATATTCTCCAGTATTCTGGGTCCCAGAATCGCAATCCGGAATGGAACACATGCATTTCCGACGTAAAATGACGAGGGGAATCGAATGCCGCAAGCAGAATTCAAATCCGAGGCACTGTTCGCCTGAAAATCGCTGCTATATCCAAAACATACCTTCCAGTATTGTGGCTCCCAGAATCGTAATCGGGAATGGAACACATGCATGTCCGACGTAAAATGACGAGACGAATCGAATGCCGCAAGCAGAATTCAAATCCGAGGCTCCGTTCGTTTGAAATCGCTCCTACAGCCCAAAACATATTCTCCAGTATTGTGGCTCCCACAATCATAATAGCGAATGAAACGAATGCATTTCCGACGTAAAATGACGAGAGGAATCGAATGCCGCAAGCAGAATTCAAACCCGAGGCTCCGTTCGTTTGAAATCGCTCCTATAGCCAAAACCATATTCTCCAGTATTCTGGCTCCCCGAATCGTAATCGGGAACGGAACACATGAATTTCCGACGTAAAATGACGTGGGGAATCGAATGCCGCAAGCAGAATTCAAATCCGAGGCTCCGTTCGTTTGAAATCGCTCCTATAGCCGAAAACATATTCTCCAGTATTCTGGGTCCCAGAATCGTAATCGGGAATGGAACACATGCATTTCCGACGTAAAATGACGAGACGAATCGAATGCCGCAAGCAGAATTCAAATCCGAGGCACTGTTCGCCTGAAAATCGCTGCTATATCCAAAACATACCTTCCAGTATTCTGCCTCCCAGAATCGTAATCGGGAATGGAACACATGCATTTCCGACGTAAAATGACGTGGGGAATCGAATGCCGCAAGCAGAATTCAAATCCGAGGCTCCGTTCGTTTGAAATCGCCCCTATAGCCGAAAACATATTCTGCAGTATTCTGGCTCCCCGAAACGTAATCGGGAACGGAACACATGCATTTCCGACGTAAAATGACGAGAGGAATCGAATGCCGCAAGCAGAATTCAAATCCGAGGCTCCGTTCGCCTGAAAATCGCTCCTAAACCCAAAACATATCTTCCAGTATTCTGGCTCCCAGAATCGCAATCCGGAACGGAATACATGCATTTCCGATGTAAAATGACGAGGGGAATCGAATGCCGCAAGCAGAATTCAAATCCGAGGCTCCGTTCGTTTGAAATCGCTGCTATATCCAAAAACATATTCTCCAGTATTCTGGTTCCCAGAATCGCAATCCGGAATGGAACACATGCATTTCCGACGTAAAATGACGAGGGGAATCGAATGCCGCAAGCAGAATTCAAATCCGAGGCACTGTTCGCCTGAAAATCGCTGCTATATCCAAAACATACCTTCCAGTATTCTGGCTCCCAGAATCGTAATCGGGAATGGAACACATGCATTTCCGACGTAAAATGACGAGAGGAATCGAATGCCGCAAGCAGAATTCAAATCCGAGTCTCCGTTCGTTTGAAATCGCTCCTATAGCCAAAAACATATTCTCCAGTATTCTGGGTCCCAGAATCGTAATCAGGAATGGAACACATGCATTTCCGACGTAAAATGACGAGCTGAATCGAATGCCGCAAGCAGAATTCAAATCCGAGGCTCCGTTCGCCTGAAAGTCGCTCCAAAATCCAAAACTTATCTTCCAGTATTCTGGCTCCCAGAATCGCAATCCGGAACGGAATACATGCATTTCCGATGTAAAATGACGAGGGGAATCGAATGCCGCAAGCAGAACTCAAATCCGAGGCTCCGTTCGTTTGAAATCGCTCCTATAGCCAAAACCATATTCTCCAGTATTCTGGCTCCCCGAATCGTAATCGGGAACGGAACACATGAATTTCCGACGTAAAATGACGTAGGGAATCGAATGCCGCAAGCAGAATTCAAATCCGAGGCTCCGTTCGTTTGAAATCGCTCCTATAGCCGAAAACATATTCTCCAGTATTCTGGGTCCCAGAATCGTAATCGGGAATGGAACACATGCATTTCCGACGTAAAATGACGAGACGAATCGAATGCCGCAAGCAGAATTCAAATCCGAGGCACTGTTCGCCTGAAAATCGCTGCTATATCCAAAACATACCTTCCAGTATTCTGGCTCCCAGAATCGTAATCGGGAATGGAACACATGCATTTCCGACGTAAAATGACGAGACGAATTGAATGCCGCAAGCAGAATTCAAATCCGAGGCTCCGTTCGTTTGAAATCGCTCCTAGAGCTAAAAACATATTCTCCAGTATTCTGGCTCCCCGAATGGTAATCGGGAACGGAACACATGCATTTCCAACGTAAAATGACGAGACGAATCGAATGCCGCCAGCAGAATTCAAATCCGAGGCTCCGTTCGTTTGAAATCGCTCCTATATCGACAACCTATCTTCCAGTATTCTGGGTCCCAGAATCGTAATCGGGAACGGAACACATGCATTTCCGACGTAAAATGACGAGACGAACCGAATGCCGCAAGCAGAATTCAAATCCGAGGCTCCGTTCGCCTGAAAATCGCTCCAAAATCCAAAACTTATCTTCCAGTATTCTGGCTCCCAGAATCGCAATCCGGAACGGAATACATGCATTTCCGATGTAAAATGACGATGGGAATCGAATGCCGCAAGCAGAACTCAAATCCGAGGCTCCGTTCGTTTGAAATCGCTCCTATAGCCAAAATCATATTCTCCAGTATTGTGGCTCCCAGAATCGTAATCGGGAACGGAACACATGCATTTCCGACGTAAAATGACGAGGGGAATCGAATGCCCCAAGCAGAATTCAAATCCGATGCTCCGTTCGTTTGAAATCGCTCCTATAGCCAAAAACATATTCTCCAGTATTCTGGGTCCCAGAATCGTTATCGGAAATGGAACACATGCATCTGCGACGTAAAATGACGACAGGAACCGAATGCCGCAAGCAGAATTCAAATCCGAGGCTCCGTTCGTTTGAAATCGCTCCTATAGCCAAAAACATATTCTTCAGTATTGTGGCTCCCAGAATCATAACAGCGAATGGAACACATGCATTTCCGACGTAAAATGACGAGAGGAATCGAATGCCGCAAGCAGAATTCAAATCCGAGGCACTGTTCGCCTGAAAATCGCTGCTATATCCAAAACATACCTTCCAGTATTCTGGCTCCCAGAATCGCAATCGATAATGGAACACATGCATTTCCGACGTAAAATGACGAGAGGAATCGAACGCCGCGAGCAGAATTCAAATCCGAGACTTCGTCCGTCTGAAAATCGCTCGTAAATCCAAAACCTATCTCCCAGCATTCTGGCTCCCAGAATCGTAATCGGGAATGGAACACATGCATTTCCGACGTAAAATGACGAGACGAATTGAATGCCGCAAGCAGAATTCAAATCCGAGGCACTGTACGCCTGAAAATCGCTGCTATATCCAAAACATACCTTCCAGTATTCTGGCTCCCAGAATCGTAATCGGGAATGGAACACATGCATTTCCGACGTAAAATGACGAGACGAATCGAATGCCGCAAGCAGAATTCAAATCCGAGGCACCGTTCCCCTGAAAATCGCTGCTATATCCAAAAACATACCTTCCAATATTCTGGCTCCCGGAATCGTAATCGGGAACGGAACACATGCATTTCCGACGTAAAATGACGAGGGGGATCGAATGGCGCCAGCAGAATTCAAATCCGAGGCACCGTTCGCCTGAAAATCGCTGCTATATCCAAAACCTACATTCCAGTATTCTGGCTCCCAGAATCGTAATCGGGAATGGAACACATGCATTTCCGACGTAAAATGACGAGGGGAATCGAATGCCGCAAGCAGAATTCAAATCCGATGCTCCGTTCGTTTGAAACCCCTCCTATTGCCAAAAACATATTCTCCAGTATTCTGGGTCCCAGAATCGCAATCCGGAATGGAACACATGCATTTCCGACGTAAAATGACGAGAGGAATCGAATGCCGCAAGCAGAATTCAAATCCGAGGCACTGTTCGCCTGAAAATCGCTGCTATATCCAAAACATACCTTCCAGTATTCTGGCTCCCAGAATCGCAATCGATAATGGAACACATGCATTTCCGACGTAAAATGACGAGGGGGATCGAATGGCGCCAGCAGAATTCAAATCCGAGGCACCGTTCGCCTGAAAATCGCTGCTATATCCAAAACCTACCTTCCAGTATTCTGGCTCCCGGAATCGTAATCGGGAACGGAATACATGCATTTCCGACGTAAAATGACGAGGGGGATCGAATGGCGCCAGCAGAATTCAAATCCGAGGCACCGTTCGCCTGAAAATCGCTGCTATATCCAAAACCTACCTTCCAGTATTCTGGCTCCCGGAATCGTAATCGGGAATGGAACACATGCATTTCCGACGTAAAATGACGAGAGGAATCGAACGCCGCAAGCAGAATTCAAATCCGAATCACCGTTCGCCTGAAAATCGCTCCAAAATCCAAAACCTACCTTCCAGTATTCTGGCTCCCGGAATCGTAATCGGGAACGGAACACATGCATTTCCGACGTAAAATGACGAGGGGGATCGAATGGCGCCAGCAGAATTCAAATCCGAGGCACCGTTCGCCTGAAAATCGCTGCTATATCCAAAACCTACATTCCAGTATTCTGGCTCCCAGAATCGTAATCGGGAATGGAACACATGCATTTCCGACGTAAAATGACGAGGGGAATCGAATGCCGCAAGCAGAATTCAAATCCGATGCTCCGTTCGTTTGAAACCCCTCCTATTGCCAAAAACATATTCTCCAGTATTCTGGGTCCCAGAATCGCAATCCGGAATGGAACACATGCATTTCCGACGTAAAATGACGAGACGAATCGAATGCCGCAAGCAGAATTCAAACCCGAGGCTCCGTTCGTTTGAAATCGCTCCTATAGCCAAAACCATATTCTCCAGTATTCTGGCTCCCCGAATCGTAATCGGGAACGGAACACATGAATTTCCGACGTAAAATGACGTGGGGAATCGAATGCCGCAAGCAGAATTCAAATCCGAGGCTCCGTTCGTTTGAAATCGCTCCTATAGCCGAAAACATATTCTCCAGTATTCTGGGTCCCAGAATCGTAATCGGGAATGGAACACATGCATTTCCGACGTAAAATGACGAGACGAATCGAATGCCGCAAGCAGAATTCAAATCCGAGGCACTGTTCGCCTGAAAATCGCTGCTATATCCAAAACATACCTTCCAGTATTCTGCCTCCCAGAATCGTAATCGGGAATGGAACACATGCATTTCCGACGTAAAATGACGTGGGGAATCGAATGCCGCAAGCAGAATTCAAATCCGAGGCTCCGTTCGTTTGAAATCGCCCCTATAGCCGAAAACATATTCTGCAGTATTCTGGCTCCCCGAAACGTAATCGGGAACGGAACACATGCATTTCCGACGTAAAATGACGAGAGGAATCGAATGCCGCAAGCAGAATTCAAATCCGAGGCTCCGTTCGCCTGAAAATCGCTCCTAAACCCAAAACTTATCTTCCAGTATTCTGGCTCCCAGAATCGCAATCCGGAACGGAATACATGCATTTCCGATGTAAAATGACGAGGGGAATCGAATGCCGCAAGCAGAATTCAAATCCGAGGCTCCGTTCGTTTGAAATCGCTCCTATATCCAAAAACATATTCTCCAGTATTCTGGTTCCCAGAATCGCAATCCGGAATGGAACACATGCATTTCCGACGTAAAATGACGAGGGGAATCGAATGCCGCAAGCAGAATTCAAATCCGAGGCACTGTTCGCCTGAAAATCGCTGCTATATCCAAAACATACCTTCCAGTAGTCTAGCTCCCAGAATCTTAATCAGGAATGGAACACATGCATTTCCGACGAAAAATGACGAGAGGAATCGAATGCCGCAAGCAGAATTCAAATCCGAGTCTCCGTTCGTTTGAAATCGCTCCTATAGCCAAAAACATATTCTCCAGTATTCTGGGTCCCAGAATCGTAATCGGGAATGGAACACATGCATTTCCGACGTAAAATGACGAGAGGAATCGAATGCCGCAAGCAGAATTCAAATCCGAGGCTCCGTTCGCCTGAAAGTCGCTCCAAAATCCAAAACTTATCTTCCAGTATTCTGGCTCCCAGAATCGCAATCCGGAACGGAATACATGCATTTCCGATGTAAAATGACGAGGGGAATCGAATGCCGCAAGCAGAACTCAAATCCGAGGCTCCGTTCGTTTGAAATCGCTCCTATAGCCAAAACCATATTCTCCAGTATTCTGGCTCCCCGAATCGTAATCGGGAACGGAACACATGAATTTCCGACGTAAAATGACGTAGGGAATCGAATGCCGCAAGCAGAATTCAAATCCGAGGCTCCGTTCGTTTGAAATCGCTCCTATAGCCGAAAACATATTCTCCAGTATTCTGGGTCCCAGAATCGTAATCGGGAATGGAACACATGCATTTCCGACGTAAAATGACGAGACGAATCGAATGCCGCAAGCAGAATTCAAATCCGAGGCACTGTTCGCCTGAAAATCGCTGCTATATCCAAAACATACCTTCCAGTATTCTGGCTCCCAGAATCGTAATCGGGAATGGAACACATGCATTTCCGACGTAAAATGACGAGACGAATTGAATGCCGCAAGCAGAATTCAAATCCGAGGCTCCGTTCGTTTGAAATCGCTCCTAGAGCTAAAAACATATTCTCCAGTATTCTGGCTCCCCGAATGGTAATCGGGAACGGAACACATGCATTTCCAACGTAAAATGACGAGACGAATCGAATGCCGCCAGCAGAATTCAAATCCGAGGCTCCGTTCGTTTGAAATCGCTCCTATATCGACAACCTATCTTCCAGTATTCTGGGTCCCAGAATCGTAATCGGGAACGGAACACATGCATTTCCGACGTAAAATGACGAGACGAACCGAATGCCGCAAGCAGAATTCAAATCCGAGGCTCCGTTCGCCTGAAAATCGCTCCAAAATCCAAAACTTATCTTCCAGTATTCTGGCTCCCAGAATCGCAATCCGGAACGGAATACATGCATTTCCGATGTAAAATGACGATGGGAATCGAATGCCGCAAGCAGAACTCAAATCCGAGGCTCCGTTCGTTTGAAATCGCTCCTATAGCCAAAATCATATTCTCCAGTATTGTGGCTCCCAGAATCGTAATCGGGAACGGAACACATGCATTTCCGACGTAAAATGACGAGGGGAATCGAATGCCCCAAGCAGAATTCAAATCCGATGCTCCGTTCGTTTGAAATCGCTCCTATAGCCAAAAACATATTCTCCAGTATTCTGGGTCCCAGAATCGTTATCGGAAATGGAACACATGCATCTGCGACGTAAAATGACGACAGGAACCGAATGCCGCAAGCAGAATTCAAATCCGAGGCTCCGTTCGTTTGAAATCGCTCCTATAGCCAAAAACATATTCTTCAGTATTGTGGCTCCCAGAATCATAACAGCGAATGGAACACATGCATTTCCGACGTAAAATGACGAGAGGAATCGAATGCCGCAAGCAGAATTCAAATCCGAGGCACTGTTCGCCTGAAAATCGCTGCTATATCCAAAACATACCTTCCAGTATTCTGGCTCCCAGAATCGCAATCGATAATGGAACACATGCATTTCCGACGTAAAATGACGAGAGGAATCGAACGCCGCGAGCAGAATTCAAATCCGAGACTTCGTCCGTCTGAAAATCGCTCGTAAATCCAAAACCTATCTCCCAGCATTCTGGCTCCCAGAATCGTAATCGGGAATGGAACACATGCATTTCCGACGTAAAATGACGAGACGAATTGAATGCCGCAAGCAGAATTCAAATCCGAGGCACTGTACGCCTGAAAATCGCTGCTATATCCAAAAACATACCTTCCAATATTCTGGCTCCCGGAATCGTAATCGGGAACGGAACACATGCATTTCCGACGTAAAATGACGAGGGGGATCGAATGGCGCCAGCAGAATTCAAATCCGAGGCACCGTTCGCCTGAAAATCGCTGCTATATCCAAAACCTACATTCCAGTATTCTGGCTCCCAGAATCGTAATCGGGAATGGAACACATGCATTTCCGACGTAAAATGACGAGGGGAATCGAATGCCGCAAGCAGAATTCAAATCCGATGCTCCGTTCGTTTGAAACCCCTCCTATTGCCAAAAACATATTCTCCAGTATTCTGGGTCCCAGAATCGCAATCCGGAATGGAACACATGCATTTCCGACGTAAAATGACGAGAGGAATCGAATGCCGCAAGCAGAATTCAAATCCGAGGCACTGTTCGCCTGAAAATCGCTGCTATATCCAAAACATACCTTCCAGTATTCTGGCTCCCAGAATCGCAATCGATAATGGAACACATGCATTTCCGACGTAAAATGACGAGGGGGATCGAATGGCGCCAGCAGAATTCAAATCCGAGGCACCGTTCGCCTGAAAATCGCTGCTATATCCAAAACCTACCTTCCAGTATTCTGGCTCCCGGAATCGTAATCGGGAACGGAATACATGCATTTCCGACGTAAAATGACGAGGGGGATCGAATGGCGCCAGCAGAATTCAAATCCGAGGCACCGTTCGCCTGAAAATCGCTGCTATATCCAAAACCTACCTTCCAGTATTCTGGCTCCCAGAATCGTAATCGGGAATGGAACACATGCATTTCCGACGTAAAATGACGAGAGGAATCGAATGCCGCAAGCAGAATTCAAATCCGAATCACCGTTCGCCTGAAAATCGCTCCAAAATCCAAAACCTACCTTCCAGTATTCTGGCTCCCGGAATCGTAATCGGGAACGGAACACATGCATTTCCGACGTAAAATGACGAGGGGGATCGAATGGCGCCAGCAGAATTCAAATCCGAGGCACCGTTCGCCTGAAAATCGCTGCTATATCCAAAACCTACATTCCAGTATTCTGGCTCCCAGAATCGTAATCGGGAATGGAACACATGCATTTCCGACGTAAAATGACGAGGGGAATCGAATGCCGCAAGCAGAATTCAAATCCGATGCTCCGTTCGTTTGAAACCCCTCCTATTGCCAAAAACATATTCTCCAGTATTCTGGGTCCCAGAATCGTAATCCGGAATGGAACACATGCATTTCCGACGTAAAATGACGAGACGAATCGAATGCCGCAAGCAGAATTCAAATCCGAGGCTCCGTTCGTTTGAAATCGTTCCTATAGCCAAAAACATATCCTCCAGTATTCTGGGTCCCAGAATCGTAATCGGGAATGGAACACATGCATTTCCGACGCAAAATGACCAGAGGAATCGAATGCCGCAAGCAGAATTCAAATCCGAGGCACTGTTCGCCTGAAAATCGCTCCTATATCCACAACCTACCTTCCAGTATTCTGGCTCCCAGAATCGTAATCGGGAATGGAACACATGCATTTCCGACGTAAAATGACGAGGGGAATCGAATGCCGCAAGCAGAATTCAAATCCGAGGCTCCGTTCGTTTGAAACCCCTCCTATTGCCAAAAACATATTCTCCAGTATTCTGGGTCCCAGAATCGCAATCCGGAATGGAACACATGCATTTCCGACGTAAAATGACGAGGGGAATCGAATGCCGTAAGCAGAATTCAAATCCGAGGCTCCGTTCGTTTGAAATCGCTCCTATAGCCAAAAACATATTCTCCAGTATTCTTGGTCCCAGAATCGTAATCGGGAACGGAACACATGCATTTCCGACGTAAAATGACGAGGCGGGTCGAATAGCGCCAGCAGAATTCAAATCCGAGGCACCGTTCGCCTGAAAATCGCTGCTATATCCAAAACCTACCTTCCAGTATTCTGGCTCCCGGAATCGTAATATGGAACGGAACACATGCATTTCCGACGTAAAATGACGAGAGGAATCGAACGCCGCAAGCAGAATTCAAATCCGAATCACCGTTCGCCTGAAAATCGCTCCAAAATCCAAAACCTACCTTCCAGTATGCTGGCTCCCAGAATCGTAATCGGGAACGGAACACATGCATTTCCGACGTAAAATGACGAGGGGAATCGAATGCCGCAAGCAGAATTCAAATCCGATGCTCCGTTCGTTTGAAACCCCTCCTATTGCCAAAAACATATTCTCCAGTATTCTGGCTCCCGGAATCGTAATCGGGAACGGAACACATGCATTTCCGACGTAAAATGACGAGGGGGGTCGAATGGCGCCAGCAGAATTCAAATCCGAGGCACCGTTCGCCTGAAAATCGCTGCTATATCCAAAACCTACCTTCCAGTATTCTGGCTCCCGGAATCGTAATCGGTAATGGAACACATGCATTTCCGACGTAAAATGACGAGGGGAATCGAATGCCGCAAGCAGAATTCAAATACGAGGCACTGTTCGCCTGAAAATCGCTCCTATATCCACAACCTACCTTCCAGTATTCTGGCTCCCAGAATCGTAATCGGGAATGGAACACATGCATTTCCGACGTAAAATGACGAGGGGAATCGAATGCCGTAAGCAGAATTCAAATCCGAGGCTCCGTTCGTTTGAAATCGCTCCTATAGCCAAAAACATATTCTCCAGTATTCTGGCTCCCGGAATCGTAATCGGGAACGGAACACATGCATTTCCGACGTAAAATGACGAGGGGGATCGAATGGCGCCAGCAGAATTCAAATCCGAGGCACCGTTCGCCTGAAAATCGCTGCTATATCCAAAACCTACCTTCCAGTATTCTGGCTCCCGGAATCGTAATCGGGAACGGAATACATGCATTTCCGACGTAAAATGACGAGGGGGATCGAATGGCGCCAGCAGAATTCAAATCCGAGGCACCGTTCGCCTGAAAATCGCTGCTATATCCAAAACCTACCTTCCAGTATTCTGGCTCCCGGAATCGTAATCGGGAATGGAACACATGCATTTCCGACGTAAAATGACGAGAGGAATCGAACGCCGCAAGCAGAATTCAAATCCGAATCACCGTTCGCCTGAAAATCGCTGCAAAATCCAAAACCTACCTTCCAGTATTCTGGCTCCCGGAATCGTAATCGGGAAGGGAACACATGCATTTCCGAC
Organism: Ectemnius lituratus; assembly: GCA_910593735.2. Lineage (NCBI taxonomy): Eukaryota > Metazoa > Arthropoda > Insecta > Hymenoptera > Crabronidae > Ectemnius > Ectemnius lituratus. The sequence goes on from OU343043.1 coordinate 2,188,799, forward strand.
GTAAAATGACGAGGGGGATCGAATGGCGCCAGCAGAATTCAAATCCGAGGCACCGTTCGCCTGAAAATCGCTGCTATATCCAAAACCTACATTCCAGTATTCTGGCTCCCGGAATCGTAATCGGGAACGGAACACATGCATTTCCGACGTAAAATGACGAGGGGGATCGAATGGCGCCAGCAGAATTCAAATCCGAGGCACCGTTCGTTTGAAATCGTTCCTATAGCCAAAAACATATTCTCCAGTATTCTGGGTCCCAGAATCGTAATCGGGAATGGAACACATGCATTTCCGACGCAAAATGACGAGGGGAATCGAATGCCGCAAGCAGAATTCAAATCCGAGGCACTGTTCGCCTGAAAATCGCTCCTATATCCACAACCTACCTTCCAGTATTCTGGCTCCCAGAATCGTAATCGGGAATGGAACACATGCATTTCCGACGTAAAATGACGAGGGGAATCGAATGCCGCAAGCAGAATTCAAATCCGATGCTCCGTTCGTTTGGAACCCCTCCTATTGCCAAAAACATATTCTCCAGTATTCTGGGTCCCAGAATCGCAATCCGGAATGGAACACATGCATTTCCGACGTAAAATGACGAGGGGAATCGAATGCCGTAAGCAGAATTCAAATCCGAGGCTCCGTTCGTTTGAAATCGCTCCTATAGCCAAAAACATATTCTCCAGTATTCTTGGTCCCAGAATCGTAATCGGGAACGGAACACATGCATTTCCGACGTAAAATGACGAGGGGGGTCGAATAGCGCCAGCAGAATTCAAATCCGAGGCACCGTTCGCCTGAAAATCGCTGCTATATCCAAAACCTACCTTCCAGTATTCTGGCTCCCGGAATCGTAATCGGGAACGGAACACATGCATTTCCGACGTAAAATGACGAGAGGAATCGAACGCCGCAAGCAGAATTCAAATCCGAATCACCGTTCGCCTGAAAATCGCTCCAAAATCCAAAACCTACCTTCCAGTATTCTGGCTCCCGGAATCGTAATCGGGAAGGGAACACATGCATTTCCGACGTAAAATGACGAGGGGGATCGAATGGCGCCAGCAGAATTCAAATCCGAGGCTCCGTTCGCCTGAAAATCGCTGCTATATCCAAAACCTACATTCCAGTATTCTGGCTCCCGGAATCGTAATCGGGAACGGAACACATGCATTTCCGACGTAAAATGACGAGGGGGATCGAATGGCGCCAGCAGAATTCAAATCCGAGGCACCGTTCGTTTGAAATCGTTCCTATAGCCAAAAACATATTCTCCAGTATTCTGGGTCCCAGAATCGTAATCGGGAATGGAACACATGCATTTCCGACGCAAAATGACGAGGGGAATCGAATGCCGCAAGCAGAATTCAAATCCGAGGCACTGTTCGCCTGAAAATCGCTCCTATATCCACAACCTACCTTCCAGTATTCTGGCTCCCAGAATCGTAATCGGGAATGGAACACATGCATTTCCGACGTAAAATGACGAGGGGAATCGAATGCCGCAAGCAGAATTCAAATCCGATGCTCCGTTCGTTTGAAACCCCTCCTATTGCCAAAAACATATTCTCCAGTATTCTGGGTCCCAGAATCGCAATCCGGAATGGAACACATGCATTTCCGACGTAAAATGACGAGGGGAATCGAATGCCGTAAGCAGAATTCAAATCCGAGGCTCCGTTCGTTTGAAATCGCTCCTATAGCCAAAAACATATTCTCCAGTATTCTTGGTCCCAGAATCGTAATCGGGAACGGAACACATGCATTTCCGACGTAAAATGACGAGGGGGGTCGAATAGCGCCAGCAGAATTCAAATCCGAGGCACCGTTCGCCTGAAAATCGCTGCTATATCCAAAACCTACCTTCCAGTATTCTGGCTCCCGGAATCGTAATCGGGAACGGAACACATGCATTTCCGACGTAAAATGACGAGGGGAATCGAACGCCGCAAGCAGAATTCAAATCCGAATCACCGTTCGCCTGAAAATCGCTCCAAAATCCAAAACCTACCTTCCAGTATTCTGGCTCCCGGAATCGTAATCGGGAACGGAACACATGCATTTCCGACGTAAAATGACGAGGGGGATCGAATGGCGCCAGCAGAATTCAAATCCGAGGCACCGTTCGCCTGAAAATCGCTGCTATATCCAAAACCTACCTTCCAGTATTCTGGCTCCCGGAATCGTAATCGGGAACGGAACACATGCATTTCCGACGTAAAATGACGAGAGGAATCGAACGCCGCAAGCAGAATTCAAATCCGAATCACCGTTCGCCTGAAAATCGCTCCAAAATCCAAAACCTACCTTCCAGTATTCTGGGTCCCAGAATCGTAATCGGGAATGGAACACATGCATTTCCGACGCAAAATGACGAGGGGAATCGAATGCCGCAAGCAGAATTCAAATCCGAGGCACCGTTCGCCTGAAAATCGCTCCTATATCCACAACCTACCTTCCAGTATTCTGGCTCCCAGAATCGTAATCGGGAATGGAACACATGCATTTCCGACGTAAAATGACGAGGGGAATCGAATGCCGCAAGCAGAATTCAAATCCGATGCTCCGTTCGTTTGAAACCCCTCCTATTGCCAAAAACATATTCTCCAGTATTCTGGCTCCCGGAATCGTAATCGGGAACGGAACACATGCATTTCCGACGTAAAATGACGAGGGGGGTCGAATGGCGCCAGCAGAATTCAAATCCGAGGCACCGTTCGCCTGAAAATCGCTGCTATATCCAAAACCTACCTTCCAGTATTCTGGCTCCCGGAATCGTAATCGGTAATGGAACACATGCATTTCCGACGTAAAATGACGAGGGGAATCGAATGCCGCAAGCAGAATTCAAATACGAGGCACTGTTCGCCTGAAAATCGCTCCTATATCCACAACCTACCTTCCTGTATTCTGGCTCCCAGCATCGTAATCGGGAATGGAACACATGCATTTCCGACGCAAAATGACGGGAGGAATCGAATGCCGCAAGCAGAATTCAAACCCGAGGCTCCGTTCGTTTGAAATCGCCCCTATAGCCGAAAACATATTCTGCAGTATTCTGGCTCCCCGAAACGTAATCGGGAACGGAACACATGCATTTCCGACGTAAAATGACGAGACGAATCGAATGCCGCAAGCAGAATTCAAATCCGAGGCACTGTTCGCCTGAAAATCGCTGCTATATCCAAAACATACCTTCCAGTATTCTGCCTCCCAGAATCGTAATCGGGAATGGAACACATGCATTTCCGACGTAAAATGACGTGGGGAATCGAATGCCGCAAGCAGAATTCAAATCCGATGCTCCGTTCGTTTGAAACCCCTCCTATTGCCAAAAACATATTCTCCAGTATTCTGGCTCCCGGAATCGTAATCGGGAACGGAACACATGCATTTCCGACGTAAAATGACGAGGGGGGTCGAATGGCGCCAGCAGAATTCAAATCCGAGGCACCGTTCGCCTGAAAATCGCTGCTATATCCAAAACCTACCTTCCAGTATTCTGGCTCCCGGAATCGTAATCGGTAATGGAACACATGCATTTCCGACGTAAAATGACGAGGAGAATCGAATGCCGCAAGCAGAATTCAATTCCGAGGCTCCGTTCGTTTGAAATCGTTCCTATATCGACAACCTATCTTCCAGTATTCTGGCTCCCAGCATCGTAATCGGGAATGGAACACATGCATTTCCGACGCAAAATGACGGGAGGAATCGAATGCCGCAAGCAGAATTCAAACCCGAGGCTCCGTTCGTTTGAAATCGCTCCTATAGCCAAAACCATATTCTCCAGTATTCTGGCTCCCTGAATCGTAATCGGGAACGGAACACATGAATTTCCGACGTAAAATGACGTGGGGAATCGAATGCCGCAAGCAGAATTCAAATCCGAGGCTCCGTTCGTTTGAAATCGCTCCTATAGCCGAAAACATATTCTCCAGTATTCTGGGTCCCAGAATCGTAAACGGGAATGGAACACATGCATTTCCGACGTAAAATGACGAGACGAATCGAATGCCGCAAGCAGAATTCAAATCCGAGGCACTGTTCGCCTGAAAATCGCTGCTATATCCAAAACATACCTTCCAGTATTCTGCCTCCCAGAATCGTAATCGGGAATGGAACACATGCATTTCCGACGTAAAATGACGTGGGGAATCGAATGCCGCAAGCAGAATTCAAATCCGAGGCTCCGTTCGTTTGAAATCGCCCCTATAGCCGAAAACATATTCTGCAGTATTCTGGCTCCCCGAAACGTAATCGGGAACGGAACACATGCATTTCCGACGTAAAATGACGAGACGAATCGAATGCCGCAAGCAGAATTCAAATCCGAGGCTCCGTTCGCCTGAAAGTCGCTCCAAAATCCAAAACATATCTTCCAGTATTCTGGCTCCCAGAATCGCAATCCGGAACGGAATACATGCATTTCCGATGTAAAATGACGAGGGGAATCGAATGCCGCAAGCAGAACTCAAATCCGAGGCTCCGTTCGTTTGAAATCGCTCCTATAGCCAAAACCATATTCTCCAGTATTCTGGCTCCCCGAATCGTAATCGGGAACGGAACACATGAATTTCCGACGTAAAATGACGCAGGGAATCGAATGCCGCAAGCAGAATTCAAATCCGAGGCTCCGTTCGTTTGAAATCGCTCCTATAGGCAAAAACATATTCTCCAGTATTGTGGCTCCCAGAATCATAACAGCGAATGAAACACATGCATTTCCGACGTAAAATGACGAGACGAATCGAATGCCGCAAGCAGAATTCAAATCCGAGGCACTGTTCGCCTGAAAATCGCTGCTATATCCAAAACATACCTTCCAGTATTCTGCCTCCCAGAATCGTAATCGGGAATGGAACACATGCATTTCCGACGTAAAATGACGTGGGGAATCGAATGCCGCAAGCAGAATTCAAATCCGAGGCTCCGTTCGTTTGAAATCGCCCCTATAGCCGAAAACATATTCTGCAGTATTCTGGCTCCCCGAAACGTAATCGGGAACGGAACACATGCATTTCCGACGTAAAATGACGAGACGAATCGAATGCCGCAAGCAGAATTCAAATCCGAGGCTCCGTTCGCCTGAAAATCGCTCCAAAATCCAAAACTTATCTTCCAGTATTCTGGCTCCCAGAATCGCAATCCGGAACGGAATACATGCATTTCCGATGTAAAATGACGAGGGGAATCGAATGCCGCAAGCAGAATTCAAATCCGAGGCTCCGTTCGTTTGAAATCGCTGCTATATCCAAAAACATATTCTCCAGTATTCTGGGTCCCAGAATCGCAATCCGGAATGGAACACATGCATTTCCGACGTAAAATGACGAGGGGAATCGAATGCCGCAAGCAGAATTCAAATCCGAGGCACTGTTCGCCTGAAAATCGCTGCTATATCCAAAACATACCTTCCAGTATTGTGGCTCCCAGAATCGTAATCGGGAATGGAACACATGCATGTCCGACGTAAAATGACGAGACGAATCGAATGCCGCAAGCAGAATTCAAATCCGAGGCTCCGTTCGTTTGAAATCGCTCCTATAGCCCAAAACATATTCTCCAGTATTGTGGCTCCCACAATCATAATAGCGAATGAAACGAATGCATTTCCGACGTAAAATGACGAGAGGAATCGAATGCCGCAAGCAGAATTCAAACCCGAGGCTCCGTTCGTTTGAAATCGCTCCTATAGCCAAAACCATATTCTCCAGTATTCTGGCTCCCCGAATCGTAATCGGGAACGGAACACATGAATTTCCGACGTAAAATGACGTGGGGAATCGAATGCCGCAAGCAGAATTCAAATCCGAGGCTCCGTTCGTTTGAAATCGCTCCTATAGCCGAAAACATATTCTCCAGTATTCTGGGTCCCAGAATCGTAATCGGGAATGGAACACATGCATTTCCGACGTAAAATGACGAGACGAATCGAATGCCGCAAGCAGAATTCAAATCCGAGGCACTGTTCGCCTGAAAATCGCTGCTATATCCAAAACATACCTTCCAGTATTCTGCCTCCCAGAATCGTAATCGGGAATGGAACACATGCATTTCCGACGTAAAATGACGTGGGGAATCGAATGCCGCAAGCAGAATTCAAATCCGAGGCTCCGTTCGTTTGAAATCGCCCCTATAGCCAAAAACATATTCTGCAGTATTCTGGCTCCCCGAATCGTAATCGGGAACGGAACACATGCATTTCCGACGTAAAATGACGAGAGGAATCGAATGCCGCAAGCAGAATTCAAATCCGAGGCTCCGTTCGCCTGAAAATCGCTCCTAAACCCAAAACTTATCTTCCAGTATTCTGGCTCCCAGAATCGCAATCCGGAACGGAATACATGCATTTCCGATGTAAAATGACGAGGGGAATCGAATGCCGCAAGCAGAATTCAAATCCGAGGCTCCGTTCGTTTGAAATCGCTGCTATATCCAAAAACATATTCTCCAGTATTCTGGTTCCCAGAATCGCAATCAGGAATGGAACACATGCATTTCCGACGTAAAATGACGAGCGGAATCGAATGCCGCAAGCAGAATTCAAATCCGAGGCACTGTTCGCCTGAAAATCGCTGCTATATCCAAAACATACCTTCCAGTATTCTGGCTCCCAGAATCGTAATCGGGAATGGAACACATGCATTTCCGACGAAAAATGGCGAGAGGAATCGAATGCCGCAAGCAGAATTCAAACCCGAGTCTCCGTTCGTTTGAAATCGCTCCCATAACCAAAAACATATTCTCCAGTATTCTGGGTCCCAGAATCGTAATCGGGAATGGAACACATGCATTTCCGACGTAAAATGACGAGAGGAATCGAATGCCGCAAGCAGAATTCAAATCCGAGGCTCCGTTCGCCTGAAAGTCGCTCCAAAATCCAAAACTTATCTTCCAGTATTCTGGCTCCCAGAATCGCAATCCGGAACGGAATACATGCATTTCCGATGTAAAATGACGAGGGGAATCGAATGCCGCAAGCAGAATTCAAATCCGAGGCTCCGTTCGTTTGAAATCGCTCCTATAGCCAAAACCATATTCTCCAGTATTCTGGCTCCCCGAATCGTAATCGGGAACGGAACACATGAATTTCCGACGTAAAATGACGTAGGGAATCGAATGCCGCAAGCAGAATTCAAATCCGAGGCTCCGTTCGTTTGAAATCGCTCCTATAGCCGAAAACATATTCTCCAGTATTCTGGGTCCCAGAATCGTAATCGGGAATGGAACACATGCATTTCCGACGTAAAATGACGAGACGAATCGAATGCCGCAAGCAGAATTCAAATCCGAGGCACTGTTCGCCTGAAAATCGCTGCTATATCCAAAACATACCTTCCAGTATTCTGGCTCCCAGAATCGTAATCGGGAATGGAACACATGCATTTCCGACGTAAAATGACGAGACGAATTGAATGCCGCAAGCAGAATTCAAATCCGAGGCTCCGTTCGTTTGAAATCGCTCCTAGAGCTAAAAACATATTCTCCAGTATTCTGGCTCCCCGAATGGTAATCGGGAACGGAACACATGCATTTCCAACGTAAAATGACGAGACGAATCGAATGCCGCCAGCAGAATTCAAATCCGAGGCTCCGTTCGTTTGAAATCGCTCCTATATCGACAACCTATCTTCCAGTATTCTGGGTCCCAGAATCGTAATCGGGAACGGAACACATGCATTTCCGACGTAAAATGACGAGACGAACCGAATGCCGCAAGCAGAATTCAAATCCGAGGCTCCGTTCGCCTGAAAATCGCTCCAAAATCCAAAACTTATCTTCCAGTATTCTGGCTCCCAGAATCGCAATCCGGAACGGAATACATGCATTTCCGATGTAAAATGACGATGGGAATCGAATGCCGCAAGCAGAACTCAAATCCGAGGCTCCGTTCGTTTGAAATCGCTCCTATAGCCAAAATCATATTCTCCAGTATTGTGGCTCCCAGAATCGTAATCGGGAACGGAACACATGCATTTCCGACGTAAAATGACGAGGGGAATCGAATGCCCCAAGCAGAATTCAAATCCGATGCTCCGTTCGTTTGAAATCGCTCCTATAGCCAAAAACATATTCTCCAGTATTCTGGGTCCCAGAATCGTTATCGGAAATGGAACACATGCATCTGCGACGTAAAATGACGACAGGAACCGAATGCCGCAAGCAGAATTCAAATCCGAGGCTCCGTTCGTTTGAAATCGCTCCTATAGCCAAAAACATATTCTTCAGTATTGTGGCTCCCAGAATCATAACAGCGAATGGAACACATGCATTTCCGACGTAAAATGACGAGAGGAATCGAATGCCGCAAGCAGAATTCAAATCCGAGGCACTGTTCGCCTGAAAATCGCTGCTATATCCAAAACATACCTTCCAGTATTCTGGCTCCCAGAATCGCAATCGATAATGGAACACATGCATTTCCGACGTAAAATGACGAGAGGAATCGAACGCCGCGAGCAGAATTCAAATCCGAGACTTCGTCCGTCTGAAAATCGCTCGTAAATCCAAAACCTATCTCCCAGCATTCTGGCTCCCAGAATCGTAATCGGGAATGGAACACATGCATTTCCGACGTAAAATGACGAGACGAATTGAATGCCGCAAGCAGAATTCAAATCCGAGGCACTGTACGCCTGAAAATCGCTGCTATATCCAAAACATACCTTCCAGTATTCTGGCTCCCAGAATCGTAATCGGGAATGGAACACATGCATTTCCGACGTAAAATGACGAGACGAATCGAATGCCGCAAGCAGAATTCAAATCCGAGGCACCGTTCCCCTGAAAATCGCTGCTATATCCAAAAACATACCTTCCAATATTCTGGCTCCCAGAATCGTCATCGGGAATGGAACACATGCATTTCCAACGTAAAATGACGAGACGAATCGAATGCCGCAAGCAGAATTCAAATCCGAGGCTCCGTTCGCCTGAAAATCGCTCCAAAATCCAAAACTTATCTTCCAGTATTCTGGCTCCTAGAATCGCAATCCGGAACGGAATACATGCATTTCCGATGTAAAATGACGAGGGGAATCGAATGCCGCAAGCAGAACTCAAATCCGAGGCTCCGTTCGTTTGAAATCGCTCCTATAGCCAAAAACATATTCTCCAGTATTGTGGCTCCCAGAATCATAACAGCGAACGAAACACATGCTTTTCCGACGTAAAATGACGAGGGGAATCGAATGCCGCAAGCAGAATTCAAATCCGAGGCTCCGTTCGTTTGAAATCGCTCCTATATCGACAACCTATCTTCCAGTATTCTGGGTCCCAGAATCGTAATCGGGAACGGAACACATGCATTTCCGACGTAAAATGACGAGACGAATCGAATGCCGGAAGCAGAATTCAAATCCGAGGCTCCGTTCGCCTGAAAATCGCTCCAAAATCCAAAACTTATCTTCCAGTATTCTGGCTCCCAGAATCGCAATCCGGAACGGAATACATGCATTTCCGATGTAAAATGACGATGGGAATCGAATGCCGCAAGCAGAACTCAAATCCGAGGCTCCGTTCGTTTGAAATCGCTCCTATAGCCAAAATCATATTCTCCAGTATTGTGGCTCCCAGAATCATAAAAGCGAACGAAACACATGCTTTTCCGACGTAAAATGACGAGGGGAATCGAATTCCGCAAGCAGAGTTCAAATCCGAGGCTCCGTTCGTTTGAAATCGCTCCTATAGCCAAAAACATATTCTCCAGTATTGTGGCTCCCAGAATCATAACAGCGAACGAAACACATGCTTTTCCGACGTAAAATGACGAGGGGAATCGAATGCCGCAAGCAGAATTCAAATCCGAGGCTCCGTTCGTTTGAAATCGCTCCTATATCGACAACCTATCTTCCAGTATTCTGGGTCCCAGAATCGTAATCGGGAACGGAACACATGCATTTCCGACGTAAAATGACGAGACGAATTGAATGCCGCAAGCAGAATTCAAATCCGAGGCTCCGTTCGTTTGAAATCGCTCCTAGAGCTAAAAACATATTCTCCAGTATTCTGGCTCCCCGAATGGTAATCGGGAACGGAACACATGCATTTCCGACGTAAAATGACGAGACGAATCGAATGCCGCAAGCAGAATTCAAATCCGAGGCTCCGTTCGTTTGAAATCGCTCCTAGAGCTAAAAACATATTCTCCAGTATTCTGGCTACCCGAATGGTAATCGGGAACGGAACACATGCATTTCCAACGTAAAATGACGAGACGAATCGAATGCCGCCAGCAGAATTCAAATCCGAGGCTCCGTTCGCCTGAAAATCGCTCCAAAATCCAAAACTTATCTTCCAGTATTCTGGCTCCCAGAATCGCAATCCGGAACGGAATACATGCATTTCCGACGTAAAATGACGAGAGGAATCGAATGCCGCAAGCAGAATTCAAACCCGAGGCTCCGTTCGTTTGAAATCGCTCCTATAGCCAAAACCATATTCTCCAGTATTCTGGCTCCCCGAATCGTAATCGGGAACGGAACACATGAATTTCCGACGTAAAATGACGTGGGGAATCGAATGCCGCAAGCAGAATTCAAATCCGAGGCTCCGTTCGTTTGAAATCGCTCCTAGAGCTAAAAACATATTCTCCAGTATTCTGGCTACCCGAATGGTAATCGGGAACGGAACACATGCATTTCCAACGTAAAATGACGAGACGAATCGAATGCCGCCAGCAGAATTCAAATCCGAGGCTCCGTTCGCCTGAAAATCGCTCCAAAATCCAAAACTTATCTTCCAGTATTCTGGCTCCCAGAATCGCAATCCGGAACGGAATACATGCATTTCCGACGTAAAATGACGAGAGGAATCGAATGCCGCAAGCAGAATTCAAACCCGAGGCTCCGTTCGTTTGAAATCGCTCCTATAGCCAAAACCATATTCTCCAGTATTCTGGCTCCCCGAATCGTAATCGGGAACGGAACACATGAATTTCCGACGTAAAATGACGTGGGGAATCGAATGCCGCAAGCAGAATTCAAATCCGAGGCTCCGTTCGTTTGAAATCGCTCCTATAGCCGAAAACATATTCTCCAGTATTCTGGGTCCCAGAATCGTAATCGGGAATGGAACACATGCATTTCCGACGTAAAATGACGAGACGAATCGAATGCCGCAAGCAGAATTCAAATCCGAGGCACTGTTCGCCTGAAAATCGCTGCTATATCCAAAACATACCTTCCAGTATTCTGCCTCCCAGAATCGTAATCGGGAATGGAACACATGCATTTCCGACGTAAAATGACGTGGGGAATCGAATGCCGCAAGCAGAATTCAAATCCGAGGCTCCGTTCGTTTGAAATCGCCCCTATAGCCGAAAACATATTCTGCAGTATTCTGGCTCCCCGAAACGTAATCGGGAACGGGACACATGCATTTCCGACGTAAAATGACGAGACGAATCGAATGCCGCAAGCAGAATTCAAATCCGAGGCTCCGTTCGCCTGAAAATCGCTCCAAAATCCAAAACTTATCTTCCAGTATTCTGGCTCCCAGAATCGCAATCCGGAACGGAATACATGCATTTCCGATGTAAAATGACGAGGGGAATCGAATGCCGCAAGCAGAATTCAAATCCGAGGCTCCGTTCGTTTGAAATCGCTGCTATATCCAAAAACATATTCTCCAGTATTCTGGGTCCCAGAATCGCAATCCGGAATGGAACACATGCATTTCCGACGTAAAATGACGAGGGGAATCGAATGCCGCAAGCAGAATTCAAATCCGAGGCACTGTTCGCCTGAAAATCGCTGCTATATCCAAAACATACCTTCCAGTATTCTGGCTCCCAGAATCGTAATCGGGAATGGAACACATGCATTTCCGACGAAAAATGGCGAGAGGAATCGAATGCCGCAAGCAGAATTCAAACCCGAGTCTCCGTTCGTTTGAAATCGCTCCTATAGCCAAAAACATATTCTCCAGTATTCTGGGTCCCAGAATCGTAATCGGGAATGGAACACATGCATTTCCGACGTAAAATGACGAGACGAATCGAATGCCGCAAGCAGAATTCAAATCCGAGGCTCCGTTCGCCTGAAAGTCGCTCCAAAATCCAAAACTTATCTTCCAGTATTCTGGCTCCCAGAATCGCAATCCGGAACGGAATACATGCATTTCCGACGTAAAATGACGAGAGGAATCGAATGCCGCAAGCAGAATTCAAACCCGAGGCTCCGTTCGTTTGAAATCGCTCCTATAGCCAAAACCATATTCTCCAGTATTCTGGCTCCCCGAATCGTAATCGGGAACGGAACACATGAATTTCCGACGTAAAATGACGTGGGGAATCGAATGCCGCAAGCAGAATTCAAATCCGAGGCTCCGTTCGTTTGAAATCGCTCCTATAGCCGAAAACATATTCTCCAGTATTCTGGGTCCCAGAATCGTAATCGGGAATGGAACACATGCATTTCCGACGTAAAATGACGAGACGAATCGAATGCCGCAAGCAGAATTCAAATCCGAGGCACTGTTCGCCTGAAAATCGCTGCTATATCCAAAACATACCTTCCAGTATTCTGCCTCCCAGAATCGTAATCGGGAATGGAACACATGCATTTCCGACGTAAAATGACGTGGGGAATCGAATGCCGCAAGCAGAATTCAAATCCGAGGCTCCGTTCGTTTGAAATCGCCCCTATAGCCGAAAACATATTCTGCAGTATTCTGGCTCCCCGAAACGTAATCGGGAACGGAACACATGCATTTCCGACGTAAAATGACGAGACGAATCGAATGCCGCAAGCAGAATTCAAATCCGAGGCTCCGTTCGCCTGAAAATCGCTCCAAAATCCAAAACTTATCTTCCAGTATTCTGGCTCCCAGAATCGCAATCCGGAACGGAATACATGCATTTCCGATGTAAAATGACGAGGGGAATCGAATGCCGCAAGCAGAATTCAAATCCGAGGCTCCGTTCGTTTGAAATCGCTGCTATATCCAAAAACATATTCTCCAGTATTCTGGGTCCCAGAATCGCAATCCGGAATGGAACACATGCATTTCCGACGTAAAATGACGAGGGGAATCGAATGCCGCAAGCAGAATTCAAATCCGAGGCACTGTTCGCCTGAAAATCGCTGCTATATCCAAAACATACCTTCCAGTATTCTGGCTCCCAGAATCGTAATCGGGAATGGAACACATGCATTTCCGACGAAAAATGGCGAGAGGAATCGAATGCCGCAAGCAGAATTCAAACCCGAGTCTCCGTTCGTTTGAAATCGCTCCTATAGCCAAAAACATATTCTCCAGTATTCTGGGTCCCAGAATCGTAATCGGGAATGGAACACATGCATTTCCGACGTAAAATGACGAGACGAATCGAATGCCGCAAGCAGAATTCAAATCCGAGGCACTGTTCGCCTGAAAATCGCTGCTATATCCAAAACATACCTTCCAGTATTCTGCCTCCCAGAATCGTAATCGGGAATGGAACACATGCATTTCCGACGTAAAATGACGTGGGGAATCGAATGCCGCAAGCAGAATTCAAATCCGAGGCTCCGTTCGTTTGAAATCGCCCCTATAGCCGAAAACATATTCTGCAGTATTCTGGCTCCCCGAAACGTAATCGGGAACGGAACACATGCATTTCCGACGTAAAATGACGAGACGAATCGAATGCCGCAAGCAGAATTCAAATCCGAGGCTCCGTTCGCCTGAAAATCGCTCCAAAATCCAAAACTTATCTTCCAGTATTCTGGCTCCCAGAATCGCAATCCGGAACGGAATACATGCATTTCCGATGTAAAATGACGAGGGGAATCGAATGCCGCAAGCAGAATTCAAATCCGAGGCTCCGTTCGTTTGAAATCGCTGCTATATCCAAAAACATATTCTCCAGTATTCTGGGTCCCAGAATCGCAATCCGGAATGGAACACATGCATTTCCGACGTAAAATGACGAGGGGAATCGAATGCCGCAAGCAGAATTCAAATCCGAGGCACTGTTCGCCTGAAAATCGCTGCTATATCCAAAACATATCTTCCAGTATTCTGGCTCCCAGAATCTTAATCAGGAATGGAACACATGCATTTCCGACGAAAAATGACGAGAGGAATCGAATGCCGCAAGCAGAATTCAAACCCGAGTCTCCGTTCGTTTGAAATCGCTCCTATAGCCAAAAACCTATCCTCCAGTATTCTAGGTCCCAGAATCGTAATCAGGAATGGAACACATGCATTTCCGACGTAAAATGACGAGCTGAATCGAATGCCGCAAGCAGAATTCAAATCCGAGGCTCCGTTCGCCTGAAAGTCGCTCCAAAATCCAAAACTTATCTTCCAGTATTCTGGCTCCCAGAATCGCAATCCGGAACGGAATACATGCATTTCCGATGTAAAATGACGAGGGGAATCGAATGCCGCAAGCAGAACTCAAATCCGAGGCTCCGTTCGTTTGAAATCGCTCCTATAGCCAAAACCATATTCTCCAGTATTCTGGCTCCCCGAATCGTAATCGGGAACGGAACACATGAATTTCCGACGTAAAATGACGTAGGGAATCGAATGCCGCAAGCAGAATTCAAATCCGAGGCTCCGTTCGTTTGAAATCGCTCCTATAGCCGAAAACATATTCTCCAGTATTCTGGGTCCCAGAATCGTAATCGGGAATGGAACACATGCATTTCCGACGTAAAATGACGAGACGAATCGAATGCCGCAAGCAGAATTCAAATCCGAGGCACTGTTCGCCTGAAAATCGCTGCTATATCCAAAACATACCTTCCAGTATTCTGGCTCCCAGAATCGTAATCGGGAATGGAACACATGCATTTCCGACGTAAAATGACGAGACGAATTGAATGCCGCAAGCAGAATTCAAATCCGAGGCTCCGTTCGTTTGAAATCGCTCCTAGAGCTAAAAACATATTCTCCAGTATTCTGGCTCCCCGAATGGTAATCGGGAACGGAACACATGCATTTCCAACGTAAAATGACGAGACGAATCGAATGCCGCCAGCAGAATTCAAATCCGAGGCTCCGTTCGTTTGAAATCGCTCCTAGAGCTAAAAACATATTCTCCAGTATTCTGGCTCCCCGAATGGTAATCGGGAACGGAACACATGCATTTCCAACGTAAAATGACGAGACGAATCGAATGCCGCCAGCAGAATTCAAATCCGAGGCTCCGTTCGTTTGAAATCGCTCCTATATCGACAACCTATCTTCCAGTATTCTGGGTCCCAGAATCGTAATCGGGAACGGAACACATGCATTTCCGACGTAAAATGACGAGACGAACCGAATGCCGCAAGCAGAATTCAAATCCGAGGCTCCGTTCGCCTGAAAATCGCTCCAAAATCCAAAACTTATCTTCCAGTATTCTGGCTCCCAGAATCGCAATCCGGAATGGAACACATGCATTTCCGACGTAAAATGACGTGGGGAATCGAATGCCGCAAGCAGAATTCAAATCCGAGGCTCCGTTCGTTTGAAATCGCTCCTATAGCCGAAAACATATTCTCCATTATTCTGGCTCCCCGAAACGTAATCGGGAACGGAACACATGCATTTCCGACGTAAAATGACGAGGCGAATCGAATGCCGCAAGCAGAATTCAAATCCGAGGCTCCGTTCGCCTGAAAATCGCTCCAAAATCCAAAACTTATCTTCCAGTATTCTGGCTCCCAGAATCGCAATCCGGAACGGAATACATGCATTTCCGATGTAAAATGACGATGGGAATCGAATGCCGCAACCAGAACTCAAATCCAAGGCTCCGTTCGTTTGAAATCGCTCCTATAGCCAAAATCATATTCTCCAGTATTGTGGCTCCCAGAATCATAAAAGCGAACGAAACACATGCTTTTCCGACGTAAAATGACGAGGGGAATCGAATGCCGCGAGCAGAGTTCAAATCCGAGGCTCCGTTCGTTTGAAATCGCTCCTATAGCCAAAAACATATTCTCCAGTATTGTGGCTCCCAGAATCATAACAGCGAACGAAACACATGCTTTTCCGACGTAAAATGACGAGGGGAATCGAATGCCGCAAGCAGAGTTCAAATCCGAGGCTCCGTTCGTTTGAAATCGCTCCTATAGCCAAAAACATATTCTCCAGTATTCTGGCTCCCAGAATCGTAATCGGGAACGGAACACATGCATTTCCGACGTAAAATGACGAGGGGAATCGAATGCCCCAAGCAGAATTCAAATCCGATGCTCCGTTCGTTTGAAATCGCTCCTATAGCCAAAAACATATTCTCCAGTATTCTGGGTCCCAGAATCGTTATCGGAAATGGAACACATGCATCTGCGACGTAAAATGACGACAGGAACCGAATGCCGCAAGCAGAATTCAAATCCGAGGCTCCGTTCGTTTGAAATCGCTCCTATAGCCAAAAACATATTCTTCAGTATTGTGGCTCCCAGAATCATAACAGCGAATGGAACACATGCATTTCCGACGTAAAATGACGAGAGGAATCGAATGCCGCAAGCAGAATTCAAATCCGAGGCACTGTTCGCCTGAAAATCGCTGCTATATCCAAAACATACCTTCCAGTATTCTGGCTCCCAGAATCGCAATCGATAATGGAACACATGCATTTCCGACGTAAAATGACGAGAGGAATCGAACGCCGCGAGCAGAATTCAAATCCGAGACTTCGTCCGTCTGAAAATCGCTCGTAAATCCAAAACCTATCTCCCAGCATTCTGGCTCCCAGAATCGTAATCGGGAATGGAACACATGCATTTCCGACGTAAAATGACGAGACGAATTGAATGCCGCAAGCAGAATTCAAATCCGAGGCACTGTACGCCTGAAAATCGCTGCTATATCCAAAACATACCTTCCAGTATTCTGGCTCCCAGAATCGTAATCGGGAATGGAACACATGCATTTCCGACGTAAAATGACGAGACGAATCGAATGCCGCAAGCAGAATTCAAATCCGAGGCACCGTTCCCCTGAAAATCGCTGCTATATCCAAAAACATACCTTCCAATATTCTGGCTCCCAGAATCGTCATCGGGAATGGAACACATGCATTTCCGACGTAAAATGACGAGACGAATCGAATGCCGCAAGCAGAATTCAAATCCGAGGCACCGTTCGCCTGAAAATCGCTGCTATATCCAAAAACATATTCTCCAGTATTGTGGCTCCCAGAATCATAACAGCGAATGAAACACATGCATTTCCGTCGTAAAATGACGAGAGGAATCGAATGCCGCAAGCAGAATTCAAATCCGACTCTCCGTTCGTTTGAAATCGCTCCTATAGCCGAAAACATATTCTCCAGTATTCTGGCTCCCCGAATGGTAATCGGGAACGGAACACATGCATTTCCAACGTAAAATGACGAGACGAATCGAATGCCGCAAGCAGAATTCAAATCCGAGGCTCCGTTCGCCTGAAAATCGCTCCAAAATCCAAAACTTATCTTCCAGTATTCTGGCTCCTAGAATCGCAATCCGGAACGGAATACATGCATTTCCGATGTAAAATGACGAGGGGAATCGAATGCCGCAAGCAGAACTCAAATCCGAGGCTCCGTTCGTTTGAAATCGCTCCTATAGCCAAAATCATATTCTCCAGTATTGTGGCTCCCAGAATCATAAAAGCGAACGAAACACATGCTTTTCCGACGTAAAATGACGAGGGGAATCGAATGCCGCAAGCAGAGTTCAAATCCGAGGCTCCGTTCGTTTGAAATCGCTCCTATAGCCAAAAACATATTCTCCAGTATTGTGGCTCCCAGAATCATAACAGCGAACGAAACACATGCTTTTCCGACGTAAAATGACGAGGGGACTCGAATGCCGCAAGCAGAATTCAAATCCGAGGCTCCGTTCGTTTGAAATCGCTCCTATATCGACAACCTATCTTCCAGTATTCTGGGTCCCAGAATCGTAATCGGGAACGGAACACATGCATTTCCGACGTAAAATGACGAGACGAATTGAATGCCGCAAGCAGAATTCAAATCCGAGGCTCCGTTCGTTTGAAATCGCTCCTAGAGCTAAAAACATATTCTCCAGTATTCTGGCTCCCCGAATGGTAATCGGGAACGGAACACATGCATTTCCGACGTAAAATGACGAGACGAATCGAATGCCGCAAGCAGAATTCAAATCCGAGGCTCCGTTCGTTTGAAATCGCTCCTAGAGCTAAAAACATATTCTCCAGTATTCTGGCTCCCCGAATGGTAATCGGGAACGGAACACATGCATTTCCAACGTAAAATGACGAGACGAATCGAATGCCGCCAGCAGAATTCAAATCCGAGGCTCCGTTCGCCTGAAAATCGCTCCAAAATCCAAAACTTATCTTCCAGTATTCTGGCTCCCAGAATCGCAATCCGGAACGGAATACATGCATTTCCGATGTAAAATGACGAGGGGAATCGAATGCCGCAAGCAGAACTCAAATCCGAGGCTCCGTTCGTTTGAAATCGCTCCTATAGCCAAAAACATATTCTCCAGTATTGTGGCTCCCAGAATCATAACAGCGAACGAAACACATGCTTTTCCGATGTAAAATGACGAGGGGAATCGAATGCCGCAAGCAGAATTCAAATCCGAGGCTCCGTTCGTTTGAAATCGCTCCTATAGCCAAAAACATATTCTCCAGTATTGTGGCTCCCAGAATCATAATAGCGAATGAAACACATGCATTTCCGACGTAAAATGACGAGAGGAATCGAATACCGCAAGCAGAATTCAAATCCGAGGCACTGTTCGCCTGAAAATCGCTCGTAAATCCAAAACCTATCTTCCAGTATTCTGGCTCCCAGAATCGTAATCGGGAATCGAACACATGCATTTCCGACGTAAAATGACGAGACGAATCGAATGCCGCAAGCAGAATTCAAATCCAAGGCACTGTTCGCCTGAAAATCGCTGCTATATCCAAAACATACCTTCCAGTATTCTGGCTCCCAGAATCGTAATCGGGAATGGAACACATGCATTTCCGACGTAAAATGACGAGACGAATCGAATACCGCAAGCAGAATTCAAATCCGAGGCACTGTTCGCCTGAAAATCGCTCGTAAATCCAAAACCTATCTTCCAGTATTCTGGCTCCCAGAATCGTAATCGGGAATCGAACACATGCATTTCCGACGTAAAATGACGAGACGAATCGAATGCCGCAAGCAGAATTCAAATCCAAGGCACTGTTCGCCTGAAAATCGCTGCTATATCCAAAACATACCTTCCATTATTCTGGCTCCCAGAATCGCAATCCGGAACGGAATACATGCATTTCCGATGTAAAATGACGAGGGGAATCGAATGCCGCAAGCAGAACTCAAATCCGAGGCTCCGTTCGTTTGAAATCGCTCCTATAGCCAAAAACATATTCTCCAGTATTGTGGCTCCTAGAATCATAACAGCGAACGAAACACATGCTTTTCCGATGTAAAATGACGAGGGGAATCGAATGCCGCAAGCAGAATTCAAATCCGAGGCTCCGTTCGTTTGAAATTGCTCCTATAGCCAAAAACATACCTTCCAGTATTCTGGCTCCCAGAATCGCAATCGATAATGGAACACATGCATTTCCGACGTAAAATGACGAGACGAATCGAATGCTGCAAGCAGAATTCAAATCCGAGGCACTGTTCGCCTGAAAATCGCTGCTATATCCAAAACATACCTTTCAGTATTGTGGCTCCCAGAATCATAATAGCGAATGAAACACATGCATTTCCGACGTAAAATGACGAGACGAATTGAATGCCGCAAGCAGAATTCAAATCCGAGACTTCGTCCGTCTGAAAATCGCTCCTATAGCTAAAATCATATTCTCCAGTATTCTGGCTCCCCGAATGGTAATCGGGAACGGAACACATGCATTTCCGACGTAAAATGACGAGGGGAATCGAATGCCGCAAGCAGAATTCAAATCCGAGGCTCCGTTCGTTTGAAATCGCTCCTATAGCCAAAAACATATTCTCCAGTATTGTGGCTCCCAGAATCATAATAGCGAATGAAACACATGCATTTCCGACGTAAAATGAGGAGACGAATTGAATGCCGCAAGCAGAATTCAAATCCGAGACTTCGTCCGTCTGAAAATCGCTCCTATAGCTAAAATCATATTCTCCAGTATTCTGGCTCCCCGAATGGTAATCGGGAACGGAACACATGCATTTCCGACGTAAAATGACGAGACGAATCGAATGCCGCAAGCAGAATTCAAATCCGAGGCTCCGTTCGTTTGAAATCGCTCCTAGAGCTAAAAACATATTCTCCAGTATTCTGGCTCCCCGAATGGTAATCGGGAACGGAACACATGCATTTCCAACGTAAAATGACGAGACGAATCGAATGCCGCCAGCAGAATTCAAATCCGAGGCTCCGTTCGCCTGAAAATCGCTCCAAAATCCAAAACTTATCTTCCAGTATTCTGGCTCCCAGAATCGCAATCCGGAACGGAATACATGCATTTCCGATGTAAAATGACGATGGGAATCGAATGCCGCAAGCAGAACTCAAATCCGAGGCTCCGTTCGTTTGAAATCGCTCCTATAGCCAAAATCATATTCTCCAGTATTGTGGCTCCCAGAATCATAAAAGCGAACGAAACACATGCTTTTCCGACGTAAAATGACGAGGGGAATCGAATGCCGCGAGCAGAGTTCAAATCCGAGGCTCCGTTCGTTTGAAATCGCTCCTATAGCCAAAAACATATTCTCCAGTATTGTGGCTCCCAGAATCATAACAGCGAACGAAACACATGCTTTTCCGACGTAAAATGACGAGGGGAATCGAATGCCGCAAGCAGAGTTCAAATCCGAGGCTCCGTTCGTTTGAAATCGCTCCTATAGCCAAAAACATATTCTCCAGTATTCTGGCTCCCAGAATCGTAATCGGGAACGGAACACATGCATTTCCGACGTAAAATGACGAGGGGAATCGAATGCCCCAAGCAGAATTCAAATCCGATGCTCCGTTCGTTTGAAATCGCTCCTATAGCCAAAAACATAATCTCCAGTATTCTGGGTCCCAGAATCGTTATCGGAAATGGAACACATGCATCTGCGACGTAAAATGACGACAGGAACCGAATGCCGCAAGCAGAATTCAAATCCGAGGCTCCGTTCGTTTGAAATCGCTCCTATAGCCAAAAACATATTCTTCAGTATTGTGGCTCCCAGAATCATAACAGCGAATGGAACACATGCATTTCCGACGTAAAATGACGAGAGGAATCGAATGCCGCAAGCAGAATTCAAATCCGAGGCACTGTTCGCCTGAAAATCGCTGCTATATCCAAAACATACCTTCCAGTATTCTGGCTCCCAGAATCGCAATCGATAATGGAACACATGCATTTCCGACGTAAAATGACGAGAGGAATCGAACGCCGCGAGCAGAATTCAAATCCGAGACTTCGTCCGTCTGAAAATCGCTCGTAAATCCAAAACCTATCTCCCAGCATTCTGGCTCCCAGAATCGTAATCGGGAATGGAACACATGCATTTCCGACGTAAAATGACGAGACGAATTGAATGCCGCAAGCAGAATTCAAATCCGAGGCACTGTACGCCTGAAAATCGCTGCTATATCCAAAACATACCTTCCAGTATTCTGGCTCCCAGAATCGTAATCGGGAATGGAACACATGCATTTCCGACGTAAAATGACGAGACGAATCGAATGCCGCAAGCAGAATTCAAATCCGAGGCACCGTTCCCCTGAAAATCGCTGCTATATCCAAAAACATACCTTCCAATATTCTGGCTCCCAGAATCGTCATCGGGAATGGAACACATGCATTTCCGACGTAAAATGACGAGACGAATCGAATGCCGCAAGCAGAATTCAAATCCGAGGCACCGTTCGCCTGAAAATCGCTGCTATATCCAAAAACATATTCTCCAGTATTGTGGCTCCCAGAATCATAACAGCGAATGAAACACATGCATTTCCGTCGTAAAATGACGAGAGGAATCGAATGCCGCAAGCAGAATTCAAATCCGACTCTCCGTTCGTTTGAAATCGCTCCGATAGCCGAAAACATATTCTCCAGTATTCTGGCTCCCCGAATGGTAATCGGGAACGGAACACATGCATTTCCAACGTAAAATGACGAGACGAATCGAATGCCGCAAGCAGAATTCAAATCCGAGGCTCCGTTCGCCTGAAAATCGCTCCAAAATCCAAAACTTATCTTCCAGTATTCTGGCTCCTAGAATCGCAATCCGGAACGGAATACATGCATTTCCGATGTAAAATGACGAGGGGAATCGAATGCCGCAAGCAGAACTCAAATCCGAGGCTCCGTTCGTTTGAAATCGCTCCTATAGCCAAAAACATATTCTCCAGTATTGTGGCTCCCAGAATCATAACAGCGAACGAAACACATGCTTTTCCGACGTAAAATGACGAGGGGAATCGAATGCCGCAAGCAGAATTCAAATCCGAGGCTCCGTTCGTTTGAAATCGCTCCTATATCGACAACCTATCTTCCAGTATTCTGGGTCCCAGAATCGTAATCGGGAACGGAACACATGCATTTCCGACGTAAAATGACGAGACGAATCGAATGCCGCAAGCAGAATTCAAATCCGAGGCTCCGTTCGCCTGAAAATCGCTCCAAAATCCAAAACTTATCTTCCAGTATTCTGGCTCCCAGAATCGCAATCCGGAACGGAATACATGCATTTCCGATGTAAAATGACGATGGGAATCGAATGCCGCAAGCAGAACTCAAATCCGAGGCTCCGTTCGTTTGAAATCGCTCCTATAGCCAAAAACATATTCTCCAGTATTCTGGCTCCCCGAATGGTAATCGGGAACGGAACACATGCATTTCCAACGTAAAATGACGAGACGAATCGAATGCCGCCAGCAGAATTCAAATCCGAGGCTCCGTTCGTTTGAAATCGCTCCTATAGCCAAAAACATATTCTCCAGTATTGTGGCTCCCAGAATCATAAAAGCGAACGAAACACATGCTTTTCCGACGTAAAATGACGAGGGGAATCGAATGCCGCAAGCAGAGTTCAAATCCGAGGCTCCGTTCGTTTGAAATCGCTCCTAGAGCTAAAAACATATTCTCCAGTATTCTGGCTCCCCGAATGGTAATCGGGAACGGAACACATGCATTTCCAACGTAAAATGACGAGACGAATCGAATGCCGCCAGCAGAATTCAAATCCGAGGCTCCGTTCGCCTGAAAATCGCTCCAAAATCCAAAACTTATCTTCCAGTATTCTGGCTCCCAGAATCGCAATCCGGAACGGAATACATGCATTTCCGATGTAAAATGACGAGGGGAATCGAATGCCGCAAGCAGAACTCAAATCCGAGGCTCCGTTCGTTTGAAATCGCTCCTATAGCCAAAAACATATTCTCCAGTATTGTGGCTCCCAGAATCATAACAGCGAACGAAACACATGCTTTTCCGATGTAAAATGACGAGGGGAATCGAATGCCGCAAGCAGAATTCAAATCCGAGGCTCCGTTCGTTTGAAATCGCTCCTATAGCCAAAAACATATTCTCCAGTATTGTGGCTCCCAGAATCATAATAGCGAATGAAACACATGCATTTCCGACGTAAAATGATGAGAGGAATCGAATACCGCAAGCAGAATTCAAATCCGAGGCACTGTTCGCCTGAAAATCGCTCGTAAATCCAAAACCTATCTTCCAGTATTCTGGCTCCCAGAATCGTAATCGGGAATCGAACACATGCATTTCCGACGTAAAATGACGAGACGAATCGAATGCCGCAAGCAGAATTCAAATCCGAGGCTCCGTTCGCCTGAAAATCGCTCCAAAATCCAAAACTTATCTTCCAGTATTCTGGCTCCCAGAATCGCAATCCGGAACGGAATACATGCATTTCCGATGTAAAATGACGATGGGAATCGAATGCCGCAAGCAGAACTCAAATCCGAGGCTCCGTTCGTTTGAAATCGCTCCTAGAGCTAAAAACATATTCTCCAGTATTGTGGCTCCCAGAATCATAAAAGCGAACGAAACACATGCTTTTCCGACGTAAAATGACGAGGGGAATCGAATGCCGCAAGCAGAGTTCAAATCCGAGGCTCCGTTCGTTTGAAATCGCTCCTAGAGCTAAAAACATATTCTCCAGTATTCTGGCTCCCCGAATGGTAATCGGGAACGGAACACATGCATTTCCAACGTAAAATGACGAGACGAATCGAATGCCGCCAGCAGAATTCAAATCCGAGGCTCCGTTCGCCTGAAAATCGCTCCAAAATCCAAAACTTATCTTCCAGTATTCTGGCTCCCAGAATCGCAATCCGGAACGGAATACATGCATTTCCGATGTAAAATGACGAGGGGAATCGAATGCCGCAAGCAGAACTCAAATCCGAGGCTCCGTTCGTTTGAAATCGCTCCTATAGCCAAAAACATATTCTCCAGTATTGTGGCTCCCAGAATCATAACAGCGAACGAAACACATGCTTTTCCGATGTAAAATGACGAGGGGAATCGAATGCCGCAAGCAGAATTCAAATCCGAGGCTCCGTTCGTTTGAAATCGCTCCTATAGCCAAAAACATATTCTCCAGTATTGTGGCTCCCAGAATCATAATAGCGAATGAAACACATGCATTTCCGACGTAAAATGACGAGAGGAATCGAATACCGCAAGCAGAATTCAAATCCGAGGCACTGTTCGCCTGAAAATCGCTCGTAAATCCAAAACCTATCTTCCAGTATTCTGGCTCCCAGAATCGTAATCGGGAATCGAACACATGCATTTCCGACGTAAAATGACGAGACGAATCGAATGCCGCAAGCAGAATTCAAATCCGAGGCTCCGTTCGCCTGAAAATCGCTCCAAAATCCAAAACTTATCTTCCAGTATTCTGGCTCCTAGAATCGCAATCCGGAACGGAATACATGCATTTCCGATGTAAAATGACGAGGGGAATCGAATGCCGCAAGCAGAACTCAAATCCGAGGCTCCGTTCGTTTGAAATCGCTCCTATAGCCAAAAACATATTCTCCAGTATTGTGGCTCCCAGAATCATAACAGCGAACGAAACACATGCTTTTCCGACGTAAAATGACGAGGGGAATCGAATGCCGCAAGCAGAATTCAAATCCGAGGCTCCGTTCGTTTGAAATCGCTCCTATATCGACAACCTATCTTCCAGTATTCTGGGTCCCAGAATCGTAATCGGGAACGGAACACATGCATTTCCGACGTAAAATGACGAGAGGAATCGAATGCCGCAAGCAGAATTCAAATCCGAGGCTCCGTTCGCCTGAAAATCGCTCCAAAATCCAAAACTTATCTTCCAGTATTCTGGCTCCCAGAATCGCAATCCGGAACGGAATACATGCATTTCCGATGTAAAATGACGATGGGAATCGAATGCCGCAAGCAGAACTCAAATCCGAGGCTCCGTTCGTTTGAAATCGCTCCTAGAGCTAAAAACATATTCTCCAGTATTCTGGCTCCCCGAATGGTAATCGGGAACGGAACACATGCATTTCCGACGTAAAATGACGAGACGAATCGAATGCCGCCAGCAGAATTCAAATCCGAGGCTCCGTTCGTTTGAAATCGCTCCTATAGCCAAAAACATATTCTCCAGTATTGTGGCTCCCAGAATCATAAAAGCGAACGAAACACATGCTTTTCCGATGTAAAATGACGAGGGGAATCGAATGCCGCAAGCAGAGTTCAAATCCGAGGCTCCGTTCGTTTGAAATCGCTCCTATAGCCAAAAACATATTCTCCAGTATTGTGGCTCCCAGAATCATAACAGCGAACGAAACACATGCTTTTCCGACGTAAAATGACGAGGGGAATCGAATGCCGCAAGCAGAATTCAAATCCGAGGCTCCGTTCGTTTGAAATCGCTCCTATATCGACAACCTATCTTCCAGTATTCTGGGTCCCAGAATCGTAATCGGGAACGGAACACATGCATTTCCGACGTAAAATGACGAGACGAATCGAATGCCGCAAGCAGAATTCAAATCCGAGGCTCCGTTCGCCTGAAAATCGCTCCAAAATCCAAAACTTATCTTCCAGTATTCTGGCTCCCAGAATCGCAATCCGGAACGGAATACATGCATTTCCGATGTAAAATGACGATGGGAATCGAATGCCGCAAGCAGAACTCAAATCCGAGGCTCCGTTCGTTTGAAATCGCTCCTAGAGCTAAAAACATATTCTCCAGTATTCTGGCTCCCCGAATGGTAATCGGGAACGGAACACATGCATTTCCGACGTAAAATGACGAGACGAATCGAATGCCGCCAGCAGAATTCAAATCCGAGGCTCCGTTCGTTTGAAATCGCTCCTATAGCCAAAAACATATTCTCCAGTATTGTGGCTCCCAGAATCATAAAAGCGAACGAAACACATGCTTTTCCGACGTAAAATGACGAGGGGAATCGAATGCCGCAAGCAGAGTTCAAATCCGAGGCTCCGTTCGTTTGAAATCGCTCCTATAGCCAAAAACATATTCTCCAGTATTGTGGCTCCCAGAATCATAACAGCGAACGAAACACATGCTTTTCCGACGTAAAATGACGAGGGGAATCGAATGCCGCAAGCAGAATTCAAATCCGAGGCTCCGTTCGTTTGAAATCGCTCCTATATCGACAACCTATCTTCCAGTATTCTGGGTCCCAGAATCGTAATCGGGAACGGAACACATGCATTTCCGACGTAAAATGACGAGACGAATTGAATGCCGCAAGCAGAATTCAAATCCGAGGCTCCGTTCGTTTGAAATCGCTCCTAGAGCTAAAAACATATTCTCCAGTATTCTGGCTCCCCGAATGGTAATCGGGAACGGAACACATGCATTTCCAACGTAAAATGACGAGACGAATCGAATGCCGCCAGCAGAATTCAAATCCGAGGCTCCGTTCGCCTGAAAATCGCTCCAAAATCCAAAACTTATCTTCCAGTATTCTGGCTCCCAGAATCGCAATCCGGAACGGAATACATGCATTTCCGATGTAAAATGACGAGGGGAATCGAATGCCGCAAGCAGAACTCAAATCCGAGGCTCCGTTCGTTTGAAATCGCTCCTATAGCCAAAAACATATTCTCCAGTATTGTGGCTCCCAGAATCATAACAGCGAACGAAACACATGCTTTTCCGATGTAAAATGACGAGGGGAATCGAATGCCGCAAGCAGAATTCAAATCCGAGGCTCCGTTCGTTTGAAATCGCTCCTATAGCCAAAAACATATTCTCCAGTATTGTGGCTCCCAGAATCATAATAGCGAATGAAACACATGCATTTCCGACGTAAAATGACGAGAGGAATCGAATACCGCAAGCAGAATTCAAATCCGAGGCACTGTTCGCCTGAAAATCGCTCGTAAATCCAAAACCTATCTTCCAGTATTCTGGCTCCCAGAATCGTAATCGGGAATCGAACACATGCATTTCCGACGTAAAATGACGAGACGAATCGAATGCCGCAAGCAGAATTCAAATCCAAGGCACTGTTCGCCTGAAAATCGCTGCTATATCCAAAACATACCTTCCAGTATTCTGGCTCCCAGAATCGTAATCGGGAATGGAACACATGCATTTCCGACGTAAAATGACGAGACGAATCGAATACCGCAAGCAGAATTCAAATCCGAGGCACTGTTCGCCTGAAAATCGCTCGTAAATCCAAAACCTATCTTCCAGTATTCTGGCTCCCAGAATCGTAAACGGGAATCGAACACATGCATTTCCGACGTAAAATGACGAGACGAATCGAATGCCGCAAGCAGAATTCAAATTCAAGGCACTGTTCGCCTGAAAATCGCTGCTATATCCAAAACATACCTTCCATTATTCTGGCTCCCAGAATCGCAATCCGGAACGGAATACATGCATTTCCGATGTAAAATGACGAGGGGAATCGAATGCCGCAAGCAGAACTCAAATCCGAGGCTCCGTTCGTTTGAAATCGCTCCTATAGCCAAAAACATATTCTCCAGTATTGTGGCTCCTAGAATCATAACAGCGAACGAAACACATGCTTTTCCGATGTAAAATGACGAGGGGAATCGAATGCCGCAAGCAGAATTCAAATCCGAGGCTCCGTTCGTTTGAAATCGCTCCTATAGCCAAAAACATACCTTCCAGTATTCTGGCTCCCAGAATCGCAATCGATAATGGAACACATGCATTTCCGACGTAAAATGACGAGACGAATCGAATGCTGCAAGCAGAATTCAAATCCGAGGCACTGTTCGCCTGAAAATCGCTGCTATATCCAAAACATACCTTTCAGTATTGTGGCTCCCAGAATCATAATAGCGAATGAAACACATGCATTTCCGACGTAAAATGACGAGACGAATTGAATGCCGCAAGCAGAATTCAAATCCGAGACTTCGTCCGTCTGAAAATCGCTCCTATAGCTAAAATCATATTCTCCAGTATTCTGGCTCCCCGAATGGTAATCGGGAACGGAACACATGCATTTCCGACGTAAAATGACGAGACGAATCGAATGCCGCAAGCAGAATTCAAATCCGAGGCTCCGTTCGTTTGAAATCGCTCCTAGAGCTAAAAACATATTCTCCAGTATTCTGGCTCCCCGAATGGTAATCGGGAACGGAACACATGCATTTCCAACGTAAAATGACGAGACGAATCGAATGCCGCCAGCAGAATTCAAATCCGAGGCTCCGTTCGCCTGAAAATCGCTCCAAAATCCAAAACTTATCTTCCAGTATTCTGGCTCCCAGAATCGCAATCCGGAACGGAATACATGCATTTCCGATGTAAAATGACGAGGGGAATCGAATGCCGCAAGCAGAATTCAAATCCGACGCACTGTTCGCCTGAAAATCGCTGCTATATCCAAAACATACCTTCCAGTATTCTGGCTCCCAGAATCGTAATCGGGAATGGAACACATGCATTTCCGACGTAAAATGACGAGACGAATCGAATGCCGCAAGCAGAATTCAAATCCGAGGCACTGTTCGCCTGAAAATCGCTGCTATATCCAAAACATACCTTCCAGTATTCTGGCTCCCAGAATCGTAATCGGGAATGGAACACATGCATTTCCGACGTAAAATGACGAGACGAATCGATTGCCGCAAGCAGAATTCAAATCCGAGGCACCGTTCGCCTGAAAATCGCTGCTATATCCAAAAACATACCTTCCAGTATTCTGGCTCCCAGAATCGTAATCGGGAATGGAACACATGCATTTCCGACGTAAAATGACGAGACGAATCGAATGCCGCAAGCAGAATTCAAATCCGAGGCACTGTTCGCCTGAAAATCGCTGCTATATCCAAAACATGCCTTCCAGTATTCTGGCTCCCAGAATCGTAATCGGGAATGGAACACATGCATTTCCGACGTAAAATGACGAGACGAATCGAATGCCGCAAGCAGAATTCAAATCCGAGGCACTGTTCGCCTGAAAATCGCTGCTATATCCAAAACATACCTTCCAGTATTCTGGCTCCCAGAATCGTAATCGGGAATGGAACACATGCATTTCCGACGTAAAATGACGAGAGGAATCGAACGCCGCGAGCAGAATTCAAATCCGAGACTTCGTCCGTCTGAAAATCGCTCGTAAATCCAAAACCTATCTTCCAGCATTCTGGCTCCCAGAATCGTAATCGGGAATCGAACACATGCATTTCCGACGTAAAATGACGAGACGAATCGAATGCCGCAAGCAGAATTCAAATCCGAGGCACTGTTCGCCTGAAAATCGCTGCTATATCCAAAACATACCTTCCAGTATTCTGGCTCCCAGAATCGTAATCGGGAATGGAACACATGCATTTCCGACGTAAAATGACGAGACGAATCGAATGCCGCAAGCAGAATTCAAATCCGAGGCACTGTTCGCCTGAAAATCGCTGCTATATCCAAAACATACCTTCCAGTATTCTGGCTCCCAGAATCGTAATCGGGAATGGAACACATGCATTTCCGACGTAAAATGACGAGACGAATCGAATGCCGCAAGCAGAATTCAAATCCGAGGCACCGTTCGCCTGAAAATCGCTGCTATATCCAAAAACATACCTTCCAGTATTCTGGCTCCCAGAATCGTAATCGGGAATGGAACACATGCATTTCCGACGTAAAATGACGAGGGGAATCGAATGCCGCAAGCAGAATTCAAATCCGAGGCTCCGTTCGTTTGAAATCGCTGCTATATCCAAAAACATATTCTCCAGTATTCTGGCTCCCAGAATCGTAATCGGGAACGGAACACATGCATTTCCGACGTAAAATGACGAGGGGAATCGAATGCCCCAAGCAGAATTCAAATCCGAGGCTCCGTTCGTTTGAAATCGCTCCTATAGCCAAAAACATATTCTCCAGTATTGTGGCTCCCAGAATCATAATAGCGAATGAAACACATGCATTTCCGACGTAAAATGACGAGAGGAATCGAATGCCGCAAGCAGAATTCAAATCCGACGCACTGTTCGCCTGAAAATCGCTGCTATATCCAAAACATACCTTCCAGTATTCTGGCTCCCAGAATCGTAATCGGGAATGGAACACATGCATTTCCGACGTAAAATGACGAGACGAATCGAATGCCGCAAGCAGAATTCAAATCCGAGGCACTGTTCGCCTGAAAATCGCTGCTATATCCAAAACATACCTTCCAGTATTCTGGCTCCCAGAATCGTAATCGGGAATGGAACACATGCATTTCCGACGTAAAATGACGAGACGAATCGATTGCCGCAAGCAGAATTCAAATCCGAGGCACCGTTCGCCTGAAAATCGCTGCTATATCCAAAAACATACCTTCCAGTATTCTGGCTCCCAGAATCGTAATCGGGAATGGAACACATGCATTTCCGACGTAAAATGACGAGACGAATCGAATGCCGCAAGCAGAATTCAAATCCGAGGCACTGTTCGCCTGAAAATCGCTGCTATATCCAAAACATACCTTCCAGTATTCTGGCTCCCAGAATCGTAATCGGGAATGGAACACATGCATTTCCGACGTAAAATGACGAGAGGAATCGAACGCCGCGAGCAGAATTCAAATCCGAGACTTCGTCCGTCTGAAAATCGCTCGTAAATCCAAAACATATCTTCCAGCATTCTGGCTCCCAGAATCGTAATCGGGAATCGAACACATGCATTTCCGACGTAAAATGACGAGACGAATCGAATGCCGCAAGCAGAATTCAAATCCGAGGCACTGTTCGCCTGAAAATCGCTGCTATATCCAAAACATACCTTCCAGTATTCTGGCTCCCAGAATCGTAATCGGGAATGGAACACATGCATTTCCGACGTAAAATGACGAGACGAATCGAATGCCGCAAGCAGAATTCAAATCCGAGGCACTGTTCGCCTGAAAATCGCTGCTATATCCAAAACATACCTTCTAGTATTCTGGCTCCCAGAATCGTAATCGGGAATGGAACACATGCATTTCCGACGTAAAATGACGAGACGAATCGAATGCCGCAAGCAGAATTCAAATCCGAGGCACCGTTCGCCTGAAAATCGCTGCTATATCCAAAAACATACCTTCCAGTATTCTGGCTCCCAGAATCGTAATCGGGAATGGAACACATGCATTTCCGACGTAAAATGACGAGGGGAATCGAATGCCGCAAGCAGAATTCAAATCCGAGGCTCCGTTCGTTTGAAATCGCTGCTATATCCAAAAACATATTCTCCAGTATTCTGGCTCCCAGAATCGTAATCGGGAACGGAACACATGCATTTCCGACGTAAAATGACGAGACGAATCGAATGCCGCAAGCAGAATTCAAATCCGAGGCACCGTTCGCCTGAAAATTGCTGCTATATCCAAAAACATATTCTCCAGTATTCTGGCTTCCAGAATCGTAATCGGGAACGGAACACATGCATTTCCGACGTAAAATGACGAGGGGAATCGAATGCCGCAAGCAGAATTCAAATCCGAGGCTCCGTTCGTTTGAAATCGCTCCTATAGCCGAAAACATATTCTCCAGTATTGTGGCTCCCAGAATCATAATAGCGAATGAAACACATGCATTTCCGACGTAAAATGACGAGAGGAATCGAATACCGCAAGCAGAATTCAAATCCGAGGCACTGTTCGCCCGAAAATCGCTGCTATATCCAAAACATACCTTCCAGTATTCTGGCTCCCAGAATCGTAATCGGGAATGGAACACATGCATTTCCGACGTAAAATGACGAGACGAATCGAATGCCGCAAGCAGAATTCAAATCCGAGGCACTGTTCGCCTGAAAATCGCTGCTATATCCAAAACATACCTTCCAGTATTCTGGCTCCCAGAATCGCAATCCGGATTGGAACACATGCATTTCCGACGTAAAATGACGAGGGGAATCGAATGCCGCAAGCAGAATTCAAATCCGAGGCTCCGTTCGTTTGAAATCGCTGCTATATCAAAAACATATTCTCCAGTATTCTGGCTCCCAGAATCGTAATCGGGAACGGAACACATGCATTTCCGACGTAAAATGACGAGGGGAATCGAATGCCCCAAGCAGAATTCAAATCCGAGGCACTGTTCGCCCGAAAATCGCTGCTATATCCAAAACATACCTTCCAGTATTCTGGCTCCCAGAATCGCAATCGATAATGGAACACATGCATTTCCGACGTAAAATGACGAGGGGAATCGAATGCCGCAAGCAGAATTCAAATCCGAGGCTCCGTTCGTTTGAAATCGCTCCTATAGCCAAAAACATATTCTCCAGTATTGTGGCTCCCAGAATCATAATAGCGAATGAAACACATGCATTTCCGACGTAAAATGACGAGAGGAATCGAATACCGCAAGCACAATTCAAATCCGAGGCACTGTTCGCCTGAAAATCGCTGCTATATCCAAAAACATATTCTCTAGTATTCTGGGTCCCAGAATCGTAATCGGGAATGGAACACATGCATTTCCGACGTAAAATGACGAGACGAATCGAATGCCGCAAGCAGAATTCAAATCCGAGGCACTGTTCGCCTGAAAATCGCTGCTATATCCAAAACATACCTTCCAGTATTCTGGCTCCCAGAATTGCAATCGATAATGGAACACATGCATTTCCGACGTAAAATGACGAGAGGAATCGAACGCCGCGAGCAGAATTCAAATCCGAGGCTTCGTCCGTCTGAAAATCGCTCGTAATTCCAAAACCTATCTTCCAGTATTCTGGCTCCCAGAATCGTAATCGGGAATGGAACACATGCATTTCCGACGTAAAATGACGAGACGAATCGAATGCCGCAAGCAGAATTCAAATCCGAGGCACTGTTCGCCTGAAAATCGCTGCTATATCCAAAACATACCTTCCAGTATTCTGGCTCCCAGAATTGCAATCGATAATGGAACACATGCATTTCCGACGTAAAATGACGAGAGGAATCGAACGCCGCGAGCAGAATTCAAATCCGAGGCTTCGTCCGTCTGAAAATCGCTCGTAATTCCAAAACCTATCTTCCAGTATTCTGGATCCCAGAATCGTAATAGGGAATCGAACACATGCATTTCCGACGTAAAATGACGAGACGAATCGAATGCCGCAAGCAGAATTCAAATCCAAGGCACTGTTCGCCTGAAAATCGCTGCTAAATCCAAAACATACCTTCCAGTATTCTGGCTCCCAGAATCGTAATCGGGAATGGAACACATGCATTTCCGACGTAAAATGACGAGACGAATCGAATGCCGCAAGCAGAATTCAAATCCGAGGCACTGTTCGCCCGAAAATCGCTGCTATATCCAAAACCTATCGTCCAGTATTCTGGCTCCCAGAATCGCAATCAGGAATGGGACACATGCATTTCCGACGTAAAATGACGAGCGGAATCGAATGCCGCAAGCAGAATTCAAATCCGAGGCTCCGTTCGTTTGAAATCGTTCCTATAGCCAAAAACATATTCTCCAGTATTGTGGCTCCCAGAATCATAATAGCGAATGAAACACATGCATTTCCGACGTAAAATGACGAGAGGAATCGAATACCGCAAGCACAATTCTAATCCGAGGCACTGTTCGCCTGAAAATCGCTGCTATATCCAAAAACATATTCTCCAGTATTCTGGGTCCCAGAATCGTAATCGGGAATGGAACACATGCATTTCCGACGTAAAATGACGAGACGAATCGAATGCCGCAAGCAGAATTCAAATCCGAGGCACTGTTCGCCTGAAAATCGCTGCTATATCCAAAACATACCTTCCAGTATTCTGGCTCCCAGAATCGCAATCCGGATTGGAACACATGCATTTCCGACGTAAAATGACGAGGGGAATCGAATGCCGCAAGCAGAATTCAAATCCGAGGCTCCGTTCGTTTGAAATCGCTGCTATATCCAAAAACATATTCTCCAGTATTCTGGCTCCCAGAATCGTAATCGGGAACGGAACACATGCATTTCCGACGTAAAATGACGAGGGGAATCGAATGCCCCAAGCAGAATTCAAATCCGAGGCACTGTTCGCCCGAAAATCGCTGCTATATCCAAAACATACCTTCCAGTATTCTGGCTCCCAGAATCGCAATCCGGATTGGAACACATGCATTTCCGACGTAAAATAACGAGAGGAATCGAATACCGCAAGCACAATTCAAATCCGAGGCACTGTTCGCCTGAAAATCGCTGCTATATCCAAAAACATATTCTCCAGTATTCTGGGTCCCAGAATCGTAATCGGGAATGGAACACATGCATTTCCGACGTAAAATGACGAGACGAATCGAATGCCGCAAGCAGAATTCAAATCCGAGGCACTGTTCGCCTGAAAATCGCTGCTATATCCAAAACATACCTTCCAGTATTCTGGCTCCCAGAATTGCAATCGATAATGGAACACATGCATTTCCGACGTAAAATGACGAGAGGAATCGAACGCCGCGAGCAGAATTCAAATCCGAGGCTTCGTCCTTCTGAAAATCGCTCGTAATTCCAAAACCTATCTTCCAGTATTCTGGCTCCCAGAATCGTAATCGGGAATCGAACACATGCATTTCCGACGTAAAATGACGAGACGAATCGAATGCCGCAAGCAGAATTCAAATCCAAGGCACTGTTCGCCTGAAAATCGCTGCTAAATCCAAAACATACCTTCCAGTATTCTGGCTCCCAGAATCGTAATCGGGAATGGAACACATGCATTTCCGACGTAAAATGACGAGAGGAATCGAATGCCGCAAGCAGAATTCAAATCCGAGGCACCGTTCGCCTGAAAATCGCTGCTATATCCAAAAACATATTCTCCAGTATTCTGGCTCCCAGAATCGTAATCGGGAATGGAACACATGCATTTCCGACGTAAAATGACGAGACGAATCGAATGCCGCAAGCAGAATTCAAATCCGAGGCACTGTTCGCCCGAAAATCGCTGCTATATCCAAAACCTATCGTCCAGTATTCTGGCTCCCAGAATCGCAATCAGGAATGGGACACATGCATTTCCGACGTAAAATGACGAGCGGAATCGAATGCCGCAAGCAGAATTCAAATCCGAGGCTCCGTTCGTTTGAAATCGTTCCTATAGCCAAAAACATATTCTCCAGTATTGTGGCTCCCAGAATCATAATAGCGAATGAAACACATGCATTTCCGACGTAAAATGACGAGAGGAATCGAATACCGCAAGCACAATTCAAATCCGAGGCACTGTTCGCCTGAAAATCGCTGCTATATCCAAAAACATATTCTCCAGTATTCTGGGTCCCAGAATCGTAATCGGGAATGGAACACATGCATTTCCGACGTAAAATGACGAGACGAATCGAATGCCGCAAGCAGAATTCAAATCCGAGGCACTGTTCGCCTGAAAATCGCTGCTATATCCAAAACATACCTTCCAGTATTCTGGCTCCCAGAATCGCAATCCGGATTGGAACACATGCATTTCCGACGTAAAATGACGAGGGGAATCGAATGCCGCAAGCAGAATTCAAATCCGAGGCTCCGTTCGTTTGAAATCGCTGCTATATCCAAAAACATATTCTCCAGTATTCTGGCTCCCAGAATCGTAATCGGGAACGGAACACATGCATTTCCGACGTAAAATGACGAGGGGAATCGAATGCCCCAAGCAGAATTCAAATCCGAGGCACTGTTCGCCCGAAAATCGCTGCTATATCCAAAACATACCTTCCAGTATTCTGGCTCCCAGAATCGCAATCCGGATTGGAACACATGCATTTCCGACGTAAAATAACGAGAGGAATTGAATACCGCAAGCACAATTCAAATCCGAGGCACTGTTCGCCTGAAAATCGCTGCTATATCCAAAAACATATTCTCCAGTATTCTGGGTCCCAGAATCGTAATCGGGAATGGAACACATGCATTTCCGACGTAAAATGACGAGACGAATCGAATGCCGCAAGCAGAATTCAAATCCGAGGCACTGTTCGCCTGAAAATCGCTGCTATATCCAAAACATACCTTCCAGTATTCTGGCTCCCAGAATTGCAATCGATAATGGAACACATGCATTTCCGACGTAAAATGACGAGAGGAATCGAACGCCGCGAGCAGAATTCAAATCCGAGGCTTCGTCCGTCTGAAAATCGCTCGTAATTCCAAAACATATCTTCCAGTATTCTGGCTCCCAGAATCGTAATCGGGAATGGAACACATGCATTTCCGACGTAAAATGACGAGAGGAATCGAATGCCGCAAGCAGAATTCAAATCCGAGGCACCGTTCGCCTGAAAATCGCTGCTATATCCAAAAACATATTCTCCAGTATTCTGGCTCCCAGAATCGTAATCGGGAATGGAACACATGCATTTCCGACGTAAAATGACGAGACGAATCGAATGCCGCAAGCAGAATTCAAATCCGAGGCACTGTTCGCCCGAAAATCGCTGCTATATCCAAAACCTATCGTCCAGTATTCTGGCTCCCAGAATCGCAATCAGGAATGGGACACATGCATTTCCGACGTAAAATGACGAGCGGAATCGAATGCCGCAAGCAGAATTCAAATCCGAGGCTCCGTTCGTCTGAAAATCGTTCCTATAGCCAAAAACCTATCCTCCAGTATTGTGGCTCCCAGAATCATAATAGCGAATGAAACACATGCATTTCCGACGTAAAATGACGAGAGGAATCGAATACCGCAAGCACAATTCAAATCCGAGGCACTGTTCGCCTGAAAATCGCTGCTATATCCAAAAACATATTCTCCAGTATTCTGGGTCCCAGAATCGTAATCGGGAATGGAACACATGCATTTCCGACGTAAAATGACGAAACGAATCGAATGCCGCAAGCAGAATTCAAATCCGAGGCACTGTTCGCCTGAAAATCGCTGCTATATCCAAAACATACCTTCCAGTATTCTGGCTCCCAGAATCGCAATCCGGATTGGAACACATGCATTTCCGACGTAAAATGACGAGGGGAATCGAATGCCGCAAGCAGAATTCAAATCCGAGGCTCCGTTCGTTTGAAATCGCTGCTATATCCAAAAACATATAGTATTCTGGCTCCCAGAATCGTAATCGGGAACGGAACACATGCATTTCCGACGTAAAATGACGAGGGGAATCGAATGCCCCAAGCAGAATTCAAATCCGAGGCACTGTTCGCCCGAAAATCGCTGCTATATCCAAAACATACCTTCCAGTATTCTGGCTCCCAGAATCGCAATCCGGATTGGAACACATGCATTTCCGACGTAAAATAACGAGAGGAATCGAATACCGCAAGCAGAATTCAAATCCGAGGCTCCGTTCGTTTGAAATCGCTGCTATATCCAAAAACATATTCTCCAGTATTCTGGCTCCCAGAATCGTAATCGGGAACGGAACACATGCATTTCCGACGTAAAATGACGAGGGGAATCGAATGCCCCAAGCAGAATTCAAATCCGAGGCACTGTTCGCCCGAAAATCGCTGCTATATCCAAAACATACCTTCCAGTATTCTGGCTCCCAGAATCGCAATCCGGATTGGAACACATGCATTTCCGACGTAAAATAACGAGAGGAATCGAATACCGCAAGCACAATTCAAATCCGAGGCACTGTTCGCCTGAAAATCGCTGCTATATCCAAAAACATATTCTCCAGTATTCTGGGTCCCAGAATCGTAATCGGGAATGGAACACATGCATTTCCGACGTAAAATGACGAGACGAATCGAATGCCGCAAGCAGAATTCAAATCCGAGGCACTGTTCGCCTGAAAATCGCTGCTATATCCAAAACATACCTTCCAGTATTCTGGCTCCCAGAATTGCAATCGATAATGGAACACATGCATTTCCGACGTAAAATGACGAGAGGAATCGAACGCCGCGAGCAGAATTCAAATCCGAGGCTTCGTCCGTCTGAAAATCGCTCGTAATTCCAAAACCTATCCTCCAGTATTCTGGCTCCCAGAATCGTAATCGGGAATGGAACACATGCATTTCCGACGTAAAATGACGAGAGGAATCGAATGCCGCAAGCAGAATTCAAATCCGAGGCACCGTTCGCCTGAAAATCGCTGCTATATCCAAAAACCTATCCTCCAGTATTCTGGCTCCCAGAATCGTAATCGGGAATGGAACACATGCATTTCCGACGTAAAATGACGAGACGAATCGAATGCCGCAAGCAGAATTCAAATCCGAGGCACTGTTCGCCCGAAAATCGTTGCTATATCCAAAACCTATCGTCCAGTATTCTGGCTCCCAGAATCGCAATCAGGAATGGGACACATGCATTTCCGACGTAAAATGACGAGCGGAATCGAATGCCGCAAGCAGAATTCAAATCCGAGGCTCCGTTCGTCTGAAAATCGTTCCTATAGCCAAAAACCTATCCTCCAGTATTCTGGCTCCCTGAATCATAATAGCGAATGAAACACATGCATTTCCGACGTAAAATGACGAGAGGAATCGAATACCGCAAGCACAATTCAAATCCGAGGCACTGTTCGCCTGAAAATCGCTGCTATATCCAAAAACATATTCTCCAGTATTCTGGGTCCCAGAATCGTAATCGGGAATGGAACACATGCATTTCCGACGTAAAATGACGAAACGAATCGAATGCCGCAAGCAGAATTCAAATCCGAGGCACTGTTCGCCTGAAAATCGCTGCTATATCCAAAACATACCTTCCAGTATTCTGGCTCCCAGAATCGCAATCCGGATTGGAACACATGCATTTCCGACGTAAAATGACGAGGGGAATCGAATGCCGCAAGCAGAATTCAAATCCGAGGCTCCGTTCGTTTGAAATCGCTGCTATATCCAAAAACATATTCTCCAGTATTCTGGCTCCCAGAATCGTAATCGGGAACGGAACACATGCATTTCCGACGTAAAATGACGAGGGGAATCGAATGCCCCAAGCAGAATTCAAATCCGAGGCACTGTTCGCCCGAAAATCGCTGCTATATCCAAAACATACCTTCCAGTATTCTGGCTCCCAGAATCGCAATCCGGATTGGAACACATGCATTTCCGACGTAAAATAACGAGAGGAATCGAATACCGCAAGCACAATTCAAATCCGAGGCACTGTTCGCCTGAAAATCGCTGCTATATCCAAAAACATATTCTCCAGTATTCTGGGTCCCAGAATCGTAATCGGGAATGGAACACATGCATTTCCGACGTAAAATGACGAGACGAATCGAATGCCGCAAGCAGAATTCAAATCCGAGGCACTGTTCGCCTGAAAATCGCTGCTATATCCAAAACATACCTTCCAGTATTCTGGCTCCCAGAATTGCAATCGATAATGGAACACATGCATTTCCGACGTAAAATGACGAGAGGAATCGAACGCCGCGAGCAGAATTCAAATCCGAGGCTTCGTCCGTCTGAAAATCGCTCGTAATTCCAAAACCTATCTTCCAGTATTCTGGCTCCCAGAATCGTAATCGGGAATCGAACACATGCATTTCCGACGTAAAATGACGAGACGAATCGAATGCCGCAAGCAGAATTCAAATCCAAGGCACTGTTCGCCTGAAAATCGCTGCTAAATCCAAAACATACCTTCCAGTATTCTGGCTCCCAGAATCGTAATCGGGAATGGAACACATGCATTTCCGACGTAAAATGACGAGAGGAATCGAATGCCGCAAGCAGAATTCAAATCCGAGGCACCGTTCGCCTGAAAATCGCTGCTATATCCAAAACATACCTTCCAGTATTCTGGCTCCCAGAATCGTAATCGGGAATGGAACACATGCATTTCCGACGTAAAATGACGAGACGAATCGAATACCGCAAGCAGAATTCAAATCCGAGGCACTGTTCGCCTGAAAATCGCTCGTAAATCCAAAACCTATCTTCCAGTATTCTGGCTCCCAGAATCGTAAACGGGAATCGAACACATGCATTTCCGACGTAAAATGACGAGACGAATCGAATGCCGCAAGCAGAATTCAAATCCAAGGCACTGTTCGCCTGAAAATCGCTGCTATATCCAAAACATACCTTCCATTATTCTGGCTCCCAGAATCGCAATCCGGAACGGAATACATGCATTTCCGATGTAAAATGACGAGGGGAATCGAATGCCGCAAGCAGAACTCAAATCCGAGGCTCCGTTCGTTTGAAATCGCTCCTATAGCCAAAAACATATTCTCCAGTATTGTGGCTCCTAGAATCATAACAGCGAACGAAACACATGCTTTTCCGATGTAAAATGACGAGGGGAATCGAATGCCGCAAGCAGAATTCAAATCCGAGGCTCCGTTCGTTTGAAATCGCTCCTATAGCCAAAAACATACCTTCCAGTATTCTGGCTCCCAGAATCGCAATCGATAATGGAACACATGCATTTCCGACGTAAAATGACGAGACGAATCGAATGCTGCAAGCAGAATTCAAATCCGAGGCACTGTTCGCCTGAAAATCGCTG
This sequence comes from Ectemnius lituratus, assembly GCA_910593735.2. Lineage (NCBI taxonomy): Eukaryota > Metazoa > Arthropoda > Insecta > Hymenoptera > Crabronidae > Ectemnius > Ectemnius lituratus. The sequence continues at coordinate 2,229,583 of OU343043.1, forward strand.
CTATATCCAAAACATACCTTTCAGTATTGTGGCTCCCAGAATCATAATAGCGAATGAAACACATGCATTTCCGACGTAAAATGACGAGACGAATTGAATGCCGCAAGCAGAATTCAAATCCGAGACTTCGTCCGTCTGAAAATCGCTCCTATAGCTAAAATCATATTCTCCAGTATTCTGGCTCCCCGAATGGTAATCGGGAACGGAACACATGCATTTCCGACGTAAAATGACGAGGGGAATCGAATGCCGCAAGCAGAATTCAAATCCGAGGCTCCGTTCGTTTGAAATCGCTCCTATAGCCAAAAACATATTCTCCAGTATTGTGGCTCCCAGAATCATAATAGCGAATGAAACACATGCATTTCCGACGTAAAATGACGAGACGAATTGAATGCCGCAAGCAGAATTCAAATCCGAGACTTCGTCCGTCTGAAAATCGCTCCTATAGCTAAAATCATATTCTCCAGTATTCTGGCTCCCCGAATGGTAATCGGGAACGGAACACATGCATTTCCGACGTAAAATGACGAGACGAATCGAATGCCGCAAGCAGAATTCAAATCCGAGGCTCCGTTCGTTTGAAATCGCTCCTAGAGCTAAAAACATATTCTCCAGTATTCTGGCTCCCCGAATGGTAATCGGGAACGGAACACATGCATTTCCAACGTAAAATGACGAGACGAATCGAATGCCGCCAGCAGAATTCAAATCCGAGGCTCCGTTCGCCTGAAAATCGCTCCAAAATCCAAAACTTATCTTCCAGTATTCTGGCTCCCAGAATCGCAATCCGGAACGGAATACATGCATTTCCGATGTAAAATGACGAGGGGAATCGAATGCCGCAAGCAGAACTCAAATCCGAGGCACTGTTCGCCTGAAAATCGCTGCTATATCCAAAACATACCTTCCAGTATTCTGGCTCCCAGAATCGTAATCGGGAATGGAACACATGCATTTCCGACGTAAAATGACGAGAGGAATCGAATACCGCAAGCAGAATTCAAATCCGAGGCACTGTTCGCCCGAAAATCGCTGCTATATCCAAAACATACCTTCCAGTATTCTGGCTCCCAGAATCGCAATCCGGATTGGAACACATGCATTTCCGACGTAAAATGACGAGGGGAATCGAATGCCGCAAGCAGAATTCAAATCCGAGGCTCCGTTCGTTTGAAATCGCTGCTATATCCAAAAACATATTCTCCAGTATTCTGGCTCCCAGAATCGTAATCGGGAACGGAACACATGCATTTCCGACGTAAAATGACGAGGGGAATCGAATGCCCCAAGCAGAATTCAAATCCGAGGCACTGTTCGCCCGAAAATCGCTGCTATATCCAAAACATACCTTCCAGTATTCTGGCTCCCAGAATCGCAATCCGGATTGGAACACATGCATTTCCGACGTAAAATAACGAGGGGAATCGAGTGCCGCAAGCAGAATTCAAATCCGAGGCTCCGTTCGTTTGAAATCGTTCCTATAGCCAAAAACATATTCTCCAGTATTGTGGCTCCCAGAATCATAATAGCGAATGAAACACATGCATTTCCGACGTAAAATGACGAGAGGAATCGAATACCGCAAGCACAATTCAAATCCGAGGCACTGTTCGCCTGAAAATCGCTGCTATATCCAAAAACATATTCTCCAGTATTCTGGGTCCCAGAATCGTAATCGGGAATGGAACACATGCATTTCCGACGTAAAATGACGAGACGAATCGAATGCCGCAAGCAGAATTCAAATCCGAGGCTCCGTTCGTTTGAAATCGCTGCTATATCCAAAAACATATTCTCCAGTATTCTGGCTCCCAGAATCGTAATCGGGAACGGAACACATGCATTTCCGACGTAAAATGACGAGGGGAATCGAATGCCCCAAGCAGAATTCAAATCCGAGGCACTGTTCGCCCGAAAATCGCTGCTATATCCAAAACATACCTTCCAGTATTCTGGCTCCCAGAATCGCAATCCGGATTGGAACACATGCATTTCCGACGTAAAATAACGAGAGGAATCGAATACCGCAAGCACAATTCAAATCCGAGGCACTGTTCGCCTGAAAATCGCTGCTATATCCAAAAACATATTCTCCAGTATTCTGGCTCCCAGAATCGTAATCGGGAATGGAACACATGCATTTCCGACGTAAAATGACGAGACGAATCGAATACCGCAAGCAGAATTCAAATCCGAGGCACTGTTCGCCCGAAAATCGCTGCTATATCCAAAACATACCTTCCAGTATTCTGGCTCCCAGAATCGCAATCAGGAATGGGACACATGCATTTCCGACGTAAAATGACGAGCGGAATCGAATGCCGCAAGCAGAATTCAAATCCGAGGCTCCGTTCGTTTGAAATCGTTCCTATAGCCAAAAACATATTCTCCAGTATTGTGGCTCCCAGAATCATAATAGCGAATGAAACACATGCATTTCCGACGTAAAATGACGAGAGGAATCGAATACCGCAAGCACAATTCAAATCCGAGGCACTGTTCGCCTGAAAATCGCTGCTATATCCAAAAACATATTCTCCAGTATTCTGGGTCCCAGAATCGTAATCGGGAATGGAACACATGCATTTCCGACGTAAAATGACGAGACGAATCGAATGCCGCAAGCAGAATTCAAATCCGAGGCACTGTTCGCCTGAAAATCGCTGCTATATCCAAAACATACCTTCCAGTATTCTGGCTCCCAGAATCGCAATCCGGATTGGAACACATGCATTTCCGACGTAAAATGACGAGGGGAATCGAATGCCGCAAGCAGAATTCAAATCCGAGGCTCCGTTCGTTTGAAATCGCTGCTATATCCAAAAACATATTCTCCAGTATTCTGGCTCCCAGAATCGTAATCGGGAACGGAACACATGCATTTCCGACGTAAAATGACGAGGGGAATCGAATGCCCCAAGCAGAATTCAAATCCGAGGCACTGTTCGCCCGAAAATCGCTGCTATATCCAAAACATACCTTCCAGTATTCTGGCTCCCAGAATCGCAATCCGGATTGGAACACATGCATTTCCGACTTAAAATAACGAGAGGAATCGAATACCGCAAGCACAATTCAAATCCGAGGCACTGTTCGCCTGAAAATCGCTGCTATATCCAAAAACATATTCTCCAGTATTCTGGGTCCCAGAATCGTAATCGGGAATGGAACACATGCATTTCCGACGTAAAATGACGAGACGAATCGAATGCCGCAAGCAGAATTCAAATCCGAGGCACTGTTCGCCTGAAAATCGCTGCTATATCCAAAACATACCTTCCAGTATTCTGGCTCCCAGAATTGCAATCGATAATGGAACACATGCATTTCCGACGTAAAATGACGAGAGGAATCGAACGCCGCGAGCAGAATTCAAATCCGAGGCTTCGTCCTTCTGAAAATCGCTCGTAATTCCAAAACCTATCTTCCAGTATTCTGGCTCCCAGAATCGTAATCGGGAATCGAACACATGCATTTCCGACGTAAAATGACGAGACGAATCGAATGCCGCAAGCAGAATTCAAATCCAAGGCACTGTTCGCCCGAAAATCGCTGCTATATCCAAAACATACCTTCCAGTATTCTGGCTCCCAGAATCGCAATCCGGATTGGAACACATGCATTTCCGACGTAAAATAACGAGAGGAATCGAATACCGCAAGCACAATTCAAATCCGAGGCACTGTTCGCCTGAAAATCGCTGCTATATCCAAAAACATATTCTCCAGTATTCTGGGTCCCAGAATCGTAATCGGGAATGGAACACATGCATTTCCGACGTAAAATGACGAGACGAATCGAATGCCGCAAGCAGAATTCAAATCCGAGGCTCCGTTCGTTTGAAATCGCTGCTATATCCAAAAACATATTCTCCAGTATTCTGGCTCCCAGAATCGTAATCGGGAACGGAACACATGCATTTCCGACGTAAAATGACGAGGGGAATCGAATGCCCCAAGCAGAATTCAAATCCGAGGCACTGTTCGCCCGAAAATCGCTGCTATATCCAAAACATACCTTCCAGTATTCTGGCTCCCAGAATCGCAATCCGGATTGGAACACATGCATTTCCGACGTAAAATAACGAGAGGAATCGAATACCGCAAGCACAATTCAAATCCGAGGCACTGTTCGCCTGAAAATCGCTGCTATATCCAAAAACATATTCTCCAGTATTCTGGGTCCCAGAATCGTAATCGGGAATGGAACACATGCATTTCCGACGTAAAATGACGAGACGAATCGAATGCCGCAAGCAGAATTCAAATCCGAGGCACTGTTCGCCTGAAAATCGCTGCTATATCCAAAACATACCTTCCAGTATTCTGGCTCCCAGAATTGCAATCGATAATGGAACACATGCATTTCCGACGTAAAATGACGAGAGGAATCGAACGCCGCGAGCAGAATTCAAATCCGAGGCTTCGTCCGTCTGAAAATCGCTCGTAATTCCAAAACCTATCCTCCAGTATTCTGGCTCCCAGAATCGTAATCGGGAATGGAACACATGCATTTCCGACGTAAAATGACGAGAGGAATCGAATGCCGCAAGCAGAATTCAAATCCGAGGCACCGTTCGTCTGAAAATCGCTGCTATAGCAAAAAACCTATCCTCCAGTATTCTGGCTCCCAGAATCGTAATCGGGAATGGAACACATGCATTTCCGACGTAAAATGACGAGACGAATCGAATGCCGCAAGCAGAATTCAAATCCGAGGCACTGTTCGTCTGAAAATCGCTGCTATATCCAAAACCTATCGTCCAGTATTCTGGCTCCCAGAATCGCAATCAGGAATGGGACACATGCATTTCCGACGTAAAATGACGAGCGGAATCGAATGCCGCAAGCAGAATTCAAATCCGAGGCTCCGTTCGTCTGAAAATCGTTCCTATAGCCAAAAACCTATTCTCCAGTATTCTGGCTCCCAGAATCATAATAGCGAATGAAACACATGCATTTCCGACGTAAAATGACGAGAGGAATCGAATACCGCAAGCACAATTCAAATCCGAGGCACTGTTCGCCTGAAAATCGCTGCTATATCCAAAAACATATTCTCCAGTATTCTGGGTCCCAGAATCGTAATCGGGAATGGAACACATGCATTTCCGACGTAAAATGACGAAACGAATCGAATGCCGCAAGCAGAATTCAAATCCGAGGCACTGTTCGCCTGAAAATCGCTGCTATATCCAAAACATACCTTCCAGTATTCTGGCTCCCAGAATCGCAATCCGGATTGGAACACATGCATTTCCGACGTAAAATGACGAGGGGAATCGAATGCCGCAAGCAGAATTCAAATCCGAGGCTCCGTTCGTTTGAAATCGCTGCTATATCCAAAAACATATTCTCCAGTATTCTGGCTCCCAGAATCGTAATCGGGAACGGAACACATGCATTTCCGACGTAAAATGACGAGGGGAATCGAATGCCCCAAGCAGAATTCAAATCCGAGGCACTGTTCGCCCGAAAATCGCTGCTATATCCAAAACATACCTTCCAGTATTCTGGCTCCCAGAATCGCAATCCGGATTGGAACACATGCATTTCCGACGTAAAATAACGAGAGGAATCGAATACCGCAAGCAGAATTCAAATCCGAGGCTCCGTTCGTTTGAAATCGCTGCTATATCCAAAAACATATTCTCCAGTATTCTGGCTCCCAGAATCGTAATCGGGAACGGAACACATGCATTTCCGACGTAAAATGACGAGGGGAATCGAATGCCCCAAGCAGAATTCAAATCCGAGGCACTGTTCGCCCGAAAATCGCTGCTATATCCAAAACATACCTTCCAGTATTCTGGCTCCCAGAATCGCAATCCGGATTGGAACACATGCATTTCCGACGTAAAATAACGAGAGGAATCGAATACCGCAAGCACAATTCAAATCCGAGGCACTGTTCGCCTGAAAATCGCTGCTATATCCAAAAACATATTCTCCAGTATTCTGGGTCCCAGAATCGTAATCGGGAATGGAACACATGCATTTCCGACGTAAAATGACGAGACGAATCGAATGCCGCAAGCAGAATTCAAATCCGAGGCACTGTTCGCCTGAAAATCGCTGCTATATCCAAAACATACCTTCCAGTATTCTGGCTCCCAGAATTGCAATCGATAATGGAACACATGCATTTCCGACGTAAAATGACGAGAGGAATCGAACGCCGCGAGCAGAATTCAAATCCGAGGCTTCGTCCGTCTGAAAATCGCTCGTAATTCCAAAACCTATCCTCCAGTATTCTGGCTCCCAGAATCGTAATCGGGAATGGAACACATGCATTTCCGACGTAAAATGACGAGAGGAATCGAATGCCGCAAGCAGAATTCAAATCCGAGGCACCGTTCGTCTGAAAATCGCTGCTATATCCAAAAACCTATCCTGTAATATTCTGGCTCCCAGAATCGTAATCGGGAATGGAACACATGCATTTCCGACGTAAAATGACGAGAGGAATCGAATGCCGCAAGCAGAATTCAAATCCGAGGCACTGTTCGCCCGAAAATCGTTGCTATATCCAAAACCTATCGTCCAGTATTCTGGCTCCCAGAATCGCAATCAGGAATGGGACACATGCATTTCCGACGTAAAATGACGAGCGGAATCGAATGCCGCAAGCAGAATTCAAATCCGAGGCTCCGTTCGTCTGAAAATCGTTCCTATAGCCAAAAACCTATCCTCCAGTATTCTGGCTCCCAGAATCATAATAGCGAATGAAACACATGCATTTCCGACGTAAAATGACGAGAGGAATCGAATACCGCAAGCACAATTCAAATCCGAGGCACTGTTCGCCTGAAAATCGCTGCTATATCCAAAAACATATTCTCCAGTATTCTGGGTCCCAGAATCGTAATCGGGAATGGAACACATGCATTTCCGACGTAAAATGACGAAACGAATCGAATGCCGCAAGCAGAATTCAAATCCGAGGCACTGTTCGCCTGAAAATCGCTGCTATATCCAAAACATACCTTCCAGTATTCTGGCTCCCAGAATCGCAATCCGGATTGGAACACATGCATTTCCGACGTAAAACGACGAGGGGAATCGAATGCCGCAAGCAGAATTCAAATCCGAGGCTCCGTTCGTTTGAAATCGCTGCTATATCCAAAAACATATTCTCCAGTATTCTGGCTCCCAGAATCGTAATCGGGAACGGAACACATGCATTTCCGACGTAAAATGACGAGGGGAATCGAATGCCCCAAGCAGAATTCAAATCCGAGGCACTGTTCGCCCGAAAATCGCTGCTATATCCAAAACATACCTTCCAGTATTCTGGCTCCCAGAATCGCAATCCGGATTGGAACACATGCATTTCCGACGTAAAATAACGAGAGGAATCGAATACCGCAAGCACAATTCAAATCCGAGGCACTGTTCGCCTGAAAATCGCTGCTAAATCCAAAAACATATTCTCCAGTATTCTGGGTCCCAGAATCGTAATCGGGAATGGAACACATGCATTTCCGACGTAAAATGACGAGACGAATCGAATGCCGCAAGCAGAATTCAAATCCGAGGCACTGTTCGCCTGAAAATCGCTGCTATATCCAAAACATACCTTCCAGTATTCTGGCTCCCAGAATTGCAATCGATAATGGAACACATGCATTTCCGACGTAAAATGACGAGAGGAATCGAACGCCGCGAGCAGAATTCAAATCCGAGGCTTCGTCCGTCTGAAAATCGCTCGTAATTCCAAAACCTATCTTCCAGTATTCTGGCTCCCAGAATCGTAATCGGGAATCGAACACATGCATTTCCGACGTAAAATGACGAGACGAATCGAATGCCGCAAGCAGAATTCAAATCCAAGGCACTGTTCGCCTGAAAATCGCTGCTAAATCCAAAACATACCTTCCAGTATTCTGGCTCCCAGAATCGTAATCAGGAATGGAACACATGCATTTCCGACGTAAAATGACGAGAGGAATCGAATGCCGCAAGCAGAATTCAAATCCGAGGATCCGTTCGCCTGAAAATCGCTGCTATATCCAAAAACATATTCTCCAGTATTCTGGCTTCCAGAATCGTAATCGGGAACGGAACACATGCATTTCCGACGTAAAATGACGAGGGGAATCGAATGCCGCAAGCAGAATTCAAATCCGAGGCTCTGTTCGTTTGAAATCGCTGCTATATCCAAAAACATATTCTCCAGTATTCTGGCTCCCAGAATCGTAATCGGGAACGGAACACATGCATTTCCGACGTAAAATGACGAGGGGAATCGAATGCCCCAAGCAGAATTCAAATCCGAGGCTCCGTTCGTTTGAAATCGCTCCTATAGCCAAAAACATATTCTCCAGTATTGTGGCTCCCAGAATCATAATAGCGAATGAAACACATGCATTTCCGACGTAAAATGACGAGAGGAATCGAATACCGCAAGCACAATTCAAATCCGAGGCACTGTTCGCCTGAAAATCGCTGCTATATCCAAAAACATATTCTCCAGTATTCTGGGTCCCAGAATCGTAATCGGGAATGGAACACATGCATTTCCGACGTAAAATGACGAGGGGAATCGAATGCCGCAAGCAGAATTCAAATCCGAGGCTCCGTTCGTTTGAAATCGCTGCTATATCCAAAAACATATTCTCCAGTATTCTGGCTCCCAGAATCGTAATCGGGAACGGAACACATGCATTTCCGACGTAAAATGACGAGGGGAATCGAATGCCCCAAGCAGAATTCGAATCCGAGGCACTGTTCGCCCGAAAATCGCTGCTATATCCAAAACATACCTTCCAGTATTCTGGCTCCCAGAATCGCAATCCGGATTGGAACACATGCATTTCCGACGTAAAATAACGAGGGGAATCGAATGCCGCAAGCAGAATTCAAATCCGAGGCTCCGTTCGTTTGAAATCGTTCCTATAGCCAAAAACATATTCTCCAGTATTGTGGCTCCCAGAATCATAATAGCGAATGAAACACATGCATTTCCGACGTAAAATGACGAGAGGAATCGAATACCGCAAGCACAATTCAAATCCGAGGCACTGTTCGCCTGAAAATCGCTGCTATATCCAAAAACATATTCTCCAGTATTCTGGGTCCCAGAATCGTAATCGGGAATGGAACACATGCATTTCCGACGTAAAATGACGAAACGAATCGAATGCCGCAAGCAGAATTCAAATCCGAGGCACTGTTCGCCTGAAAATCGCTGCTATATCCAAAACATACCTTCCAGTATTCTGGCTCCCAGAATCGCAATCCGGATTGGAACACATGCATTTCCGACGTAAAACGACGAGGGGAATCGAATGCCGCAAGCAGAATTCAAATCCGAGGCTCCGTTCGTTTGAAATCGCTGCTATATCCAAAAACATATTCTCCAGTATTCTGGCTCCCAGAATCGTAATCGGGAACGGAACACATGCATTTCCGACGTAAAATGACGAGGGGAATCGAATGCCCCAAGCAGAATTCAAATCCGAGGCACTGTTCGCCCGAAAATCGCTGCTATATCCAAAACATACCTTCCAGTATTCTGGCTCCCAGAATCGCAATCCGGATTGGAACACATGCATTTCCGACGTAAAATAACGAGAGGAATCGAATACCGCAAGCACAATTCAAATCCGAGGCACTGTTCGCCTGAAAATCGCTGCTAAATCCAAAAACATATTCTCCAGTATTCTGGGTCCCAGAATCGTAATCGGGAATGGAACACATGCATTTCCGACGTAAAATGACGAGACGAATCGAATGCCGCAAGCAGAATTCAAATCCGAGGCACTGTTCGCCTGAAAATCGCTGCTATATCCAAAACATACCTTCCAGTATTCTGGCTCCCAGAATTGCAATCGATAATGGAACACATGCATTTCCGACGTAAAATGACGAGAGGAATCGAACGCCGCGAGCAGAATTCAAATCCGAGGCTTCGTCCGTCTGAAAATCGCTCGTAATTCCAAAACCTATCTTCCAGTATTCTGGCTCCCAGAATCGTAATCGGGAATCGAACACATGCATTTCCGACGTAAAATGACGAGACGAATCGAATGCCGCAAGCAGAATTCAAATCCAAGGCACTGTTCGCCTGAAAATCGCTGCTAAATCCAAAACATACCTTCCAGTATTCTGGCTCCCAGAATCGTAATCGGGAATGGAACACATGCATTTCCGACGTAAAATGACGAGAGGAATCGAATGCCGCAAGCAGAATTCAAATCCGAGGCACCGTTCGCCTGAAAATCGCTGCTATATCCAAAAACATATTCTCCAGTATTCTGGCTTCCAGAATCGTAATCGGGAACGGAACACATGCATTTCCGACGTAAAATGACGAGGGGAATCGAATGCCGCAAGCAGAATTCAAATCCGAGGCTCTGTTCGTTTGAAATCGCTGCTATATCCAAAAACATATTCTCCAGTATTCTGGCTCCCAGAATCGTAATCGGGAACGGAACACATGCATTTCCGACGTAAAATGACGAGGGGAATCGAATGCCGCAAGCAGAATTCAAATCCGAGGCTCCGTTCGTTTGAAATCGCTCCTATAGCCAAAAACATATTCTCCAGTATTGTGGCTCCCAGAATCATAATAGCGAATGAAACACATGCATTTCCGACGTAAAATGACGAGAGGAATCGAATACCGCAAGCACAATTCAAATCCGAGGCACTGTTCGCCTGAAAATCGCTGCTATATCCAAAAACATATTCTCCAGTATTCTGGGTCCCAGAATCGTAATCGGGAATGGAACACATGCATTTCCGACGTAAAATGACGAGGGGAATCGAATGCCGCAAGCAGAATTCAAATCCGAGGCTCCGTTCGTTTGAAATCGCTGCTATATCCAAAAACATATTCTCCAGTATTCTGGCTCCCAGAATCGTAATCGGGAACGGAACACATGCATTTCCGACGTAAAATGACGAGGGGAATCGAATGCCCCAAGCAGAATTCAAATCCGAGGCACTGTTCGCCCGAAAATCGCTGCTATATCCAAAACATACCTTCCAGTATTCTGGCTCCCAGAATCGCAATCCGGATTGGAACACATGCATTTCCGACGTAAAATAACGAGGGGAATCGAATGCCGCAAGCAGAATTCAAATCCGAGGCTCCGTTCGTTTGAAATCGTTCCTATAGCCAAAAACATATTCTCCAGTATTGTGGCTCCCAGAATCATAATAGCGAATGAAACACATGCATTTCCGACGTAAAATGACGAGAGGAATCGAATACCGCAAGCACAATTCAAATCCGAGGCACTGTTCGCCTGAAAATCGCTGCTATATCCAAAAACATATTCTCCAGTATTCTGGGTCCCAGAATCGTAATCGGGAACGGAACACATGCATTTCCGACGTAAAATGACGAGGGGAATCGAATGCCCCAAGCAGAATTCAAATCCGAGGCACTGTTCGCCCGAAAATCGCTGCTATATCCAAAACATACCTTCCAGTATTCTGGCTCCCAGAATCGCAATCCGGATTGGAACACATGCATTTCCGACGTAAAATAACGAGGGGAATCGAATGCCGCAAGCAGAATTCAAATCCGAGGCTCCGTTCGTTTGAAATCGTTCCTATAGCCAAAAACATATTCTCCAGTATTGTGGCTCCCAGAATCATAATAGCGAATGAAACACATGCATTTCCGACGTAAAATGACGAGAGGAATCGAATACCGCAAGCACAATTCAAATCCGAGGCACTGTTCGCCTGAAAATCGCTGCTATATCCAAAAACATATTCTCCAGTATTCTGGGTCCCAGAATCGTAATCGGGAATGGAACACATGCATTTCCGACGTAAAATGACGAGACGAATCGAATGCCGCAAGCAGAATTCAAATCCGAGGCACTGTTCGCCTGAAAATCGCTGCTATATCCAAAACATACCTTCCAGTATTCTGGCTCCCAGAATTGCAATCGATAATGGAACACATGCATTTCCGACGTAAAATGACGAGAGGAATCGAACGCCGCGAGCAGAATTCAAATCCGAGGCTTCGTCCGTCTGAAAATCGCTCGTAATTCCAAAACCTATCTTCCAGTATTCTGGCTCCCAGAATCGTAATCGGGAATCGAACACATGCATTTCCGACGTAAAATGACGAGGGGAATCGAATGCCGCAAGCAGAATTCAAATCCGAGGCTCCGTTCGTTTGAAATCGCTGCTATAACCAAAAACATATTCTCCAGTATTCTGGCTCCCAGAATCGTAATCGGGAACGGAACACATGCATTTCCGACGTAAAATGACGAGGGAAATCGAATGCCCCAAGCAGAATTCAAATCCGAGGCTCCGTTCGTTTGAAATCGCTCCTATAGCCAAAAACATATTCTCCAGTATTGTGGCTCCCAGAATCATAATAGCGAATGAAACACATGCATTTCCGACGTAAAATGACGAGAGGAATCGAATGCCGCAAGCAGAATTCAAATCCGACGCACTGTTCGCCTGAAAATCGCTGCTATATCCAAAACATACCTTCCAGTATTCTGGGTCCCAGAATCGTAATCGGGAACGGAACACATGCATTTCCGACGTAAAATGACGAGACGAATCGAATGCCGCAAGCAGAATTCAAATCCGAGGCTCCGTTCGCCTGAAAATCGCTCCAAAATCCAAAACTTATCTTCCAGTATTCTGGCTCCCAGAATCGCAATCCGGAATGGAACACATGCATTTCCGATGCAAAATGACGAGGGGAATCGAATGCCGCAAGCGGAATTCAAATCCGAGGCTCCGTTCGTTTGAAATCGCTCCTACAGCCAAAAACATATTCTCCAGTATTCTGGCGCCCCGAATCGTAATCGGGAACGGAACACATGAATTTCTGACGTAAAATGACGAGGGGAACCGAATGCCGCATGCAGAATTCAAATCCGAGGCTCCGTTCGTTTGAAATCGCTCCTATATCCGCAACCTATCTTCCAGTATTCTGGCTCCCCGAAACGTAATCGGGAACGGAGCACATGCATTTCCGACGTAAAATGACGAGGGGAATCGAATGCCGCAAGCAGAACTCAAATCCGAGGCTCCGTTCGTTTGAAATCGCTCTTATAGCTAAAAACATATTCTCCAGTATTGTGGCTCCCAGAATCATAACAGCGAATTAAACACATGCATTTCCGACGTAAAATGACGAGGGGAATCGAATGCCGCAAGCAGAATTCAAATCCGAGGCTCCGTTCGTTTGAAATCGCTGCTATATCCAAAAACATATTCTCCAGTATTCTGGGTCCCAGAATCGTAATCGGGAACGGAACACATGCATTTCCGACGTAAAATGACGAGACGAATCGAATGCCGCAAGCAGAATTCAAATCCGAGGCTCCGTTCGCCTGAAAATCGCTCCAAAATCCAAAACTTATCTTCCAGTATTCTGGCTCCCAGAATCGCAATCCGGAATGGAACACATGCATTTCCGACGTAAAATGATGAGGGGAATCGAATGCCGCAAGCAGAATTCAAATCCGAGGCTCCGTTCGCTTGAAATCGCTCCTATAGCCAAAAACATATTCTCCAGTATTGTGGCTCCCAGAATCATAATAGCGAATTAAACACATGCATTTCCGACGTAAAATGACGAGGGGAATCGAATGCCGCAAGCAGAATTCAAATCCGAGGTTCCGTTCGTTTGAAATAGCTCCTATATCCACAACCTATCTTCCAGTATTCTGGCTCCCCGAAACGTAATCGGGAACGGAACACATGCATTTACGACGCAAAATGACGAGGGGAATCGAATGCCGCAAGCAGAATTCAAATCCGAGGCACCGTTCGCCTGAAAATCGCTGCTATATCCAAAAACATATTCTCCAGTATTCTGGCTCCCCGAATCGTAATCGGGAACGGAACACATGAATTTCCGACGTAAAATGACGAGGGGAACCGAATGCCGCAAGCAGAATTCAAATCCGAGGCTCCGTTCGTTTGAAATCGCTCCTATAGCCAAAAACATATTCTCCAGTATTCTGGCTCCCCGAATCGTAATCGGGAACGGAACACATGAATTTCCGACGTAAAATGACGAGGGGAACCGAATGCCGCAAGCAGAATTCAAATCCGAGACTCCGTTCGTTTGAAATCGCTCCTATAGCCAAAAACATATTCTCCAGTATTGTGGCTCCCAGAATCATAACAGCGAATGAAACACATGCATTTCCGACGTAAAATGACGAGAGGAATCGAATGCCGCAAGCAGAATTCAAAAATCCGAGGAACCGTTCGCCTGAAAATCGCTGTCATATCCAAAAACATATTCTCCAGTATTCTGGCTCCCAGAATCGTAATCGGGAATGGAACACATGCATTTCCGACGTAATATGACGAGACGAATCGAATGCCGCAAGCAGAATTCAAATCCGAGGCTCCGTCCGTTTGAAATCGCTCCTATATCCACAACCTATCTTCCAGTATACTGGCTCCCCGAAACGTAATCGGGAACGGAACACATGCATTTCCGACGCAAAATGACGAGGGGAATCGAATGCCGCGAGCAGAATTCAAATCCGATGCTCCGTTCGTTTGAAATCGCTCCTATAGCTAAAAACATATTCTCCAGTATTCTGGCTCCCCGAATCGTAATCGGGAACGGAATACATGCATTTCCGACGTAAAATGACGAGAGGAATCGAACGACGCGAGCAGAATTCAAATCCGAGGCTGCGTTCGTTTGAAATCGCTCCTATAGCTAAAAACATATTCTCCAGTATTCTGGCTCCCCGAATCGTAATCGGGAACGGAACACATGCATTTCCGACGTAAAATGACGAGACGAATCGAATGCCGCAAGCACAATTCAAATCCGAGGCTCCGTTCGCCTGAAAATCGCTCCAAAATACAAAACTTATCTTCCAGTATTCTGGCTCCCAGAATCGCAATCCGGAATGGAACACATGCATTTCCGACGTAAAATGACGAGAGGAATCGAATGCCGCAAGCAGAATTCAAATCCGAGGCTCCGTTCGTTTGAAATCGCTCCTATATCCACAACCTATCTTCCAGTATACTGGCTCCCCGAAACGTAATCGGGAACGGAACACATGCATTTCCGATGCAAAATGACGAGGGGAATCGAATGCCGCAAGCAGAATTCAAATCCGAGGCTCCATTCGTTTGAAATCGCTCCTATAGCTAAAAACATATTCTCCAGTATTCTGGCTCCCCGAATCGTAATCGGGAACGGAATACATGCATTTCCGACGTAAAATGACGAGAGGAATCGAACGCCGCGAGCAGAATTCAAATCCGAGGCTTCGTCCGTCTGAAAATCGCTCCTAAATCCAAAACCTATCTTCCAGTATTCTGGCTCCCCGAAACGTAATCGGGAACGGAACACATGCATTTCCGACGTAAAATGACGAGAGGAATTGAACGCCGCGAGCAGAATTCAATTCCGAGGCTCCGTTCGTTTGAAATCGCTCCTATATCGACAACCTATCTTCCAGTATTCTGGCTCCCAGCATCGTAATCGGGAATGGAACACATGCATTTCCGACGCAAAATGACGAGGGGAATCGAATGCCGCAAGCAGAATTCAAATCCGAGGCACCGTTCGCCTGAAAATCTCTGCTATATCCAAAAACATATTCCCCAGTATTGTGGCTCCCAGAATCATAACAGCGAATGAAACACATGCATTTCCGACGTAAAATGACGAGAGGAATCGAATGCCGCAAGCAGAATTCAAATCCGAGGCTCCGTTCGTTTGAAATCGCTCCTATATCCACAACCTATCTTCCAGTATACTGGCTCCCCGAAACGTAATCGGGAACGGAACACATGCATTTCCGACGCAAAATGATGAGGGGAATCGAATGCCGCAAGCAGAATTCAAATCCGAGGCTCCGTTCGTTTGAAATCGCTCCTATATCCACAACCTATCTTCCAGTATTCTGGCTCCCCGAAACGTAATCGGGAACGGAACACATGCATTTCCGACGCAAAATGACGAGGGGAATCGAATGCCGCAAGCAGAATTCAAATCCGAGGCTCCGTTCGTTTGAAATCGCTCCTATATCCACAACCTATCTTCCAGTATTCTGGCTCCCCGAAACGTAATCGGGAACGGAACACATGCATTTTCGACGCAAAATGACGAGGGGAATCGAATGCCGCAAGCAGAATTCAAATCCGAGGCACCGTTCGCCTGAAAATCGCTGCTATATCCAAAAACATATTCTCCAGTATTCTGGCTCCCAGAATCGTAATCGGGAACGGAACACATGCATTTCCGACGTAAAATGACGAGGGGAATCGAATGCCCCAAGCAGAATTCAAATCCGATGCTCCGTTCGTTTGAAATCGCTCCTATATCCACAACCTATCTTCCAGTATACTGGCTCCCCGAAACGTAATCGGGAACGGAACACATGCATTTCCGATGCAAAATGACGAGGGGAATCGAATGCCGCAAGCGGAATTCAAATCCGAGGCTCCGTTCGTTTGAAATCGCTCCTATAGCCAAAAACATATTCTACAGTATTCTGGCTCCCCGAATCGTAATCGGGAACGGAACACATGAATTTCTGACGTAAAATGACGAGGGGAACCGAATGCCGCAAGCAGAATTCAAATCCGAGGCTCCGTTCGTTTGAAATCGCTCCTATAGCCAAAAACATATTCTCCAGTATTGTGGCTCCCAGAATCATAACAGCGAATGAAACACATGCATTTCCGACGTAAAATGGCGAGAGGAATCGAATGCCGCAAGCAGAATTCAAATCCGAGGCATTGTTCGCCTGAAAATCGCTGCTATATCCAAAACATACCTTCCAGTATTCTGGCTCCCAGAATCGCAATCGATAATGGAACACATGCATTTCCGACGTAAAATGACGAGAGGAATCGAACGCCGTGAGCAGAATTCAAATCCGAGACTTCGTCCGTCTGAAAATCGCTCGTAAATCCAAAACCTATCTTCCAGCATTCTGGCTCCCAGAATCGTAATCGGGAATCGAACACATGCATTTCCGACGTAAAATGACGAGACGAATCGAATGCCGCAAGCAGAATTCAAATCCGAGGCACTGTTCGCCTGAAAATCGCTGCTATATCCAAAACATACCTTCCAGTATTCTGGCTCCCAGAATCGCAATCGATAATGGAACACATGCATTTCCGACGTAAAATGACGAGAGGAATCGAATGCCGCAAGCAGAATTCAAATCCGAGGCTCCGTTCGTTTGAAATCGCTCCTATAGCCAAAAACCTATCCTCCAGTATTCTGGCTCCCAGAATCGTAATCGGGAACGGAACATATGCATTTCCGACGCAAAATGACGAGGGGAATCGAATGCCGCAAGCAGAATTCAAATCCGATGCTCCGTTCGTTTGAAATCGCTGCTATATACAAAAACATATTCTCCAGTATTCTGGGTCCCAGAATCGTAATCGGGAATGGAACACATGCATTTCCGACGTAAAATGACGAGGGGAATCGAATGCCTCAAGCAGAATTCAAATCCGAGGCACTGTTCGCCTGAAAGTCGCTCCAAAATCCAGAACCTATCTTCCAGTATTCTGACTCCCAGAATCGCAACCCGGAATGGAACACATGCATTTCCGACGTAAAATGACGAGGGCAATCGAATGCCGCAAGCAGAATTCAAATCCGAGGCTCCATTCGTTTGAAATCGCTCCTATAGCTAAAAACATATTCTCCAGTATTCTGGCTCCCCGAATCGTAATCGGGAACGGAATACATGCATTTCCGACGTAAAATGACGAGAGGAATCGAACGCCGCGAGCAGAATTCAAATCCGAGGCTTCGTCCGTCTGAAAATCGCTCGTAAATCCAAAACCTATCTTCTAGTATTCTCGCTCCCAGAATCGTAATCGGGAACGGAACACATGCATTTCCGACGTAAAATGACGAGACGAATCGAATGCCGCAAGCAGAATTCAAATCCGAGGCACTGTTCGCCTGAAAATCGCTGCTATATCCAAAACATACCTTCCAGTATTCTGGCTCCCAGAATCGTAATCGGGAATGGAACACATGCATTTCCGACGCAAAATGACGAGAGGAATCGAATGCCGTAAGCAGAATTCAAATCCGAGGCACCGTTCGTCTGAAAATCTCTGCTATATCCAAAAACATATTCCCCAGTATTGTGGCTCCCAGAATCATAACAGCGAATGAAACACATGCATTTCCGACGTAAAATGACGAGAGGAATCGAATGCCGCAAGCAGAATTCAAATCCGAGGCTCCGTTCGTTTGAAATCGCTCCTATATCCACAACCTATCTTCCAGTATACTGGCTCCCCGAAACGTAATCGGGAACGGAACACATGCATTTCCGACGTAAAATGACGAGACGAATCGAATGCCGCAAGCAGAATTCAAATCCGAGGCACTGTTCGCCTGAAAATCGCTGCTATATCCAAAAACATATTCTCCAGTATTCTGGCTCCCAGAATCGTACTCTGTTGTTCAACAGAAGTGTATCCGAAGTGAAAAGACTAGAGGAGTCGAATGCCGCAAGCAGAATTCAAATCCGAGGCACTGTTCGCCTGAAAATCGCTGCTATATCCAAAACATACCTTCCAGTATTCTGGCTCCCAGCATCGTAATCGGGAATGGAACACATGCATTTCCGACGCAAAATGACGAGGGGAATCGAATGCCGTAAGCAGAATTCAAATCCGAGGCACCGTTCGCCTGAAAATCTCTGCTATATCCAAAAACATATTCCCCAGTATTGTGGCTCCCAGAATCATAACAGCGAATGAAACACATGCATTTCCGACGTAAAATGACGAGAGGAATCGAATGCCGCAAGCAGAATTCAAATCCGAGGCTCCGTTCGTTTGAAATCGCTCCTATATCCACAACCTATCTTCCAGTATACTGGCTCCCCGAAACGTAATCGGGAACGGAACACATGCATTTCCGACGTAAAATGACGAGACGAATCGAATGCCGCAAGCAGAATTCAAATCCGATGCTCCGTTCGTTTGAAATCGCTGCTATATACAAAAACATATTCTCCAGTATTCTGGGTCCCAGAATCGTAATCGGGAATGGAACACATGCATTTCCGACGTAAAATGACGAGGGGAATCGAATGCCTCAAGCAGAATTCAAATCCGAGGCACTGTTCGCCTGAAAGTCGCTCCAAAATCCAGAACCTATCTTCCAGTATTCTGACTCCCAGAATCGCAACCCGGAATGGAACACATGCATTTCCGACGTAAAATGACGAGGGCAATCGAATGCCGCAAGCAGAATTCAAATCCGAGGCTCCATTCGTTTGAAATCGCTCCTATAGCTAAAAACATATTCTCCAGTATTCTGGCTCCCCGAATCGTAATCGGGAACGGAATACATGCATTTCCGACGTAAAATGACGAGAGGAATCGAACGCCGCGAGCAGAATTCAAATCCGAGGCTTCGTCCGTCTGAAAATCGCTCGTAAATCCAAAACCTATCTTCTAGTATTCTCGCTCCCAGAATCGTAATCGGGAACGGAACACATGCATTTCCGACGTAAAATGACGAGACGAATCGAATGCCGCAAGCAGAATTCAAATCCGAGGCACTGTTCGCCTGAAAATCGCTGCTATATCCAAAACATACCTTCCAGTATTCTGGCTCCCAGAATCGTAATCGGGAATGGAACACATGCATTTCCGACGCAAAATGACGAGAGGAATCGAATGCCGTAAGCAGAATTCAAATCCGAGGCACCGTTCGTCTGAAAATCGCTGCTATATCCAAAAACATATTCCCCAGTATTGTGGCTCCCAGAATCATAACAGCGAATGAAACACATGCATTTCCGACGTAAAATGACGAGAGGAATCGAATGCCGCAAGCAGAATTCAAATCCGAGGCTCCGTTCGTTTGAAATCGCTCCTATATCCACAACCTATCTTCCAGTATACTGGCTCCCCGAAACGTAATCGGGAACGGAACACATGCATTTCCGACGTAAAATGACGAGACGAATCGAATGCCGCAAGCAGAATTCAAATCCGAGGCACTGTTCGCCTGAAAATCGCTGCTATATCCAAAAACATATTCTCCAGTATTCTGGCTCCCAGAATCGTACTCTGTTGTTCAACAGAAGTGTATCCGAAGTGAAAAGACTAGAGGAGTCGAATGCCGCAAGCAGAATTCAAATCCGAGGCACTGTTCGCCTGAAAATCGCTGCTATATCCAAAACATACCTTCCAGTATTCTGGCTCCCAGCATCGTAATCGGGAATGGAACACATGCATTTCCGACGCAAAATGACGAGGGGAATCGAATGCCGTAAGCAGAATTCAAATCCGAGGCACCGTTCGCCTGAAAATCTCTGCTATATCCAAAAACATATTCCCCAGTATTGTGGCTCCCAGAATCATAACAGCGAATGAAACACATGCATTTCCGACGTAAAATGACGAGAGGAATCGAATGCCGCAAGCAGAATTCAAATCCGAGGCTCCGTTCGTTTGAAATCGCTCCTATATCCACAACCTATCTTCCAGTATACTGGCTCCCCGAAACGTAATCGGGAACGGAACACATGCATTTCCGACGTAAAATGACGAGACGAATCGAATGCCGCAAGCAGAATTCAAATCCGAGGCACTGTTCGCCTGAAAATCGCTGCTATATCCAAAAACATATTCTCCAGTATTCTGGCTCCCAGAATCGTACTCTGTTGTTCAACAGAAGTGTATCCGAAGTGAAAAGACTAGAGGAGTCGAATGCCGCAAGCAGAATTCAAATCCGAGGCACTGTTCGCCTGAAAATCGCTGCTATATCCAAAACATACCTTCCAGTATTCTGGCTCCCAGCATCGTAATCGGGAATGGAACACATGCATTTCCGACGCAAAATGACGAGGGGAATCGAATGCCGTAAGCAGAATTCAAATCCGAGGCACCGTTCGCCTGAAAATCTCTGCTATATCCAAAAACATATTCCCCAGTATTGTGGCTCCCAGAATCATAACAGCGAATGAAACACATGCATTTCCGACGTAAAATGACGAGAGGAATCGAATGCCGCAAGCAGAATTCAAATCCGAGGCTCCGTTCGTTTGAAATCGCTCCTATATCCACAACCTATCTTCCAGTATACTGGCTCCCCGAAACGTAATCGGGAACGGAACACATGCATTTCCGACGTAAAATGACGAGACGAATCGAATGCCGCAAGCAGAATTCAAATCCGATGCTCCGTTCGTTTGAAATCGCTGCTATATACAAAAACATATTCTCCAGTATTCTGGGTCCCAGAATCGTAATCGGGAATGGAACACATGCATTTCCGACGTAAAATGACGAGGGGAATCGAATGCCTCAAGCAGAATTCAAATCCGAGGCACTGTTCGCCTGAAAGTCGCTCCAAAATCCAGAACCTATCTTCCAGTATTCTGACTCCCAGAATCGCAACCCGGAATGGAACACATGCATTTCCGACGTAAAATGACGAGCGGAATCGAATGCCGCAAGCAGAATTCAAATCCGAGGCTCCATTCGTCTGAAATCGCTCCTATAGCTAAAAACATATTCTCCAGTATTCTGGCTCCCCGAATCGTAATCGGGAACGGAATACATGCATTTCCGACGTAAAATGACGAGAGGAATCGAACGCCGCGAGCAGAATTCAAATCCGAGGCTTCGTCCGTCTGAAAATCGCTCGTAAATCCAAAACCTATCTTCTAGTATTCTCGCTCCCAGAATCGTAATCGGGAACGGAACACATGCATTTCCGACGTAAAATGACGAGACGAATCGAATGCCGCAAGCAGAATTCAAATCCGAGGCACTGTTCGCCTGAAAATCGCTGCTATATCCAAAACATACCTTCCAGTATTCTGGCTCCCAGAATCGTAATCGGGAATGGAACACATGCATTTCCGACGCAAAATGACGAGAGGAATCGAATGCCGTAAGCAGAATTCAAATCCGAGGCACCGTTCGTCTGAAAATCACTGCTATATCCAAAAACATATTCCCCAGTATTGTGGCTCCCAGAATCATAACAGCGAATGAAACACATGCATTTCCGACGTAAAATGACGAGAGGAATCGAATGCCGCAAGCAGAATTCAAATCCGAGGCTCCGTTCGTTTGAAATCGCTCCTATATCCACAACCTATCTTCCAGTATACTGGCTCCCCGAAACGTAATCGGGAACGGAACACATGCATTTCCGACGTAAAATGACGAGACGAATCGAATGCCGCAAGCAGAATTCAAATCCGAGGCACTGTTCGCCTGAAAATCGCTGCTATATCCAAAAACATATTCTCCAGTATTCTGGCTCCCAGAATCGTACTCTGTTGTTCAACAGAAGTGTATCCGAAGTGAAAAGACTAGAGGAGTCGAATGCCGCAAGCAGAATTCAAATCCGAGGCACTGTTCGCCTGAAAATCGCTGCTATATCCAAAACATACCTTCCAGTATTCTGGCTCCCAGCATCGTAATCGGGAATGGAACACATGCATTTCCGACGCAAAATGACGAGAGGAATCGAATGCCGTAAGCAGAATTCAAATCCGAGGCACCGTTCGCCTGAAAATCTCTGCTATATCCAAAAACATATTCCCCAGTATTGTGGCTCCCAGAATCATAACAGCGAATGAAACACATGCATTTCCGACGTAAAATGACGAGAGGAATCGAATGCCGCAAGCAGAATTCAAATCCGAGGCTCCGTTCGTTTGAAATCGCTCCTATATCCACAACCTATCTTCCAGTATACTGGCTCCCCGAAACGTAATCGGGAACGGAACACATGCATTTCCGACGTAAAATGACGAGACGAATCGAATGCCGCAAGCAGAATTCAAATCCGAGGCACTGTTCGCCTGAAAATCGCTGCTATATCCAAAAACATATTCTCCAGTATTCTGGCTCCCAGAATCGTACTCTGTTGTTGAACAGAAGTGTATCCGAAGTGAAATGACTAGAGGAGTCGAATGCCGCAAGCAGAATTCAAGTCCGAGCTTCCGTTCGGCAGGAAATCGCGGCTGGAAATAGCAGTTATAGAGAAAAACATATCTTCCAGCATTCTAACTGCCAGAATCGTACTCTGTTGTTCAACAGAAGTGTATCCGAAGTGAAAAGACTAGAGGAGTCGAATGCCGCAAGCAGAATTCAAGTCCGAGCCTCCGTTCGGCAGGAAATCGCAGTTATGGCGAAAAACCTATTTTCCTGCATTCTAACTGCCAGAGTCGTACTCTGTTGTTGAACAGGAGTGTATCCGAAGTGAAATGACTAGAGGAGTCGAATGCCGCAAGCAGAATTCAAATCCGAGGCTCCGTTCGGCTGGAAATCGCAGTTATAGAGAAAAACATATTTTCCTGCATTCTAACTGCCAGAATCGTACTCTGTTGTTGAACAGAAGTGTATCCGAAGTGAAATGACTAGAGGAGTTGAATGCCGCAAGCAGAATTCAAGTCCGAGCTTCCGTTCGGCAGGAAATCGCGGCTGGAAATAGCAGTTATAGAGAAAAACATATCTTCCAGCATTCTAACTGCCAGAATCGTACTCTGTTGTTCAACAGAAGTGTATCCGAAGTGAAAAGACTAGAGGAGTCGAATGCCGCAAGCAGAATTCAAGTCCGAGCCTCCGTTCGGCAGGAAATCGCAGTTATGGCGAAAAACCTATTTTCCTGCATTCTAACTGCCAGAGTCGTACTCTGTTGTTGAACAGGAGTGTATCCGAAGTGAAATGACTAGAGGAGTCGAATGCCGCAAGCAGAATTCAAATCCGAGGCTCCGTTCGGCTGGAAATCGCAGTTATAGAGAAAAACCTATTTTCCTGCATTCTAACTGCCAGAGTCGTACTCTGTTTTTGAACAGGAGTGTATCCGAAGTGAAATGACTAGAGGAGTCGAATGCCGCAAGCAGAATTCAAATCCGAGGCTCCGTTCGGCTGGAAATCGCAGTTATAGAGAAAAACATATTTTCCTGCATTCTAACTGCCAGAATCGTACTCTGTTGTTGAACAGAAGTGTATCCGAAGTGAAAAGACTAGAGGAGTCGAATGCCGCTAGCAGAATTCAGGTACGAGCCTCCGTTCGGCAGGAAATCGCGGCTGGAAATAGCAGTTATAGAGAAAAACCTATCTTCCAGCATTCTAACTGCCAGAATCGTACTCTGTTGTTGAACAGAAGTGTATCCGAAGTGAAAAGACTAGAGGAGTCGAATGCCGCAAGCAGAATTCAAATCCGAGGCTCCGTTCGGCTGGAAATCGCAGTTATAGAGAAAAACCTATTTTCCTGCATTCTAACTGCCAGAATCGTACTCTGTTGTTGAACAGAAGTGTATCCGAAGTGAAAAGACTAGAGCAGTCGAATGCCGCAAGCAGAATTCAAGTCCGAGCTTCCGTTCGGCAGGAAATTCACAGTTATGTCGAAAAACCTATTTTCCTGCATTCTAACTGCCAGAATCGTACTCTGTTGTTGAACAGAAGTGTATCCGAAGTGAAATGACTAGAGGAGTTGAATGCCGCAAGCAGAATTCAAGTCCGAGCTTCCGTTCGGCAGGAAATCGCGGCTGGAAATAGCAGTTATAGAGAAAAACCTATCTTCCAGCATTCTTACTGCCAGAATCGTACTCTGTTGTTGAACAGAAGTGTATCCGAAGTGAAAAGACTAGAGGAGTCGAGTGCCGCAAGCAGAATTCAAGTCCGAGCTTCCGATCGGCAGGAAATTCGCAGTTATAGAGAAAAACCTATCTTCCAGCATTCTGGCTCCCAGAATCGTAATCGGGAATCGAACACATGCATTTCCGACGTAAAATGACGAGACGAATCGAATGCCGCAAGCAGAATTCAAATCCGAGGCACTGTTCGCCTGAAAATCGCTGCTATATCCAAAACATACCTTCCAGTATTCTGGCTCCCAGAATCGCAATCGATAATGGAACACATGCATTTCCGACGTAAAATGACGAGAGGAATCGAATGCCGCAAGCAGAATTCAAATCCGAGGCTCCGTTCGTTTGAAATCGCTCCTATAGCCAAAAACATATTCTCCAGTATTCTGGCTCCCAGAATCGTAATCGGGAACGGAACATATGCATTTCCGACGCAAAATGACGAGGGGAATCGAATGCCGCAAGCAGAATTCAAATCCGATGCTCCGTTCGTTTGAAATCGCTGCTATATACAAAAACATATTCTCCAGTATTCTGGGTCCCAGAATCGTAATCGGGAATGGAACACATGC
Organism: Ectemnius lituratus; assembly: GCA_910593735.2. Taxonomy (NCBI): domain Eukaryota; kingdom Metazoa; phylum Arthropoda; class Insecta; order Hymenoptera; family Crabronidae; genus Ectemnius; species Ectemnius lituratus. The sequence continues at coordinate 2,254,753 of OU343043.1, forward strand.
ATTTCCGACGTAAAATGACGAGGGGAATCGAATGCCTCAAGCAGAATTCAAATCCGAGGCACTGTTCGCCTGAAAGTCGCTCCAAAATCCAGAACCTATCTTCCAGTATTCTGACTCCCAGAATCGCAACCCGGAATGGAACACATGCATTTCCGACGTAAAATGACGAGGGCAATCGAATGCCGCAAGCAGAATTCAAATCCGAGGCTCCATTCGTTTGAAATCGCTCCTATAGCTAAAAACATATTCTCCAGTATTCTGGCTCCCCGAATCGTAATCGGGAACGGAATACATGCATTTCCGACGTAAAATGACGAGAGGAATCGAACGCCGCGAGCAGAATTCAAATCCGAGGCTTCGTCCGTCTGAAAATCGCTCGTAAATCCAAAACCTATCTTCTAGTATTCTCGCTCCCAGAATCGTAATCGGGAACGGAACACATGCATTTCCGACGTAAAATGACGAGACGAATCGAATGCCGCAAGCAGAATTCAAATCCGAGGCACTGTTCGCCTGAAAATCGCTGCTATATCCAAAAACCTATTTTCCTGCATTCTAACTGCCAGAATCGTACTCTGTTGTTCAACAGAAGTGTATCCGAAGTGAAAAGACTAGAGGAGTCGAATGCCGCAAGCAGAATTCAAATCCGAGGCACTGTTCGCCTGAAAATCGCTGCTATATCCAAAACATACCTTCCAGTATTCTGGCTCCCAGCATCGTAATCGGGAATGGAACACATGCATTTCCGACGCAAAATGACGAGGGGAATCGAATGCCGTAAGCAGAATTCAAATCCGAGGCACCGTTCGCCTGAAAATCTCTGCTATATCCAAAAACATATTCCCCAGTATTGTGGCTCCCAGAATCATAACAGCGAATGAAACACATGCATTTCCGACGTAAAATGACGAGAGGAATCGAATGCCGCAAGCAGAATTCAAATCCGAGGCTCCGTTCGTTTGAAATCGCTCCTATATCCACAACCTATCTTCCAGTATACTGGCTCCCCGAAACGTAATCGGGAACGGAACACATGCATTTCCGACGTAAAATGACGAGACGAATCGAATGCCGCAAGCAGAATTCAAATCCGAGGCACTGTTCGCCTGAAAATCGCTGCTATATCCAAAAACATATTCTCCAGTATTCTGGCTCCCAGAATCGTACTCTGTTGTTGAACAGAAGTGTATCCGAAGTGAAATGACTAGAGGAGTTGAATGCCGCAAGCAGAATTCAAGTCCGAGCTTCCGTTCGGCAGGAAATCGCGGCTGGAAATAGCAGTTATAGAGAAAAACATATCTTCCAGCATTCTAACTGCCAGAATCGTACTCTGTTGTTCAACAGAAGTGTATCCGAAGTGAAAAGACTAGAGGAGTCGAATGCCGCAAGCAGAATTCAAGTCCGAGCCTCCGTTCGGCAGGAAATCGCAGTTATGGCGAAAAACCTATTTTCCTGCATTCTAACTGCCAGAGTCGTACTCTGTTGTTGAACAGGAGTGTATCCGAAGTGAAATGACTAGAGGAGTCGAATGCCGCAAGCAGAATTCAAATCCGAGGCTCCGTTCGGCTGGAAATCGCAGTTATAGAGAAAAACATATTTTCCTGCATTCTAACTGCCAGAATCGTACTCTGTTGTTGAACAGAAGTGTATCCGAAGTGAAATGACTAGAGGAGTTGAATGCCGCAAGCAGAATTCAAGTCCGAGCTTCCGTTCGGCAGGAAATCGCGGCTGGAAATAGCAGTTATAGAGAAAAACATATCTTCCAGCATTCTAACTGCCAGAATCGTACTCTGTTGTTCAACAGAAGTGTATCCGAAGTGAAAAGACTAGAGGAGTCGAATGCCGCAAGCAGAATTCAAGTCCGAGCCTCCGTTCGGCAGGAAATCGCAGTTATGGCGAAAAACCTATTTTCCTGCATTCTAACTGCCAGAGTCGTACTCTGTTGTTGAACAGGAGTGTATCCGAAGTGAAATGACTAGAGGAGTCGAATGCCGCAAGCAGAATTCAAATCCGAGGCTCCGTTCGGCTGGAAATCGCAGTTATAGAGAAAAACCTATTTTCCTGCATTCTAACTGCCAGAGTCGTACTCTGTTTTTGAACAGGAGTGTATCCGAAGTGAAATGACTAGAGGAGTCGAATGCCGCAAGCAGAATTCAAATCCGAGGCTCCGTTCGGCTGGAAATCGCAGTTATAGAGAAAAACATATTTTCCTGCATTCTAACTGCCAGAATCGTACTCTGTTGTTGAACAGAAGTGTATCCGAAGTGAAAAGACTAGAGGAGTCGAATGCCGCTAGCAGAATTCAGGTACGAGCCTCCGTTCGGCAGGAAATCGCGGCTGGAAATAGCAGTTATAGAGAAAAACCTATCTTCCAGCATTCTAACTGCCAGAATCGTACTCTGTTGTTGAACAGAAGTGTATCCGAAGTGAAAAGACTAGAGGAGTCGAATGCCGCAAGCAGAATTCAAATCCGAGGCTCCGTTCGGCTGGAAATCGCAGTTATAGAGAAAAACCTATTTTCCTGCATTCTAACTGCCAGAATCGTACTCTGTTGTTGAACAGAAGTGTATCCGAAGTGAAAAGACTAGAGCAGTCGAATGCCGCAAGCAGAATTCAAGTCCGAGCTTCCGTTCGGCAGGAAATTCACAGTTATGTCGAAAAACCTATTTTCCTGCATTCTAACTGCCAGAATCGTACTCTGTTGTTGAACAGAAGTGTATCCGAAGTGAAATGACTAGAGGAGTTGAATGCCGCAAGCAGAATTCAAGTCCGAGCTTCCGTTCGGCAGGAAATCGCGGCTGGAAATAGCAGTTATAGAGAAAAACCTATCTTCCAGCATTCTTACTGCCAGAATCGTACTCTGTTGTTGAACAGAAGTGTATCCGAAGTGAAAAGACTAGAGGAGTCGAGTGCCGCAAGCAGAATTCAAGTCCGAGCTTCCGATCGGCAGGAAATTCGCAGTTATGGCGAAACACCTATTTTCCTGCATTCTAACTGCCAGAATCGTACTCTGTTGTTGAACAGGAGTGTATCCGAAGTGAAATGACTAGAGGAGTCGAATGCCGCAAGCAGAATTCAAATCCGAGGCTCCGTTCGGCTGGAAATCGCAGTTATAGAGAAAAACCTATTTTCCTGCATTCTAACTGCCAGAGTCGTACTCTGTTTTTGAACAGGAGTGTATCCGAAGTGAAATGACTAGAGGAGTCGAATGCCGCAAGCAGAATTCAAGTCCGAGCTTCCGTTCGGCAGGAAATCGCGGCTGGAAATAGCAGTTATAGAGAAAAACCTATCTTCCAGCATTCTAACTGCCAGACTCGTACTCTGTTGTTCAACAGAAGTGTATCCGAAGTGAAAAGACTAGAGGAGTCGAATGCCGCAAGCAGAATTCAAGTCCGAGCTTCCGTTCGGCAGGAAATCGCGGCTGGAAATAGCAGTTATAGAGAAAAACCTATCTTCCAGCATTCTTACTGCCAGAATCGTACTCTGTTGTTGAACAGAAGTGTATCCGAAGTGGAAAGACTAGAGGAGTCGAATGCCGCAAGCAGAATTCAAGTCCGAGCTTCCGATCGGCAGGAAATTCGCAGTTATGGCGAAAAACCTATTTTCCTGCATTCTAACTGCCAGAATCGTACTCTGTTGTTGAACAGAAGTGTATCCGAAGTGAAATGACTAGAGGAGTCGAATGCCGCAAGCAGAATTCAAGTCCGAGCTTCCGTTAGGCAGAAAATTCGCAGTTATGGCGAAAAACCTATTTTCCTGCATTCTAACTGCCAGAGTCGTACTCTGTTGTTGAACAGGAGTGTATCCGAAGTGAAATGACTAGAGGAGTCGAATGCCGCAAGCAGAATTCAAATCCGAGGCTCCGTTCGGCTGGAAATCGCAGTTATAGAGAAAAACCTATTTTCCAGCATTCTAACTGCCAGAATCGTACTCTGTTGTTGAACAGAAGTGTATCCGAAGTGAAAAGACTAGAGGAGTCGAATGCCGCAAGCAGAATTCAAGTCCGAGCTTCCGTTCGGCAGAAAATTCGCAGTTATGGCGAAAAACCTATTTTCCTGCATTCTAACTGCCAGAGTCGTACTCTGTTGTTGAACAGGAGTGTATCCGAAGTGAAATGACTAGAGGAGTCGAATGCCGCAAGTAGAATTCAAATCCGAGGCTCCTTTCGGCTGGAAATCGCAGTTATAGAGAAAAACATATTTTCCTGCATTCTAACTGCCAGAATCGTACTCTGTTGTTGAACAGAAGTGTATCCGAAGTGAAATGACTAGAGGAATCGTATGCCGCTAACAGAATTTAGGTACGAGCCTCCGTTCGGCAGGAAATCGCGGCTGGAAATAGCAGTTATAGAGAAAAACCTATCTTCCAGCATTCTTACTGCCAGAATCGTACTCTGTTGTTGAACAGAAGTGTATCCGAAGTGAAAAGACTAGAGGAGTCGAATGCCGCTAGCAGAATTCAGGTACGAGCCTCCGTTCGGCAGGAAATCGCGGCTGGAAATAGCAGTTATAGAGAAAAACCTATCTTCCAGCATTCTAACTGCCAGAATCGTACTCTGTTGTTGAACAGAAGTGTATCCGAAGTGAAAAGACTAGAGGAGTCGAATGCCGCAAGCAGAATTCAAGTCCGAACTTCCGTTCGGCAGGAAATTCGCAGTTATGTCGAAAAACCTATTTTCCTGCATTCTAACTGCCAGAATCGTACTCTGTTGTTGAACAGAAGTGTATCCGAAGTGAAATGACTTGAGGAGTTGAATGCCGCAAGCAGAATTCAAGTCCGAGCTTCCGTTCGGCAGGAAATCGCGGCTGGAAATAGCAGTTATAGAGAAAAACCTATCTTCCAGCATTCTAACTGCCAGACTCGTACTCTGTTGTTCAACAGAAGTGTATCCGAAGTGAAAAGACTAGAGGAGTCGAATGCCGCAAGCAGAATTCAAGTCCGAGCTTCCGTTCGGCAGGAAATCGCGGCTGGAAATAGCAGTTATAGAGAAAAACCTATCTTCCAGCATTCTTACTGCCAGAATCGTACTCTGTTGTTGAACAGAAGTGTATCCGAAGTGGAAAGACTAGAGGAGTCGAATGCCGCAAGCAGAATTCAAGTCCGAGCTTCCGATCGGCAGGAAATTCGCAGTTATGGCGAAAAACCTATTTTCCTGCATTCTAACTGCCAGAATCGTACTCTGTTGTTGAACAGAAGTGTATCCGAAGTGAAATGACTAGAGGAGTCGAATGCCGCAAGCAGAATTCAAGTCCGAGCTTCCGTTAGGCAGAAAATTCGCAGTTATGGCGAAAAACCTATTTTCCTGCATTCTAACTGCCAGAGTCGTACTCTGTTGTTGAACAGGAGTGTATCCGAAGTGAAATGACTAGAGGAGTCGAATGCCGCAAGCAGAATTCAAATCCGAGGCTCCGTTCGGCTGGAAATCGCAGTTATAGAGAAAAACCTATTTTCCAGCATTCTAACTGCCAGAATCGTACTCTGTTGTTGAACAGAAGTGTATCCGAAGTGAAAAGACTAGAGGAGTCGAATGCCGCAAGCAGAATTCAAGTCCGAGCTTCCGTTCGGCAGAAAATTCGCAGTTATGGCGAAAAACCTATTTTCCTGCATTCTAACTGCCAGAGTCGTACTCTGTTGTTGAACAGGAGTGTATCCGAAGTGAAATGACTAGAGGAGTCGAATGCCGCAAGTAGAATTCAAATCCGAGGCTCCTTTCGGCTGGAAATCGCAGTTATAGAGAAAAACATATTTTCCTGCATTCTAACTGCCAGAATCGTACTCTGTTGTTGAACAGAAGTGTATCCGAAGTGAAATGACTAGAGGAGTTGAATGCCGCAAGCAGAATTCAAGTCCGAGCTTCCGTTCGGCAGGAAATCGCGGCTGGAAATAGCAGTTATAGAGAAAAACCTATCTTCCAGCATTCTTACTGCCAGAATCGTACTCTGTTGTTGAACAGAAGTGTATCCGAAGTGAAAAGACTAGAGGAGTCGAGTGCCGCAAGCAGAATTCAAGTCCGAGCTTCCGATCGGCAGGAAATTCGCAGTTATAGAGAAAAACCTATCTTCCAGCATTCTGGCTCCCAGAATCGTAATCGGGAATCGAACACATGCATTTCCGACGTAAAATGACGAGACGAATCGAATGCCGCAAGCAGAATTCAAATCCGAGGCACTGTTCGCCTGAAAATCGCTGCTATATCCAAAACATACCTTCCAGTATTCTGGCTCCCAGAATCGCAATCGATAATGGAACACATGCATTTCCGACGTAAAATGACGAGAGGAATCGAATGCCGCAAGCAGAATTCAAATCCGAGGCTCCGTTCGTTTGAAATCGCTCCTATAGCCAAAACATATTCTCCAGTATTCTGGCTCCCAGAATCGTAATCGGGAACGGAACATATGCATTTCCGACGCAAAATGACGAGGGGAATCGAATGCCGCAAGCAGAATTCAAATCCGATGCTCCGTTCGTTTGAAATCGCTGCTATATACAAAAACATATTCTCCAGTATTCTGGGTCCCAGAATCGTAATCGGGAATGGAACACATGCATTTCCGACGTAAAATGACGAGGGGAATCGAATGCCTCAAGCAGAATTCAAATCCGAGGCACTGTTCGCCTGAAAGTCGCTCCAAAATCCAGAACCTATCTTCCAGTATTCTGACTCCCAGAATCGCAACCCGGAATGGAACACATGCATTTCCGACGTAAAATGACGAGGGCAATCGAATGCCGCAAGCAGAATTCAAATCCGAGGCTCCATTCGTTTGAAATCGCTCCTATAGCTAAAAACATATTCTCCAGTATTCTGGCTCCCCGAATCGTAATCGGGAACGGAATACATGCATTTCCGACGTAAAATGACGAGAGGAATCGAACGCCGCGAGCAGAATTCAAATCCGAGGCTTCGTCCGTCTGAAAATCGCTCGTAAATCCAAAACCTATCTTCTAGTATTCTCGCTCCCAGAATCGTAATCGGGAACGGAACACATGCATTTCCGACGTAAAATGACGAGACGAATCGAATGCCGCAAGCAGAATTCAAATCCGAGGCACTGTTCGCCTGAAAATCGCTGCTATATCCAAAAACCTATTTTCCTGCATTCTAACTGCCAGAATCGTACTCTGTTGTTCAACAGAAGTGTATCCGAAGTGAAAAGACTAGAGGAGTCGAATGCCGCAAGCAGAATTCAAATCCGAGGCACTGTTCGCCTGAAAATCGCTGCTATATCCAAAACATACCTTCCAGTATTCTGGCTCCCAGCATCGTAATCGGGAATGGAACACACGCATTTCCGACGCAAAATGACGAGGGGAATCGAATGCCGTAAGCAGAATTCAAATCCGAGGCACCGTTCGCCTGAAAATCTCTGCTATATCCAAAAACATATTCCCCAGTATTGTGGCTCCCAGAATCATAACAGCGAATGAAACACATGCATTTCCGACGTAAAATGACGAGAGGAATCGAATGCCGCAAGCAGAATTCAAATCCGAGGCTCCGTTCGTTTGAAATCGCTCCTATATCCACAACCTATCTTCCAGTATACTGGCTCCCCGAAACGTAATCGGGAACGGAACACATGCATTTCCGACGTAAAATGACGAGACGAATCGAATGCCGCAAGCAGAATTCAAATCCGAGGCACTGTTCGCCTGAAAATCGCTGCTATATCCAAAAACATATTCTCCAGTATTCTGGCTCCCAGAATCGTACTCTGTTGTTGAACAGAAGTGTATCCGAAGTGAAATGACTAGAGGAGTTGAATGCCGCAAGCAGAATTCAAGTCCGAGCTTCCGTTCGGCAGGAAATCGCGGCTGGAAATAGCAATTATAGAGAAAAACATATCTTCCAGCATTCTAACTGCCAGAATCGTACTCTGTTGTTCAACAGAAGTGTATCCGAAGTGAAAAGACTAGAGGAGTCGAATGCCGCAAGCAGAATTCAAGTCCGAGCCTCCGTTCGGCAGGAAATCGCAGTTATGGCGAAAAACCTATTTTCCTGCATTCTAACTGCCAGAGTCGTACTCTGTTGTTGAACAGGAGTGTATCCGAAGTGAAATGACTAGAGGAGTCGAATGCCGCAAGCAGAATTCAAATCCGAGGCTCCGTTCGGCTGGAAATCGCAGTTATAGAGAAAAACATATTTTCCTGCATTCTAACTGCCAGAATCGTACTCTGTTGTTGAACAGAAGTGTATCCGAAGTGAAATGACTAGAGGAGTTGAATGCCGCAAGCAGAATTCAAGTCCGAGCTTCCGTTCGGCAGGAAATCGCGGCTGGAAATAGCAGTTATAGAGAAAAACATATCTTCCAGCATTCTAACTGCCAGAATCGTACTCTGTTGTTCAACAGAAGTGTATCCGAAGTGAAAAGACTAGAGGAGTCGAATGCCGCAAGCAGAATTCAAGTCCGAGCCTCCGTTCGGCAGGAAATCGCAGTTATGGCGAAAAACCTATTTTCCTGCATTCTAACTGCCAGAGTCGTACTCTGTTGTTGAACAGGAGTGTATCCGAAGTGAAATGACTAGAGGAGTCGAATGCCGCAAGCAGAATTCAAATCCGAGGCTCCGTTCGGCTGGAAATCGCAGTTATAGAGAAAAACATATTTTCCTGCATTCTAACTGCCAGAATCGTACTCTGTTGTTGAACAGAAGTGTATCCGAAGTGAAATGACTAGAGGAGTTGAATGCCGCAAGCAGAATTCAAGTCCGAGCTTCCGTTCGGCAGGAAATCGCGGCTGGAAATAGCAGTTATAGAGAAAAACATATCTTCCAGCATTCTAACTGCCAGAATCGTACTCTGTTGTTCAACAGAAGTGTATCCGAAGTGAAAAGACTAGAGGAGTCGAATGCCGCAAGCAGAATTCAAGTCCGAGCCTCCGTTCGGCAGGAAATCGCAGTTATGGCGAAAAACCTATTTTCCTGCATTCTAACTGCCAGAGTCGTACTCTGTTGTTGAACAGGAGTGTATCCGAAGTGAAATGACTAGAGGAGTCGAATGCCGCAAGCAGAATTCAAATCCGAGGCTCCGTTCGGCTGGAAATCGCAGTTATAGAGAAAAACCTATTTTCCTGCATTCTAACTGCCAGAGTCGTACTCTGTTTTTGAACAGGAGTGTATCCGAAGTGAAATGACTAGAGGAGTCGAATGCCGCAAGCAGAATTCAAATCCGAGGCTCCGTTCGGCTGGAAATCGCAGTTATAGAGAAAAACATATTTTCCTGCATTCTAACTGCCAGAATCGTACTCTGTTGTTGAACAGAAGTGTATCCGAAGTGAAAAGACTAGAGGAGTCGAATGCCGCTAGCAGAATTCAGGTACGAGCCTCCGTTCGGCAGGAAATCGCGGCTGGAAATAGCAGTTATAGAGAAAAACCTATCTTCCAGCATTCTAACTGCCAGAATCGTACTCTGTTGTTGAACAGAAGTGTATCCGAAGTGAAAAGACTAGAGGAGTCGAATGCCGCAAGCAGAATTCAAATCCGAGGCTCCGTTCGGCTGGAAATCGCAGTTATAGAGAAAAACCTATTTTCCTGCATTCTAACTGCCAGAATCGTACTCTGTTGTTGAACAGAAGTGTATCCGAAGTGAAAAGACTAGAGCAGTCGAATGCCGCAAGTAGAATTCAAGTCCGAGCTTCCGTTCGGCAGGAAATTCACAGTTATGTCGAAAAACCTATTTTCCTGCATTCTAACTGCCAGAATCGTACTCTGTTGTTGAACAGAAGTGTATCCGAAGTGAAATGACTAGAGGAGTTGAATGCCGCAAGCAGAATTCAAGTCCGAGCTTCCGTTCGGCAGGAAATCGCGGCTGGAAATAGCAGTTATAGAGAAAAACCTATCTTCCAGCATTCTTACTGCCAGAATCGTACTCTGTTGTTGAACAGAAGTGTATCCGAAGTGAAAAGACTAGAGGAGTCGAGTGCCGCAAGCAGAATTCAAGTCCGAGCTTCCGATCGGCAGGAAATTCGCAGTTATGGCGAAACACCTATTTTCCTGCATTCTAACTGCCAGAATCGTACTCTGTTGTTGAACAGGAGTGTATCCGAAGTGAAATGACTAGAGGAGTCGAATGCCGCAAGCAGAATTCAAATCCGAGGCTCCGTTCGGCTGGAAATCGCAGTTATAGAGAAAAACCTATTTTCCTGCATTCTAACTGCCAGAGTCGTACTCTGTTTTTGAACAGGAGTGTATCCGAAGTGAAATGACTAGAGGAGTCGAATGCCGCAAGCAGAATTCAAGTCCGAGCTTCCGTTCGGCAGGAAATCGCGGCTGGAAATAGCAGTTATAGAGAAAAACCTATCTTCCAGCATTCTAACTGCCAGACTCGTACTCTGTTGTTCAACAGAAGTGTATCCGAAGTGAAAAGACTAGAGGAGTCGAATGCCGCAAGCAGAATTCAAGTCCGAGCTTCCGTTCGGCAGGAAATCGCGGCTGGAAATAGCAGTTATAGAGAAAAACCTATCTTCCAGCATTCTTACTGCCAGAATCGTACTCTGTTGTTGAACAGAAGTGTATCCGAAGTGGAAAGACTAGAGGAGTCGAATGCCGCAAGCAGAATTCAAGTCCGAGCTTCCGATCGGCAGGAAATTCGCAGTTATGGCGAAAAACCTATTTTCCTGCATTCTAACTGCCAGAATCGTACTCTGTTGTTGAACAGAAGTGTATCCGAAGTGAAATGACTAGAGGAGTCGAATGCCGCAAGCAGAATTCAAGTCCGAGCTTCCGTTAGGCAGAAAATTCGCAGTTATGGCGAAAAACCTATTTTCCTGCATTCTAACTGCCAGAGTCGTACTCTGTTGTTGAACAGGAGTGTATCCGAAGTGAAATGACTAGAGGAGTCGAATGCCGCAAGCAGAATTCAAATCCGAGGCTCCGTTCGGCTGGAAATCGCAGTTATAGAGAAAAACCTATTTTCCAGCATTCTAACTGCCAGAATCGTACTCTGTTGTTGAACAGAAGTGTATCCGAAGTGAAAAGACTAGAGGAGTCGAATGCCGCAAGCAGAATTCAAGTCCGAGCTTCCGTTCGGCAGAAAATTCGCAGTTATGGCGAAAAACCTATTTTCCTGCATTCTAACTGCCAGAGTCGTACTCTGTTGTTGAACAGGAGTGTATCCGAAGTGAAATGACTAGAGGAGTCGAATGCCGCAAGTAGAATTCAAATCCGAGGCTCCTTTCGGCTGGAAATCGCAGTTATAGAGAAAAACATATTTTCCTGCATTCTAACTGCCAGAATCGTACTCTGTTGTTGAACAGAAGTGTATCCGAAGTGAAATGACTAGAGGAATCGAATGCCGCTAACAGAATTTAGGTACGAGCCTCCGTTCGGCAGGAAATCGCGGCTGGAAATAGCAGTTATAGAGAAAAACCTATCTTCCAGCATTCTTACTGCCAGAATCGTACTCTGTTGTTGAACAGAAGTGTATCCGAAGTGAAAAGACTAGAGGAGTCGAATGCCGCTAGCAGAATTCAGGTACGAGCCTCCGTTCGGCAGGAAATCGCGGCTGGAAATAGCAGTTATAGAGAAAAACCTATCTTCCAGCATTCTAACTGCCAGAATCGTACTCTGTTGTTGAACAGAAGTGTATCCGAAGTGAAAAGACTAGAGGAGTCGAATGCCGCAAGCAGAATTCAAGTCCGAACTTCCGTTCGGCAGGAAATTCGCAGTTATGTCGAAAAACCTATTTTCCTGCATTCTAACTGCCAGAATCGTACTCTGTTGTTGAACAGAAGTGTATCCGAAGTGAAATGACTTGAGGAGTTGAATGCCGCAAGCAGAATTCAAGTCCGAGCTTCCGTTCGGCAGGAAATCGCGGCTGGAAATAGCAGTTATAGAGAAAAACCTATCTTCCAGCATTCTAACTGCCAGACTCGTACTCTGTTGTTCAACAGAAGTGTATCCGAAGTGAAAAGACTAGAGGAGTCGAATGCCGCAAGCAGAATTCAAGTCCGAGCTTCCGTTCGGCAGGAAATCGCGGCTGGAAATAGCAGTTATAGAGAAAAACCTATCTTCCAGCATTCTTACTGCCAGAATCGTACTCTGTTGTTGAACAGAAGTGTATCCGAAGTGGAAAGACTAGAGGAGTCGAATGCCGCAAGCAGAATTCAAGTCCGAGCTTCCGATCGGCAGGAAATTCGCAGTTATGGCGAAAAACCTATTTTCCTGCATTCTAACTGCCAGAATCGTACTCTGTTGTTGAACAGAAGTGTATCCGAAGTGAAATGACTAGAGGAGTCGAATGCCGCAAGCAGAATTCAAGTCCGAGCTTCCGTTAGGCAGAAAATTCGCAGTTATGGCGAAAAACCTATTTTCCTGCATTCTAACTGCCAGAGTCGTACTCTGTTGTTGAACAGGAGTGTATCCGAAGTGAAAAGACTAGAGGAGTCGAATGCCGCAAGCAGAATTCAAGTCCGAGCTTCCGTTCGGCAGAAAATTCGCAGTTATGGCGAAAAACCTATTTTCCTGCATTCTAACTGCCAGAGTCGTACTCTGTTGTTGAACAGGAGTGTATCCGAAATGAAATGACTAGAGGAGTCGAATGCCGCAAGCAGAATTCAAATCCGAGGCTCCGTTCGGCTGGAAATCGCAGTTATAGAGAAAAACCTATTTTCCTGCATTCTAACTGCCAGAATCGTACTCTGTTGTTGAACAGAAGTGTATCCGAAGTGAAATGACTAGAGGAATCGAATGCCGCAAGCAGGATTCAGATCCGAGGCTCCATTCGGCTGGAAATCGCAGTTATAGAGAAAAACCAATCTTCCAGCATTCTAACTGCCAGAATCGTACTCTGTTGTTGAACAGAAGTGTATCCGAAGTGAAAACACTAGAGGAGTCGAATGCCGCAAGCAGAATTCAAGTCCGAGCCTCCGTTCGGCAGGAAATCGCAGTTATGGCGAAAAACCTATTTTCCTGCATTCTAACTGCCAGAGTCGTACTCTGTTGTTGAACAGGAGTGTATCCGAAGTGAAATGACTAGAGGAGTCGAATGCCGCAAGCAGAATTCAAATCCGAGGCTCCGTTCGGCTGGAAATCGCAGTTATAGAGAAAAACCTATTTTCCAGCATTCTAACTGCCAGAATCGTACTCTGTTGTTGAACAGAAGTGTATCCGAAGTGAAAAGACTAGAGGAGTCGAATGCCGCAAGCAGAATTCAAGTCCGAGCTTCCGTTCGGCAGAAAATTCGCAGTTATGGCGAAAAACCTATTTTCCTGCATTCTAACTGCCAGAGTCGTACTCTGTTGTTGAACAGGAGTGTATCCGAAGTGAAATGACTAGAGGAGTCGAATGCCGCAAGCAGAATTCAAATCCGAGGCTCCGTTCGGCTGGAAATCGCAGTTATGGCGAAAAACCTATTTTCCTGCATTCTAACTGCCAGAGTCGTACTCTGTTGTTGAACAGGAGTGTATCCGAAGTGAAATGACTAGAGGAGTCGAATGCCGCAAGCAGAATTCAAATCCGAGGCTCCGTTCGGCTGGAAATCGCAGTTATAGAGAAAAACCTATTTTCCAGCATTCTAACTGCCAGAATCGTACTCTGTTGTTGAACAGAAGTGTATCCGAAGTGAAAAGACTAGAGGAGTCGAATGCCGCAAGCAGAATTCAAGTCCGAGCTTCCGTTCGGCAGAAAATTCGCAGTTATGGCGAAAAACTTATTTTCCTGCATTCTAACTGCCAGAGTCGTACTCTGTTGTTGAACAGGAGTGTATCCGAAGTGAAATGACTAGAGGAGTCGAATGCCGCAAGCAGAATTCAAATCCGAGGCTCCGTTCGGCTGGAAATCGCAGTTATAGAGAAAAACCTATTTTCCTGCATTCTAACTGCCAGAGTCGTACTCTGTTGTTGAACAGGAGTGTATCCGAAGTGAAATGACTAGAGGAGTCGAATGCCGCAAGCAGAATTCAAGTCCGAGCTTCCGTTCGGCAGAAAATTCGCAGTTATGTCGAAAAACCTATTTTCCTGCATTCTAACTGCCAGAATCGTACTCTGTTGTTGAAAAGAAGTGTATCCGAAGTGAAATGACTAGAGGAATCGAATGCCGCAAGCAGGATTCAGATCCGAGGCTCCATTCGGCTGGAAATCGCAGTTATAGAGAAAAACCTATCTTCCAGCATTCTAACTGCCAGAATCGTACTCTGTTGTTGAACAGAAGTGTATCCGAAGTGAAAACACTAGAGGAGTCGAATGCCGCAAGCAGAATTCAAGTCCGAGCCTCCGTTCGGCAGGAAATCGCAGTTATGGCGAAAAACCTATTTTCCTGCATTCTAACTGCCAGAATCGTACTCTGTTGTTGAAAAGAAGTGTATCCGAAGTGAAATGACTAGAGGAATCGAATGCCGCAAGCAGGATTCAGATCCGAGGCTCCATTCGGCTGGAAATCGCAGTTATAGAGAAAAACCTATCTTCCAGCATTCTAACTGCCAGAATCGTACTCTGTTGTTGAACAGAAGTGTATCCGAAGTGAAAAGACTAGAGGAGTCGAATGCCGCAAGCAGAATTCAAGTCCGAGCTTCCGTTCGGCAGAAAATTCGCAGTTATGGCGAAAAACCTATTTTCCTGCATTCTAACTGCCAGAGTCGTACTCTGTTGTTGAACAGGAGTGTATCCGAAGTGAAATGACTAGAGGAGTCGAATGCCGCAAGCAGAATTCAAATCCGAGGCTCCGTTCGGTTGGAAATCGCAGTTATAGAGAAAAACCTATTTTCCTGCATTCTAACTGCCAGAGTCGTACTCTGTTGTTGAACAGGAGTGTATCCGAAGTGAAATGACTAGAGGAGTCGAATGCCGCAAGCAGAATTCAAGTCCGAGCTTCCGTTCGGCAGAAAATTCGCAGTTATGTCGAAAAACCTATTTTCCTGCATTCTAACTGCCAGAATCGTACTCTGTTGTTGAAAAGAAGTGTATCCGAAGTGAAATGACTAGAGGAATCGAATGCCGCAAGCAGGATTCAGATCCGAGGCTCCATTCGGCTGGAAATCGCAGTTATAGAGAAAAACCTATCTTCCAGCATTCTAACTGCCAGAATCGTACTCTGTTGTTGAACAGAAGTGTATCCGAAGTGAAAAGACTAGAGGAGTCGAATGCCGCAAGCAGAATTCAAGTCCGAGCCTCCGTTCGGCAGGAAATCGCAGTTATGGCGAAAAACCTATTTTCCTGCATTCTAACTGCCAGAATCGTACTCTGTTGTTGAACAGAAGTGTATCCGAAGTGAAATGACTAGAGGAGTCGAATGCCGCAAGCAGAATTCAAGTCCGAGCTTCCGTTAGGCAGAAAATTCGCAGTTATGGCGAAAAACCTATTTTCCTGCATTCTAACTGCCAGAGTCATACTCTGTTGTTGAACAGGAGTGTATCCGAAGTGAAATGACTAGAGGAATCGAATGCCGCAAGCAGGATTCAGATCCGAGGCTCCATTCGGCTGGAAATCGCAGTTATAGAGAAAAACCTATCTTCCAGCATTCTAACTGCCAGAATCGTACTCTGTTGTTGAACAGAAGTGTATCCGAAGTGAAAAGACTAGAGGAGTCGAATGCCGCAAGCAGAATTCAAGTCCGAGCCTCCGTTCGGCAGGAAATCGCAGTTATGGCGAAAAACCTATTTTCCTGCATTCTAACTGCCAGAGTCGTACTCTGTTGTTGAACAGGAGTGTATCCGAAGTGAAATGACTAGAGGAGTCGAATGCCGCAAGCAGAATTCAAATCCGAGGCTCCGTTCGGCTGGAAATCGCAGTTATAGAGAAAAACATATTTTCCTGCATTCTAACTGCCAGAATCGTACTCTGTTGTTGAACAGAAGTGTATCCGAAGTGAAATGACTAGAGGAATCGAATGCCGCTAACAGAATTCAGGTACGAGCCTCCGTTCGGCAGGAAATCGCGGCTGGAAATAGCAGTTATAGAGAAAAACCTATCTTCCAGCATTCTAACTGCCAGAATCGTACTCTGTTGTTGAACAGAAGTGTATCCGAAGTGGAAAGACTAGAGGAGTCGAATGCCGCAAGCAGAATTCAAGTCCGAGCTTCCGTTCGGCAGGAAATCGCGGCTGGAAATAGCAGTTATAGAGAAAAACCTATCTTCCAGCATTCTTACTGCCAGAATCGTACTCTGTTGTTGAACAGAAGTGTATCCGAAGTGAAAAGACTAGAGGAGTCGAATGCCGCTAGCAGAATTCAGGTACGAGCCTCCGTTCGGCAGGAAATCGCGGCTGGAAATAGCAGTTATAGAGAAAAACCTATCTTCCAGCATTCTTACTGCCAGAATCGTACTCTGTTGTTGAACAGAAGTGTATCCGAAGTGAAAAGACTAGAGGAGTCGAATGCCGCTAGCAGAATTCAGGTACGAGCCTCCGTTCGGCAGGAAATCGCGGCTGGAAATAGCAGTTATAGAGAAAAACCTATCTTCCAGCATTCTAACTGCCAGACTCGTACTCTGTTGTTCAACAGAAGTGTATCCGAAGTGAAAAGACTAGAGGAGTCGAATGCCGCAAGCAGAATTCAAGTCCGAGCTTCTGTTCGGCAGGAAATCGCGGCTGGAAATAGCAGTTATAGAGAAAAACCTATCTTCCAGCATTCTTACTGCCAGAATCGTACTCTGTTGTTGAACAGAAGTGTATCCGAAGTGGAAAGACTAGAGGAGTCGAATGCCGCAAGCAGAATTCAAATCCGAGGCTCCGTTCGGCTGGAAATCGCAGTTATAGAGAAAAACCTATTTTCCAGCATTCTAACTGCCAGAATCGTACTCTGTTGTTGAACAGAAGTGTATCCGAAGTGAAAAGACTAGAGGAGTCGAATGCCGCAAGCAGAATTCAAGTCCGAGCTTCCGTTCGGCAGGAAATCGCAGTTATGGCGAAAAACCTATTTTCCTGCATTCTAACTGCCAGAGTCGTACTCTGTTGTTGAACAGGAGTGTATCCGAAGTGAAATGACTAGAGGAGTCGAATGCCGCAAGCAGAATTCAAATCCGAGGCTCCGTTCGGCTGGAAATCGCAGTTATAGAGAAAAACATATTTTCCTGCATTCTAACTGCCAGAATCGTACTCTGTTGTTGAACAGAAGTGTATCCGAAGTGAAATGACTAGAGGAATCGAATGCCGCTAACAGAATTCAGGTACGAGCCTCCGTTCGGCAGGAAATCGCGGCTGGAAATAGCAGTTATAGAGAAAAACCTATCTTCCAGCATTCTAACTGCCAGAATCGTACTCTGTTGTTGAACAGAAGTGTATCCGAAGTGGAAAGACTAGAGGAGTCGAATGCCGCAAGCAGAATTCAAGTCCGAGCTTCCGTTCGGCAGGAAATCGCGGCTGGAAATAGCAGTTATAGAGAAAAACCTATCTTCCAGCATTCTTACTGCCAGAATCGTACTCTGTTGTTGAACAGAAGTGTATCCGAAGTGAAAAGACTAGAGGAGTCGAATGCCGCTAGCAGAATTCAGGTACGAGCCTCCGTTCGGCAGGAAATCGCGGCTGGAAATAGCAGTTATAGAGAAAAACCTATCTTCCAGCATTCTTACTGCCAGAATCGTACTCTGTTGTTGAACAGAAGTGTATCCGAAGTGAAAAGACTAGAGGAGTCGAATGCCGCTAGCAGAATTCAGGTACGAGCCTCCGTTCGGCAGGAAATCGCGGCTGGAAATAGCAGTTATAGAGAAAAACCTATCTTCCAGCATTCTAACTGCCAGACTCGTACTCTGTTGTTCAACAGAAGTGTATCCGAAGTGAAAAGACTAGAGGAGTCGAATGCCGCAAGCAGAATTCAAGTCCGAGCTTCTGTTCGGCAGGAAATCGCGGCTGGAAATAGCAGTTATAGAGAAAAACCTATCTTCCAGCATTCTTACTGCCAGAATCGTACTCTGTTGTTGAACAGAAGTGTATCCGAAGTGGAAAGACTAGAGGAGTCGAATGCCGCAAGCAGAATTCAAGTCCGAGCTTCCGATCGGCAGGAAATTCGCAGTTATGGCGAAAAACCTATTTTCCTGCATTCTAACTGCCAGAATCGTACTCTGTTGTTGAACAGTAGTGTATCCGAAGTGAAATGACTAGAGGAGTCGAATGCCGCAAGCAGAATTCAAGTCCGAGCTTCCGTTCGGCAGAAAATTCGCAGTTATGTCGAAAAACCTATTTTCCTGCATTCTAACTGCCAGAATCGTACTCTGTTGTTGAACAGAAGTGTATCCGAAGTGAAA
Organism: Ectemnius lituratus; assembly: GCA_910593735.2. Classification (NCBI taxonomy): domain Eukaryota; kingdom Metazoa; phylum Arthropoda; class Insecta; order Hymenoptera; family Crabronidae; genus Ectemnius; species Ectemnius lituratus. Next base: position 2,272,926 of record OU343043.1, read on the forward strand.
TGACTAGAGGAATCGAATGCCGCAAGCAGGATTCAGATCCGAGGCTCCATTCGGCTGGAAATCGCAGTTATAGAGAAAAACCTATCTTCCAGCATTCTAACTGCCAGAATCGTACTCTGTTGTTGAACAGAAGTGTATCCGAAGTGAAATGACTAGAGGAGTCGAATGCCGCAAGCAGAATTCAAATCCGAGGCTCCGTTCGGCTGGAAATCGCAGTTATAGAGAAAAACCTATTTTCCTGCATTCTAACTGCCAGACTCGTACTCTGTTGTTCAACAGAAGTGTATCCGAAGTGAAAAGACTAGAGGAGTCGAATGCCGCAAGCAGAATTCAAGTCCGAGCTTCTGTTCGGCAGGAAATCGCGGCTGGAAATAGCAGTTATAGAGAAAAACCTATCTTCCAGCATTCTAACTGCCAGACTCGTACTCTGTTGTTCAACAGAAGTGTATCCGAAGTGAAAAGACTAGAGGAGTCGAATGCCGCAAGCAGAATTCAAGTCCGAGCTTCTGTTCGGCAGGAAATCGCGGCTGGAAATAGCAGTTATAGAGAAAAACCTATCTTCCAGCATTCTTACTGCCAGAATCGTACTCTGTTGTTGAACAGAAGTGTACCCGAAGTGGAAAGACTAGAGGAGTCGAATGCCGCAAGCAGAATTCAAGTCCGAGCTTCCGATCGGCAGGAAATTCGCAGTTATGGCGAAAAACCTATTTTCCTGCATTCTAACTGCCAGAATCGTACTCTGTTGTTGAACAGTAGTGTATCCGAAGTGAAATGACTAGAGGAGTCGAATGCCGCAAGCAGAATTCAAGTCCGAGCTTCCGTTCGGCAGAAAATTCGCAGTTATGTCGAAAAACCTATTTTCCTGCATTCTAACTGCCAGAATCGTACTCTGTTGTTGAACAGAAGTGTATCCGAAGTGAAATGACTAGAGGAATCGAATGCCGCAAGCAGGATTCAGATCCGAGGCTCCATTCGGCTGGAAATCGCAGTTATAGAGAAAAACCTATCTTCCAGCATTCTAACTGCCAGAATCGTACTCTGTTGTTTAACAGAAGTGTATCCGAAGTGAAAAGACTAGAGGAGTCGAATGCCGCAAGCAGAATTCAAGTCCGAGCCTCCGTTCGGCAGGAAATCGCAGTTATGGCGAAAAACCTATTTTCCTGCATTCTAACTGCCAGAGTCGTACTCTGTTGTTGAACAGGAGTGTATCCGAAGTGAAATGACTAGAGGAGTCGAATGCCGCAAGCAGAATTCAAGTCCGAGCTTCCGTTCGGCAGAAAATTCGCAGTTATGTCGAAAAACCTATTTTCCTGCATTCTAACTGCCAGAATCGTACTCTGTTGTTGAAAAGAAGTGTATCCGAAGTGAAATGACTAGAGGAATCGAATGCCGCAAGCAGGATTCAGATCCGAGGCTCCATTCGGCTGGAAATCGCAGTTATAGAGAAAAACCTATCTTCCAGCATTCTAACTGCCAGAATCGTACTCTGTTGTTGAACAGAAGTGTATCCGAAGTGAAAAGACTAGAGGAGTCGAATGCCGCAAGCAGAATTCAAGTCCGAGCCTCCGTTCGGCAGGAAATTGCAGTTATGGCGAAAAACCTATTTTCCTGCATTCTAACTGCCAGAATCGTACTCTGTTGTTGAACAGAAGTGTATCCGAAGTGAAAAGACTAGAGGAGTCGAATGCCGCAAGCAGAATTCAAGTCCGAGCTTCCGTTCGGCAGAAAATTCGCAGTTATGGCGAAAAACCTATTTTCCTGCATTCTAACTGCCAGAGTCGTACTCTGTTGTTGAACAGGAGTGTATCCGAAGTGAAATGACTAGAGGAGTCGAATGCCGCAAGCAGAATTCAAATCCGAGGCTCCGTTCGGCTGGAAATCGCAGTTATAGAGAAAAACCTATTTTCCTGCATTCTAACTGCCAGAATCGTACTCTGTTGTTGAACAGAAGTGTATCCGAAGTGAAATGACTAGAGGAATCGAATGCCGCAAGCAGGATTCAGATCCGAGGCTCCATTCGGCTGGAAATCGCAGTTATAGAGAAAAACCTATCTTCCAGCATTCTAACTGCCAGAATCGTACTCTGTTGTTGAACAGAAGTGTATCCGAAGTGAAATGACTAGAGGAGTCGAATGCCGCAAGCAGAATTCAAATCCGAGGCTCCGTTCGGCTGGAAATCGCAGTTATAGAGAAAAACCTATTTTCCTGCATTCTAACTGCCAGAATCGTACTCTGTTGTTGAACAGAAGTGTATCCGAAGTGAAATGACTAGAGGAATCGAATGCCGCAAGCAGGATTCAGATCCGAGGCTCCATTCGGCTGGAAATCGCAGTTATAGAGAAAAACCTATCTTCCAGCATTCTAACTGCCAGAATCGTACTCTGTTGTTGAACAGAAGTGTATCCGAAGTGAAAAGACTAGAGGAGTCGAATGCCGCAAGCAGAATTCAAGTCCGAGCCTCCGTTCAGCAGGAAATCGCAGTTATGGCGAAAAACCTATTTTCCTGCATTCTAACTGCCAGAGTCGTACTCTGTTGTTGAACAGGAGTGTATCCGAAGTGAAATGACTAGAGGAGTCGAATGCCGCAAGCAGAATTCAAATCCGAGGCTCCGTTCGGCTGGAAATCGCAGTTATAGAGAAAAACCTATTTTCCAGCATTCTAACTGCCAGAATCGTACTCTGTTGTTGAACAGAAGTGTATCCGAAGTGAAAAGACTAGAGGAGTCGAATGCCGCAAGCAGAATTCAAGTCCGAGCTTCCGTTCGGCAGAAAATTCGCAGTTATGGCGAAAAACCTATTTTCCTGCATTCTAACTGCCAGAGTCGTACTCTGTTGTTGAACAGGAGTGTATCCGAAGTGAAATGACTAGAGGAGTCGAATGCCGCAAGCAGAATTCAAATCCGAGGCTCCGTTCGGCTGGAAATCGCAGTTATAGAGAAAAACCTATTTTCCTGCATTCTAACTGCCAGAGTCGTACTCTGTTGTTGAACAGGAGTGTATCCGAAGTGAAATGACTAGAGGAGTCGAATGCCGCAAGCAGAATTCAAGTCCGAGCTTCCGTTCGGCAGAAAATTCGCAGTTATGTCGAAAAACCTATTTTCCTGCATTCTAACTGCCAGAATCGTACTCTGTTGTTGAAAAGAAGTGTATCCGAAGTGAAATGACTAGAGGAATCGAATGCCGCAAGCAGGATTCAGATCCGAGGCTCCATTCGGCTGGAAATCGCAGTTATAGAGAAAAACCTATCTTCCAGCATTCTAACTGCCAGAATCGTACTCTGTTGTTGAACAGAAGTGTATCCGAAGTGAAACGACTAGAGGAGTCGAATGCCGCAAGCAGAATTCAAGTCCGAGCCTCCGTTCGGCAGGAAATCGCAGTTATGGCGAAAAACCTATTTTCCTGCATTCTAACTGCCAGAATCGTACTCTGTTGTTGAACAGGAGTGTATCCGAAGTGAAATGACTAGAGGAGTCGAATGCCGCAAGCAGAATTCAAATCCGAGGCTCCGTTCGGCTGGAAATCGCAGTTATAGAGAAAAACCTATCTTCCAGCATTCTAACTGCCAGAATCGTACTCTGTTGTTGAACAGAAGTGTATCCGAAGTGAAAAGACTAGAGGAGTCGAATGCCGCAAGCAGAATTCAAGTCCGAGCCTCCGTTCGGCAGGAAATCGCAGTTATGGCGAAAAACCTATTTTCCTGCATTCTAACTGCCAGAGTCGTACTCTGTTGTTGAACAGGAGTGTATCCGAAGTGAAATGACTAGAGGAGTCGAATGCCGCAAGCAGAATTCAAGTCCGAGCTTCCGTTCGGCAGAAAATTCGCAGTTATGGCGAAAAACCTATTTTCCTGCATTCTAACTGCCAGAGTCGTACTCTGTTGTTGAACAGGAGTGTATCCGAAGTGAAATGACTAGAGGAGTCGAATGCCGCAAGCAGAATTCAAATCCGAGGCTCCGTTCGGCTGGAAATCGCAGTTATAGAGAAAAACCTATTTTCCTGCATTCTAACTGCCAGAATCGTACTCTGTTGTTGAACAGAAGTGTATCCGAAGTGAAATGACTAGAGGAATCGAATGCCGCAAGCAGGATTCAGATCCGAGGCTCCATTCGGCTGGAAATCGCAGTTATAGAGAAAAACCTATCTTCCAGCATTCTAACTGCCAGAATCGTACTCTGTTGTTGAACAGAAGTGTATCCGAAGTGAAAAGACTAGAGGAGTCGAATGCCGCAAGCAGAATTCAAGTCCGAGCCTCCGTTCGGCAGGAAATCGCAGTTATGGCGAAAAACCTATTTTCCTGCATTCTAACTGCCAGAGTCGTACTCTGTTGTTGAACAGGAGTGTATCCGAAGTGAAATGACTAGAGGAGTCGAATGCCGCAAGCAGAATTCAAATCCGAGGCTCCGTTCGGCTGGAAATCGCAGTTATAGAGAAAAACCTATTTTCCAGCATTCTAACTGCCAGAATCGTACTCTGTTGTTGAACAGAAGTGTATCCGAAGTGAAAAGACTAGAGGAGTCGAATGCCGCAAGCAGAATTCAAGTCCGAGCTTCCGTTCGGCAGAAAATTCGCAGTTATGGCGAAAAACCTATTTTCCTGCATTCTAACTGCCAGAGTCGTACTCTGTTGTTGAACAGGAGTGTATCCGAAGTGAAATGACTAGAGGAGTCGAATGCCGCAAGCAGAATTCAAATCCGAGGCTCCGTTCGGCTGGAAATCGCAGTTATAGAGAAAAACCTATTTTCCTGCATTCTAACTGCCAGAGTCGTACTCTGTTGTTGAACAGGAGTGTATCCGAAGTGAAATGACTAGAGGAGTCGAATGCCGCAAGCAGAATTCAAGTCCGAGCTTCCGTTCGGCAGAAAATTCGCAGTTATGTCGAAAAACCTATTTTCCTGCATTCTAACTGCCAGAATCGTACTCTGTTGTTGAACAGAAGTGTATCCGAAGTGAAACGACTAGAGGAGTCGAATGCCGCAAGCAGAATTCAAGTCCGAGCCTCCGTTCGGCAGGAAATCGCAGTTATGGCGAAAAACCTATTTTCCTGCATTCTAACTGCCAGAATCGTACTCTGTTGTTGAACAGGAGTGTATCCGAAGTGAAATGACTAGAGGAGTCGAATGCCGCAAGCAGAATTCAAATCCGAGCCTCCGTTCGGCAGGAAATCGCAGTTATGGCGAAAAACCTATTTTCCTGCATTCTAACTGCCAGAATCGTACTCTGTTGTTGAACAGGAGTGTATCCGAAGTGAAATGACTAGAGGAGTCGAATGCCGCAAGCAGAATTCAAATCCGAGGCTCCGTTCGGCTGGAAATCGCAGTTATAGAGAAAAACCTATTTTCCAGCATTCTAACTGCCAGAATCGTACTCTGTTGTTGAACAGAAGTGTACCCGAAGTGAAAAGACTAGAGGAGTCGAATGCCGCAAGCAGAATTCAAGTCCGAGCTTCCGTTCGGCAGAAAATTCGCAGTTATGGCGAAAAACCTATTTTCCTGCATTCTAACTGCCAGAGTCGTACTCTGTTGTTGAACAGGAGTGTATCCGAAGTGAAATGAGTAGAGGAGTCGAATGCCGCAAGCAGAATTCAAATCCGAGGCTCCGTTCGGCTGGAAATCGCAGTTATAGAGAAAAACCTATCTTCCAGCATTCTAACTGCCAGAATCGTACTCTGTTGTTGAACAGAAGTGTATCCGAAGTGAAAAGACTAGAGGAGTCGAATGCCGCAAGCAGAATTCAAGTCCGAGCCTCCGTTCGGCAGGAAATCGCAGTTATGGCGAAAAACCTATTTTCCTGCATTCTAACTGCCAGAGTCGTACTCTGTTGTTGAACAGGAGTGTATCCGAAGTGAAATGACTAGAGGAGTCGAATGCCGCAAGCAGAATTCAAGTCCGAGCTTCCGTTCGGCCGAAAATTCGCAGTTATGTCGAAAAACCTATTTTCCTGCATTCTAACTGCCAGAATCGTACTCTGTTGTTGAAAAGAAGTGTATCCGAAGTGAAATGACTAGAGGAATCGAATGCCGCAAGGAGGATTCAGATCCGAGGCTCCATTCGGCTGGAAATCGCAGTTATAGAGAAAAACCTATCTTCCAGCATTCTAACTGCCAGAATCGTACTCTGTTGTTGAACAGAAGTGTATCCGAAGTGAAAAGACTAGAGGAGTCGAATGCCGCAAGCAGAATTCAAGTCCGAGCCTCCGTTCGGCAGGAAATCGCAGTTATGGCGAAAAACCTATTTTCCTGCATTCTAACTGCCAGAGTCGTACTCTGTTGTTGAACAGGAGTGTATCCGAAGTGAAATGACTAGAGGAGTCGAATGCCGCAAGCAGAATTCAAATCCGAGGCTCCGTTCGGCTGGAAATCGCAGTTATAGAGAAAAACCTATTTTCCAGCATTCTAACTGCCAGAATCGTACTCTGTTGTTGAACAGAAGTGTATCCGAAGTGAAAAGACTAGAGGAGTCGAATGCCGCAAGCAGAATTCAAATCCGAGGCTCCGTTCGGCTGGAAATCGCAGTTATAGAGAAAAACCTATTTTCCTGCATTCTAACTGCCAGAGTCGTACTCTGTTGTTGAACAGGAGTGTATCCGAAGTGAAATGACTAGAGGAGTCGAATGCCGCAAGCAGAATTCAAGTCCGAGCTTCCGTTCGGCAGAAAATTCGCAGTTATGTCGAAAAACCTATTTTCCTGCATTCTAACTGCCAGAATCGTACTCTGTTGTTGAAAAGAAGTGTATCCGAAGTGAAATGACTAGAGGAATCGAATGCCGCAAGCAGGATTCAGATCCGAGGCTCCATTCGGCTGGAAATCGCAGTTATAGAGAAAAACCTATCTTCCAGCATTCTAACTGCCAGAATCGTACTCTGTTGTTGAACAGAAGTGTATCCGAAGTGAAAAGACTAGAGGAGTCGAATGCCGCAAGCAGAATTCAAGTCCGAGCCTCCGTTCGGCAGGAAATCGCAGTTATGGCGAAAAACCTATTTTCCTGCATTCTAACTGCCAGAGTCGTACTCTGTTGTTGAACAGGAGTGTATCCGAAGTGAAATGACTAGAGGAGTCGAATACCGCAAGCAGAATTCAAATCCGAGGCTCCGTTCGGCTGGAAATCGCAGTTATAGAGAAAAAACTATTTTCCAGCATTCTAACTGCCAGAATCGTACTCTGTTGTTGAACAGAAGTGTATCCGAAGTGAAAAGACTAGAGGAGTCGAATGCCGCAAGCAGAATTCAAGTCCGAGCTTCCGTTCGGCAGAAAATTCGCAGTTATGTCGAAAAACCTATTTTCCTGCATTCTAACTGCCAGAATCGTACTCTGTTGTTGAACAGAAGTGTATCCGAAGTGAAATGACTAGAGGAGTTGAATGCCGCAAGCAGAATTCAAGTCCGAGCTTCCGTTCGGCAGGAAACCGCGGTTGGAAATAGCAGTTATAGAGAAAAACCTATCTTCCAGCATTCTTACTGCCAGAATCGTACTCTGTTGTTGAACAGAAGTGTATCCGAAGTGAAAAGACTAGAGGAGTCGAATGCCGCAAGCAGAATTCAAGTCCGAGCTTCCGATCGGCAGGAAATTCGCAGTTATGGCGAAAAACCTATTTTCCTGCATTCTAACTGCCAGAATCGTACTCTGTTGTTGAACAGTAGTGTATCCGAAGTGAAATGACTAGAGGAGTCGAATGCCGCAAGCAGAATTCAAGTCCGAGCTTCCGTTCGGCAGAAAATTCGCAGTTATGTCGAAAAACCTATTTTCCTGCATTCTAACTGCCAGAATCGTACTCTGTTGTTGAACAGAAGTGTATCCGAAGTGAAATGACTAGAGGAATCGAATGCCGCAAGCAGGATTCAGATCCGAGGCTCCATTCGGCTGGAAATCGCAGTTATAGAGAAAAACCTATCTTCCAGCATTCTAACTGCCAGAATCGTACTCTGTTGTTGAACAGAAGTGTATCCGAAGTGAAAAGACTAGAGGAGTCGAATGCCGCAAGCAGAATTCAAGTCCGAGCCTCCGTTCGGCAGGAAATCGCAGTTATGGCGAAAAACCTATTTTCCTGCATTCTAACTGCCAGAGTCGTACTCTGTTGTTGAACAGGAGTGTATCCGAAGTGAAATGACTAGAGGAGTCGAATGCCGCAAGCAGAATTCAAGTCCGAGCTTCCGTTCGGCAGAAAATTCGCAGTTATGTCGAAAAACCTATTTTCCTGCATTCTAACTGCCAGAATCGTACTCTGTTGTTGAAAAGAAGTGTATCCGAAGTGAAATGACTAGAGGAATCGAATGCCGCAAGCAGGATTCAGATCCGAGGCTCCATTCGGCTGGAAATCGCAGTTATAGAGAAAAACCTATCTTCCAGCATTCTAACTGCCAGAATCGTACTCTGTTGTTGAACAGAAGTGTATCCGAAGTGAAAAGACTAGAGGAGTCGAATGCCGTGTGACGTCCCACGCTGTCCTTCCGAATAAGCACCATATATTTTCACTATATATTTTTTTTTACCCTACTAGATTTAGTACTAGCTCTCAAACATTCGAGTCTACCAAAAATTTAGCTTTTATCCGCTTGCATAAAAAGTATTGCACATATATGTGTATATATGCATATACACACGCACACATGTATATGCGCGTGCATAACACATGTCATCCATGTCATACCGCTTACCTGGTTTAAGTCGGTTGTATCGTGGTCATCCTTCCTGGTCGTCAAAGTTCACCGTTTGCCCTTCACGGCACTGGTCCGATAGCTGCATCTGAAAAAGAAGAAAGAGAAATTAATTAATATCAAAAGCGCGCGAGCCCGACCTCCCAGCGGGATTCGAACTCGCGACGCTCGTGTCGCTGGTCTGCCGCGCTGTTCGCACGGCTACGACCTCGTGGTAAAAAGCTCGGACCTGCCTCCTGTTCAACCCAGAACCAACCCATGGTTAACCCTGTCCAACCCCGACCAATGTCAATACAGCAGGAAAAACCTCGATACATGTCATGGATACCCAGACAACACGTCACGACACTTTTAACATTTGTCTTTTAACATTTGTCTTTTGACATTTGTCTTTTAACATTTGTCTTTTAACATTTGTCTTTTAACATTGTCTTTTGACATTTGTCTTTTAACATTTGTCTTTTAACATTTGTCTTTTAACATTGTCTTTTAACTTTTTCCATTGACACTGTCCTTTGACACCGTATGTTTGGGAACGCCGCGTCATAATCGCAATATAGGTTAAGCCGTAGCCTTTAACACAACCACAACGAGCCACGAGCATTTATTGGGAATGATCAGCTATTGACGATAATGATCGTGAGTCGTTGGAGGAACATAATTATAAGCTAGAGGGATATGTATATCCTCCGAACACCGCGTAGACGAGCTCGCGCCAAATATTTAGTATACTCAGCGATTCCCACGTGCTCAAGCACACGTGGCCTCGCCACAGAGTTACTCTTGGACTTACCACGAAAAGATGATTGCGAGGTGTCAAGTAAACGTACCCTGCATTCCATTCTCACGAAAGAACTACTTAAAGTCACGTACGAAGTATTAGATAACGCGCGAGGCTCCAGCTCGTCTACAAGCGATAAGGCACGCGCGGTCCAGCGTGGGATCGCCTACGCAGCATCGCACGTGGAGCGCGCCGAGCGTGAGATTGCTGAGGTCAGCGGTTTCGAAGTCCGCGCGGACTCGGGATCCCGGCCTCCGATTGGCTCCCCACTACGCGGGCGCTGCGCGGCCCCATTGCGCGGAGACCCTACGAGGCTCCGGAGAGTCACTCGGACAGTCAGTCTACATCGTGCGCTCTTAGCGATCGGCAGCAACCTTCGAGAGTTCTCTACAAGTTCAATACTTAACTCAACTTAGAGTTCAGTGCAGTAGTGACGTGTAGTTACACTCTGTGCTTCTTCACCACATCTCGGAGCAACCCTTGCTTTGTGCCCGCTATTCCGAAGCACTTGTCCATCACCTATAAACGTAAGTCGATTAATTATCCTAGAAGCCGCGATTAGACTCCGTGACTGACTCACACGTTAAACTCTAAGTCCACCCATTGTTCCAAGATCCGGGTATTAATTATCATACTACGCGACTGTATCCAAACAATTATTCAATACATTCATTATTTTAAGTGAAGATGTGTAACTATCTATCCGTAATGGCCACCCACTATCCTTTCTCCGTTGCCACCGTGGACTCAACCGATATCGAACAGTCTTTAAATTACTTACCACTCTCTCAAAGTACATTTCATCGGATTATAGATTTGCCCATCGTATCGCGCTGCCGCATAGCGTTGAGAAGGGCATACGCGCTGCAAGCTAGCGTAAGGAGTCGCGCTACGGAACAGCGCCTCATTGGTTCAGCAATCGGTCGGAATCATGGACAAGCAACCAACTGCTCGTCGAAGCCACCGTTCCGGGAAACGAGTCCGCGATCGCCGCCGACGCTATTACGAGCGGATCCGGCGAGAAGAGGAGGCATTCCAGTATTATTACTTGGGGATGCGATTGCGAGACGGCATCCCTGCCGAGTTTTATCGCCAGCAACGCCCGAACGAGGCCCGTCCAGGCTCAGGCGGCCGACGAACGCGCCGAGCAGGACGCAGGGCCCGCGCACAGCGCCAGCACCACGTGTCCGCCCCTAGTGCACCATCGGAGTGTGCCACTGAGGATAGGCGACCACCGTGTGCTGCTCCGAATAATTTTAATTATGCGCCTTCAACCGAAGCAAATATTCCGCGAGATGCGTATTCTCCTATATCGCATCCACCCACCGAGCAATCTTCACCCATAGAAAATGAGGACTTACCTTCCATCGACCATGATCTCCCAGCTTCCGATCCTTCTCCCCAATCGCCTGATTCCCATCTCTTCTACTTTCCTATCGCAGGATCCTCACCTGGGGAAAATCCACGATTACTAACCACTAACCCATTAGTGCACGAGCTTATACGAAACTCAACAGAGCACATATTTGAATTTCTCCCACCTTCCTCTACTGTTGAGATCGATGAGATATTTAGTGAGGACGATGACGATGTTATCATCATAGATTAACTCCTACCATGTAAGCATCCATTTTGTACACCAGCATATATAGTCGGCTTATTGAATAAATCTATTCTACCCAATATTGCGTACACTCCTCTTAAATATTGCATTCTCACACATTAATACCCCGGAGAGCGGATCTCGGAGCAATGGAACAAGAGAGAGTACTCTCACAACTTTAACCATTACTTGTTCGTAAGTAATGTCTTCCATTCAAGTCGTGCTATTTGTTAGCGACGGATGGGCATACAAACAGGTTCGGTAGGTACACTCACCGCATTATCGAACATAGCCACCTGTTTTACCATTGTTCTACCGAACCTACGTTTCTCTTACTTACCGACCTCACTACTATTCCTAATTTACCTACAGTCCATTAACTACTTACCTGTTACCTACCCTATCCAGAATACCTACTCTATCTTCCTTACCCACCTTAATTCATTTACCTACCTGCGAGATTTCCTCTCCCATACGAGGCAGGATCATTTAGCGGCGAAGCAGAGTAGTGCCCTCTGTGCCAGACATGTTTACTCGACTCTCTACAACAGAGCCTCATCCCAGGGTATAGTTCTGTGCATGCGACTGCCCGAAAAAGAGGCACTTAATAATTGAAAATAAGCCCGTCTCAGGAATAGATCGACTAATAGGTTGCGGAACACTTCGACCTTCGGTCGGCGCCTCCCGAGACGTAACAAAGCTTAAAATTTTCTGGTGGCAGCGGTGGGATTGTAACTGTTGCGAAGAGAGAGAGAAGACATCGAGACCGGAGTTAGGCATAAAAGGCATGCCGAATACCAGATCTACCACCCAGACGGAGAGAAATCTTGCCGAACGAGAACAACGTGTCCAGGAGTTGGAGGAACGAGTGACTGAAACTGGCCACCTAATCCTAGACCAGCACGAAACAATGGCCCAAGAACGTTCCGCCATAGAGACCATCCAGCAGGTGATGCAGTCCCTGGAGGACCTGCGGTTGGAAGTCGCAGGCGTAAAACAATGGCAGGATAGCCATTTGGAAACTACTATGGGAACACCGGGCACGTCAGCCGGATTACAAAACAGCGCTATCAGGCTCCGCGATGCTATAGAGGTGGTGCCTAAATTCGACGGTTATAACATGTCAGTGTTCCAGTTCGGCCGAGCATGCGAGCGCGCGCGAGATATGCTACCCACTCATTTGGAAGCAGCATTAGCTCGAATGATTCAGAATAAACTGCAGGGTCATGCACTCCACGCCACTGAGGAATCAGACGTAAACAGTGTCGTAGCGATTATAGAACGTTTACAGACGTATTTCGCTCCTAAGAAAACGCTGAACCAATACCGTGGAGAACTCGCGAACGCATGTAAGGGCGAAAATGAACACATTATGGCATATATCGGTCGTATCAAGGATCTCCGCACCGCTATACTAGAGGGCGAGCGACGCGCCCGAGGAGCACTACCGCGCAGTTTGATTAAGGACATCGAAGAAGATGTCATGGAGGGATTCCGCGAAGGTTTGCCGCCGAATCTAGCCCTCCGCCTGCAAGTAGAGGGATGCTCCGACCTCGAAGACGCTTTCACGAAAAGTGTTCAGCTCGTGAAGCAAATGGAGGCGGAAGCCGCAAAACATGGATTGCCAAAGACAGGGCACGTTAAGGGATTCTACTCACGAAGCGATTCCAGTGGGTATCCACCCCGTCGTCGCGACGAAAACCGGGGACGCGACAACCAAGGTCGTTATGACCGACGCGACAACCATGGTCGCGATGAGCGACGCGACAATCAAGGTCGCCCCGACCGACGGGACAACCAAGGTCGTTACGACCAACGCGACCACCGACGGTTCAATAACCACGGTCGCGATGACCGGCGCGAGAACCAAGGTCGCTACGACCGACGTGAATACCAAGGTCGCGATGACCGACGTCAGCCGAGTACTTACCCCTCATACACTAACCGCTCCGACGGAAACCGACCATGGACCGATAGGCCAAATACCTATACGGCGCGAAACGATCGCGGGGCTGCACCGCGTGAAAACCGCAACACTGATGTTTGCAAATTCTGTCAGTATCCGGGTCACGACGTATCCGAGTGCCGGAAACTTGCCTACCGAAAGGCTCAAGAGGCAAAAGCTCAACAATCGGGAAACGGGAACGGCAATCCGGGAAATGCCGACGCCCACCGGAATGCCTCACAACAGGAGCGTCAAGCAATGATTGTGAGTGGGACCGAGCAGCCGGCTCCGAGGATAACCGAGCTGCCGGCCCGAACTTAAACATAACGAGCAGAGTACCTACCATCCTAATTTCTTCGCCCAACTTGAACGGTCACGCACATTTCCTGGTCGACTCCGGTTCCGACGTGAACATGATCAAGGAGAGCTGCGTAGGCCCCAACGTGCCCATAAATAGGGATGAGTACACTCGTCTAAGGGGAATTTCTGCTATCCCCATTGACACCCTAGGAACAGTAATCATAGATATATGTGGGCAGATGACGCCCATGCATTTAATCCAAGACGATCTTGGACTCAACCAGGATGGAATCCTAGGATCTCCATTCCTGTACGACAACGCAGTACGAATAGATTACGAGAATCGGCGTATTGGCATACGCGACACGTACGCCCCATTTCACGAACCAACAGTACAACATATTCCCGCTCGTACTGTCGCACCAGTAGCCGTCAACATAGCCAATCCAGAGCTAACGACGGGCTACATTCCGCTGTATCAGCCCAGACCTGGTACATACATGGGCAAGGCATTAGTTTCGAACATAAAGGGTAAAGCTTACTTACCATTGTTCAACACCTCGGACGAAGACTTCGATTTCCTAGTGCCCACTCTGGAATTGCACGAGGTCTCCATCCAGGGGGATCACGATGCAAGCTGCGCCGCAATCTCCTCCCGAGGGCAGGAGAACGGCGTGGGCGAACGATTACCTGAAAAAGAAAGAAAGGAGGTCGTGAAGTCATTACTGCGTCTCGATCATCTAAACGACGACGAAAGAAAGAACATCGAGGAACTCATCGAGGACAGCCTCGACCGATTCCATATACCAGGCGATCCATTGCACGCCACAAGCGCGACAGAGCACGCTATTCATACTATGGACGATGTACCAACCCACGTTAAACAGTATAGATATGCACCGGCCCAAAAAGAGGAGATCACTCGACAAGTGCAGGAATTGCTCAACGCCGACGTGGTAGAAATATCGAAATCACCATACAACTCGCCGCTGTGGATAGTACCTAAGAAGGCGGACTCACAAGGTAACAAGCGATGGAGGATGGTTATAGACTACAGAGCTTTAAACGAAAAGACGATCGGCGATGCATACCCACTGCCAAATATCACTGATATTCTAGACCAGCTAGGAGGAGCGAAGTATTTCTCGTGCTTCGATCTAGCTTCTGGGTTTCATCAAATACCCATGGCCGAGTCTGACGCGCACAAAACTGCATTTTCTACCCCGTTTGGCCATTATCAATTTAAAAGAATGCCATTCGGACTGAAAAATGCCCCAGCCACGTTCCAAAGGCTGATGGATAACGTACTAACGGGACTACAAGGAAACGAATTATTCGTATATCTGGACGACATAGTCATTTATGCGAAATCATTACGGGAACATGAAATCAAATACCACCGACTGATAGCAAGGCTGAGAGACGCCAACTTAAAACTACAACCCGACAAGTGCGAATTCTTGCGAAGGGAAGTCGGTTACCTTGGTCACATAATCAGCGAGGACGGCGTAAAACCTGATCCCAAAAAGATTGAGGCAATCGAAGAATTCCCTATTCCTAAAACACCCAAAAACATAAAGGAATTCCTGGGACTCGCAGGATACTACCGCAGATTCATTCCACACTTTTCCAAGATTGCCAAGCCACTAACGGACCTCCTCAAGAAGGACAAGCCCTTTACATGGGGAGATAAACAACGGAAAGCATTCGACACCTTGAGAAAGGCACTGTGTAACGATCCAATCTTGCAATACCCAGACTTTTCCAAACCATTCGTTTTGACTACTGACGCGTCCGCAAACGCTATTGGTGGAGTATTAAGCCAAGGAGAAGTAGGCGAGGATCTGCCAGTAGCCTACACTTCCAGAGTGTTAAATCAGGCCGAGCAGAATTACTCCACGATCGAAAAGGAGTGCCTGGCCATCATCTACGCCGTTAACCATTTCCGTCCATACCTGTATGGCAGGGAATTCCTCATTGTAACCGACCACAAACCTCTTGTATGGTTACACTCGATGCAAGACCCTTCATCGAGACTATGCAAGTGGAGATTAAAGCTGGCTGAATACAATTACACCATACGCTACAAACAAGGCCGCATTAACTCTAACGCAGATGCGCTATCGCGAAACCCACCGGTAACGAAGCAAGTACTCCCGATACAACCGGAAGATAAGAAACGAAAGAGGGAGACGGCAAACGAATCTACCTCGTCATCCGATATGAATATCTTTTCACCGAAACCTGATCGTAAGAGACGACCGGAACTGCTACCCAGTCCTATCTTAGGAGCCAAAATCAGGCCGAGGAATCGAAAAAGGAAAGAGAGATCCCCACCATCCAGCACCGATACTATCGGAACCGCTCAACCGAGACGGAGAAGAGAAACTCCAGATTCGCCAGAACTGATTCGTGAGCCCATCACGGAACCAGAGAGCAATCAGGAGGACTATGACGAGACAGCATCGATTATCGTGAGCCCAGGCACTGACCGAGCAGCTTCACCTCGACCAGATGTTGAGAACTCATCAGAACACCATGACGACTCCGATCCGTTCCCTCCCCTGGAACAGATGTCGGACGTTGTCGACAGAGGAATGGAGGAACAGCAACCCCTCCAAGAAGAAGACGCCGCGAATGAAGACACCGATTTATCAAGCTACATTCCATTAGATTCTGCTTCAGAAACTAGTGGGAGTGAAGAGGAAGAAGATCTTTTCGAACGGGAAGTAATACAGTACGACGCACAAGGCAGAACCGCGCTAAAAATTACCCGAGTACGAGATTGCCTATTGCATCGAAAGGACAACCACTGCATTTTCGTACACCACGACGGTACTCCCTACGACGAGGGAGCAGCAGAATATTCCAAGCAAGGCTTATTGCCCGCACTTGGCAATCTCTTACCTGACCGACCATTAGTGATAACTATTGGAACCAAATACCTGATCGTTATCCCTTTAAAGGAAGCCGGCGTAACCTTAACGTCACAAGACGTAATCACCGGTTGGAGAATGCTACGCATGACTATAGAAGAATTACAGTTGAAATCGATCAGCATCAGAAAAACCGACACTATGGACGAACTGCCATGGAGCCACATCGTCAATAGTTGTAACGACGTATTAAACGATTTGAACGTCACGATAATCTTCTGTAAAGGCCTAATTCGGGAACCACCCGAATCACAGCGGCCAGCACTCATCCAGGAAGCCCATTCATCTGCGGTGGGAGGACACAAGGGTGTTAGTAAGACGTACACACGACTCAGGCATCACTACCATTGGAAAACCATGAAACGAGAAATCCAAAATTTCATACGCCAATGTCGAGACTGCCAAATTAAGAAACTAACGAGAATCAAGACCAAGCAACCTATGATACTTACCGACACGCCGGGAGCTGCTTTCGACAAAGTCGCCCTTGACATCGTTGGAGAGCTACCTGAAACACAAAACGGAAACCGATATATACTTACCATGCAAGATCTCCTTACCAAGTACTGTATCGCCGTTCCGCTATGCGAAACAACGTCCAAGACTATCTCTGAAGCATTCGTAAAGCATCTCATATGCACATTCGGAACTCCCCGAGCCATTCTCACTGACCAGGGAGCAAATTTCACGTCCGCGCTAATGAAGCATGTCGCGCGAAGATTTGGAATCAAACAATATTGTACCACCGCCTATCACCCTCAATCGAACGGATCCTTAGAAAGATCGCACCATGTGCTAGCCGAGTATCTGAAGATGCACATAACTAAGAACACTAATTGGGACGACTTGTTAGAATTGGCTATGTTTTCCTATAACACCAGCCAACACGAAAGCACGCGATTCACACCGTACGAATTAGTTTTCGGAAAAATCGCGCGTGTACCCAGTAGCAATCCGCCAATCGAGGAAAATATAGATCAAACATATCAGGACTACCTAGCCAACCTCTACAATCAAATACGCGATGCCCAAGAACTAGCTAGGGAAAACCTATGTCAAGCTAAGGAACGATCTAAAGGCTATTACGATAGACGTATCAATCCTCAAAACTTCAAAGTCGGAGACTTAGTATTCTGTCTGAAGGAGCCTAAACGCGGTAAATTTGCCGACCAATACACCGGGCCGCATGAGGTCTTGGAAATGTTACCAAACAATAACGTCAAGATAATGTTTAAAGGTAACCCGCGCACGGTACACATGGACAAATTGAAACTATCACGCATAGTTATCCGCCACACTGAATCCGACGTATAACTTAAACGCAATCCATCGTAGAATAGAAATACGACGGTTTCCAATCTAACACAAACGATAGCAGCATTAATTGTATTACAGAGTAGAAGGCTAGAGTCAACCAAACCGAGAGAGCGATCGATCAGAAATGACCAACTTCCTCACCCACATCATGGATCTCGACGGATTCATCGTGGACAAGGAGTTCCTATGCAAGGATATGGCAATCATACCCGTCAGACCTAACGCGACTGCTATATCAGCAAATTTCATATTAGGGAAAAGCTATCGTTTGCTTTCACGACGAGATCACGTATCCGCAAATTACGTAACAAGGTTTCTTCATGGACTGCGATTCAATGACGCAGGAATCGAGACACTAGAGCAGGACGATATGATGTGCGCAATCGAGGTAGCGATCAGCGACTGTGCTCAGCCCTTAATTGGCTATAAAGGCGGACATTACGAAAGGGACATTTTGACCAATTTGGGAATCCCATCCGTAAACATCGAGACAATGGGATGCCCAAAGTTCGACGAATTGATACTCGAACACGAGCACCAGCGGCTCAGATCAATTAAACCACGATGCAAACTGCACCGACTAATCCACAAAAAACCGGGTGGAAGAAATTTCCACTGTCCTACCTATGAAGTCACCATATTTAGAGATTGGTATTTAGACGCGAAACCGTACTTATAAACATAGATCTAACACGTACAATCACGTTTATACAACCTCTCCTTCACCTACCACAAATTGAAAACCCAGACTTAACCTACTCAGACCCTGCGAAATTCTTTCTTCTATACATGGTAGAGACCCAATACAGACCTACCACAAATTGAAAATCCAGACCCAACTAACTCGGATTTGGTAAAATTATTCTGTATAAATTACATACGAAACCCCCTTGCGTAAATGGCCCCTCATCAATATTTCCTGGGTATATGCTAACCCATATTCACTTATATCTTTACACAGATGTGCCTTCCCCCGTTGCACTTGCGACCCGGTCGCCAAGCACGTGTCCAGCTCATCACCCACTACTTGAATTCCTTCCACTGCGGAAAACGCAGATATTACAAATCATTCTACGAAGAGGTGTTCTGTAGGGACTGCTACAAGAGACTGAACAAACCACTGACGCTCAGCCTCACACGGGACCATTTTATGTACCTCGAGCACCGTGAAGATAGACATTGCGACAATTGCTCCCACGTAATTAAAGTGAAGGCGCGAAAATCGGAAAAGTGCCTGCAATGTCGCGAAGCCGTCGTGCTAGTGTTAAGCGAACTATCGACAATGATATTTCACGACAATTGGTTTACAAATGAACACCACCGCAATGTTGCATATCGCCAACCACTTCTCGAGCACTACGTAATCGAGAGACTAGATTTCCTAAACTTGGAAACACTCCCCCTGGCTGACGACTCTGGGGCAGAGGAAACAGCTGTAACCTCTGCCACGGAGTAGCATCCATGGGATGTCAACCACCCATTAGCATCAAAATAATTAAGTTAAGACACCAACAAAGGGATAAAACAAACATGTACATTACAGGTTAAGTAAAACACCGCGCAAGATGTCCGACGACGCCGTCACTTTGCTACAATACTTCCTACAACGGTTCGATTGTGTTCGTATGAAGGGGTACTATTTAGAGGGAGGAAGACTCCTCTGTCCCGAGTGTTACCGCGACGTGGGTTCGCCCACGTTGTATCGTGAACGCGAATATCATATCTGGTCGTGCGGTTCATACGAAGCGGAACTTTGCGATCTCTGTTGGGACTATTTAGAAATCGTATACCGCCCACTAGAGGAATGCGCGGAGTGCCTCGAGACTGTAATCCAAGAAATATTAAAAGTGCCCGATGCTACCGACGGTAGCCCTGCCGCAGCCTGACGTGTGCCAAACAACCTGTAGCAATCCTCGGTGTTGCAGAACCATGGGACTTTTGGGAGTTATTATTGTGTGCTTGGGATACACGATCATCCCCGCTTCAGGACTGATAGGGTTTGATTGCGGAGGACGCCACCTAAATGTAACAACAATATCGCTCCTATCAACGGGCGACTGCCAGCCGCCAGCAATTCGGACCAATTCAACCGAGGTCTACGTACAACTACTACAATTGTCCGAGTTCGAGCACACGAATGTGCTGCAATGCAAAATCAAGATATCCCGTAATATCTACCATTGTGGGATGCACTCGCACATTTCGGCCGTGCATAACGGCAAGGGCGAGTTCCTCATGGACGTCGATTACACAACTTGCCTGCAAATGCACCGTGACGGTTCGTTAAAAATTGGACCCAACGGAAGTGTCGTCACCGGACTACGTACCAATGGGACGGTGACCAGACCACTCACCTTCGCTGGAACCATCGCAGTAAATGGCGCATGCCAAGGTGCCCAGTACTCGGATCCTTACGGTACATGGGACGACGTCATCGTGCAAGGGACAGTGGAGATCGCCTTGAAATCAGCCAGAGTACCAGTAAGACTCCACTCCGGAAGCGTATTGCTAAAATCAGGAACCACGTGCCCCTTGACGGACGGACACTGCATCGACATGGAAGACGGACACACATTTTGGGATCAAATTCCTACGTCTTCCTGCAAATTTAACCATTACGACGTTCTGTACGAAGGCGTCGCTACGAAGATAGAAGAGTTGGGTGCTCAACCGCAATATCCGACCCTGTATACCTTAATTGATAACGACGTCACGTTCGCGCTCACCAAGACCAAGGAGACGCGGGTGTGCGGGTATACCATAATGGGCACGGAACACCCAAAATTATTCATCGTAGAGACCATAAGGGGAAACGCGTTCATGGCAAAGAAACCAGTTGCCGTGGACAACCTGGACATTTTCACGTACGTGAACTCAAAATTCGTGTACGTGGAACGTCACATCCGGTCGCAAATGACTTCGTTATACAACGACGTCCTCGAGCAACGATGCACGCTGGAAAAGCAAATGCTGAAGAATTCACTGGCACTCGCAAATGTTGCGCCCGATGAATTCGCCTACTTCCTGGGAAAAGGACCAGGACAAGTCGCCGTCACCGCTGGAGAAGTGGTGCACATACTGAAGTGTATTCCCGTAGAGGTACGAGTCAGGAAGACCGACGCCTGCTACTCGGAACTACCAGTGGAATTCCGCAATGTGTCATACTTCTTGACACCTAAATCACGAATAATTACACAACACGGAAGTGAACGAGATTGCAGTCATTTCTTACCAGTAATGTACCGAATCGAGGATTCCTGGATACAATTCACCCCGAAACCCATCGAAGGCAGCGCACCACAGCGACTGCAACCCATGACAAAACCATCATGGAAATACTTGACGCCAGCATCCTTGGCGACAAGTGGAATATACTCGCAGACGGACTTGGATAAACTGCGAGATCACCTTATGTTCCCTGCTGAAAAACCAGCAGTCCTGAATTCCATTGCGAGAGGATTCAGCGGACGAAGTCTAACTAACCCGTCTATTTCTCTCCGATCATTCCTCGACGAACAAACCATCGAGGGAATAGCGCAATCAGCCGCTAAAAGGATGTGGGAACACTTCATGACTTTCGGGTCAGTGAGCGCAGGCATTATCGCCATCTACGCCATATTCAGAGCCATTATGATGATCGTAAATACCATCATACACGGGCTCGCGCTCCACGGCACCTACGGATGGAGCATCTACCTCCTGGGAGCACTATGGTCTTCGATCACACACCATCTCATCCGAAGGAAAGAAGCCCAAACATTCTCTCCTAACGAAGGAAGGATCGAGTATGTACACGACGAAGATCCAGCCCACGCAGAGGCAACGCCAGCCGTAGAACCCACCAGAGCCATGCAGGAACTACAACAAAGACTTTCCGCCATCAACACTCAGCGAACGAACATTTAACAAAATTGTTATGTTCGTTCTGGATAAAGGGGGAGGTGTGACGTCCCACGCTGTCCTTCCGAATAAGCACCATATATTTTCACTATATATTTTTTTTTACCCTACTAGATTTAGTACTAGCTCTCAAACATTCGAGTCTACCAAAAATTTAGCTTTTATCCGCTTGCATAAAAAGTATTGCACATATATGTGTATATATGCATATACACACGCACACATGTATATGCGCGTGCATAACACATGTCATCCATGTCATACCGCTTACCTGGTTTAAGTCGGTTGTATCGTGGTCATCCTTCCTGGTCGTCAAAGTTCACCGTTTGCCCTTCACGGCACTGGTCCGATAGCTGCATCTGAAAAAGAAGAAAGAGAAATTAATTAATATCAAAAGCGCGCGAGCCCGACCTCCCAGCGGGATTCGAACTCGCGACGCTCGTGTCGCTGGTCTGCCGCGCTGTTCGCACGGCTACGACCTCGTGGTAAAAAGCTCGGACCTGCCTCCTGTTCAACCCAGAACCAACCCATGGTTAACCCTGTCCAACCCCGACCAATGTCAATACAGCAGGAAAAACCTCGATACATGTCATGGATACCCAGACAACACGTCACGACACTTTTAACATTTGTCTTTTAACATTTGTCTTTTGACATTTGTCTTTTAACATTTGTCTTTTAACATTTGTCTTTTAACATTGTCTTTTGACATTTGTCTTTTAACATTTGTCTTTTAACATTTGTCTTTTAACATTGTCTTTTAACTTTTTCCATTGACACTGTCCTTTGACACCGTATGTTTGGGAACGCCGCGTCATAATCGCAATATAGGTTAAGCCGTAGCCTTTAACACAACCACAACGAGCCACGAGCATTTATTGGGAATGATCAGCTATTGACGATAATGATCGTGAGTCGTTGGAGGAACATAATTATAAGCTAGAGGGATATGTATATCCTCCGAACACCGCGTAGACGAGCTCGCGCCAAATATTTAGTATACTCAGCGATTCCCACGTGCTCAAGCACACGTGGCCTCGCCACAGAGTTACTCTTGGACTTACCACGAAAAGATGATTGCGAGGTGTCAAGTAAACGTACCCTGCATTCCATTCTCACGAAAGAACTACTTAAAGTCACGTACGAAGTATTAGATAACGCGCGAGGCTCCAGCTCGTCTACAAGCGATAAGGCACGCGCGGTCCAGCGTGGGATCGCCTACGCAGCATCGCACGTGGAGCGCGCCGAGCGTGAGATTGCTGAGGTCAGCGGTTTCGAAGTCCGCGCGGACTCGGGATCCCGGCCTCCGATTGGCTCCCCACTACGCGGGCGCTGCGCGGCCCCATTGCGCGGAGACCCTACGAGGCTCCGGAGAGTCACTCGGACAGTCAGTCTACATCGTGCGCTCTTAGCGATCGGCAGCAACCTTCGAGAGTTCTCTACAAGTTCAATACTTAACTCAACTTAGAGTTCAGTGCAGTAGTGACGTGTAGTTACACTCTGTGCTTCTTCACCACATCTCGGAGCAACCCTTGCTTTGTGCCCGCTATTCCGAAGCACTTGTCCATCACCTATAAACGTAAGTCGATTAATTATCCTAGAAGCCGCGATTAGACTCCGTGACTGACTCACACGTTAAACTCTAAGTCCACCCATTGTTCCAAGATCCGGGTATTAATTATCATACTACGCGACTGTATCCAAACAATTATTCAATACATTCATTATTTTAAGTGAAGATGTGTAACTATCTATCCGTAATGGCCACCCACTATCCTTTCTCCGTTGCCACCGTGGACTCAACCGATATCGAACAGTCTTTAAATTACTTACCACTCTCTCAAAGTACATTTCATCGGATTATAGATTTGCCCATCGTATCGCGCTGCCGCATAGCGTTGAGAAGGGCATACGCGCTGCAAGCTAGCGTAAGGAGTCGCGCTACGGAACAGCGCCTCATTGGTTCAGCAATCGGTCGGAATCATGGACAAGCAACCAACTGCTCGTCGAAGCCACCGTTCCGGGAAACGAGTCCGCGATCGCCGCCGACGCTATTACGAGCGGATCCGGCGAGAAGAGGAGGCATTCCAGTATTATTACTTGGGGATGCGATTGCGAGACGGCATCCCTGCCGAGTTTTATCGCCAGCAACGCCCGAACGAGGCCCGTCCAGGCTCAGGCGGCCGACGAACGCGCCGAGCAGGACGCAGGGCCCGCGCACAGCGCCAGCACCACGTGTCCGCCCCTAGTGCACCATCGGAGTGTGCCACTGAGGATAGGCGACCACCGTGTGCTGCTCCGAATAATTTTAATTATGCGCCTTCAACCGAAGCAAATATTCCGCGAGATGCGTATTCTCCTATATCGCATCCACCCACCGAGCAATCTTCACCCATAGAAAATGAGGACTTACCTTCCATCGACCATGATCTCCCAGCTTCCGATCCTTCTCCCCAATCGCCTGATTCCCATCTCTTCTACTTTCCTATCGCAGGATCCTCACCTGGGGAAAATCCACGATTACTAACCACTAACCCATTAGTGCACGAGCTTATACGAAACTCAACAGAGCACATATTTGAATTTCTCCCACCTTCCTCTACTGTTGAGATCGATGAGATATTTAGTGAGGACGATGACGATGTTATCATCATAGATTAACTCCTACCATGTAAGCATCCATTTTGTACACCAGCATATATAGTCGGCTTATTGAATAAATCTATTCTACCCAATATTGCGTACACTCCTCTTAAATATTGCATTCTCACACATTAATACCCCGGAGAGCGGATCTCGGAGCAATGGAACAAGAGAGAGTACTCTCACAACTTTAACCATTACTTGTTCGTAAGTAATGTCTTCCATTCAAGTCGTGCTATTTGTTAGCGACGGATGGGCATACAAACAGGTTCGGTAGGTACACTCACCGCATTATCGAACATAGCCACCTGTTTTACCATTGTTCTACCGAACCTACGTTTCTCTTACTTACCGACCTCACTACTATTCCTAATTTACCTACAGTCCATTAACTACTTACCTGTTACCTACCCTATCCAGAATACCTACTCTATCTTCCTTACCCACCTTAATTCATTTACCTACCTGCGAGATTTCCTCTCCCATACGAGGCAGGATCATTTAGCGGCGAAGCAGAGTAGTGCCCTCTGTGCCAGACATGTTTACTCGACTCTCTACAACAGAGCCTCATCCCAGGGTATAGTTCTGTGCATGCGACTGCCCGAAAAAGAGGCACTTAATAATTGAAAATAAGCCCGTCTCAGGAATAGATCGACTAATAGGTTGCGGAACACTTCGACCTTCGGTCGGCGCCTCCCGAGACGTAACAGCCGCAAGCAGAATTCAAGTCCGAGCCTCCGTTCGGCAGGAAATTGCAGTTATGGCGAAAAACCTATTTTCCTGCATTCTAACTGCCAGAATCGTACTCTGTTGTTGAACAGGAGTGTATCCGAAGTGAAATGACTAGAGGAGTCGAATGCCGCAAGCAGAATTCAAATCCGAGGCTCCGTTCGGCTGGAAATCGCAGTTATAGAGAAAAACCTATTTTCCTGCATTCTAACTGCCAGAGTCGTACTCTGTTGTTGAACAGGAGTGTATCCGAAGTGAAATGACTAGAGGAGTCGAATGCCGCAAGCAGAATTCAAGTCCGAGCTTCCGTTCGGCAGAAAATTCGCAGTTATGTCGAAAAACCTATTTTCCTGCATTCTAACTGCCAGAATCGTACTCTGTTGTTGAACAGAAGTGTATCCGAAGTGAAATGACTAGAGGAATCGAATGCCGCAAGCAGGATTCAGATCCGAGGCTCCATTCGGCTGGAAATCGCAGTTATAGAGAAAAACCTATCTTCCAGCATTCTAACTGCCAGAATCGTACTCTGTTGTTGAACAGAAGTGTATCCGAAGTGAAAAGACTAGAGGAGTCGAATGCCGCAAGCAGAATTCAAGTCCGAGCCTCCGTTCGGCAGGAAATCGCAGTTATGGCGAAAAACCTATTTTCCTGCATTCTAACTGCCAGAATCGTACTCTGTTGTTGAACAGGAGTGTATCCGAAGTGAAATGACTAGAGGAGTCGAATGCCGCAAGCAGAATTCAAATCCGAGGCTCCGTTCGGCTGGAAATCGCAGTTATAGAGAAAAACCTATTTTCCTGCATTCTAACTGCCAGAGTCGTACTCTGTTGTTGAACAGGAGTGTATCCGAAGTGAAATGACTAGAGGAGTCGAATGCCGCAAGCAGAATTCAAATCCGAGCCTCCGTTCGGCAGGAAATCGCAGTTATGGCGAAAAACCTATTTTCCTGCATTCTAACTGCCAGAATCGTACTCTGTTGTTGAACAGGAGTGTATCCGAAGTGAAATGACTAGAGGAGTCGAATGCCGCAAGCAGAATTCAAATCCGAGGCTCCGTTCGGCTGGAAATCGCAGTTATAGAGAAAAACCTATTTTCCAGCATTCTAACTGCCAGAATCGTACTCTGTTGTTGAACAGAAGTGTACCCGAAGTGAAAAGACTAGAGGAGTCGAATGCCGCAAGCAGAATTCAAGTCCGAGCTTCCGTTCGGCAGAAAATTCGCAGTTATGTCGAAAAACCTATTTTCCTGCATTCTAACTGCCAGAGTCGTACTCTGTTGTTGAACAGGAGTGTATCCGAAGTGAAATGAGTAGAGGAGTCGAATGCCGCAAGCAGAATTCAAATCCGAGGCTCCGTTCGGCTGGAAATCGCAGTTATAGAGAAAAACCTATCTTCCAGCATTCTAACTGCCAGAATCGTACTCTGTTGTTGAACAGAAGTGTATCCGAAGTGAAAAGACTAGAGGAGTCGAATGCCGCAAGCAGAATTCAAGTCCGAGCCTCCGTTCGGCAGGAAATCGCAGTTATGGCGAAAAACCTATTTTCCTGCATTCTAACTGCCAGAGTCGTACTCTGTTGTTGAACAGGAGTGTATCCGAAGTGAAATGACTAGAGGAGTCGAATGCCGCAAGCAGAATTCAAGTCCGAGCTTCCGTTCGGCAGAAAATTCGCAGTTATGTCGAAAAACCTATTTTCCTGCATTCTAACTGCCAGAATCGTACTCTGTTGTTGAAAAGAAGTGTATCCGAAGTGAAATGACTAGAGGAATCGAATGCCGCAAGGAGGATTCAGATCCGAGGCTCCATTCGGCTGGAAATCGCAGTTATAGAGAAAAACCTATCTTCCAGCATTCTAACTGCCAGAATCGTACTCTGTTGTTGAACAGAAGTGTATCCGAAGTGAAAAGACTAGAGGAGTCGAATGCCGCAAGCAGAATTCAAGTCCGAGCCTCCGTTCGGCAGGAAATCGCAGTTATGGCGAAAAACCTATTTTCCTGCATTCTAACTGCCAGAGTCGTACTCTGTTGTTGAACAGGAGTGTATCCGAAGTGAAATGACTAGAGGAGTCGAATGCCGCAAGCAGAATTCAAATCCGAGGCTCCGTTCGGCTGGAAATCGCAGTTATAGAGAAAAACCTATTTTCCAGCATTCTAACTGCCAGAATCGTACTCTGTTGTTGAACAGAAGTGTATCCGAAGTGAAAAGACTAGAGGAGTCGAATGCCGCAAGCAGAATTCAAATCCGAGGCTCCGTTCGGCTGGAAATCGCAGTTATAGAGAAAAACCTATTTTCCTGCATTCTAACTGCCAGAGTCGTACTCTGTTGTTGAACAGGAGTGTATCCGAAGTGAAATGACTAGAGGAGTCGAATGCCGCAAGCAGAATTCAAGTCCGAGCTTCCGTTCGGCAGAAAATTCGCAGTTATGTCGAAAAACCTATTTTCCTGCATTCTAACTGCCAGAATCGTACTCTGTTGTTGAACAGAAGTGTATCCGAAGTGAAATGACTAGAGGATTTGAATGCCGCAAGCAGAATTCAAGTCCGAGCTTCCGTTCGGCAGGAAACCGCGGCTGGAAATAGCAGTTATAGAGAAAAACCTATCTTCCAGCATTCTTACTGCCAGAATCGTACTCTGTTGTTGAACAGAAGTGTATCCGAAGTGAAAAGACTAGAGGAGTCGAATGCCGCAAGCAGAATTCAAGTCCGAGCTTCCGATCGGCAGGAAATTCGCAGTTATGGCGAAAAACCTATTTTCCTGCATTCTAACTGCCAGAATCGTACTCTGTTGTTGAACAGTAGTGTATCCGAAGTGAAATGACTAGAGGAGTCGAATGCCGCAAGCAGAATTCAAGTCCGAGCTTCCGTTCGGCAGAAAATTCGCAGTTATGTCGAAAAACCTATTTTCCTGCATTCTAACTGCCAGAATCGTACTCTGTTGTTGAACAGAAGTGTATCCGAAGTGAAATGACTAGAGGAATCGAATGCCGCAAGCAGGATTCAGATCCGAGGCTCCATTCGGCTGGAAATCGCAGTTATAGAGAAAAACCTATTTTCCTGCATTCTAACTGCCAGAGTCGTACTCTGTTGTTGAACAGGAGTGTATCCGAAGTGAAATGACTAGAGGAATCGAATGCCGCAAGCAGGATTCAGATCCGAGGCTCCATTCGGCTGGAAATCGCAGTTATAGAGAAAAACCTATCTTCCAGCATTCTAACTGCCAGAATCGTACTCTGTTGTTGAACAGAAGTGTATCCGAAGTGAAAAGACTAGAGGAATCGAATGCCGCAAGCAGAATTCAAGTCCGAGCCTCCGTTCGGCAGGAAATCGCAGTTATGGCGAAAAACCTATTTTCCTGCATTCTAACTGCCAGAGTCGTACTCTGTTGTTGAACAGGAGTGTATCCGAAGTGAAATGACTAGAGGAGTCGAATGCCGCAAGCAGAATTCAAGTCCGAGCTTCCGTTCGGCAGAAAATTCGCAGTTATGTCGAAAAACCTATTTTCCTGCATTCTAACTGCCAGAATCGTACTCTGTTGTTGAAAAGAAGTGTATCCGAAGTGAAATGACTAGAGGAATCGAATGCCGCAAGCAGGATTCAGATCCGAGGCTCCATTCGGCTGGAAATCGCAGTTATAGAGAAAAACCTATCTTCCAGCATTCTAACTGCCAGAATCGTACTCTGTTGTTGAACAGAAGTGTATCCGAAGTGAAAAGACTAGAGGAGTCGAATGCCGCAAGCAGAATTCAAGTCCGAGCCTCCGTTCGGCAGGAAATTGCAGTTATGGCGAAAAACCTATTTTCCTGCATTCTAACTGCCAGAATCGTACTCTGTTGTTGAACAGGAGTGTATCCGAAGTGAAATGACTAGAGGAGTCGAATGCCGCAAGCAGAATTCAAATCCGAGGCTCCGTTCGGCTGGAAATCGCAGTTATAGAGAAAAACCTATTTTCCTGCATTCTAACTGCCAGAGTCGTACTCTGTTGTTGAACAGGAGTGTATCCGAAGTGAAATGACTAGAGGAGTCGAATGCCGCAAGCAGAATTCAAGTCCGAGCTTCCGTTCGGCAGAAAATTCGCAGTTATGGCGAAAAACCTATTTTCCTGCATTCTAACTGCCAGAGTCGTACTCTGTTGTTGAACAGGAGTGTATCCGAAGTGAAATGACTAGAGGAGTCGAATGCCGCAAGCAGAATTCAAATCCGAGGCTCCGTTCGGCTGGAAATCGCAGTTATAGAGAAAAACCTATTTTCCAGCATTCTAACTGCCAGAGTCGTACTCTGTTGTTGAACAGGAGTGTATCCGAAGTGAAATGACTAGAGGAGTCGAATGCCGCAAGCAGAATTCAAGTCCGAGCTTCCGTTAGGCAGAAAATTCGCAGTTATGGCGAAAAACCTATTTTCCTGCATTCTAACTGCCAGAGTCGTACTCTGTTGTTGAACAGGAGTGTATCCGAAGTGAAATGACTAGAGGAGTCGAATGCCGCAAGCAGAATTCAAATCCGAGGCTCCGTTCGGCTGGAAATCGCAGTTATAGAGAAAAACCTATTTTCCAGCATTCTAACTGCCAGAATCGTACTCTGTTGTTGAACAGAAGTGTATCCGAAGTGAAAAGACTAGAGGAGTCGAATGCCGCAAGCAGAATTCAAGTCCGAGCCTCCGTTCGGCAGGAAATCGCAGTTATGGCGAAAAACCTATTTTCCTGCATTCTAACTGCCAGAGTCGTACTCTGTTGTTGAACAGGAGTGTATCCGAAGTGAAATGACTAGAGGAGTCGAATGCCGCAAGCAGAATTCAAATCCGAGGCTCCGTTCGGCTGGAAATCGCAGTTATAGAGAAAAACCTATTTTCCAGCATTCTAACTGCCAGAATCGTACTCTGTTGTTGAACAGAAGTGTATCCGAAGTGAAAAGACTAGAGGAGTCGAATGCCGCAAGCAGAATTCAAGTCCGAGCTTCCGTTCGGCAGAAAATTCGCAGTTATGGCGAAAAACCTATTTTCCTGCATTCTAACTGCCAGAGTCGTACTCTGTTGTTGAACAGGAGTGTATCCGAAGTGAAATGACTAGAGGAGTCGAATGCCGCAAGCAGAATTCAAGTCCGAGCTTCCGTTCGGCAGAAAATTCGCAGTTATGTCGAAAAACCTATTTTCATGCATTCTAACTGCCAGAATCGTACTCTGTTGTTGAAAAGAAGTGTATCCGAAGTGAAATGACTAGAGGAATCGAATGCCGCAAGCAGGATTCAGATCCGAGGCTCCATTCGGCTGGAAATCGCAGTTATAGAGAAAAACCTATCTTCCAGCATTCTAACTGCCAGAATCGTACTCTGTTGTTGAACAGAAGTGTATCCGAAGTGAAAAGACTAGAGGAGTCGAATGCCGCAAGCAGAATTCAAGTCCGAGCCTCCGTTCGGCAGGAAATCGCAGTTATGTCGAAAAACCTATTTTCCTGCATTCTAACTGCCAGAATCGTACTCTGTTGTTGAAAAGAAGTGTATCCGAAGTGAAATGACTAGAGGAATCGAATGCCGCAAGCAGGATTCAGATCCGAGGCTCCATTCGGCTGGAAATCGCAGTTATAGAGAAAAACCTATCTTCCAGCATTCTAACTGCCAGAATCGTACTCTGTTGTTGAACAGAAGTGTATCCGAAGTGAAAAGACTAGAGGAGTCGAATGCCGCAAGCAGAATTCAAGTCCGAGCTTCCGATCGGCAGGAAATTCGCAGTTATGGCGAAAAACCTATTTTCCTGCATTCTAACTGCCAGAATCGTACTCTGTTGTTGAACAGTAGTGTATCCGAAGTGAAATGACTAGAGGAGTCGAATGCCGCAAGCAGAATTCAAGTCCGAGCTTCCGTTCGGCAGAAAATTCGCAGTTATGTCGAAAAACCTATTTTCCTGCATTCTAACTGCCAGAATCGTACTCTGTTGTTGAACAGAAGTGTATCCGAAGTGAAATGACTAGAGGAGTCGAATGCCGCAAGCAGGATTCAGATCCGAGGCTCCATTCGGCTGGAAATCGCAGTTATAGAGAAAAACCTATCTTCCAGCATTCTAACTGCCAGAATCGTACTCTGTTGTTGAACAGAAGTGTATCCGAAGTGAAAAGACTAGAGGAGTCGAATGCCGCAAGCAGAATTCAAGTCCGAGCTTCCGTTCGGCAGAAAATTCGCAGTTATGGCGAAAAACCTATTTTCCTGCATTCTAACTGCCAGAGTCGTACTCTGTTGTTGAACAGGAGTGTATCCGAAGTGAAATGACTAGAGGAGTCGAATGCCGCAAGCAGAATTCAAATCCGAGGCTCCGTTCGGCTGGAAATCGCAGTTATAGAGAAAAACCTATTTTCCTGCATTCTAACTGCCAGAGTCGTACTCTGTTGTTGAACAGGAGTGTATCCGAAGTGAAATGACTAGAGGAGTCGAATGCCGCAAGCAGAATTCAAGTCCGAGCTTCCGTTCGGCAGAAAATTCGCAGTTATGTCGAAAAACCTATTTTCCTGCATTCTAACTGCCAGAATCGTACTCTGTTGTTGAACAGAAGTGTATCCGAAGTGAAATGACTAGAGGAATCGAATGCCGCAAGCAGGATTCAGATCCGAGGCTCCATTCGGCTGGAAATCGCAGTTATAGAGAAAAACCTATCTTCCAGCATTCTAACTGCCAGAATCGTACTCTGTTGTTGAACAGAAGTGTATCCGAAGTGAAAAGACTAGAGGAGTCGAATGCCGCAAGCAGAATTCAAGTCCGAGCCTCCGTTCGGCAGGAAATCGCAGTTATGGCGAAAAACCTATTTTCCTGCATTCTAACTGCCAGAATCGTACTCTGTTGTTGAACAGGAGTGTATCCGAAGTGAAATGACTAGAGGAGTCGAATGCCGCAAGCAGAATTCAAATCCGAGGCTCCGTTCGGCTGGAAATCGCAGTTATAGAGAAAAACCTATTTTCCTGCATTCTAACTGCCAGAGTCGTACTCTGTTGTTGAACAGGAGTGTATCCGAAGTGAAATGACTAGAGGAGTCGAATGCCGCAAGCAGAATTCAAATCCGAGCCTCCGTTCGGCAGGAAATCGCAGTTATGGCGAAAAACCTATTTTCCTGCATTCTAACTGCCAGAATCGTACTCTGTTGTTGAACAGGAGTGTATCCGAAGTGAAATGACTAGAGGAGTCGAATGCCGCAAGCAGAATTCAAATCCGAGGCTCCGTTCGGCTGGAAATCGCAGTTATAGAGAAAAACCTATTTTCCAGCATTCTAACTGCCAGAATCGTACTCTGTTGTTGAACAGAAGTGTACCCGAAGTGAAAAGACTAGAGGAGTCGAATGCCGCAAGCAGAATTCAAGTCCGAGCTTCCGTTC
Organism: Ectemnius lituratus; assembly: GCA_910593735.2. Taxonomy (NCBI): domain Eukaryota; kingdom Metazoa; phylum Arthropoda; class Insecta; order Hymenoptera; family Crabronidae; genus Ectemnius; species Ectemnius lituratus. The sequence goes on from OU343043.1 coordinate 2,305,073, forward strand.
GGCAGAAAATTCGCAGTTATGTCGAAAAACCTATTTTCCTGCATTCTAACTGCCAGAGTCGTACTCTGTTGTTGAACAGGAGTGTATCCGAAGTGAAATGAGTAGAGGAGTCGAATGCCGCAAGCAGAATTCAAATCCGAGGCTCCGTTCGGCTGGAAATCGCAGTTATAGAGAAAAACCTATCTTCCAGCATTCTAACTGCCAGAATCGTACTCTGTTGTTGAACAGAAGTGTAGCCGAAGTGAAAAGACTAGAGGAGTCGAATGCCGCAAGCAGAATTCAAGTCCGAGCCTCCGTTCGGCAGGAAATCGCAGTTATGGCGAAAAACCTATTTTCCTGCATTCTAACTGCCAGAGTCGTACTCTGTTGTTGAACAGGAGTGTATCCGAAGTGAAATGACTAGAGGAGTCGAATGCCGCAAGCAGAATTCAAGTCCGAGCTTCCGTTCGGCAGAAAATTCGCAGTTATGTCGAAAAACCTATTTTCCTGCATTCTAACTGCCAGAATCGTACTCTGTTGTTGAAAAGAAGTGTATCCGAAGTGAAATGACTAGAGGAATCGAATGCCGCAAGGAGGATTCAGATCCGAGGCTCCATTCGGCTGGAAATCGCAGTTATAGAGAAAAACCTATCTTCCAGCATTCTAACTGCCAGAATCGTACTCTGTTGTTGAACAGAAGTGTATCCGAAGTGAAAAGACTAGAGGAGTCGAATGCCGCAAGCAGAATTCAAGTCCGAGCCTCCGTTCGGCAGGAAATCGCAGTTATGGCGAAAAACCTATTTTCCTGCATTCTAACTGCCAGAGTCGTACTCTGTTGTTGAACAGGAGTGTATCCGAAGTGAAATGACTAGAGGAGTCGAATGCCGCAAGCAGAATTCAAATCCGAGGCTCCGTTCGGCTGGAAATAGCAGTTATAGAGAAAAACCTATCTTCCAGCATTCTAACTGCCAGAATCGTACTCTGTTGTTGAACAGAAGTGTATCCGAAGTGAAAAGACTAGAGGAGTCGAATGCCGCAAGCAGAATTCAAATCCGAGGCTCCGTTCGGCTGGAAATCGCAGTTATAGAGAAAAACCTATTTTCCTGCATTCTAACTGCCAGAGTCGTACTCTGTTGTTGAACAGGAGTGTATCCGAAGTGAAATGACTAGAGGAGTCGAATGCCGCAAGCAGAATTCAAGTCCGAGCTTCCGTTCGGCAGAAAATTCGCAGTTATGTCGAAAAACCTATTTTCCTGCATTCTAACTGCCAGAATCGTACTCTGTTGTTGAACAGAAGTGTATCCGAAGTGAAATGACTAGAGGAGTTGAATGCCGCAAGCAGAATTCAAGTCCGAGCTTCCGTTCGGCAGGAAACCGCGGCTGGAAATAGCAGTTATAGAGAAAAACCTATTTTCCTGCATTCTAACTGCCAGAGTCGTACTCTGTTGTTGAACAGGAGTGTATCCGAAGTGAAATGACTAGAGGAGTCGAATGCCGCAAGCAGAATTCAAATCCGAGGCTCCGTTCGGCTGGAAATCGCAGTTATAGAGAAAAACCTATTTTCCTGCATTCTAACTGCCAGAGTCGTACTCTGTTGTTGAACAGGAGTGTATCCGAAGTGAAATGACTAGAGGAGTCGAATGCCGCAAGCAGAATTCAAGTCCGAGCTTCCGTTAGGCAGAAAATTCGCAGTTATGGCGAAAAACCTATTTTCCTGCATTCTAACTGCCAGAGTCGTACTCTGTTGTTGAACAGGAGTGTATCCGAAGTGAAATGACTAGAGGAGTCGAATGCCGCAAGCAGAATTCAAATCCGAGGCTCCGTTCGGCTGGAAATCGCAGTTATAGAGAAAAACCTATTTTCCAGCATTCTAACTGCCAGAATCGTACTCTGTTGTTGAACAGAAGTGTATCCGAAGTGAAAAGACTAGAGGAGTCGAATGCCGCAAGCAGAATTCAAGTCCGAGCCTCCGTTCGGCAGGAAATCGCAGTTATGGCGAAAAACCTATTTTCCTGCATTCTAACTGCCAGAGTCGTACTCTGTTGTTGAACAGGAGTGTATCCGAAGTGAAATGACTAGAGGAGTCGAATACCGCAAGCAGAATTCAAATCCGAGGCTCCGTTCGGCTGGAAATCGCAGTTATAGAGAAAAACCTATTTTCCAGCATTCTAACTGCCAGAATCGTACTCTGTTGTTGAACAGAAGTGTATCCGAAGTGAAAAGACTAGAGGAGTCGAATGCCGCAAGCAGAATTCAAGTCCGAGCTTCCGTTCGGCAGAAAATTCGCAGTTATGGCGAAAAACCTATTTTCCTGCATTCTAACTGCCAGAGTCGTACTCTGTTGTTGAACAGGAGTGTATCCGAAGTGAAATGACTAGAGGAGTCGAATGCCGCAAGCAGAATTCAAATCCGAGGCTCCGTTCGGCTGGAAATCGCAGTTATAGAGAAAAACCTATTTTCCAGCATTCTAACTGCCAGAATCGTACTCTGTTGTTGAACAGAAGTGTATCCGAAGTGAAAAGACTAGAGGAGTCGAATGCCGCAAGCAGAATTCAAGTCCGAGCTTCCGTTAGGCAGAAAATTCGCAGTTATGGCGAAAAACCTATTTTCCTGCATTCTAACTGCCAGAGTCGTACTCTGTTGTTGAACAGGAGTGTATCCGAAGTGAAATGACTAGAGGAGTCGAATGCCGCAAGCAGAATTCAAATCCGAGGCTCCGTTCGGCTGGAAATCGCAGTTATAGAGAAAAACCTATTTTCCAGCATTCTAACTGCCAGAATCGTACTCTGTTGTTGAACAGAAGTGTATCCGAAGTGAAAAGACTAGAGGAGTCGAATGCCGCAAGCAGAATTCAAGTCCGAGCCTCCGTTCGGCAGGAAATCGCAGTTATGGCGAAAAACCTATTTTCCTGCATTCTAACTGCCAGAGTCGTACTCTGTTGTTGAACAGGAGTGTATCCGAAGTGAAATGACTAGAGGAGTCGAATGCCGCAAGCAGAATTCAAATCCGAGGCTCCGTTCGGCTGGAAATCGCAGTTATAGAGAAAAACCTATTTTCCAGCATTCTAACTGCCAGAATCGTACTCTGTTGTTGAACAGAAGTGTATCCGAAGTGAAAAGACTAGAGGAGTCGAATGCCGCAAGCAGAATTCAAGTCCGAGCTTCCGTTCGGCAGGAAACCGCGGCTGGAAATAGCAGTTATAGAGAAAAACCTATTTTCCTGCATTCTAACTGCCAGAGTCGTACTCTGTTGTTGAACAGGAGTGTATCCGAAGTGAAATGACTAGAGGAGTCGAATGCCGCAAGCAGAATTCAAATCCGAGGCTCCGTTCGGCTGGAAATCGCAGTTATAGAGAAAAACCTATTTTCCTGCATTCTAACTGCCAGAGTCGTACTCTGTTGTTGAACAGGAGTGTATCCGAAGTGAAATGACTAGAGGAGTCGAATGCCGCAAGCAGAATTCAAGTCCGAGCTTCCGTTAGGCAGAAAATTCGCAGTTATGGCGAAAAACCTATTTTCCTGCATTCTAACTGCCAGAGTCGTACTCTGTTGTTGAACAGGAGTGTATCCGAAGTGAAATGACTAGAGGAGTCGAATGCCGCAAGCAGAATTCAAATCCGAGGCTCCGTTCGGCTGGAAATCGCAGTTATAGAGAAAAACCTATTTTCCAGCATTCTAACTGCCAGAATCGTACTCTGTTGTTGAACAGAAGTGTATCCGAAGTGAAAAGACTAGAGGAGTCGAATGCCGCAAGCAGAATTCAAGTCCGAGCCTCCGTTCGGCAGGAAATCGCAGTTATGGCGAAAAACCTATTTTCCTGCATTCTAACTGCCAGAGTCGTACTCTGTTGTTGAACAGGAGTGTATCCGAAGTGAAATGACTAGAGGAGTCGAATGCCGCAAGCAGAATTCAAATCCGAGGCTCCGTTCGGCTGGAAATCGCAGTTATAGAGAAAAACCTATTTTCCAGCATTCTAACTGCCAGAATCGTACTCTGTTGTTGAACAGAAGTGTATCCGAAGTGAAAAGACTAGAGGAGTCGAATGCCGCAAGCAGAATTCAAGTCCGAGCTTCCGTTCGGCAGAAAATTCGCAGTTATGGCGAAAAACCTATTTTCCTGCATTCTAACTGCCAGAGTCGTACTCTGTTGTTGAACAGGAGTGTATCCGAAGTGAAATGACTAGAGGAGTCGAATGCCGCAAGCAGAATTCAAATCCGAGGCTCCGTTCGGCTGGAAATCGCAGTTATAGAGAAAAACCTATTTTCCTGCATTCTAACTGCCAGAGTCGTACTCTGTTGTTGAACAGGAGTGTATCCGAAGTGAAATGACTAGAGGAGTCGAATGCCGCAAGCAGAATTCAAGTCCGAGCTTCCGTTCGGCAGAAAATTCGCAGTTATGTCGAAAAACCTATTTTCCAGCATTCTTACTGCCAGAATCGTACTCTGTTGTTGAACAGAAGTGTATCCGAAGTGAAAAGACTAGAGGAGTCGAATGCCGCAAGCAGAATTCAAGTCCGAGCTTCCGATCGGCAGGAAATTCGCAGTTATGGCGAAAAACCTATTTTCCTGCATTCTAACTGCCAGAATCGTACTCTGTTGTTGAACAGTAGTGTATCCGAAGTGAAATGACTAGAGGAGTCGAATGCCGCAAGCAGAATTCAAGTCCGAGCTTCCGTTCGGCAGAAAATTCGCAGTTATGTCGAAAAACCTATTTTCCTGCATTCTAACTGCCAGAATCGTACTCTGTTGTTGAACAGAAGTGTATCCGAAGTGAAATGACTAGAGGAATCGAATGCCGCAAGCAGGATTCAGATCCGAGGCTCCATTCGGCTGGAAATCGCAGTTATAGAGAAAAACCTATCTTCCAGCATTCTAACTGCCAGAATCGTACTCTGTTGTTGAACAGAAGTGTATCCGAAGTGAAAAGACTAGAGGAGTCGAATGCCGCAAGCAGAATTCAAGTCCGAGCCTCCGTTCGGCAGGAAATCGCAGTTATGGCGAAAAACCTATTTTCCTGCATTCTAACTGCCAGAATCGTACTCTGTTGTTGAACAGGAGTGTATCCGAAGTGAAATGACTAGAGGAGTCGAATGCCGCAAGCAGAATTCAAGTCCGAGCTTCCGTTCGGCAGAAAATTCGCAGTTATGTCGAAAAACCTATTTTCCTGCATTCTAACTGCCAGAATCGTACTCTGTTGTTGAAAAGAAGTGTATCCGAAGTGAAATGACTAGAGGAATCGAATGCCGCAAGCAGGATTCAGATCCGAGGCTCCATTCGGCTGGAAATCGCAGTTATAGAGAAAAACCTATCTTCCAGCATTCTAACTGCCAGAATCGTACTCTGTTGTTGAACAGAAGTGTATCCGAAGTGAAAAGACTAGAGGAGTCGAATGCCGCAAGCAGAATTCAAGTCCGAGCCTCCGTTCGGCAGGAAATTGCAGTTATGGCGAAAAACCTATTTTCCTGCATTCTAACTGCCAGAATCGTACTCTGTTGTTGAACAGGAGTGTATCCGAAGTGAAATGACTAGAGGAGTCGAATGCCGCAAGCAGAATTCAAATCCGAGGCTCCGTTCGGCTGGAAATCGCAGTTATAGAGAAAAACCTATTTTCCTGCATTCTAACTGCCAGAGTCGTACTCTGTTGTTGAACAGGAGTGTATCCGAAGTGAAATGACTAGAGGAGTCGAATGCCGCAAGCAGAATTCAAGTCCGAGCTTCCGTTCGGCAGAAAATTCGCAGTTATGGCGAAAAACCTATTTTCCTGCATTCTAACTGCCAGAGTCGTACTCTGTTGTTGAACAGGAGTGTACCCGAAGTGAAATGACTAGAGGAGTCGAATGCCGCAAGCAGAATTCAAATCCGAGGCTCCGTTCGGCTGGAAATCGCAGTTATAGAGAAAAACCTATTTTCCTGCATTCTAACTGCCAGAGTCGTACTCTGTTGTTGAACAGGAGTGTATCCGAAGTGAAATGACTAGAGGAGTCGAATGCCGCAAGCAGAATTCAAGTCCGAGCTTCCGTTAGGCAGAAAATTCGCAGTTATGGCGAAAAACCTATTTTCCTGCATTCTAACTGCCAGAGTCGTACTCTGTTGTTGAACAGGAGTGTATCCGAAGTGAAATGACTAGAGGAGTCGAATGCCGCAAGCAGAATTCAAATCCGAGGCTCCGTTCGGCTGGAAATCGCAGTTATAGAGAAAAACCTATTTTCCAGCATTCTAACTGCCAGAATCGTACTCTGTTGTTGAACAGAAGTGTATCCGAAGTGAAAAGACTAGAGGAGTCGAATGCCGCAAGCAGAATTCAAGTCCGAGCCTCCGTTCGGCAGGAAATCGCAGTTATGGCGAAAAACCTATTTTCCTGCATTCTAACTGCCAGAGTCGTACTCTGTTGTTGAACAGGAGTGTATCCGAAGTGAAATGACTAGAGGAGTCGAATGCCGCAAGCAGAATTCAAATCCGAGGCTCCGTTCGGCTGGAAATCGCAGTTATAGAGAAAAACCTATTTTCCAGCATTCTAACTGCAAGAATCGTACTCTGTTGTTGAACAGAAGTGTATCCGAAGTGAAAAGACTAGAGGAGTCGAATGCCGCAAGCAGAATTCAAGTCCGAGCTTCCGTTCGGCAGAAAATTCGCAGTTATGTCGAAAAACCTATTTTCATGCATTCTAACTGCCAGAATCGTACTCTGTTGTTGAAAAGAAGTGTATCCGAAGTGAAATGACTAGAGGAATCGAATGCCGCAAGCAGGATTCAGATCCGAGGCTCCATTCGGCTGGAAATCGCAGTTATAGAGAAAAACCTATCTTCCAGCATTCTAACTGCCAGAATCGTACTCTGTTGTTGAACAGAAGTGTATCCGAAGTGAAAAGACTAGAGGAGTCGAATGCCGCAAGCAGAATTCAAGTCCGAGCCTCCGTTCGGCAGGAAATCGCAGTTATGTCGAAAAACCTATTTTCCTGCATTCTAACTGCCAGAATCGTACTCTGTTGTTGAAAAGAAGTGTATCCGAAGTGAAATGACTAGAGGAATCGAATGCCGCAAGCAGGATTCAGATCCGAGGCTCCATTCGGCTGGAAATCGCAGTTATAGAGAAAAACCTATCTTCCAGCATTCTAACTGCCAGAATCGTACTCTGTTGTTGAACAGAAGTGTATCCGAAGTGAAAAGACTAGAGGAGTCGAATGCCGCAAGCAGAATTCAAGTCCGAGCTTCCGATCGGCAGGAAATTCGCAGTTATGGCGAAAAACCTATTTTCCTGCATTCTAACTGCCAGAATCGTACTCTGTTGTTGAACAGTAGTGTATCCGAAGTGAAATGACTAGAGGAGTCGAATGCCGCAAGCAGAATTCAAGTCCGAGCTTCCGTTCGGCAGAAAATTCGCAGTTATGTCGAAAAACCTATTTTCCTGCATTCTAACTGCCAGAATCGTACTCTGTTGTTGAACAGAAGTGTATCCGAAGTGAAATGACTAGAGGAATCGAATGCCGCAAGCAGGATTCAGATCCGAGGCTCCATTCGGCTGGAAATCGCAGTTATAGAGAAAAACCTATCTTCCAGCATTCTAACTGCCAGAATCGTACTCTGTTGTTGAACAGAAGTGTATCCGAAGTGAAAAGACTAGAGGAGTCGAATGCCGCAAGCAGAATTCAAGTCCGAGCTTCCGTTCGGCAGAAAATTCGCAGTTATGGCGAAAAACCTATTTTCCTGCATTCTAACTGCCAGAGTCGTACTCTGTTGTTGAACAGGAGTGTATCCGAAGTGAAATGACTAGAGGAGTCGAATGCCGCAAGCAGGATTCAAATCCGAGGCTCCGTTCGGCTGGAAATCGCAGTTATAGAGAAAAACCTATTTTCCTGCATTCTAACTGCCAGAGTCGTACTCTGTTGTTGAACAGGAGTGTATCCGAAGTGAAATGACTAGAGGAGTCGAATGCCGCAAGCAGAATTCAAGTCCGAGCTTCCGTTCGGCAGAAAATTCGCAGTTATGTCGAAAAACCTATTTTCCTGCATTCTAACTGCCAGAATCGTACTCTGTTGTTGAACAGAAGTGTATCCGAAGTGAAATGACTAGAGGAATCGAATGCCGCAAGCAGGATTCAGATCCGAGGCTCCATTCGGCTGGAAATCGCAGTTATAGAGAAAAACCTATCTTCCAGCATTCTAACTGCCAGAATCGTACTCTGTTGTTGAACAGAAGTGTATCCGAAGTGAAAAGACTAGAGGAGTCGAATGCCGCAAGCAGAATTCAAGTCCGAGCCTCCGTTCGGCAGGAAATCGCAGTTATGGCGAAAAACCTATTTTCCTGCATTCTAACTGCCAGAGTCGTACTCTGTTGTTGAACAGGAGTGTATCCGAAGTGAAATGACTAGAGGAGTCGAATGCCGCAAGCAGAATTCAAATCCGAGGCTCCGTTCGGCTGGAAATCGCAGTTATAGAGAAAAACCTATTTTCCAGCATTCTAACTGCCAGAATCGTACTCTGTTGTTGAACAGAAGTGTATCCGAAGTGAAAAGACTAGAGGAGTCGAATGCCGCAAGCAGAATTCAAGTCCGAGCTTCCGTTCGGCAGAAAATTCGCAGTTATGGCGAAAAACCTATTTTCCTGCATTCTAACTGCCAGAGTCGTACTCTGTTGTTGAACAGGAGTGTATCCGAAGTGAAATGACTAGAGGAGTCGAATGCCGCAAGCAGAATTCAAATCCGAGGCTCCGTTCGGCTGGAAATCGCAGTTATAGAGAAAAACCTATTTTCCTGCATTCTAACTGCCAGAGTCGTACTCTGTTGTTGAACAGGAGTGTATCCGAAGTGAAATGACTAGAGGAGTCGAATGCCGCAAGCAGAATTCAAGTCCGAGCTTCCGTTCGGCAGAAAATTCGCAGTTATGTCGAAAAACCTATTTTCCTGCATTCTAACTGCCAGAATCGTACTCTGTTGTTGAAAAGAAGTGTATCCGAAGTGAAATGACTAGAGGAATCGAATGCCGCAAGCAGGATTCAGATCCGAGGCTCCATTCGGCTGGAAATCGCAGTTATAGAGAAAAACCTATTTTCCTGCATTCTAACTGCCAGAGTCGTACTCTGTTGTTGAACAGGAGTGTATCCGAAGTGAAATGACTAGAGGAGTCGAATGCCGCAAGCAGAATTCAAGTCCGAGCTTCCGTTCGGCAGAAAATTCGCACTTATGTCGAAAAACCTATTTTCCTGCATTCTAACTGCCAGAATCGTACTCTGTTGTTGAACAGAAGTGTATCCGAAGTGAAATGACTAGAGGAATCGAATGCCGCAAGCAGGATTCAGATCCGAGGCTCCATTCGGCTGGAAATCGCAGTTATAGAGAAAAACCTATCTTCCAGCATTCTAACTGCCAGAATCGTACTCTGTTGTTGAACAGAAGTGTATCCGAAGTGAAAAGACTAGAGGAGTCGAATGCCGCAAGCAGAATTCAAATCCGAGCCTCCGTTCGGCAGGAAATCGCAGTTATGGCGAAAAACCTATTTTCCTGCATTCTAACTGCCAGAGTCGTACTCTGTTGTTGAACAGGAGTGTATCCGAAGTGAAATGACTAGAGGAGTCGAATACCGCAAGCAGAATTCAAATCCGAGGCTCCGTTCGGCTGGAAATCGCAGTTATAGAGAAAAAACTATTTTCCAGCATTCTAACTGCCAGAATCGTACTCTGTTGTTGAACAGAAGTGTATCCGAAGTGAAAAGACTAGAGGAGTCGAATGCCGCAAGCAGAATTCAAGTCCGAGCTTCCGTTCGGCAGAAAATTCGGAGTTATGTCGAAAAACCTATTTTCCTGCATTCTAACTGCCAGAATCGTACTCTGTTGTTGAACAGAAGTGTATCCGAAGTGAAATGACTAGAGGAGTTGAATGCCGCAAGCAGAATTCAAGTCCGAGCTTCCGTTCGGCAGGAAACCGCGGCTGGAAATAGCAGTTATAGAGAAAAACCTATCTTCCAGCATTCTTACTGCCAGAATCGTACTCTGTTGTTGAACAGAAGTGTATCCGAAGTGAAAAGACTAGAGGAGTCGAATGCCGCAAGCAGAATTCAAGTCCGAAATCTGTTGTTGAACAGTAGTGTATCCGAAGTGAAATGACTAGAGGAGTCGAATGCCGCAAGCAGAATTCAAGTCCGAGCTTCCGTTCGGCAGAAAATTCGCAGTTATGGCGAAAAACCTATTTTCCTGCATTCTAACTGCCAGAGTCGTACTCTGTTGTTGAACAGTAGTGTATCCGAAGTGAAATGACTAGAGGAGTCGAATGCCGCAAGCAGAATTCAAGTCCGAGCTTCCGTTCGGCAGAAAATTCGCAGTTATGGCGAAAAACCTATTTTCCTGCATTCTAACTGCCAGAGTCGTACTCTGTTGTTGAACAGGAGTGTATCCGAAGCGAAATGACTAGAGGAGTCGAATGCCGCAAGCAGAATTCAAATCCGAGGCTCCGTTCGGCTGGAAATCGCAGTTATAGAGAAAAACCTATTTTCCTGCATTCTAACTGCCAGAGTCGTACTCTGTTGTTGAACAGGAGTGTATCCGAAGTGAAATGACTAGAGGAATCGAATGCCGCAAGCAGGATTCAGATCCGAGGCTCCATTCGGCTGGAAATCGCAGTTATAGAGAAAAACCTATCTTCCAGCATTCTAACTGCCAGAATCGTACTCTGTTGTTGAACAGAAGTGTATCCGAAGTGAAAAGACTAGAGGAGTCGAATGCCGCAAGCAGAATTCAAGTCCGAGCCTCCGTTCGGCAGGAAATCGCAGTTATGGCGAAAAACCTATTTTCCTGCATTCTAACTGCCAGAGTCGTACTCTGTTGTTGAACAGGAGTGTATCCGAAGTGAAATGACTAGAGGAGTCGAATGCCGCAAGCAGAATTCAAATCCGAGGCTCCGTTCGGCTGGAAATCGCAGTTATAGAGAAAAACCTATTTTCCAGCATTCTAACTGCCAGAATCGTACTCTGTTGTTGAACAGAAGTGTATCCGAAGTGAAAAGACTAGAGGAGTCGAATGCCGCAAGCAGAATTCAAGTCCGAGCTTCCGTTCGGCAGAAAATTCGCAGTTATGGCGAAAAACCTATTTTCCTGCATTCTAACTGCCAGAGTCGTACTCTGTTGTTGAACAGGAGTGTATCCGAAGTGAAATGACTAGAGGAGTCGAATGCCGCAAGCAGAATTCAAATCCGAGGCTCCGTTCGGCTGGAAATCGCAGTTATAGAGAAAAACCTATTTTCCTGCATTCTAACTGCCAGAGTCGTACTCTGTTGTTGAACAGGAGTGTATCCGAAGTGAAATGACTAGAGGAGTCGAATGCCGCAAGCAGAATTCAAGTCCGAGCTTCCGTTCGGCAGAAAATTCGCAGTTATGTCGAAAAACCTATTTTCCTGCATTCTAACTGCCAGAATCGTACTCTGTTGTTGAAAAGAAGTGTATCCGAAGTGAAATGACTAGAGGAATCGAATGCCGCAAGCAGGATTCAGATCCGAGGCTCCATTCGGCTGGAAATCGCAGTTATAGAGAAAAACCTATTTTCCTGCATTCTAACTGCCAGAGTCGTACTCTGTTGTTGAACAGGAGTGTATCCGAAGTGAAATGACTAGAGGAGTCGAATGCCGCAAGCAGAATTCAAGTCCGAGCTTCCGTTCGGCAGAAAATTCGCACTTATGTCGAAAAACCTATTTTCCTGCATTCTAACTGCCAGAATCGTACTCTGTTGTTGAACAGAAGTGTATCCGAAGTGAAATGACTAGAGGAATCGAATGCCGCAAGCAGGATTCAGATCCGAGGCTCCATTCGGCTGGAAATCGCAGTTATAGAGAAAAACCTATCTTCCAGCATTCTAACTGCCAGAATCGTACTCTGTTGTTGAACAGAAGTGTATCCGAAGTGAAAAGACTAGAGGAGTCGAATGCCGCAAGCAGAATTCAAGTCCGAGCCTCCGTTCGGCAGGAAATCGCAGTTATGGCGAAAAACCTATTTTCCTGCATTCTAACTGCCAGAGTCGTACTCTGTTGTTGAACAGGAGTGTATCCGAAGTGAAATGACTAGAGGAGTCGAATACCGCAAGCAGAATTCAAGTCCGAGCTTCCGTTCGGCAGAAAATTCGCAGTTATGTCGAAAAACCTATTTTCCTGCATTCTAACTGCCAGAATCGTACTCTGTTGTTGAAAAGAAGTGTATCCGAAGTGAAATGACTAGAGGAATCGAATGCCGCAAGCAGGATTCAGATCCGAGGCTCCATTCGGCTGGAAATCGCAGTTATAGAGAAAAACCTATTTTCCTGCATTCTAACTGCCAGAGTCGTACTCTGTTGTTGAACAGGAGTGTATCCGAAGTGAAATGACTAGAGGAGTCGAATGCCGCAAGCAGAATTCAAGTCCGAGCTTCCGTTCGGCAGAAAATTCGCACTTATGTCGAAAAACCTATTTTCCTGCATTCTAACTGCCAGAATCGTACTCTGTTGTTGAACAGAAGTGTATCCGAAGTGAAATGACTAGAGGAATCGAATGCCGCAAGCAGGATTCAGATCCGAGGCTCCATTCGGCTGGAAATCGCAGTTATAGAGAAAAACCTATCTTCCAGCATTCTAACTGCCAGAATCGTACTCTGTTGTTGAACAGAAGTGTATCCGAAGTGAAAAGACTAGAGGAGTCGAATGCCGCAAGCAGAATTCAAGTCCGAGCCTCCGTTCGGCAGGAAATCGCAGTTATGGCGAAAAACCTATTTTCCTGCATTCTAACTGCCAGAGTCGTACTCTGTTGTTGAACAGGAGTGTATCCGAAGTGAAATGACTAGAGGAGTCGAATACCGCAAGCAGAATTCAAATCCGAGGCTCCGTTCGGCTGGAAATCGCAGTTATAGAGAAAAAACTATTTTCCAGCATTCTAACTGCCAGAATCGTACTCTGTTGTTGAACAGAAGTGTATCCGAAGTGAAAAGACTAGAGGAGTCGAATGCCGCAAGCAGAATTCAAGTCCGAGCTTCCGTTCGGCAGAAAATTCGGAGTTATGTCGAAAAACCTATTTTCCTGCATTCTAACTGCCAGAATCGTACTCTGTTGTTGAACAGAAGTGTATCCGAAGTGAAATGACTAGAGGAGTTGAATGCCGCAAGCAGAATTCAAGTCCGAGCTTCCGTTCGGCAGGAAACCGCGGCTGGAAATAGCAGTTATAGAGAAAAACCTATCTTCCAGCATTCTTACTGCCAGAATCGTACTCTGTTGTTGAACAGAAGTGTATCCGAAGTGAAAAGACTAGAGGAGTCGAATGCCGCAAGCAGAATTCAAGTCCGAAATCTGTTGTTGAACAGTAGTGTATCCGAAGTGAAATGACTAGAGGAGTCGAATGCCGCAAGCAGAATTCAAGTCCGAGCTTCCGTTCGGCAGAAAATTCGCAGTTATGGCGAAAAACCTATTTTCCTGCATTCTAACTGCCAGAGTCGTACTCTGTTGTTGAACAGTAGTGTATCCGAAGTGAAATGACTAGAGGAGTCGAATGCCGCAAGCAGAATTCAAGTCCGAGCTTCCGTTCGGCAGAAAATTCGCAGTTATGGCGAAAAACCTATTTTCCTGCATTCTAACTGCCAGAGTCGTACTCTGTTGTTGAACAGGAGTGTATCCGAAGCGAAATGACTAGAGGAGTCGAATGCCGCAAGCAGAATTCAAATCCGAGGCTCCGTTCGGCTGGAAATCGCAGTTATAGAGAAAAACCTATTTTCCTGCATTCTAACTGCCAGAGTCGTACTCTGTTGTTGAACAGGAGTGTATCCGAAGTGAAATGACTAGAGGAGTCGAATGCCGCAAGCAGAATTCAGATCCGAGGCTCCATTCGGCTGGAAATCGCAGTTATAGAGAAAAACCTATCTTCCAGCATTCTAACTGCCAGAATCGTACTCTGTTGTTGAACAGAAGTGTATCCGAAGTGAAAAGACTAGAGGAGTCGAATGCCGCAAGCAGAATTCAAGTCCGAGCCTCCGTTCGGCAGGAAATCGCAGTTATGGCGAAAAACCTATTTTCCTGCATTCTAACTGCCAGAGTCGTACTCTGTTGTTGAACAGGAGTGTATCCGAAGTGAAATGACTAGAGGAGTCGAATACCGCAAGCAGAATTCAAATCCGAGGCTCCGTTCGGCTGGAAATCGCAGTTATAGAGAAAAAACTATTTTCCAGCATTCTAACTGCCAGAATCGTACTCTGTTGTTGAACAGAAGTGTATCCGAAGTGAAAAGACTAGAGGAGTCGAATGCCGCAAGCAGAATTCAAGTCCGAGCTTCCGTTCGGCAGAAAATTCGCAGTTATGTCGAAAAACCTATTTTCCTGCATTCTAACTGCCAGAATCGTACTCTGTTGTTGAACAGAAGTGTATCCGAAGTGAAATGACTAGAGGAGTTGAATGCCGCAAGCAGAATTCAAGTCCGAGCTTCCGTTCGGCAGGAAACCGCGGCTGGAAATAGCAGTTATAGAGAAAAACCTATCTTCCAGCATTCTTACTGCCAGAATCGTACTCTGTTGTTGAACAGAAGTGTATCCGAAGTGAAAAGACTAGAGGAGTCGAATGCCGCAAGCAGAATTCAAGTCCGAGCTTCCGATCGGCAGGAAATTCGCAGTTATGGCGAAAAACCTATTTTCCTGCATTCTAACTGCCAGAATCGTACTCTGTTGTTGAACAGTAGTGTATCCGAAGTGAAATGACTAGAGGAGTCGAATGCCGCAAGCAGAATTCAAGTCCGAGCTTCCGTTCGGCAGAAAATTCGCAGTTATGGCGAAAAACCTATTTTCCTGCATTCTAACTGCCAGAGTCGTACTCTGTTGTTGAACAGGAGTGTATCCGAAGTGAAATGACTAGAGGAGTCGAATGCCGCAAGCAGAATTCAAATCCGAGGCTCCGTTCGGCTGGAAATCGCAGTTATAGAGAAAAACCTATTTTCCTGCATTCTAACTGCCAGAGTCGTACTCTGTTGTTGAACAGGAGTGTATCCGAAGTGAAATGACTAGAGGAGTCGAATGGCGCAAGCAGAATTCAAAGCCGAGGCTCCGTTCGGCTGGAAATCGCAGTTATAGAGAAAAACATATTTTCTTGCATTCTAACTGCCAGAATCGTACTCTGTTGTTGAACAGAAGTGTATCCGAAGTGAAAAGACTAGAGGAGTCGAATGCCGCAAGCAGAATTCAAGTCCGAGCCTCCGTTCGGCAGGAAATCGCAGTTATGGCGAAAAACCTATTTTCCTGCATTCTAACTGCCAGAGTCGTACTCTGTTGTTGAACAGGAGTGTATCCGAAGTGAAATGACTAGAGGAGTCGAATACCGCAAGCAGAATTCAAATCCGAGGCTCCGTTCGGCTGGAAATCGCAGTTATAGAGAAAAAACTATTTTCCAGCATTCTAACTGCCAGAATCGTACTCTGTTGTTGAACAGAAGTGTATCCGAAGTGAAAAGACTAGAGGAGTCGAATGCCGCAAGCAGAATTCAAGTCCGAGCTTCCGTTCGGCAGAAAATTCGCAGTTATGTCGAAAAACCTATTTTCCTGCATTCTAACTGCCAGAGTCGTACTCTGTTGTTGAACAGAAGTGTATCCGAAGTGAAATGACTAGAGGAGTCGAATGGCGCAAGCAGAATTCAAAGCCGAGGCTCCGTTCGGCTGGAAATCGCAGTTATAGAGAAAAACCTATTTTCCTGCATTCTAACTGCCAGAATCGTACTCTGTTGTTGAACAGAAGTGTATCCGAAGTGAAAAGACTAGAGGAGTCGAATGCCGCAAGCAGAATTCAAATCCGAGCCTCCGTTCGGCAGGAAATCGCAGTTATGGCGAAAAACCTATTTTCCTGCATTCTAACTGCCAGAGTCGTACTCTGTTGTTGAACAGGAGTGTATCCGAAGTGAAATGACTAGAGGAGTCGAATACCGCAAGCAGAATTCAAATCCGAGGCTCCGTTCGGCTGGAAATCGCAGTTATAGAGAAAAAACTATTTTCCAGCATTCTAACTGCCAGAATCGTACTCTGTTGTTGAACAGAAGTGTATCCGAAGTGAAAAGACTAGAGGAGTCGAATGCCGCAAGCAGAATTCAAGTCCGAGCTTCCGTTCGGCAGAAAATTCGCAGTTATGTCGAAAAACCTATTTTCCTGCATTCTAACTGCCAGAGTCGTACTCTGTTGTTGAACAGGAGTGTATCCGAAGTGAAATGACTAGAGGAGTCGAATGGCGCAAGCAGAATTCAAAGCCGAGGCTCCGTTCGGCTGGAAATCGCAGTTATAGAGAAAAACATATTTTCCTGCATTCTAACTGCCAGAATCGTACTCTGTTGTTGAACAGAAGTGTATCCGAAGTGAAAAGACTAGAGGAGTCGAATGCCGCAAGCAGAATTCAAGTCCGAGCCTCCGTTCGGCAGGAAATCGCAGTTATGGCGAAAAACCTATTTTCCTGCATTCTAACTGCCAGAGTCGTACTCTGTTGTTGAACAGGAGTGTATCCGAAGTGAAATGACTAGAGGAGTCGAATGCCGCAAGCAGAATTCAAATCCGAGGCTCCGTTCGGCTGGAAATCGCAGTTATAGAGAAAAACCTATTTTCCTGCATTCTAACTGCCAGAGTCGTACTCTGTTGTTGAACAGGAGTGTATCCGAAGTGAAATGACTAGAGGAGTCGAATGGCGCAAGCAGAATTCAAAGCCGAGGCTCCGTTCGGCTGGAAATCGCAGTTATAGAGAAAAACATATTTTCTTGCATTCTAACTGCCAGAATCGTACTCTGTTGTTGAACAGAAGTGTATCCGAAGTGAAAAGACTAGAGGAGTCGAATGCCGCAAGCAGAATTCAAGTCCGAGCCTCCGTTCGGCAGGAAATCGCAGTTATGGCGAAAAACCTATTTTCCTGCATTCTAACTGCCAGAGTCGTACTCTGTTGTTGAACAGGAGTGTATCCGAAGTGAAATGACTAGAGGAGTCGAATACCGCAAGCAGAATTCAAATCCGAGGCTCCGTTCGGCTGGAAATCGCAGTTATAGAGAAAAAACTATTTTCCAGCATTCTAACTGCCAGAATCGTACTCTGTTGTTGAACAGAAGTGTATCCGAAGTGAAAAGACTAGAGGAGTCGAATGCCGCAAGCAGAATTCAAGTCCGAGCTTCCGTTCGGCAGAAAATTCGCAGTTATGTCGAAAAACCTATTTTCCTGCATTCTAACTGCCAGAGTCGTACTCTGTTGTTGAACAGGAGTGTATCCGAAGTGAAATGACTAGAGGAGTCGAATGGCGCAAGCAGAATTCAAAGCCGAGGCTCCGTTCGGCTGGAAATCGCAGTTATAGAGAAAAAACTATTTTCCTGCATTCTAACTGCCAGAATCGTACTCTGTTGTTGAACAGAAGTGTATCCGAAGTGAAAAGACTAGAGGAGTCGAATGCCGCAAGCAGAATTCAAGTCCGAGCCTCCGTTCGGCAGGAAATCGCAGTTATGGCGAAAAACCTATTTTCCTGCATTCTAACTGCCAGAGTCGTACTCTGTTGTTGAACAGGAGTGTATCCGAAGTGAAATGACTAGAGGAGTCGAATACCGCAAGCAGAATTCAAATCCGAGGCTCCGTTCGGCTGGAAATCGCAGTTATAGAGAAAAAACTATTTTCCAGCATTCTAACTGCCAGAATCGTACTCTGTTGTTGAACAGAAGTGTATCCGAAGTGAAAAGACTAGAGGAGTCGAATGCCGCAAGCAGAATTCAAGTCCGAGCTTCCGTTCGGCAGAAAATTCGCAGTTATGTCGAAAAACCTATTTTCCTGCATTCTAACTGCCAGAGTCGTACTCTGTTGTTGAACAGGAGTGTATCCGAAGTGAAATGACTAGAGGAGTCGAATGGCGCAAGCAGAATTCAAAGCCGAGGCTCCGTTCGGCTGGAAATCGCAGTTATAGAGAAAAACATATTTTCCTGCATTCTAACTGCCAGAATCGTACTCTGTTGTTGAACAGAAGTGTATCCGAAGTGAAAAGACTAGAGGAGTCGAATGCCGCAAGCAGAATTCAAGTCCGAGCCTCCGTTCGGCAGGAAATCGCAGTTATGGCGAAAAACCTATTTTCCTGCATTCTAACTGCCAGAGTCGTACTCTGTTGTTGAACAGGAGTGTATCCGAAGTGAAATGACTAGAGGAGTCGAATACCGCAAGCAGAATTCAAATCCGAGGCTCCGTTCGGCTGGAAATCGCAGTTATAGAGAAAAAACTATTTTCCAGCATTCTAACTGCCAGAATCGTACTCTGTTGTTGAACAGAAGTGTATCCGAAGTGAAAAGACTAGAGGAGTCGAATGCCGCAAGCAGAATTCAAGTCCGAGCTTCCGTTCGGCAGAAAATTCGCAGTTATGTCGAAAAACCTATTTTCCTGCATTCTAACTGCCAGAATCGTACTCTGTTGTTGAACACAAGTGTATCCGAAGTGAAATGACTAGAGAAGTCGAATGCCGCGAGCAGAATTCAAATCCGAGCCCCCGTTCGGCAGGAAATCGCAGTTATGTCGAAAAACCTATTTTCCTGCATTCTAACTGCCAGAATCGTACTCTGTTGTTGAACAGAAGTGTATCCGAAGTGAAATGACTAGAGGAGTTGAATGCCGCAAGCAGAATTCAAGTCCGAGCTTCCGTTCGGCAGGAAACCGCGGCTGGAAATAGCAGTTATAGAGAAAAACCTATCTTCCAGCATTCTTACTGCCAGAATCGTACTCTGTTGTTGAACAGAAGTGTATCCGAAGTGAAAAGACTAGAGGAGTCGAATGCCGCAAGCAGAATTCAAGTCCGAGCTTCCGATCGGCAGGAAATTCGCAGTTATGGCGAAAAACCTATTTTCCTGCATTCTAACTGCCGGAATCGTACTCTGTTGTTGAACAGGAGTGTATCCGAAGCGAAATGACTAGAGGAGTCGAATGCCGCAAGCAGAATTCAAATCCGAGGCTCCGTTCGGCTGGAAATCGCAGTTATAGAGAAAAACCTATTTTCCTGCATTCTAACTGCCAGAGTCGTACTCTGTTGTTGAACAGGAGTGTATCCGAAGTGAAATGACTAGAGGAGTCGAATACCGCAAGCAGAATTCAAATCCGAGGCTCCGTTCGGCTGGAAATCGCAGTTATAGAGAAAAAACTATTTTCCAGCATTCTAACTGCCAGAATCGTACTCTGTTGTTGAACAGAAGTGTATCCGAAGTGAAAAGACTAGAGGAGTCGAATGCCGCAAGCAGAATTCAAGTCCGAGCTTCCGTTCGGCAGAAAATTCGGAGTTATGTCGAAAAACCTATTTTCCTGCATTCTAACTGCCAGAATCGTACTCTGTTGTTGAACAGAAGTGTATCCGAAGTGAAATGACTAGAGGAGTTGAATGCCGCAAGCAGAATTCAAGTCCGAGCTTCCGTTCGGCAGGAAACCGCGGCTGGAAATAGCAGTTATAGAGAAAAACCTATCTTCCAGCATTCTTACTGCCAGAATCGTACTCTGTTGTTGAACAGAAGTGTATCCGAAGTGAAAAGACTAGAGGAGTCGAATGCCGCAAGCAGAATTCAAGTCCGAAATCTGTTGTTGAACAGTAGTGTATCCGAAGTGAAATGACTAGAGGAGTCGAATGCCGCAAGCAGAATTCAAGTCCGAGCTTCCGTTCGGCAGAAAATTCGCAGTTATGGCGAAAAACCTATTTTCCTGCATTCTAACTGCCAGAGTCGTACTCTGTTGTTGAACAGTAGTGTATCCGAAGTGAAATGACTAGAGGAGTCGAATGCCGCAAGCAGAATTCAAGTCCGAGCTTCCGTTCGGCAGAAAATTCGCAGTTATGGCGAAAAACCTATTTTCCTGCATTCTAACTGCCAGAGTCGTACTCTGTTGTTGAACAGGAGTGTATCCGAAGCGAAATGACTAGAGGAGTCGAATGCCGCAAGCAGAATTCAAATCCGAGGCTCCGTTCGGCTGGAAATCGCAGTTATAGAGAAAAACCTATTTTCCTGCATTCTAACTGCCAGAGTCGTACTCTGTTGTTGAACAGGAGTGTATCCGAAGTGAAATGACTAGAGGAATCGAATGCCGCAAGCAGGATTCAGATCCGAGGCTCCATTCGGCTGGAAATCGCAGTTATAGAGAAAAACCTATCTTCCAGCATTCTAACTGCCAGAATCGTACTCTGTTGTTGAACAGAAGTGTATCCGAAGTGAAAAGACTAGAGGAGTCGAATGCCGCAAGCAGAATTCAAGTCCGAGCCTCCGTTCGGCAGGAAATCGCAGTTATGGCGAAAAACCTATTTTCCTGCATTCTAACTGCCAGAGTCGTACTCTGTTGTTGAACAGGAGTGTATCCGAAGTGAAATGACTAGAGGAGTCGAATGCCGCAAGCAGAATTCAAATCCGAGGCTCCGTTCGGCTGGAAATCGCAGTTATAGAGAAAAAACTATTTTCCAGCATTCTAACTGCCAGAATCGTACTCTGTTGTTGAACAGAAGTGTATCCGAAGTGAAAAGACTAGAGGAGTCGAATGCCGCAAGCAGAATTCAAGTCCGAGCTTCCGTTCGGCAGAAAATTCGCAGTTATGTCGAAAAACCTATTTTCCTGCATTCTAACTGCCAGAGTCGTACTCTGTTGTTGAACAGGAGTGTATCCGAAGTGAAATGACTAGAGGAGTCGAATGGCGCAAGCAGAATTCAAAGCCGAGGCTCCGTTCGGCTGGAAATCGCAGTTATAGAGAAAAACATATTTTCCTGCATTCTAACTGCCAGAATCGTACTCTGTTGTTGAACAGAAGTGTATCCGAAGTGAAAAGACTAGAGGAGTCGAATGCCGCAAGCAGAATTCAAGTCCGAGCCTCCGTTCGGCAGGAAATCGCAGTTATGGCGAAAAACCTATTTTCCTGCATTCTAACTGCCAGAGTCGTACTCTGTTGTTGAACAGGAGTGTATCCGAAGTGAAATGACTAGAGGAGTCGAATACCGCAAGCAGAATTCAAATCCGAGGCTCCGTTCGGCTGGAAATCGCAGTTATAGAGAAAAAACTATTTTCCAGCATTCTAACTGCCAGAATCGTACTCTGTTGTTGAACAGAAGTGTATCCGAAGTGAAAAGACTAGAGGAGTCGAATGCCGCAAGCAGAATTCAAGTCCGAGCTTCCGTTCGGCAGAAAATTCGCAGTTATGTCGAAAAACCTATTTTCCTGCATTCTAACTGCCAGAGTCGTACTCTGTTGTTGAACAGGAGTGTATCCGAAGTGAAATGACTAGAGGAGTCGAATGGCGCAAGCAGAATTCAAAGCCGAGGCTCCGTTCGGCTGGAAATCGCAGTTATAGAGAAAAACATATTTTCCTGCATTCTAACTGCCAGAATCGTACTCTGTTGTTGAACAGAAGTGTATCCGAAGTGAAAAGACTAGAGGAGTCGAATGCCGCAAGCAGAATTCAAGTCCGAGCCTCCGTTCGGCAGGAAATCGCAGTTATGGCGAAAAACCTATTTTCCTGCATTCTAACTGCCAGAGTCGTACTCTGTTGTTGAACAGGAGTGTATCCGAAGTGAAATGACTAGAGGAGTCGAATACCGCAAGCAGAATTCAAATCCGAGGCTCCGTTCGGCTGGAAATCGCAGTTATAGAGAAAAAACTATTTTCCAGCATTCTAACTGCCAGAATCGTACTCTGTTGTTGAACAGAAGTGTATCCGAAGTGAAAAGACTAGAGGAGTCGAATGCCGCAAGCAGAATTCAAGTCCGAAATCTGTTGTTGAACAGTAGTGTATCCGAAGTGAAATGACTAGAGGAGTCGAATGCCGCAAGCAGAATTCAAGTCCGAGCTTCCGTTCGGCAGAAAATTCGCAGTTATGGCGAAAAACCTATTTTCCTGCATTCTAACTGCCAGAGTCGTACTCTGTTGTTGAACAGTAGTGTATCCGAAGTGAAATGACTAGAGGAGTCGAATGCCGCAAGCAGAATTCAAGTCCGAGCTTCCGTTCGGCAGAAAATTCGCAGTTATGGCGAAAAACCTATTTTCCTGCATTCTAACTGCCAGAGTCGTACTCTGTTGTTGAACAGGAGTGTATCCGAAGCGAAATGACTAGAGGAGTCGAATGCCGCAAGCAGAATTCAAATCCGAGGCTCCGTTCGGCTGGAAATCGCAGTTATAGAGAAAAACCTATTTTCCTGCATTCTAACTGCCAGAGTCGTACTCTGTTGTTGAACAGGAGTGTATCCGAAGTGAAATGACTAGAGGAATCGAATGCCGCAAGCAGGATTCAGATCCGAGGCTCCATTCGGCTGGAAATCGCAGTTATAGAGAAAAACCTATCTTCCAGCATTCTAACTGCCAGAATCGTACTCTGTTGTTGAACAGAAGTGTATCCGAAGTGAAAAGACTAGAGGAGTCGAATGCCGCAAGCAGAATTCAAGTCCGAGCCTCCGTTCGGCAGGAAATCGCAGTTATGGCGAAAAACCTATTTTCCTGCATTCTAACTGCCAGAGTCGTACTCTGTTGTTGAACAGGAGTGTATCCGAAGTGAAATGACTAGAGGAGTCGAATACCGCAAGCAGAATTCAAATCCGAGGCTCCGTTCGGCTGGAAATCGCAGTTATAGAGAAAAAACTATTTTCCAGCATTCTAACTGCCAGAATCGTACTCTGTTGTTGAACAGAAGTGTATCCGAAGTGAAAAGACTAGAGGAGTCGAATGCCGCAAGCAGAATTCAAGTCCGAGTTTCCGTTCGGCAGAAAATTCGCAGTTATGTCGAAAAACCTATTTTCCTGCATTCTAACTGCCAGAATCGTACTCTGTTGTTGAACAGAAGTGTATCCGAAGTGAAATGACTAGAGGAGTTGAATGCCGCAAGCAGAATTCAAGTCCGAGCTTCCGTTCGGCAGGAAACCGCGGCTGGAAATAGCAGTTATAGAGAAAAACCTATCTTCCAGCATTCTTACTGCCAGAATCGTACTCTGTTGTTGAACAGTGTTACGTCCCGCCCGCATCCTCGGAGGGGCGATTGATGGCCGCAACAGGGGAATGAAGGGATCTTGCCTCGCCGCCCAAGTGTATCGCACCGAGGTGCCACTGCATGGACGCAATGGAGGCTGTCGGGGAGGAAGCGATGCTAAAGGCGGCGAAAAGATGAGGGGAAGGGAGCGTTTCGTCTTGGAGTCGACCACAGACTCATCAGTAGGGCTGCGTGGTCGAACCCTGCCCTAGACGCTGGGGGATACTAGAGGATACTTGGAACTTGTATATATTGGAAGAGAGGTTTAGTGGTGCTCTTGCGAGAAACTCAGTAGAGTCAGTGAGACCTCTAGCGGCGGCGTTGCGCACTATGTCCGACTGCCAGCGTGGGCGCGTGACTGGGACGTCACAACAGAAGTGTATCCGAAGTGAAAAGACTAGAGGAGTCGAATGCCGCAAGCAGAATTCAAGTCCGAGCTTCCGATCGGCAGGAAATTCGCAGTTATGGCGAAAAACCTATTTTCCTGCATTCTAACTGCCAGAATCGTACTCTGTTGTTGAACAGTAGTGTATCCGAAGTGAAATGACTAGAGGAGTCGAATGCCGCAAGCAGAATTCAAGTCCGAGCTTCCGTTCGGCAGAAAATTCGCAGTTATGGCGAAAAACCTATTTTCCTGCATTCTAACTGCCAGAGTCGTACTCTGTTGTTGAACAGGAGTGTATCCGAAGTGAAATGACTAGAGGAGTCGAATGCCGCAAGCAGAATTCAAATCCGAGGCTCCGTTCGGCTGGAAATCGCAGTTATAGAGAAAAACCTATTTTCCTGCATTCTAACTGCCAGAGTCGTACTCTGTTGTTGAACAGGAGTGTATCCGAAGTGAAATGACTAGAGGAGTCGAATGGCGCAAGCAGAATTCAAAGCCGAGGCTCCGTTCGGCTGGAAATCGCAGTTATAGAGAAAAACATATTTTCCTGCATTCTAACTGCCAGAATCGTACTCTGTTGTTGAACAGAAGTGTATCCGAAGTGAAAAAACTAGAGGAGTCGAATGCCGCAAGCAGAATTCAAGTCCGAGCCTCCGTTCGGCAGGAAATCGCAGTTATGGCGAAAAACCTATTTTCCTGCATTCTAACTGCCAGAGTCGTACTCTGTTGTTGAACAGGAGTGTATCCGAAGTGAAATGACTAGAGGAGTCGAATACCGCAAGCAGAATTCAAATCCGAGGCTCCGTTCGGCTGGAAATCGCAGTTATAGAGAAAAAACTATTTTCCAGCATTCTAACTGCCAGAATCGTACTCTGTTGTTGAACAGAAGTGTATCCGAAGTGAAAAGACTAGAGGAGTCGAATGCCGCAAGCAGAATTCAAGTCCGAGCTTCCGTTCGGCAGAAAATTCGCAGTTATGTCGAAAAACCTATTTTCCTGCATTCTAACTGCCAGAGTCGTACTCTGTTGTTGAACAGGAGTGTATCCGAAGTGAAATGACTAGAGGAGTCGAATGCCGCAAGCAGAATTCAAAGCCGAGGCTCCGTTCGGCTGGAAATCGCAGTTATAGAGAAAAACATATTTTCCTGCATTCTAACTGCCAGAATCGTACTCTGTTGTTGAACAGAAGTGTATCCGAAGTGAAAAGACTAGAGGAGTCGAATGCCGCAAGCAGAATTCAAGTCCGAGCCTCCGTTCGGCAGGAAATCGCAGTTATGGCGAAAAACCTATTTTCCTGCATTCTAACTGCCAGAGTCGTACTCTGTTGTTGAACAGGAGTGTATCCGAAGTGAAATGACTAGAGGAGTCGAATACCGCAAGCAGAATTCAAATCCGAGGCTCCGTTCGGCTGGAAATCGCAGTTATAGAGAAAAAACTATTTTCCAGCATTCTAACTGCCAGAATCGTACTCTGTTGTTGAACAGAAGTGTATCCGAAGTGAAAAGACTAGAGGAGTCGAATGCCGCAAGCAGAATTCAAGTCCGAGCTTCCGTTCGGCAGAAAATTCGCAGTTATGGCGAAAAACCTATTTTCCTGCATTCTAACTGCCAGAGTCGTACTCTGTTGTTGAACAGGAGTGTATCCGAAGTGAAATGACTAGAGGAGTCGAATGGCGCAAGCAGAATTCAAAGCCGAGGCTCCGTTCGGCTGGAAATCGCAGTTATAGAGAAAAACATATTTTCCTGCATTCTAACTGCCAGAATCGTACTCTGTTGTTGAACAGAAGTGTATCCGAAGTGAAAAGACTAGAGGAGTCGAATGCCGCAAGCAGAATTCAAGTCCGAGCCTCCGTTCGGCAGGAAATCGCAGTTATGGCGAAAAACCTATTTTCCTGCATTCTAACTGCCAGAGTCGTACTCTGTTGTTGAACAGGAGTGTATCCGAAGTGAAATGACTAGAGGAGTCGAATACCGCAAGCAGAATTCAAATCCGAGGCTCCGTTCGGCTGGAAATCGCAGTTATAGAGAAAAAACTATTTTCCAGCATTCTAACTGCCAGAATCGTACTCTGTTGTTGAACAGAAGTGTATCCGAAGTGAAAAGACTAGAGGAGTCGAATGCCGCAAGCAGAATTCAAGTCCGAGCTTCCGTTCGGCAGAAAATTCGCAGTTATGTCGAAAAACCTATTTTCCTGCATTCTAACTGCCAGAATCGTACTCTGTTGTTGAACACAAGTGTATCCGAAGTGAAATGACTAGAGAAGTCGAATGCCGCGAGCAGAATTCAAATCCGAGCCCCCGTTCGGCAGGAAATCGCAGTTATGTCGAAAAACCTATTTTCCTGCATTCTAACTGCCAGAATCGTACTCTGTTGTTGAACAGAAGTGTATCCGAAGTGAAATGACTAGAGGAGTTGAATGCCGCAAGCAGAATTCAAGTCCGAGCTTCCGTTCGGCAGGAAACCGCGGCTGGAAATAGCAGTTATAGAGAAAAACCTATCTTCCAGCATTCTTACTGCCAGAATCGTACTCTGTTGTTGAACAGAAGTGTATCCGAAGTGAAAAGACTAGAGGAGTCGAATGCCGCAAGCAGAATTCAAGTCCGAGCTTCCGATCGGCAGGAAATTCGCAGTTATGGCGAAAAACCTATTTTCCTGCATTCTAACTGCCGGAATCGTACTCTGTTGTTGAACAGTAGTGTATCCGAAGTGAAATGACTAGAGGAGTCGAATGCCGCAAGCAGAATTCAAGTCCGAGCTTCCGATCGGCAGGAAATTCGCAGTTATGGCGAAAAACCTATTTTCCTGCATTCTAACTGCCAGAATCGTACTCTGTTGTTGAACAGTAGTGTATCCGAAGTGAAATGACTAGAGGAGTCGAATGCCGCAAGCAGAATTCAAGTCCGAGCTTCCGTTCGGCAGAAAATTCGCAGTTATGGCGAAAAACCTATTTTCCTGCATTCTAACTGCCAGAGTCGTACTCTGTTGTTGAACAGGAGTGTATCCGAAGTGAAATGACTAGAGGAGTCGAATGGCGCAAGCAGAATTCAAAGCCGAGGCTCCGTTCGGCTGGAAATCGCAGTTATAGAGAAAAACATATTTTCCTGCATTCTAACTGCCAGAATCGTACTCTGTTGTTGAACAGAAGTGTATCCGAAGTGAAAAGACTAGAGGAGTCGAATGCCGCAAGCAGAATTCAAGTCCGAGCCTCCGTTCGGCAGGAAATCGCAGTTATGGCGAAAAACCTATTTTCCTGCATTCTAACTGCCAGAGTCGTACTCTGTTGTTGAACAGGAGTGTATCCGAAGTGAAATGACTAGAGGAGTCGAATACCGCAAGCAGAATTCAAATCCGAGGCTCCGTTCGGCTGGAAATCGCAGTTATAGAGAAAATGTTACGTCCCGCCCGCATCCTCGGAGGGGCGATTGATGGCCGCAACAGGGGAATGAAGGGATCTTGCCTCGCCGCCCAAGTGTATCGCACCGAGGTGCCACTGCATGGACGCAATGGAGGCTGTCGGGGAGGAAGCGATGCTGAAGGGGGCGAAAAGATGAGGGGAAGGGAGCGTTTCGTCTTGGAGTCGACCACAGACTCATCAGTAGGGCTGCGTGGTCGACCCCTGCCCTAGACGCTGGGGGATACTAGAGGATGTTTGGAACTTGTATATATTGGAAGAGAGGCTTAGTGGTGCTCTTGCGAGAAACTCAGTAGAGTCAGTGAGACCTCTAGCGGCGGCGTTGCGCACTATGTCCGACTGCCAGCGTGGGCGCGTGACTGGGACGTCACACCTTCCCCCTTATCGAAGATGCCGCGCTCGGCATCTTACGCTGCTCGGTCTAGCGCTCAATGGAGGCCATTTACACGAGGCCCTCCCCGACGATATCCCACCGCTGCCACCAAATTTATTTCCCGTCTGTTACGTCCCGCCCGCATCCTCGGAGGGGCGATTGATGGCCGCAACAGGGGAATGAAGGGATCTTGCCTCGCCGCCCAAGTGTATCGCACCGAGGTGCCACTGCATGGACGCAATGGAGGCTGTCGGGGAGGAAGCGATGCTGAAGGGGGCGAAAAGATGAGGGGAAGGGAGCGTTTCGTCTTGGAGTCGACCACAGACTCATCAGTAGGGCTGCGTGGTCGACCCCTGCCCTAGACGCTGGGGGATACTAGAGGATGTTTGGAACTTGTATATATTGGAAGAGAGGCTTAGTGGTGCTCTTGCGAGAAACTCAGTAGAGTCAGTGAGACCTCTAGCGGCGGCGTTGCGCACTATGTCCGACTGCCAGCGTGGGCGCGTGACTGGGACGTCACAAAAAAACTATTTTCCAGCATTCTAACTGCCAGAATCGTACTCTGTTGTTGAACAGAAGTGTATCCGAAGTGAAAAGACTAGAGGAGTCGAATGCCGCAAGCAGAATTCAAGTCCGAGCTTCCGTTCGGCAGAAAATTCGCAGTTATGTCGAAAAACCTATTTTCCTGCATTCTAACTGCCAGAGTCGTACTCTGTTGTTGAACAGGAGTGTATCCGAAGTGAAATGACTAGAGGAGTCGAATGGCGCAAGCAGAATTCAAAGCCGAGGCTCCGTTCGGCTGGAAATCGCAGTTATAGAGAAAAACATATTTTCCTGCATTCTAACTGCCAGAATCGTACTCTGTTGTTGAACAGAAGTGTATCCGAAGTGAAAAGACTAGAGGAGTCGAATGCCGCAAGCAGAATTCAAGTCCGAGCCTCCGTTCGGCAGGAAATCGCAGTTATGGCGAAAAACCTATTTTCCTGCATTCTAACTGCCAGAGTCGTACTCTGTTGTTGAACAGGAGTGTATCCGAAGTGAAATGACTAGAGGAGTCGAATACCGCAAGCAGAATTCAAATCCGAGGCTCCGTTCGGCTGGAAATCGCAGTTATAGAGAAAAAACTATTTTCCAGCATTCTAACTGCCAGAATCGTACTCTGTTGTTGAACAGAAGTGTATCCGAAGTGAAAAGACTAGAGGAGTCGAATGCCGCAAGCAGAATTCAAGTCCGAGCTTCCGTTCGGCAGAAAATTCGCAGTTATGTCGAAAAACCTATTTTCCTGCATTCTAACTGCCAGAATCGTACTCTGTTGTTGAACACAAGTGTATCCGAAGTGAAATGACTAGAGCAGTCGAATGCCGCGAGCAGAATTCAAATCCGAGCCCCCGTTCGGCAGGAAATCGCAGTTATGTCGAAAAACCTATTTTCCTGCATTCTAACTGCCAGAATCGTACTCTGTTGTTGAACAGAAGTGTATCCGAAGTGAAATGACTAGAGGAGTTGAATGCCGCAAGCAGAATTCAAGTCCGAGCTTCCGTTCGGCAGGAAACCGCGGCTGGAAATAGCAGTTATAGAGAAAAACCTATCTTCCAGCATTCTTACTGCCAGAATCGTACTCTGTTGTTGAACAGAAGTGTATCCGAAGTGAAAAGACTAGAGGAGTCGAATGCCGCAAGCAGAATTCAAGTCCGAGCTTCCGATCGGCAGGAAATTCGCAGTTATGGCGAAAAACCTATTTTCCTGCATTCTAACTGCCGGAATCGTACTCTGTTGTTGAACAGTAGTGTATCCGAAGTGAAATGACTAGAGGAATCGAATGCCGCAAGCAGAATTCAAGTCCGAGCTTCCGTTCGGCAGAAAATTCGCAGTTATGGCGAAAAACCTATTTTCCTGCATTCTAACTGCCAGAGTCGTACTCTGTTGTTGAACAGGAGTGTATCCGAAGTGAAATGACTAGAGGAGTCGAATGCCGCAAGCAGAATTCAAATCCGAGGCTCCGTTCGGCTGGAAATCGCAGTTATAGAGAAAAACCTATTTTCCTGCATTCTAACTGCCAGAGTCGTACTCTGTTGTTGAACAGGAGTGTATCCGAAGTGAAATGACTAGAGGAGTCGAATGGCGCAAGCAGAATTCAAAGCCGAGGCTCCGTTCGGCTGGAAATCGCAGTTATAGAGAAAAACATATTTTCCTGCATTCTAACTGCCAGAATCGTACTCTGTTGTTGAACAGAAGTGTATCCGAAGTGAAAAGACTAGAGGAGTCGAATGCCGCAAGCAGAATTCAAGTCCGAGCCTCCGTTCGGCAGGAAATCGCAGTTATGGCGAAAAACCTATTTTCCTGCATTCTAACTGCCAGAGTCGTACTCTGTTGTTGAACAGGAGTGTATCCGAAGTGAAATGACTAGAGGAGTCGAATACCGCAAGCAGAATTCAAATCCGAGGCTCCGTTCGGCTGGAAATCGCAGTTATAGAGAAAAAACTATTTTCCAGCATTCTAACTGCCAGAATCGTACTCTGTTGTTCAACAGAAGTGTATCCGAAGTGAAAAGACTAGAGGAGTCGAATGCCGCAAGCAGAATTCAAGTCCGAGCTTCCGTTCGGCAGGAAATTCGCAGTTATGTCGAAAAACCTATTTTCCTGCATTCTAACTGCCAGAATCGTACTCTGTTGTTGAACAGAAGTGTATCCGAAGTGAAATGACTAGAGGAGTTGAATGCCGCAAGCAGAATTCAAGTCCGAGCCTCCGTTCGGCAGGAAATCCCAGTTATGGCGAAAAACCTATTTTCCTGCATTCTAACTGCCAGAGTCGTACTCTGTTGTTGAACAGGAGTGTATCCGAAGCGAAATGACTAGAGGAGTCGAATGCCGCAAGCAGAATTCAAATCCGAGGCTCCGTTCGGCTGGAAATCGCAGTTATAGAGAAAAACCTATCTTCCAGCATTCTGACTGCCAGAATCATACTCTGTTGTTGAACACAAGTGTATCCGAAGTGAAATGACTAGAGGAATGGAATGCCGCAAGCAGAATTCAGATCCGAACTTCCGTTCGGCAGGAAATCGCAGTTGTAGCGAAAAACATATTTTCCTGCATTCTAACTGCCAGAATCGTACTCTGTTGTTGAACACAAGTGTATCCGAAGTGAAATGACTAGAGGAGTCGAATGCCGCAAGCAGAATTTAAATCCGAGGCTCCGTTCGGATGGAAATCGCAGTTATAGCGAAAAACCTATTTTCCTGCATTCTGACTGCCAGAATCGTACTCTGTTGTTGAACAGAAGTGTATCCGAAGTGAAATGGCTAGAGGAGTCGAATGCCGCAAGCAGAATTTAAATCCGAGGCTCCGTTCGGATGGAAATCGCAGTTATAGCGAAAAACCTATTTTCCTGCATTCTAACTGCCAGAATCGTACTCTGTTGTTGTGTTACGTCCCAGGGACTTCACCCTATTTTTTTTTCCCCCTCCATATTTAATAATATTAAAATTTCGTTCCTACAAACTAGTTTCAATCAACTCACAAGCCTTCAAAACGTTGATTGAACCTATAAATTAATAACATTATTTTTTCATATTTATTAAAAATGCATTCCTACAAAATAGTTTCAGTCAACTCACAAGCCTTCAAAACGATGATTGAACCTATAAATTAATAACATTATTTTTTCATATTTATTAAAAATACGTACCTACAACTTAGTTTCAATCAACTCGCAAGCCTTCGAAATGATGATTAAACCTATCAAATAAAAACATTATTTTTTTTACTATATAAAAAAATTAAAAATATCTATTTAAAAACCGGTCCCAATCGACTTAAAATGCCCGAAAACATCGATAGGACCTAAGATTAAAATACATACTTTTCGAACTTACCTTGTGGAAATCAATGTCCATGCACTCTCCGGCTAATTCAAGGAAAAACCTGAAAAAAAGAGAAAAATGTTAACTAATTATTATTAATAATAAATATTATGTAAATATATTTTTACAACTACACTTACTATTGTACATACGAAAGCGCAAATATCTAGTCCATAAGTTCCGTCAATACCTAGAAAATAAGTTATTTATTAAGTAATATTGTTGTGTAAATGGTTAAACAATTTATTATAATAAACTATGTATATACGTGCAGGAGATACCAGAACCAGATTCAAAAATGCCGCGTTCAAAAGAGTAGCACTGGAGCCAGTATCAATTTCTGCCACCAGATGGCGAGCCGCGCTGGGGGCTCTCTCGATACTTGTAATAAAACCCGCTCTTCTTATAAAGGGCTCCTCCAGCCGTATTCTTAAGTCTTGACTGCCAGTCGTAGTGGACTGGTCTCCAGTTCACTGCTACTCTCCAGTCAACGGCTCACCGTGGTTCTGGTTCCCCGGCCGAGGTATACGTTGAACGTAACTCTCGTCGGTGAATTTTTAACCTTCCCTTCCTTACTGAGGCGCAATTCCTGCACCGCCGGTATTCCTTCCTACTGAGGTGCAGCCTCGACGTTGGCACCTTCGGTCTCTCTTCCTTCCTTACTGAGGCGCAATGATGCACCGCCGGTATCCCTTCCTTACTGAGGCGCAATACTGCACCGCCGGTATCCCTTCCTCACTGAGGCGCAATACTGCACCGTCGGTATCCTTTCCTTACTGAGGCGCAATACTGCACCGCCGGTATACTCCTTCCTTACTGAGGTGCAGCTTCGACGTTGGCACCTTCGGTACTCACTCCCTGATCTCTACGCGTCGTTTCATTTCGTATACTCCTATATTTAGATGCCGGTCTCAATGGATTCTTCTCTTCATAAATTCAATATACAGCGTTACTTCATTTCTTACACCGCGTTCAAGTAAGCTCACACGTATCTCCGTGAGGTATCCTGTTCCTAATGAGCCATTTCTTGCTGTCCATACTGTTCCTCCTTACCGTCTACCCCGGAAATGACGTTAATTTATGTTTTGCCTATCTATTAATTTTTGCATACCTGTGCTTTATCCTAGCTCGTTTCGCCCTGCCCAAACGGGACGCGCATAGAAATTAGTTCCCTAAAAACGCAGCTATGAAATCTTTTATATACTCTTCCAACCCGCTACGCCCTACCGCTCAACTACGCATTTCATTAATTAATAATATTTAATTCGTTTTTATTTTCTTCAAATCGAGTCACGGCCGTATTAAAAATCGCTATATTAAAGTCGCACTCTCTAAGTCTAATAGTCAGTTCACTCGCGACAATTTTAGAACAAGTATTCCCCCCAGACGTAACAGAAAGGGGTAAGAAGAAAACTGGTGACAGCGGTGGGATTACGTTTAATATATATTTCGTTCTTTTATTAAAAATACGGCGTGACACGATTCATTACATTCAGTAGTAAAATCTCCTTTATCCGCTCTTTGTATTTCCTTCAAAATGAGTGCACCAAACACTCCTCCCAGCGAGGAGCCGTGCGTTTCAACTCGCGATCAATCGACTCCAGAATCCTCCGGTTATAAAACTAGAACAGTTCCTCCTCTTGATGCAGCCACAGCCGCCCGTCTCGCAGTTCAACTTAACTCTATTCAAAGCTCTCTGGATATGCTTACACTTCGAATACCTACCGCGACTAGTACTCCTATAGAAACAGACCCTCCACGAGTTGATATCCTCCCTACGCCTAATGCACCGCAAATTAATTTAAAAGACGCAGTCGAATTGGTACCAATATTTAATGGTCGTAATATCCCCGTACTACAATTCTCTCGGGCATGCAAACGTGCCAAATCCATGATCTCGCCCCAAGCTGAACCTCAACTTACAAAGCTCCTACAAAATAAACTTCAAGGCCATGCGTATCTTGCTATTGAAGATCACACATTCAACTCAGTAGATGACTTACTGTCCCGATTGAAACGCGTATTTTCCCCCGCGGTATCAACAAACCAATACAGAGGCGAACTTTCAAATATATTTAAATTACCTTCGGAAGATATTCTAGACTATATTAGTCGCGTCAAAGACCTCCAAGCTGCCATTCTAGAAGGAGAGCAGGAACGATATTCCACAATATTCCCACAATTACGCCGCACTATAGACGAACTAACTTTAGAATCCTTTATAAACGGCTTGCCGCCAGACGTTCGTACCCAAGTTCATAGCATAGGCTACAGAAGTTTGGAAGATGCATTCGACGCTGCCATAAAAGCTTCCAAACAGGTAGAATCCGATCGTGTGCGATTCACACAGCTTTCTTTTACCGATCACAATGATCCCATTATCTGTCAATTATGTAGTAAACGCGGACATACTGCGAATCGCTGCTATCAGCTCAATAAGCAAAATTCGCAGTATATTAATAATCAACAATCCAATCGGTTTTCCCAGAACGATCACCTTAACCCTCCTTCTAACAACCGCCCGCAGCAAATATTCTGCAATTATTGCAAAGTCCCGGGACATCAAATTGCTGATTGCCGAAAAAGGCTAAATAATAACGCTAGGTACCAATCGGGAAACGCCCAGCAGTCCCTCCCGCGTACGGACGAGCGTCAGGGACCTTCCATACATCACATCCGTCCGACAGAACAACCAATTACCGACTCAACGACCAAAGCCGCCGAGTAATAAAAATTTCCGCGCTAAAAGGAAATCGCGTTCCGTCAGTTATTTTATCTTCCATTCAGTTCAATTCCCCCCGTACGTTTATGGTAGATTCCGGCGCCGAAATAAATATAATTAAAATCAATTCCATAAATCCCTATATTCATACCAGCAATAACGAATTGCTACTCCTAGAAGGTATTACCGACCATTCTGTCCCAACACTAGGCAGTGTTCAAATTAATATAAATGGTTATTACGCCACTTTTCATCTCGTCCCTTCAGAATTCCCCATAACTCAAGATGGTATACTGGGATCAGAATTCCTAATTAGTCACGAGGCCAACATAGATTACTCAAATGAGAATCTCATTTTTCAAAACATTCAGGTGCCTTTCATTCACTCGCTCAAACCAAATAACAAATATGCGAACAAAACAAGCAACATCAACAAAATAAACACCTCTACATTTCATGCTTGTTCCAATGAACCTTTGGAAAAATCGGTATCATTAACCAGTTCTAACTCTTCAATATTCATCCTATCTAAAGAGGAAAATTCAGGGGTCATAAATCCCCCTATTCATGAGTCTGTTGTTATTGAAAAACATGTATCTTCCGTGTCCGGATCTTCTAATTCTTCTTCAAATCCATGTTCCTCAGCCGGACCCGAGGAGAACACGTCTTCCAGAGCACAGATTCTCACTACTGCGGTTCCCCCTATTCAGGAATCTCCTTCTCAACCGCTTTCTCACTCTCCTCTAAACAATCAACCATTCACACTGGTAACCGAAGATTCCAAAGATCATAGTCATACAAACGTGAATTCTAATGTTCATCAAGCGAGTTCATCCTTTTCTCCAGCAACAAAAATCTTGAATCCTGAAAAAAATAATATTTTAAATAGCCTCTTACATTCACATCCCAATTCTAATGGGGACGTCCTACTTGAAAAAAATATAATTAAAAATTCATCCCTACCATCTTCATATAAAGATCCAAGTTCCTATGGTTCCCGCCCGAAAGAGGAAGAACAAGTTATCGCCTCTAACTTAATCAAAGAAAGTCGATCCCAAGACTCTGTAAATCCTCAGCCACCCAATTCATGCTTCAAGCCTAAAAACAATTCTAATGATAAAACTGAGTATACTACAGCCGTTCCAATCCTAATTCCAAATCTATACTTACCTGAATTCCTGAAAAATCCCGTTATCCCGTCACGTCCAGAACTTACCTGTAAAAAAGAAGAAAAAGTGTTAGAAAAATCCAAGTTAAACTCACCTAAATCAAGTCCTCTTATACATCCAAAAGCCTTTAAAAGAAAGGTATCACTTGTAAAGACACAAAAAGGCTCAGCTCATATTAAAAAACTTCACATCCTTCTCAATCTCGATAATTTAAACTGCGAAAAGAGACACAATCAAGCGAGCGTAGTTAATATATTCTTTCAATTATTTCATCTACCGACCAAAGCGTTAGACTATGCGAATGTTAGTTTTCCTAAGATTATCCTAACTGATAATGTATTCATCACTATCGTTAAGAAAGATTTATTAGCAATTGTATATAGCGTTAACTATTTCCGTCCTTACCTTTATGGACACAAATTTACTCTAATGACCGATCATAGACCCCTTCTTTGGTTACATAATTTTAAAGATCCCTCCTCAAGACTAATACGATGGCGACTTAAATTATTGGAATACGACTACGAAATCCAGTACCAACCTGGGAAAACTAACCACATAGCTGATGCCCTCTCTCGAAACCTACCACCAATGACTGAATTCAAATTATTTCCTATACGTCCACGATCAATTTCTAACTCGGATGATTCAATACTAAATTGGCCACCAAAAATTAGACGAACGGAAGACAATGTCCAGAGAAAACGGACATTATCATCATCCAGCGAATCAGACATCTTCGATCGCCAACCCAAGAAAAAACGCTCAGTGGATAGCAACAAAACTCCCTCTCTACGGACGAATTCACCAAGTCCATATTCTGACACCGAGCTTACCACACCAGAGGCACTGAATACGCAATTGCCCAGCCCGATTACTCCTGGATATACTCGTGACATCCAAACCTCACCTCAACTGCAGGATCCGGATCCTTTTCACCAAGAAGTACACGCTCCTTCCGCCACTTTGGAAATTAAGAAGTCCAGAGATCCTCTATCTTTGAGGAAAGACAACGCTACGTTCTTCGTAACGAAAACTGGATCCCCCATAGACAAGGGAGCTCGAGATTTATTCCAGGCCAAAATCGTATCAAACTTACGGAACCTGACATTGGGTAGAGCTAAGGTCATACAAAAAACTGGTCGACGCTATATTGCCTTAGTGATCAAAGAGTCCATAAATACTTGCCTCGATCCAGATATGCTCGCAGAAGCAATCTCCTCTCTGGTCGATGTAATCACAGAGTTAGGAATCACCACACTTAGCGTTTCTAAAACAGATCCGCTAGAAGGCATAAACTGGTCCACAGTTCTACAGCAATTACGGTCCTCATTAGAAGAACACTTAACGGTGCTTACTATATGTCTTCATATCGTACAAATACCTGAGGAAGGGAAACGAATAGATATCCTTCGGGAAAATCACGATAGTCCAATAGGCGGGCATAAAGGTGTTTCAAAAACCTACAAACGTATTCGTGGACAATATCATTGGGATGGCTTAAAGAACGAAGTTCAACTATATATCCAGCAATGCCTAGAATGTCAAAGAAAAAAATTAGTACGAGTAAAAACTAAACAACCAATGGTACTCACCGACACTCCAGGATCTTCCTTCGACAAAATAGCCCTTGACGTAGTTGGAAGACTGCCAATAACAGACAGCGGCTACGAATATATACTGACCATGCAAGATTTGTTAACTAAATATGCATTGGCAATACCATTAAAGGACACTACTGCCGAAACAGTCGCACGAAGTTTTATTAACAAATTCATTTGTACCTTTGGCGCACCTAAAATCACACTAACAGACCAAGGAGCAAACTTCACCAGCGCACTTATGCGACACGTCGCCAAGAAATTCCGGATAAAACAAATACAAACCACAGCTTACCATCCTCAATCCAATGGTTCCCTGGAGCGATCCCATCACGTGTTGAAAGAATACCTGAAAATGTACGTAGAAAATGAGAAGGAATGGGATGAATGGCTACCTCTTGCAATGTTATCGTACAATACCTCTGTCCATGAAGGTACCAAATTTACACCGTACGAACTCGTATTTGGAAAAATCGCCAGAGTTCCCTCCAATATAAATACGCATGAAATAGCCGACGATGAAACGTACCAATACTACTTATTCAACTTATCCATGAAACTCCGTGAAATTCAAAACATCGCTCATCACAACCTAATTCAGGCAAAACAAAAATCAAAGGATAATTATGACAAAAGGCTGAATGTCCGAAACTTCCGAAGAAATGATCACGTCTTCCTCTTAGTGGAAAATCCAAAGGGAAAATTCTCACCTCAGTACACTGGGCCTTATTTAATCACCTCCGTACTGGACAACGGAAATATTTGTATTCACGTCAATGGTAGGCAAAGAGTAGTACATCCGAATAAATTGAAGGCAGCATACTCAAGGACATCCAACGAGGGACCAAACGAAGACAACGCTTCTTCGCCCACTGCCCTCCCAAACCCTTGCGTGTAAAGTATGAAAGGTCATTAGACGACGTATTACTTGAAAATGTCGAACTGCGTTCTCCATTTTCTTTTCAAATAGGGGGGAGGTGTTACGTCCCAGGGACTTCACCCTATTTTTTTTTCCCCCTCCATATTTAATAATATTAAAATTTCGTTCCTACAAACTAGTTTCAATCAACTCACAAGCCTTCAAAACGTTGATTGAACCTATAAATTAATAACATTATTTTTTCATATTTATTAAAAATGCATTCCTACAAAATAGTTTCAGTCAACTCACAAGCCTTCAAAACGATGATTGAACCTATAAATTAATAACATTATTTTTTCATATTTATTAAAAATACGTACCTACAACTTAGTTTCAATCAACTCGCAAGCCTTCGAAATGATGATTAAACCTATCAAATAAAAACATTATTTTTTTTACTATATAAAAAAATTAAAAATATCTATTTAAAAACCGGTCCCAATCGACTTAAAATGCCCGAAAACATCGATAGGACCTAAGATTAAAATACATACTTTTCGAACTTACCTTGTGGAAATCAATGTCCATGCACTCTCCGGCTAATTCAAGGAAAAACCTGAAAAAAAGAGAAAAATGTTAACTAATTATTATTAATAATAAATATTATGTAAATATATTTTTACAACTACACTTACTATTGTACATACGAAAGCGCAAATATCTAGTCCATAAGTTCCGTCAATACCTAGAAAATAAGTTATTTATTAAGTAATATTGTTGTGTAAATGGTTAAACAATTTATTATAATAAACTATGTATATACGTGCAGGAGATACCAGAACCAGATTCAAAAATGCCGCGTTCAAAAGAGTAGCACTGGAGCCAGTATCAATTTCTGCCACCAGATGGCGAGCCGCGCTGGGGGCTCTCTCGATACTTGTAATAAAACCCGCTCTTCTTATAAAGGGCTCCTCCAGCCGTATTCTTAAGTCTTGACTGCCAGTCGTAGTGGACTGGTCTCCAGTTCACTGCTACTCTCCAGTCAACGGCTCACCGTGGTTCTGGTTCCCCGGCCGAGGTATACGTTGAACGTAACTCTCGTCGGTGAATTTTTAACCTTCCCTTCCTTACTGAGGCGCAATTCCTGCACCGCCGGTATTCCTTCCTACTGAGGTGCAGCCTCGACGTTGGCACCTTCGGTCTCTCTTCCTTCCTTACTGAGGCGCAATGATGCACCGCCGGTATCCCTTCCTTACTGAGGCGCAATACTGCACCGCCGGTATCCCTTCCTCACTGAGGCGCAATACTGCACCGTCGGTATCCTTTCCTTACTGAGGCGCAATACTGCACCGCCGGTATACTCCTTCCTTACTGAGGTGCAGCTTCGACGTTGGCACCTTCGGTACTCACTCCCTGATCTCTACGCGTCGTTTCATTTCGTATACTCCTATATTTAGATGCCGGTCTCAATGGATTCTTCTCTTCATAAATTCAATATACAGCGTTACTTCATTTCTTACACCGCGTTCAAGTAAGCTCACACGTATCTCCGTGAGGTATCCTGTTCCTAATGAGCCATTTCTTGCTGTCCATACTGTTCCTCCTTACCGTCTACCCCGGAAATGACGTTAATTTATGTTTTGCCTATCTATTAATTTTTGCATACCTGTGCTTTATCCTAGCTCGTTTCGCCCTGCCCAAACGGGACGCGCATAGAAATTAGTTCCCTAAAAACGCAGCTATGAAATCTTTTATATACTCTTCCAACCCGCTACGCCCTACCGCTCAACTACGCATTTCATTAATTAATAATATTTAATTCGTTTTTATTTTCTTCAAATCGAGTCACGGCCGTATTAAAAATCGCTATATTAAAGTCGCACTCTCTAAGTCTAATAGTCAGTTCACTCGCGACAATTTTAGAACAAGTATTCCCCCCAGACGTAACAGTTGAACAGAAGTGTATCTGAAGTGAAATGACTAGAGGAGTCGAATGCCGCAAGCAGAATTTAAATCCGAGGCTCCGTTCGGATGGAAATCGCAGTTATAGCGAAAAACCTATTTTCCTGCATTCTAACTGCCAGAATCGTACTCTGTTGTTGAACAGAAGTGTATCTGAAGTGAAATGACTAGAGGAGTCGAATGCCGCAAGCAGAATTCAGATCCGAACTTCCGTTCGGCAGGAAATCGCAGTTGTAGCGAAAAACATATTTTCCTGCATTCTAACTGCCAGAATCGTACTCTGTTGTTGAACACAAGTGTATCCGAAGTGAAATGACTAGAGGAGTCGAATGCCGCAAGCAGAATTTAAATCCGAGGCTCCGTTCGGATGGAAATCGCAGTTATAGCGAAAAACCTATTTTCCTGCATTCTGACTGCCAGAATCGTACTCTGTTGTTGAACAGAAGTGTATCCGAAGTGAAAAGACTAGAGGAGTCGAATGCCGCAAGCAGAATTCAAGTACGAACCTCCGTTCGGCAGGAAATCGCAGTTATGGCGAAAAACATATTTTCCTGCATTCTAACTGCCAGAATCGTACTCTATTGTTGAACAGAAGTGTATCCGAAGTGAAATGACTAGGGGAGTCGAATGCCGCAAGCAGAATTCAAGTACGAACCTCCGTTCGGCAGGAAATCGCAGTTATGGCGAAAAACATATTTTCCTGCATTCTAACTGCCAGAATCGTACTCTATTGTTGAACAGAAGTGTATCCGAAGTGAAATGACTAGGGGAGTCGAATGCCGCAAGCAGAATTCAAGTACGAACCTCCGTTCGGCAGGAAATCGCAGTTATAGAGAAAAACCTATCTTCCAGCATTCTAACTGCCAGAATCGTACTCTGTTGTTGAACAGAAGTGTATCCGAAGTGAAATGACTAGAGGAGTCGAATGCCGCAAGCAGAATTCAAGTCCGAGCTTCCGTTCGGCAGAAAACTCGCAGTTATGTCGAAAAACCTATTTTCCTGAATTCTAACTGCCAGAATCGTAATCTGTTGTTGAACAGAAGTGTATCCGAAGTGAAATGACTACAGGAGTCGAATGCCGCATGCAGAATTCAAATCCGAGCCCCCGTTCGGCAGGAAATCGCAGTTATAGAGAAAAAC
The DNA here is from genome assembly GCA_910593735.2 of Ectemnius lituratus. NCBI lineage: Eukaryota > Metazoa > Arthropoda > Insecta > Hymenoptera > Crabronidae > Ectemnius > Ectemnius lituratus. The sequence goes on from OU343043.1 coordinate 2,345,474, forward strand.
CTATCTTCCAGCATTCTGACTGCCAGAATCGTACTCTGTTGTTGAACAGAAGTGTATCCGAAGTGAAATGACTAGAGAAGTCGAATGCCGCAAGCAGAATTCAAATCCGAGCCCCCGTTCGGCAGGAAATCGCAGTTATAGAGAAAAACCTATCTTCCAGCATTCTGACTGCCAGAATCGTACTCTGTTGTTGAACACAAGTGTATCCGAAGTGAAATGACTAGAGGAATGGAATGCCGCAAGCAGAATTCAGATCCGAGGCTCCGTTCGGATGGAAATCGCAGTTATAGAGAAAAACCTATCTTCCAGCATTCTGACTGCCAGAATCGTACTCTGTTGTTGAACAGAAGTGTATCCGAAATGAAATGACTAGAGGAGTCGAATGCCGCAAGCAGAATTCAAGTACGAGCCTCCGTTCGGCAGGAAATCGCAGTTATAGCGAAAAACATATTTTCCTGCATTCTAACTGCCACAATCGTACTCTGTTGTTGAACACAAGTGTATCCGAAATGAAATGACTAGAGGAGTCGAATGCCGCAAGCAGAATTCAAATCCGAGGCTCCGTTCGGATGGAAATCGCAGTTATAGCGAAAAACCTATTTTCCTGCATTCTAACTGCCAGAATCGTACTCTGTTGTTGAACAGAAGTGTATCCGAAGTGAAATGACTAGAGAAGTCGAATGCCGCAAGCAGAATTCAAATCCGAGCCCCCGTTCGGCAGGAAATCGCAGTTATAGAGAAAAACCTATCTTCCAGCATTCTGACTGCCAGAATCGTACTCTGTTGTTGAACACAAGTGTATCCGAAGTGAAATGACTAGAGGAATGGAATGCCGCAAGCAGAATTCAGATCCGAGGCTCCGTTCGGATGGAAATCGCAGTTATAGAGAAAAACCTATCTTCCAGCATTCTGACTGCCAGAATCGTACTCTGTTGTTGAACAGAAGTGTATCCGAAATGAAATGACTAGAGGAGTCGAATGCCGCAAGCAGAATTCAAGTACGAGCCTCCGTTCGGCAGGAAATCGCAGTTATAGCGAAAAACATATTTTCCTGCATTCTAACTGCCACAATCGTACTCTGTTGTTGAACACAAGTGTATCCGAAATGAAATGACTAGAGGAGTCGAATGCCGCAAGCAGAATTCAAATCCGAGGCTCCGTTCGGATGGAAATCGCAGTTATAGCGAAAAACCTATTTTCCTGCATTCTAACTGCCAGAATCGTACTCTGTTGTTGAACAGAAGTGTATCCGAAGTGAAATGACTAGAGGAGTCGAATGCCGGAAGCAGAATTCAAGTACGAGCCTCCGTTCGGCAGGAAATCGCAGTTATAGAGATAAACCTATCTTTCAGCATTCTGTCTGCCAGAATCGTACTCTGTTGTTGAACAGAAGTGTATCCGAAGTGAAATGACTAGAGGAGTCGAATGCCGCAAGCAGAATTCAAGTCCGAGCCTCCGTTCGGCAGGAAATCGCAGTTATAGCGAAAAACATATTTTCCTGCATTCTAACTGCCAGAATCGAACTCTATTGTTGAACAGAAGTGTATCCGAAGTGAAATGACTAGAGGAATGGAATGCCGCAAGCAGAATTCAAATCCGAGGCTCCGTTCGGATGGAAATCGCAGTTATAGCGAAAAACCTATCTTCCAGCATTCTAACTGCCAGAATCGTACTCTGTTGTTGAACAAAAGTGTATCCGAAGTGAAATGACTAGAGGAGTCGAATGCAGCCAGCAGAATTCAAGTACGAGCCTCCGTTCGGCAGGAAATCGCAGTTATAGAGAAAAACCTATCTTCCAGCATTCTGTCTGCCAGAATCGTACTCTGTTGTTGAACAGAAGTGTATCCGAAGTGAAATGACTAGAGGAATGGAATGCCGCAAGCAGAATTCAAATCCGAGGCTCCGTTCGGATGGAAATCGCAGTTATAACGAAAAACCTATCTTCCTGCATTCTAACTGCCAGAATCGTACTCTATTGTTGAACAGAAGTGTATCCGAAGTGAAATGACTAGAGGAATGGAATGCCGCAAGCAGAATTCAAATCCGAGGCTCCGTTCGGATGGAAATCGCAGTTATAACGAAAAACCTATCTTCCAGCATTCTAACTGCCAGAATCGTACTCTGTTGTTGAACAAAAGTGTATCCGAAGTGAAATGACTAGAGGAGTCGAATGCAGCAAGCAGAATTCAAGTACGAGCCTCCGTTCGGCAGGAAATCGCAGTTATAGAGAAAAACCTATCTTCCAGCATTCTGTCTGCCAGAATCGTACTCTGTTGTTGAACAGAAGTGTATCCGAAGTGAAATGACTAGAGGAATGGAATGCCGCAAGCAGAATTCAAATCCGAGGCTCCGTTCGGATGGAAATCGCAGTTATAGCGAAAAACCTATCTTCCAGCATTCTAACTGCCAGAATCGTACTCTGTTGTTGAACAGAAGTGTATCCGAAGTGAAATGACTAGAGGAGTCGAATGCCGCAAGCAGAATTCAAATCCGAGGCTCCGTTCGGATGGAAATCGCAGTTATAGCGAAAAACCTATCTTCCTGCATTCTAACTGCCAGAATCGTACTCTGTTGTTGAACAGAAGTGCATCCGAAGTGAAATGACTAGAGGAATGGAATGCCGCAAGCAGAATTCAAATCCGAGGCTCCGTTCGGATGGAAATCGCAGTTATAGCGAAAAACCTATCTTCCTGCATTCTAACTGCCAGAATCGTACTCTGTTGTTGAACAGAAGTGCATCCGAAGTGAAATGACTAGAGGAATGGAATGCCGCAAGCAGAATTCAAATCCGAGGCTCCGTTCGGATGGAAATCGCAGTTATAACGAAAAACCTATCTTCCAGCATTCTAACTGCCAGAATCGTACTCTGTTGTTGAACAAATGTGTATCCGAAGTGAAATGACTAGAGGAGTCGAATGCAGCAAGCAGAATTCAAGTACGAGCCTCCGTTCGGCAGGAAATCGCAGTTATAGAGAAAAACCTATCTTCCAGCATTCTGTCTGCCAGAATCGTACTCTGTTGTTGAACAGAAGTGTATCCGAAGTGAAATGACTAGAGGAATGGAATGCCGCAAGCAGAATTCAAATCCGAGGCTCCGTTCGGATGGAAATCGCAGTTATAGCGAAAAACCTATTTTCCTGCATTCTAACTGCCAGAATCGTACTCTGTTGTTGAACAGAAGTGTATCCGAAGTGAAATGACTAGAGGAGTCGAATGCCGGAAGCAGAATTCAAGTACGAGCCTCCGTTCGGCAGGAAATCGCAGTTATAGAGATAAACCTATCTTTCAGCATTCTGTCTGCCAGAATCGTACTCTGTTGTTGAACAGAAGTGTATCCGAAGTGAAATGACTAGAGGAATGGAATGCCGCAAGCAGAATTCAAATCCGAGGCTCCGTTCGGATGGAAATCGCAGTTATAGCGAAAAACCTATCTTCCAGCATTCTAACTGCCAGAATCGTACTCTGTTGTTGAACAGAAGTGTATCCGAAGTGAAATGACTAGAGGAGTCGAATGCCGCAAGCAGAATTCAAGTCCGAGCCTCCGTTCGGCAGGAAATCGCAGTTATAGCGAAAAACATATTTTCCTGCATTCTAACTGCCAGAATCGTACTCTATTGTTGAACAGAAGTGTATCCGAAGTGAAATGACTAGAGGAATGGAATGCCGCAAGCAGAATTCAAATCCGAGGCTCCGTTCGGATGGAAATCGCAGTTATAGCGAAAAACCTATCTTCCAGCATTCTAACTGGCAGAATCGTACTCTGTTGTTGAACAAAAGTGTATTCGAAGTGAAATGACTAGAGGAGTCGAATGCAGCCAGCAGAATTCAAGTACGAGCCTCCGTTCGGCAGGAAATCGCAGTTATAGAGAAAAACCTATCTTCCAGCATTCTGTCTGCCAGAATCGTACTCTGTTGTTGAACAGAAGTGTATCCGAAGTGAAATGACTAGAGGAATGGAATGCCGCAAGCAGAATTCAAATCCGAGGCTCCGTTCGGATGGAAATCGCAGTTATAGCGAAAAACCTATCTTCCTGCATTCTAACTGCCAGAATCGTACTCTATTGTTGAACAGAAGTGTATCCGAAGTGAAATGACTAGAGGAATGGAATGCCGCAAGCAGAATTCAAATCCGAGGCTCCGTTCGGATGGAAATCGCAGTTATAACGAAAAACCTATCTTCCAGCATTCTAACTGCCAGAATCGTACTCTGTTGTTGAACAAAAGTGTATCCGAAGTGAAATGACTAGAGGAGTCGAATGCAGCAAGCAGAATTCAAGTACGAGCCTCCGTTCGGCAGGAAATCGCAGTTATAGAGAAAAACCTATCTTCCAGCATTCTGTCTGCCAGAATCGTACTCTGTTGTTGAACAGAAGTGTATCCGAAGTGAAATGACTAGAGGAATGGAATGCCGCAAGCAGAATTCAAATCCGAGGCTCCGTTCGGATGGAAATCGCAGTTATAGCGAAAAACCTATTTTCCTGCATTCTAACTGCCAGAATCGTACTCTGTTGTTGAGCAGAAGTGTATCCGAACTGAAATGACTAGAGGAGTCGAATGCCACAAGCAGAATTCAAGTACGAACCTCCGTTCGGCAGGAAATCGCAGTTATGGCGAAAAACATATTTTCCTGCATTCTAACTGCCAGAATCGTACTCTATTGTTGAACAGAAGTGTATCCGAAGTGAAATGACTAGGGGAGTCGAATGCCGCAAGCAGAATTCAAGTACGAACCTCCGTTCGGCAGGAAATCGCAGTTATAGAGAAAAACCTATCTTCCAGCATTCTAACTGCCAGAATCGTACTCTGTTGTTGAACAGAAGTGTATCCGAAGTGAAATGACTAGAGGAGTCGAATGCAGCAAGCAGAATTCAAGTACGAGCCTCCGTTCGGCAGGAAATCGCAGTTATGGCGAAAAACATATTTTCCTGCATTCTAACTGCCAGAATCGTACTCTGTTGTTGAACAGAAGTGTATCCGAAGTGAAATGACTAGAGGAATGGAATGCCGCAAGCAGAATTCAAATCCGAGGCTCCGTTCGGATGGAAATCGCAGTTATAGCGAAAAACCTATCTTCCAGCATTCTAACTGCCAGAATCGTACTCTGTTGTTGAACAGAAGTGTATCCGAAGTGAAATGACTAGAGGAGTCGAATGCAGCAAGCAGAATTCAAGTACGAGCCTCCGTTCGGCAGGAAATCGCAGTTATAGAGAAAAACCTATCTTCCAGCATTCTGACTGCCACAATCGTACTCTGTTGTTGAACAAAAGTGTATCCGAAGTGAAATGACTAGAGGAGTCGAATGCCGCAAGCAGAATTCAAATCCGAGGCTCCGTTCGGATGGAAATCGCAGTTATAGCGAAAAACCTATCTTCCACCATTCTAACTGCCAGAATCGTACTCTGTTGTTGAACAGAAGTGTATCCGAAGTGAAATGACTAGAGGAATGGAATGCCGCAAGCAGAATTCAAGTACGAGCCTCCGTTCGGCAGGAAATCGCAGTTATAGAGAAAAACCTATTTTCCTGCATTCTAACTGCCAGAATCGTACTCTGTTGTTGAGCAGAAGTGTATCCGAACTGAAATGACTAGAGGAGTCGAATGCCACAAGCAGAATTCAAGTACGAACCTCCGTTCGGCAGGAAATCGCAGTTATGGCGAAAAACATATTTTCCTGCATTCTAACTGCCAGAATCGTACTCTATTGTTGAACAGAAGTGTATCCGAAGTGAAATGACTAGAGGAGTCGAATGCCGCAAGCAGAATTCAAGTACGAACCTCCGTTCGGCAGGAAATCGCAGTTATAGAGAAAAACCTATCTTCCAGCATTCTAACTGCCAGAATCGTACTCTGTTGTTGAACAGAAGTGTATCCGAAGTGAAATGACTAGAGGAATGGAATGCCGCAAGCAGAATTCAAATCCGAGGCTCCGTTCGGATGGAAATCGCAGTTATAGCGAAAAACCTATCTTCCAGCATTCTAACTGCCAGAATCGTACTCTGTTGTTGAACAAAAGTGTATCCGAAGTGAAATGACTAGAGGAGTCGAATGCAGCAAGCAGAATTCAAGTACGAGCCTCCGTTCGGCAGGAAATCGCAGTTATAGAGAAAAACCTATCTTCCAGCATTCTGTCTGCCAGAATCGTACTCTGTTGTTGAACAGAAGTGTATCCGAAGTGAAATGACTAGAGGAATGGAATGCCGCAAGCAGAATTCAAATCCGAGGCTCCGTTCGGATGGAAATCGCAGTTATAGCGAAAAACCTATCTTCCAGCATTCTAACTGCCAGAATCGTACTCTGTTGTTGAACAGAAGTGTATCCGAAGTGAAATGACTAGAGGAGTCGAATGCCGCAAGCAGAATTCAAATCCGAGGCTCCGTTCGGATGGAAATCGCAGTTATAGCGAAAAACCTATCTTCCAGCATTCTAACTGCCAGAATCGTACTCTGTTGTTGAACAGAAGTGTATCCGAAGTGAAATGACTAGAGGAGTCGAATGCAGCAAGCAGAATTCAAGTACGAGCCTCCGTTCGGCAGGAAATCGCAGTTATAGAGAAAAACCTATCTTCCAGCATTCTGACTGCCACAATCGTACTCTGTTGTTGAACAAAAGTGTATCCGAAGTGAAATGACTAGAGGAGTCGAATGCCGCAAGCAGAATTCAAATCCGAGGCTCCGTTCGGATGGAAATCGCAGTTATAGCGAAAAACCTATCTTCCACCATTCTAACTGCCAGAATCGTACTCTGTTGTTGAACAGAAGTGTATCCGAAGTGAAATGACTAGAGGAATGGAATGCCGCAAGCAGAATTCAAGTACGAGCCTCCGTTCGGCAGGAAATCGCAGTTATAGAGAAAAACCTATTTTCCTGCATTCTAACTGCCAGAATCGTACTCTGTTGTTGAGCAGAAGTGTATCCGAACTGAAATGACTAGAGGAGTCGAATGCCACAAGCAGAATTCAAGTACGAACCTCCGTTCGGCAGGAAATCGCAGTTATGGCGAAAAACATATTTTCCTGCATTCTAACTGCCAGAATCGTACTCTATTGTTGAACAGAAGTGTATCCGAAGTGAAATGACTAGAGGAGTCGAATGCCGCAAGCAGAATTCAAGTACGAACCTCCGTTCGGCAGGAAATCGCAGTTATAGAGAAAAACCTATCTTCCAGCATTCTAACTGCCAGAATCGTACTCTGTTGTTGAACAGAAGTGTATCCGAAGTGAAATGACTAGAGGAATGGAATGCCGCAAGCAGAATTCAAATCCGAGGCTCCGTTCGGATGGAAATCGCAGTTATAGCGAAAAACCTATCTTCCAGCATTCTAACTGCCAGAATCGTACTCTGTTGTTGAACAAAAGTGTATCCGAAGTGAAATGACTAGAGGAGTCGAATGCAGCAAGCAGAATTCAAGTACGAGCCTCCGTTCGGCAGGAAATCGCAGTTATAGAGAAAAACCTATCTTCCAGCATTCTGTCTGCCAGAATCGTACTCTGTTGTTGAACAGAAGTGTATCCGAAGTGAAATGACTAGAGGAATGGAATGCCGCAAGCAGAATTCAAATCCGAGGCTCCGTTCGGATGGAAATCGCAGTTATAGCGAAAAACCTATCTTCCAGCATTCTAACTGCCAGAATCGTACTCTGTTGTTGAACAGAAGTGTATCCGAAGTGAAATGACTAGAGGAGTCGAATGCCGCAAGCAGAATTCAAATCCGAGGCTCCGTTCGGATGGAAATCGCAGTTATAGCGAAAAACCTATCTTCCTGCATTCTAACTGCCAGAATCGTACTCTGTTGTTGAACAGAAGTGTATCCGAAGTGAAATGACTAGAGGAGTCGAATGCCGCAAGCAGAATTCAAATCCGAGGCTCCGTTCGGATGGAAATCGCAGTTATAGCGAAAAACCTATCTTCCTGCATTCTAACTGCCAGAATCGTACTCTGTTGTTGAACAGAAGTGCATCCGAAGTGAAATGACTAGAGGAATGGAATGCCGCAAGCAGAATTCAAATCCGAGGCTCCGTTCGGATGGAAATCGCAGTTATAGCGAAAAACTTATCTTCCAGCATTCTAACTGCCAGAATCGTACTCTGTTGTTGAACAGAAGTGTATCCGAAGTGAAATGACTAGAGGAATGGAATGCCGCAAGCAGAATTCAAATCCGAGGCTCCGTTCGGATGGAAATCGCAGTTATAGCGAAAAACCTATCTTCCAGCATTCTAACTGCCAGAATCGTACTCTGTTGTTGAACAGAAGTGTATCCGAAGTGAAATGACTAGAGGAGTCGAATGCCGCAAGCAGAATTCAAATCCGAGGCTCCGTTCGGATGGAAATCGCAGTTATAGCGAAAAACCTATCTTCCTGCATTCTAACTGCCAGAATCGTACTCTGTTGTTGAACAGAAGTGCATCCGAAGTGAAATGACTAGAGGAATGGAATGCCGCAAGCAGAATTCAAATCCGAGGCTCCGTTCGGATGGAAATCGCAGTTATAGCGAAAAACTTATCTTCCAGCATTCTAACTGCCAGAATCGTACTCTGTTGTTGAACAGAAGTGTATCCGAAGTGAAATGACTAGAGGAGTCGAATGCAGCAAGCAGAATTCAAGTACGAGCCTCCGTTCGGCAGGAAATCGCAGTTAAAGAGAAAAACCTATCTTCCAGCATTCTGTCTGCCAGAATCGTACTCTGTTGTTGAACAGAAGTGTATCCGAAGTGAAATGACTAGAGGAATGGAATGCCGCAAGCAGAATTCAAATCCGAGGCTCCGTTCGGATGGAAATCGCAGTTATAGCGAAAAACCTATCTTCCAGCATTCTAACTGCCAGAATCGTACTCTGTTGTTGAAAAGAAGTGTATCCGAAGTGAAATGACTAGAGGAGTCGAATGCCGCAAGCAGAATTCAAATCCGAGGCTCCGTTCGGATGGAAATCGCAGTTATAGCGAAAAACCTATCTTCCTGCATTCTAACTGCCAGAATCGTACTCTGTTGTTGAACAGAAGTGCATCCGAAGTGAAATGACTAGAGGAATGGAATGCCGCAAGCAGAATTCAAATCCGAGGCTCCGTTCGGATGGAAATCGCAGTTATAGCGAAAAACCTATCTTCCTGCATTCTAACTGCCAGAATCGTACTCTGTTGTTGAACAGAAGTGCATCCGAAGTGAAATGACTAGAGGAATGGAATGCCGCAAGCAGAATTCAAATCCGAGGCTCCGTTCGGATGGAAATCGCAGTTATAGCGAAAAACCTATCTTCCTGCATTCTAACTGCCAGAATCGTACTCTATTGTTGAACAGAAGTGTATCCGAAGTGAAATGACTAGAGGAATGGAATGCCGCAAGCAGAATTCAAATCCGAGGCTCCGTTCGGATGGAAATCGCAGTTATAACGAAAAACCTATCTTCCAGCATTCTAACTGCCAGAATCGTACTCTGTTGTTGAACAAATGTGTATCCGAAGTGAAATGACTAGAGGAGTCGAATGCAGCAAGCAGAATTCAAGTACGAGCCTCCGTTCGGCAGGAAATCGCAGTTATAGAGAAAAACCTATCTTCCAGCATTCTGTCTGCCAGAATCGTACTCTGTTGTTGAACAGAAGTGTATCCGAAGTGAAATGACTAGAGGAATGGAATGCCGCAAGCAGAATTCAAATCCGAGGCTCCGTTCGGATGGAAATCGCAGTTATAGCGAAAAACCTATTTTCCTGCATTCTAACTGCCAGAATCGTACTCTGTTGTTGAACAGAAGTGTATCCGAAGTGAAATGACTAGAGGAGTCGAATGCCGGAAGCAGAATTCAAATCCGAGGCTCCGTTCGGATGGAAATCGCAGTTATAGCGAAAAACTTATCTTCCAGCATTCTAACTGCCAGAATCGTACTCTGTTGTTGAACAGAAGTGTATCCGAAGTGAAATGACTAGAGGAGTCGAATGCAGCAAGCAGAATTCAAGTACGAGCCTCCGTTCGGCAGGAAATCGCAGTTAAAGAGAAAAACCTATCTTCCAGCATTCTGTCTGCCAGAATCGTACTCTGTTGTTGAACAGAAGTGTATCCGAAGTGAAATGACTAGAGGAATGGAATGCCGCAAGCAGAATTCAAATCCGAGGCTCCGTTCGGATGGAAATCGCAGTTATAGCGAAAAACCTATCTTCCAGCATTCTAACTGCCAGAATCGTACTCTGTTGTTGAAAAGAAGTGTATCCGAAGTGAAATGACTAGAGGAGTCGAATGCCGCAAGCAGAATTCAAATCCGAGGCTCCGTTCGGATGGAAATCGCAGTTATAGCGAAAAACCTATCTTCCTGCATTCTAACTGCCAGAATCGTACTCTGTTGTTGAACAGAAGTGCATCCGAAGTGAAATGACTAGAGGAATGGAATGCCGCAAGCAGAATTCAAATCCGAGGCTCCGTTCGGATGGAAATCGCAGTTATAGCGAAAAACCTATCTTCCTGCATTCTAACTGCCAGAATCGTACTCTGTTGTTGAACAGAAGTGCATCCGAAGTGAAATGACTAGAGGAATGGAATGCCGCAAGCAGAATTCAAATCCGAGGCTCCGTTCGGATGGAAATCGCAGTTATAGCGAAAAACTTATCTTCCAGCATTCTAACTGCCAGAATCGTACTCTGTTGTTGAACAGAAGTGTATCCGAAGTGAAATGACTAGAGGAGTCGAATGCAGCAAGCAGAATTCAAGTACGAGCCTCCGTTCGGCAGGAAATCGCAGTTATAGAGAACAACCTATCTTCCAGCATTCTGTCTGCCAGAATCGTACTCTGTTGTTGAACAGATGTGTATCCGAAGTGAAATGACTAGAGGAATGGAATGCCGCAAGCAGAATTCAAATCCGAGGCTCCGTTCGGATGGAAATCGCAGTTATAGCGAAAAACCTATCTTCCTGCATTCTAACTGCCAGAATCGTACTCTATTGTTGAACAGAAGTGTATCCGAAGTGAAATGACTAGAGGAATGGAATGCCGCAAGCAGAATTCAAATCCGAGGCTCCGTTCGGATGGAAATCGCAGTTATAACGAAAAACCTATCTTCCAGCATTCTAACTGCCAGAATCGTACTCTGTTGTTGAACAAATGTGTATCCGAAGTGAAATGACTAGAGGAGTCGAATGCAGCAAGCAGAATTCAAGTACGAGCCTCCGTTCGGCAGGAAATCGCAGTTATAGAGAAAAACCTATCTTCCAGCATTCTGTCTGCCAGAATCGTACTCTGTTGTTGAACAGAAGTGTATCCGAAGTGAAATGACTAGAGGAATGGAATGCCGCAAGCAGAATTCAAATCCGAGGCTCCGTTCGGATGGAAATCGCAGTTATAGCGAAAAACCTATTTTCCTGCATTCTAACTGCCAGAATCGTACTCTGTTGTTGAACAGAAGTGTATCCGAAGTGAAATGACTAGAGGAGTCGAATGCCGGAAGCAGAATTCAAGTACGAGCCTCCGTTCGGCAGGAAATCGCAGTTATAGAGATAAACCTATCTTTCAGCATTCTGTCTGCCAGAATCGTACTCTGTTGTTGAACAGAAGTGTATCCGAAGTGAAATGACTAGAGGAATGGAATGCCGCAAGCAGAATTCAAATCCGAGGCTCCGTTCGGATGGAAATCGCAGTTATAGCGAAAAACCTATCTTCCAGCATTCTAACTGCCAGAATCGTACTCTGTTGTTGAACAGAAGTGTATCCGAAGTGAAATGACTAGAGGAGTCGAATGCCGCAAGCAGAATTCAAGTCCGAGCCTCCGTTCGGCAGGAAATCGCAGTTATAGCGAAAAACATATTTTCCTGCATTCTAACTGCCAGAATCGTACTCTATTGTTGAACAGAAGTGTATCCGAAGTGAAATGACTAGAGGAATGGAATGCCGCAAGCAGAATTCAAATCCGAGGCTCCGTTCGGATGGAAATCGCAGTTATAGCGAAAAACCTATCTTCCAGCATTCTAACTGGCAGAATCGTACTCTGTTGTTGAACAAAAGTGTATCCGAAGTGAAATGACTAGAGGAGTCGAATGCAGCCAGCAGAATTCAAGTACGAGCCTCCGTTCGGCAGGAAATCGCAGTTATAGAGAAAAACCTATCTTCCAGCATTCTGTCTGCCAGAATCGTACTCTGTTGTTGAACAGAAGTGTATCCGAAGTGAAATGACTAGAGGAATGGAATGCCGCAAGCAGAATTCAAATCCGAGGCTCCGTTCGGATGGAAATCGCAGTTATAGCGAAAAACCTATCTTCCTGCATTCTAACTGCCAGAATCGTACTCTATTGTTGAACAGAAGTGTATCCGAAGTGAAATGACTAGAGGAATGGAATGCCGCAAGCAGAATTCAAATCCGAGGCTCCGTTCGGATGGAAATCGCAGTTATAGCGAAAAACCTATTTTCCTGCATTCTAACTGCCAGAATCGTACTCTGTTGTTGAGCAGAAGTGTATCCGAACTGAAATGACTAGAGGAGTCGAATGCCACAAGCAGAATTCAAGTACGAACCTCCGTTCGGCAGGAAATCGCAGTTATGGCGAAAAACATATTTTCCTGCATTCTAACTGCCAGAATCGTACTCTATTGTTGAACAGAAGTGTATCCGAAGTGAAATGACTAGAGGAGTCGAATGCCGCAAGCAGAATTCAAGTACGAACCTCCGTTCGGCAGGAAATCGCAGTTATAGAGAAAAACCTATCTTCCAGCATTCTAACTGCCAGAATCGTACTCTGTTGTTGAACAGAAGTGTATCCGAAGTGAAATGACTAGAGGAATGGAATGCCGCAAGCAGAATTCAAATCCGAGGCTCCGTTCGGATGGAAATCGCAGTTATAACGAAAAACATATTTTCCTGCATTCTAACTGCCAGAATCGTACTCTGTTGTTGAACAGAAGTGTATCCGAAGTGAAATGACTAGAGGAATGGAATGCCGCAAGCAGAATTCAAATCCGAGGCTCCGTTCGGATGGAAATCGCAGTTATAGCGAAAAACCTATCTTCCAGCATTCTAACTGCCAGAATCGTACTCTGTTGTTGAACAGAAGTGTATCCGAAGTGAAATGACTAGAGGAGTCGAATGCAGCAAGCAGAATTCAAGTACGAGCCTCCGTTCGGCAGGAAATCGCAGTTATAGAGAAAAACCTATCTTCCAGCATTCTGTCTGCCAGAATCGTACTCTGTTGTTGAACAGAAGTGTATCCGAAGTGAAATGACTAGAGGAATGGAATGCCGCAAGCAGAATTCAAATCCGAGGCTCCGTTCGGATGGAAATCGCAGTTATAGCGAAAAACCTATTTTCCTGCATTCTAACTGCCAGAATCGTATTCTGTTGTTAAACAGAAGTGTATCCGAAGTGAAACGACTAGAGGAGTCGAATGCCGCAAGCAGAATTCAAGTACGAGCCTCCGTTCGGCAGGAAATCGCAGTTATAGAGAAAAACCTATTTTCCTGCATTCTAACTGCCAGAATCGTACTCTGTTGTTGAGCAGAAGTGTATTGTTACGTCCCGCCCGCATCCTCGGAGGGGCGATTGAAGGCCGCAACAGGGGAAGGAAGGGATCTTGCCTCGCCGCCCAAGTGTATCGCACCGAGGTGCCACTGCATGGACGCAATGGAGGCTGTCGGGGAGGAAGCGATGCTGAAGGGGGCGAAAAGATGAGGGGAAGGGAGCGTTTCGTCTTGGAGTCGACCACAGACTCATCAGTAGGGCTGCGTGGTCGACCCCTGCCCTAGACGCCGGGGGATACTAGAGGATGTTTGGAACTTGTATATATTGGAAGGTAGGCAGGAACGAGCACTTGCGAGAAACTCAGTAGAGTCAGTGAGACCTCTAGCGGCGGCGTTGCGCACTATGTCCGACTGCCAGCGTGGGCGCGTGACTGGGACGTCACACCTTCCCCCTTATCGAAGATGCCGCGCTCGGCATCTTACGCTACTCGGTCTAGCGCTCAAAGGAGGCCATTTACACGAGGCCCTCCCCGACGATATCCCACCGCTGCCACCAATTTTATTTCCCGTCTGTTACGTCCCGCCCGCATCCTCGGAGGGGCGATTGAAGGCCGCAACAGGGGAAGGAAGGGATCTTGCCTCGCCGCCCAAGTGTATCGCACCGAGGTGCCACTGCATGGACGCAATGGAGGCTGTCGGGGAGGAAGCGATGCTGAAGGGGGCGAAAAGATGAGGGGAAGGGAGCGTTTCGTCTTGGAGTCGACCACAGACTCATCAGTAGGGCTGCGTGGTCGACCCCTGCCCTAGACGCCGGGGGATACTAGAGGATGTTTGGAACTTGTATATATTGGAAGGTAGGCAGGAACGAGCACTTGCGAGAAACTCAGTAGAGTCAGTGAGACCTCTAGCGGCGGCGTTGCGCACTATGTCCGACTGCCAGCGTGGGCGCGTGACTGGGACGTCACAGTATCCGAAGTGAAATGACTAGAGGAGTCGAATGCCGCAAGCAGAATTCAAGTACGAGCCTCCGTTCGGCAGGAAATCGCAGTTATGGCGAAAAACATATTTTCCTGCATTCTAACTGCCAGAATCGTACTCTGTTGTTGAACAGAAGTGTATCCGAAGTGAAATGACTAGAGGAATGGAATGCCGCAAGCAGAATTCAAATCCGAGGCTCCGTTCGGATGGAAATCGCAGTTATAGCGAAAAACCTATCTTCCAGCATTCTAACTGCCAGAATCGTACTCTGTTGTTCAACAGAAGTGTATCCGAAGTGAAATGACTAGAGGAGTCGAATGCAGCAAGCAGAATTCAAGTACGAGCCTCCGTTCGGCAGGAAATCGCAGTTATAGAGAAAAACCTATCTTCCAGCATTCTGTCTGCCAGAATCGTACTCTGTTGTTGAACAGAAGTGTATCCGAAGTGAAATGACTAGAGGAATGGAATGCCGCAAGCAGAATTCAAATCCGAGGCTCCGTTCGGATGGAATGTGACGTCCCAGTCACGCGCCCACGCTGGCAGTCGGACATAGTGCGCAACGCCGCCGCTAGAGGTCTCACTGACTCTACTGAGTTTCTCGAAAGAGCACCACTAAGCCTCTCTTCCAATATATACAAGTTCCAAACATCCTCTAGTATCCCCCAGCGTCTAGGGCAGGGGTCGACCACGCAGCCCTACTGATGAGTCTGTGGTCGACTCCAAGACGAAACGCTCCCTTCCCCTCATCTTTTCGCCCCCTTCAGCATCGCTTCCTCCCCGACAGCCTCCATTGCGTCCATGCAGTGGCACCTCGGTGCGATACACTTGGGCGGCGAGGCAAGATCCCTTCATTCCCCTGTTGCGGCCATCAATCGCCCCTCCGAGGATGCGGGCGGGACGTAACAGAACGGGAAATAAAATTGGTGGCAGCGGTGGGATATCGTCGGGGAGGGCCTCGTGTAAATGGCCTCCTTTGAGCGCTAGACCGAGCAGCGTAAGATGCCGAGCGCGGCATCTTCGATAAGGGGGAAGGTGTGACGTCCCAGTCACGCGCCCACGCTGGCAGTCGGACATAGTGCGCAACGCCGCCGCTAGAGGTCTCACTGACTCTACTGAGTTTCTCGAAAGAGCACCACTAAGCCTCTCTTCCAATATATACAAGTTCCAAACATCCTCTAGTATCCCCCAGCGTCTAGGGCAGGGGTCGACCACGCAGCCCTACTGATGAGTCTGTGGTCGACTCCAAGACGAAACGCTCCCTTCCCCTCATCTTTTCGCCCCCTTCAGCATCGCTTCCTCCCCGACAGCCTCCATTGCGTCCATGCAGTGGCACCTCGGTGCGATACACTTGGGCGGCGCGGCAAGATCCCTTCATTCCCCTGTTGCGGCCATCAATCGCCCCTCCGAGGATGCGGGCGGGACGTAACAGGAAATCGCAGTTATAGCGAAAAACCTATTTTCCTGCATTCTAACTGCCAGAATCGTACTCTGTTGTTAAACAGAAGTGTATCCGAAGTGAAACGACTAGAGGAGTCGAATGCCGCAAGCAGAATTCAAGTACGAGCCTCCGTTCGGCAGGAAATCGCAGTTATAGAGAAAAACCTATCTTCCTGCATTCTAACTGCCAGAATCGTTCTCTGTTGTTGAACAGAAGTGTATCCGAAGTGAAATGACTAGAGGAGTCGAATGCCGCAAGCAGAATTCAAGTACGAGCCTCCGTTCGGCAGGAAATCGCAGTTATAGAGAAAAACCTATCTTCCAGCATTCTAACTGCCAGAATCGTACTCTGTTGTTCAACAGAAGTGTATCCGAAGTGAAATGACTAGAGGAATGGAATGCCGCAAGCAGAATTCAAATCCGAGGCTCCGTTCGGATGGAAATCGCAGTTATAGCGAAAAACCTATCTTCCAGCATTCTAACTGCCAGAATCGTACTCTGTTGTTGAACAGAAGTGTATCCGAAGTGAAATGACTAGAGGAGTCGAATGCAGCAAGCAGAATTCAAGTACGAGGCTCCGTTCGGATGGAAATCGCAGTTATAGCGAAAAACCTATCTTCCAGCATTCTAACTGCCAGAATCGTACTCTGTTGTTGAACAGAAGTGTATCCGAAGTGAAATGACTAGAGGAGTCGAATGCAGCAAGCAGAATTCAAGTACGAGCCTCCGTTCGGCAGGAAACCGCAGTTATAGAGAAAAACCTATCTTCCAGCATTCTGTCTGCCAGAATCGTACTCTGTTGTTGAACAGAAGTGTATCCGAAGTGAAATGACTAGAGGAATGGAATGCCGCAAGCAGAATTCAAATCCGAGGCTCCGTTCGGATTGAAATCGCAGTTATAGCGAAAAACCTATTTTCCTGCATTCTGACTGCCAGATTCGTACTCTGTTGTTGAACAGAAGTGTATCCGAAGTGAAATGACTAGAGGAGTCGAATGCAGCAAGCAGAATTCAAGTACGAGGCTCCGTTCGGATGGAAATCGCAGTTATAGCGAAAAACCTATCTTCCAGCATTCTAACTGCCAGAATCGTACTCTGTTGTTGAACAGAAGTGTATCCGAAGTGAAATGACTAGAGGAGTCGAATGCCGCAAGCAGAATTCAAATCCGAGGCTCTGTTCGGATGGAAATCGCAGTTATAGCGAAAAACCTATCTTCCAGCATTCTGACTGCCAGAATCGTACTCTGTTGTTCAACAGAAGTGTCTCCGAAGTGAAATGACTAGAGGAGTCGAATGCCGCAAGCAGAATTCAAGTACGAGCCTCCGTTCGGCAGGAAATCGCAGTTATAGCGAAAAACCTATTTTCCTGCATTCTAACTGCCAGAATCGTACTCTGTTGTAGAACAGAAGTGTATCCGAAGTGAAATGACTAGAGGAGTCGAATGCCGCAAGCAGAATTCAAGTACGAGCCTCCGTTCGGCAGGAAATCGCAGTTATAGAGAAAAACCTATCTTCCTGCATTCTAACTGCCAGAATCGTACTCTGTTGTTGAACAGAAGTGTATCCGAAGTGAAATGACTAGAGGAGTCGAATGCCGCAAGCAGAATTCAAGTACGAGCCTCCGTTCGGCAGGAAATCGCAGTTATAGAGAAAAACCTATCTTCCTGCATTCTAACTGCCAGAATCGTACTCTGTTGTTGAACAGAAGTGTATCCGAAGAGAAATGACTAGAGGAGTCGAATGCCGCAAGCAGAATTCAAGTACGAGCCTCCGTTCGGCATGAAATCGCAGTTATAGAGAAAAACCTATCTTCCAGCATTCTGACTGCCAGAATCGTACTCTGTTGTTCAACAGAAGTGTATCCGAAGTGAAATGACTAGAGGAGTCGAATGCCGCAAGCAGAATTCAAGTACGAGCCTCCGTTCGGCAGGAAATCGCAGTTATAGAGAAAAACCTATCTTCCAGCATTCTGACTGCCAGAATCGTACTCTGTTGTTGAACAGAAGTGTATCCAAAGTGAAATGACTAGAGGAGTCGAATGCCGCAAGCAGAATTCAAGTACGAGCCTCCGTTCGGCAGGAAATCGCAGTTATAGAGAAAAACCTATCTTCCAGCATTCTGACTGCCACAATCGTACTCTGTTGTTGAACAGAAGTGTATCCGAAGTGAAATGACTAGAGGAGTCGAATGCCGCAAGCAGAATTCAAATCCGAGGCTCTGTTCGGATGGAAATCGCAGTTATAGCGAAAAACCTATCTTCCTGCATTCTAACTGCCACAATCGTACTCTGTTGTTGAACAGAAGTGTATCCGAAGTGAAATGACTAGAGGAATCGAATGCCGCAAGCAGAACTCAAGTACGAGCCTCCGTTCGGCAGGAAATCGCAGTTATAGAGAAAAACCTATCTTCCAGCATTCTGACTGCCAGAATCGTACTCTGTTGTTCAACAGAAGTGTATCCGAAGTGAAATGACTAGAGGAGTCGAATGCCGCAAGCAGAATTCAAGTACGAGCCTCCGTTCGGCAGGAAATCGCAGTTATAGCGAAAAACCTATTTTCCTGCATTCTAACTGCCAGAATCGTACTCTGTTGTAGAACAGAAGTGTATCCGAAGTGAAATGACTAGAGGAGTCGAATGCCGCAAGCAGAATTTAAGTACGAGCCTCCGTTCGGGAGGAAATCGCAGTTATAGAGAAAAACCTATCTTCCAGCATTCTGACTGCCAGATTCGTACTCTGTTGTTGAACAGAAGTGTATCCGAAGTGAAATGACTAGAGGAATGGAATGCCGCAAGCAGAATTCAAGTACGAGCCTCCGTTCGGCAGGAAATCGCAGTTATAGAGAAAAACCTATTTTCCTGCATTCTAACTGCCAGAATCGTACTCTGTTGTTGAGCAGAAGTGTATCCGAACTGAAATGACTAGAGGAGTCGAATGCCGCAAGCAGAATTCAAGTACGAACCTCCGTTCGGCAGGAAATCGCAGTTATAGAGAAAAACCTATCTTCCAGCATTCTAACTGCCAGAATCGTACTCTGTTGTTGAACAGAAGTGTATCCGAAGTGAAATGACTAGAGGAGTCGAATGCAGCAAGCAGAATTCAAGTACGAGCCTCCGTTCGGCAGGAAATCGCAGTTATGGCGAAAAACATATTTTCCTGCATTCTAACTGCCAGAATCGTACTCTGTTGTTGAACAGAAGTGTATCCGAAGTGAAATGACTAGAGGAATGGAATGCCGCAAGCAGAATTCAAATCCGAGGCTCCGTTCGGATGGAAATCGCAGTTATAGCGAAAAACCTATCTTCCAGCATTCTAACTGCCAGAATCGTACTCTGTTGTTGAACAGAAGTGTATCCGAAGTGAAATGACTAGAGGAGTCGAATGCAGCAAGCAGAATTCAAGTACGAGCCTCCGTTCGGCAGGAAACCGCAGTTATAGAGAAAAACCTATCTTCCAGCATTCTGTCTGCCAGAATCGTACTCTGTTGTTGAACAGAAGTGTATCCGAAGTGAAATGACTAGAGGAATGGAATGCCGCAAGCAGAATTCAAATCCGAGGCTCCGTTCGGATTGAAATCGCAGTTATAACGAAAAACCTATTTTCCTGCATTCTAACTGCCAGAATCGTACTCTGTTGTTGAACAGAAGTGTATCCGAAGTGAAATGACTAGAGGAGTCGAATGCCGCAAGCAGAATTCAAGTGTTACGTCCCGCCCGCATCCTCGGAGGGGCGATTGATGGCCGCAACAGGGGAATGAAGGGATCTTGCCTCGCCGCCCAAGTGTATCGCACCGAGGTGCCACTGCATGGACGCAATGGAGGCTGTCGGGGAGGAAGCGATGCTGAAGGGGGCGAAAAGATGAGGGGAAGGGAGCGTTTCGTCTTGGAGTCGACCACAGACTCATCAGTAGGGCTGCGTGGTCGACCCCTGCCCTAGACGCTGGGGGATACTAGAGGATGTTTGGAACTTGTATATATTGGAAGAGAGGCTTAGTGGTGCTCTTGCGAGAAACTCAGTAGAGTCAGTGAGACCTCTAGCGGCGGCGTTGCGCACTATGTCCGACTGCCAGCGTGGGCGCGTGACTGGGACGTCACACCTTCCCCCTTATCGAAGATGCCGCGCTCGGCATCTTACGCTGCTCGGTCTAGCGCTCAAAGGAGGCCAATTACACGAGGCCCTCCCCGACGATATCCCACCGCTGCCACCAAATTTTATTTCCCGTTCTGTTACGTCCCGCCCGCATCCTCGGAGGGGCGATTGATGGCCGCAACAGGGGAAGGAAGGGATCTTGCCTCGCCGCCCAAGTGTATCGCACCGAGGTGCCACTGCATGGACGCAATGGAGGCTGTCGGGGAGGGAGCGATGCTGAAGGGGGCGAAAAGATGAGGGGAAGGGAGCGTTTCGTCTTGGAGTCGACCACAGACTCATCAGTAGGGCTGCGTGGTCGACCCCTGCCCTAGACGCTGGGGGATACTAGAGGATGTTTGGAACTTGTATATATTGGAAGAGAGGCTTAGTGGTGCTCTTGCGAGAAACTCAGTAGAGTCAGTGAGACCTCTAGCGGCGGCGTTGCGCACTATGTCCGACTGCCAGCGTGGGCGCGTGACTGGGACGTCACACCTTCCCCCTTATCGAAGATGCCGCGCTCGGCATCTTACGCTGCTCGGTCTAGCGCTCAAAGGAGGCCATTTACACGAGGCCCTCCCCGACGATATCCCACCGCTGCCACCAAATTTTATTTCCCGTCTGTTACGTCCCGCCCGCATCCTCGGAGGGGCGATTGATGGCCGCAACAGGGGAAGGAAGGGATCTTGCCTCGCCGCCCAAGTGTATCGCACCGAGGTGCCACTGCATGGACGCAATGGAGGCTGTCGGGGAGGAAGCGATGATTAAGGGGGCGAAAAGATGAGGGGAAGGGAGCGTTTCGTCTTGGAGTCGACCACAGACTCATCAGTAGGGCTGCGTGGTCGACCCCTGCCCTAGACGCTGGGGGATACTAGAGGATGTTTGGAACTTGTATATATTGGAAGAGAGGCTTAGTGGTGCTCTTGCGAGAAACTCAGTAGAGTCAGTGAGACCTCTAGCGGCGGCGTTGCGCACTATGTCCGACTGCCAGCGTGGGCGCGTGACTGGGACGTCACACAGGAAATCGCAGTTATAGAGAAAAACCTATCTTCCAGCATTCTGACTGCCACAATCGTACTCTGTTGTTGAACAAAAGTGTATCCGAAGTGAAATGACTAGAGGAGTCGAATGCCGCAAGCAGAATTCAAATCCGAGGCTCCGTTCGGATGGAAATCGCAGTTATAGCGAAAAACCTATCTTCCACCATTCTAACTGCCAGAATCGTACTCTGTTGTTGAACAGAAGTGTATCCGAAGTGAAATGACTAGAGGAATGGAATGCCGCAAGCAGAATTCAAGTACGAACCTCCGTTCGGCAGGAAATCGCAGTTATGGCGAAAAACATATTTTCCTGCATTCTAACTGCCAGAATCGTACTCTATTGTTGAACAGAAGTGTATCCGAAGTGAAATGACTAGAGGAGTCGAATGCCGCAAGCAGAATTCAAGTACGAACCTCCGTTCGGCAGGAAATCGCAGTTATAGAGAAAAACCTATCTTCCAGCATTCTAACTGCCAGAATCGTACTCTGTTGTTGAACAGAAGTGTATCCGAAGTGAAATGACTAGAGGAGTCGAATGCAGCAAGCAGAATTCAAGTACGAGCCTCCGTTCGGCAGGAAATCGCAGTTATAGAGAAAAACCTATCTTCCAGCATTCTGACTGCCACAATCGTACTCTGTTGTTGAACAAAAGTGTATCCGAAGTGAAATGACTAGAGGAGTCGAATGCCGCAAGCAGAATTCAAATCCGAGGCTCCGTTCGGATGGAAATCGCAGTTATAGCGAAAAACCTATCTTCCACCATTCTAACTGCCAGAATCGTACTCTGTTGTTGAACAGAAGTGTATCCGAAGTGAAATGACTAGAGGAATGGAATGCCGCAAGCAGAATTCAAGTACGAGCCTCCGTTCGGCAGGAAATCGCAGTTATAGAGAAAAACCTATTTTCCTGCATTCTAACTGCCAGAATCGTACTCTGTTGTTGAGCAGAAGTGTATCCGAACTGAAATGACTAGAGGAGTCGAATGCCACAAGCAGAATTCAAGTACGAACCTCCGTTCGGCAGGAAATCGCAGTTATGGCGAAAAACATATTTTCCTGCATTCTAACTGCCAGAATCGTACTCTATTGTTGAACAGAAGTGTATCCGAAGTGAAATGACTAGAGGAGTCGAATGCCGCAAGCAGAATTCAAGTACGAGCCTCCGTTCGGCAGGAAATCGCAGTTATAGAGAAAAACCTATCTTCCAGCATTCTGACTGCCAGAATCGTACTCTGTTGTTCAACAGAAGTGTATCCGAAGTGAAATGACTAGAGGAGTCGAATGCCGCAAGCAGAATTCAAGTACGAGCCTCCGTTCGGCAGGAAATCGCAGTTATAGAGAAAAACCTATCTTCCAGCATTCTGACTGCCAGAATCGTACTCTGTTGTTGAACAGAAGTGTATCCAAAGTGAAATGACTAGAGGAGTCGAATGCCGCAAGCAGAATTCAAGTACGAGCCTCCGTTCGGCAGGAAATCGCAGTTATAGAGAAAAACCTATCTTCCAGCATTCTGACTGCCACAATCGTACTCTGTTGTTGAACAGAAGTGTATCCGAAGTGAAATGACTAGAGGAGTCGAATGCCGCAAGCAGAATTCAAATCCGAGGCTCTGTTCGGATGGAAATCGCAGTTATAGCGAAAAACCTATCTTCCTGCATTCTAACTGCCACAATCGTACTCTGTTGTTGAACAGAAGTGTATCCGAAGTGAAATGACTAGAGGAATCGAATGCCGCAAGCAGAACTCAAGTACGAGCCTCCGTTCGGCAGGAAATCGCAGTTATAGAGAAAAACCTATCTTCCAGCATTCTGACTGCCAGAATCGTACTCTGTTGTTCAACAGAAGTGTATCCGAAGTGAAATGACTAGAGGAGTCGAATGCCGCAAGCAGAATTCAAGTACGAGCCTCCGTTCGGCAGGAAATCGCAGTTATAGCGAAAAACCTATTTTCCTGCATTCTAACTGCCAGAATCGTACTCTGTTGTAGAACAGAAGTGTATCCGAAGTGAAATGACTAGAGGAGTCGAATGCCGCAAGCAGAATTTAAGTACGAGCCTCCGTTCGGGAGGAAATCGCAGTTATAGAGAAAAACCTATCTTCCAGCATTCTAACTGCCAGAATCGTACTCTGTTGTTGAACAGAAGTGTATCCGAAGTGAAATGACTAGAGGAGTCGAATGCAGCAAGCAGAATTCAAGTACGAGCCTCCGTTCGGCAGGAAATCGCAGTTATAGAGAAAAACCTATCTTCCAGCATTCTGACTGCCACAATCGTACTCTGTTGTTGAACAAAAGTGTATCCGAAGTGAAATGACTAGAGGAGTCGAATGCCGCAAGCAGAATTCAAATCCGAGGCTCCGTTCGGATGGAAATCGCAGTTATAGCGAAAAACCTATCTTCCACCATTCTAACTGCCAGAATCGTACTCTGTTGTTGAACAGAAGTGTATCCGAAGTGAAATGACTAGAGGAATGGAATGCCGCAAGCAGAATTCAAGTACGAGCCTCCGTTCGGCAGGAAATCGCAGTTATAGAGAAAAACCTATTTTCCTGCATTCTAACTGCCAGAATCGTACTCTGTTGTTGAGCAGAAGTGTATCCGAACTGAAATGACTAGAGGAGTCGAATGCCACAAGCAGAATTCAAGTACGAACCTCCGTTCGGCAGGAAATCGCAGTTATGGCGAAAAACATATTTTCCTGCATTCTAACTGCCAGAATCGTACTCTATTGTTGAACAGAAGTGTATCCGAAGTGAAATGACTAGAGGAGTCGAATGCCGCAAGCAGAATTCAAGTACGAACCTCCGTTCGGCAGGAAATCGCAGTTATAGAGAAAAACCTATCTTCCAGCATTCTAACTGCCAGAATCGTACTCTGTTGTTGAACAGAAGTGTATCCGAAGTGAAATGACTAGAGGAGTCGAATGCAGCAAGCAGAATTCAAGTACGAGCCTCCGTTCGGCAGGAAATCGCAGTTATGGCGAAAAACATATTTTCCTGCATTCTAACTGCCAGAATCGTACTCTGTTGTTGAACAGAAGTGTATCCGAAGTGAAATGACTAGAGGAGTCGAATGCCGCAAGCAGAATTCAAGTACGAGCCTCCGTTCGGCAGGAAATCGCAGTTATGGCGAAAAACATATTTTCCTGCATTCTAACTGCCAGAATCGTACTCTGTTGTTGAACAGAAGTGTATCCGAAGTGAAATGACTAGAGGAGTCGAATGCCGCAAGCAGAATTTAAGTACGAGCCTCCGTTCGGGAGGAAATCGCAGTTATAGAGAAAAACCTATCTTCCAGCATTCTAACTGCCAGAATCGTACTCTGTTGTTGAACAGAAGTGTATCCGAAGTGAAATGACTAGAGGAGTCGAATGCAGCAAGCAGAATTCAAGTACGAGCCTCCGTTCGGCAGGAAATCGCAGTTATAGAGAAAAACCTATCTTCCAGCATTCTGACTGCCACAATCGTACTCTGTTGTTGAACAAAAGTGTATCCGAAGTGAAATGACTAGAGGAGTCGAATGCCGCAAGCAGAATTCAAATCCGAGGCTCCGTTCGGATGGAAATCGCAGTTATAGCGAAAAACCTATCTTCCACCATTCTAACTGCCAGAATCGTACTCTGTTGTTGAACAGAAGTGTATCCGAAGTGAAATGACTAGAGGAATGGAATGCCGCAAGCAGAATTCAAGTACGAGCCTCCGTTCGGCAGGAAATCGCAGTTATAGAGAAAAACCTATTTTCCTGCATTCTAACTGCCAGAATCGTACTCTGTTGTTGAGCAGAAGTGTATCCGAACTGAAATGACTAGAGGAGTCGAATGCCACAAGCAGAATTCAAGTACGAACCTCCGTTCGGCAGGAAATCGCAGTTATGGCGAAAAACATATTTTCCTGCATTCTAACTGCCAGAATCGTACTCTATTGTTGAACAGAAGTGTATCCGAAGTGAAATGACTAGAGGAGTCGAATGCCGCAAGCAGAATTCAAGTACGAACCTCCGTTCGGCAGGAAATCGCAGTTATAGAGAAAAACCTATCTTCCAGCATTCTAACTGCCAGAATCGTACTCTGTTGTTGAACAGAAGTGTATCCGAAGTGAAATGACTAGAGGAGTCGAATGCAGCAAGCAGAATTCAAGTACGAGCCTCCGTTCGGCAGGAAATCGCAGTTATGGCGAAAAACATATTTTCCTGCATTCTAACTGCCAGAATCGTACTCTGTTGTTGAACAGAAGTGTATCCGAAGTGAAATGACTAGAGGAGTCGAATGCCGCAAGCAGAATTCAAGTACGAGCCTCCGTTCGGCAGGAAATCGCAGTTATAGCGAAAAACCTATTTTCCTGCATTCTAACTGCCAGAATCGTACTCTGTTGTAGAACAGAAGTGTATCCGAAGTGAAATGACTAGAGGAGTCGAATGCCGCAAGCAGAATTCAAGTACGAGCCTCCGTTCGGCAGGAAATCGCAGTTATAGAGAAAAACCTATCTTCCTGCATTCTAACTGCCAGAATCGTACTCTGTTGTTGAACAGAAGTGTATCCGAAGTGAAATGACTAGAGGAGTCGAATGCCGCAAGCAGAATTCAAGTACGAGCCTCCGTTCGGCAGGAAATCGCAGTTATAGAGAAAAACCTATCTTCCTGCATTCTAACTGCCAGAATCGTACTCTGTTGTTGAACAGAAGTGTATCCGAAGTGAAATGACTAGAGGAGTCGAATGCCGCAAGCAGAATTCAAGTACGAGCCTCCGTTCGGCAGGAAATCGCAGTTATAGAGAAAAACCTATCTTCCAGCATTCTGACTGCCAGAATCGTACTCTGTTGTTCAACAGAAGTGTATCCGAAGTGAAATGACTAGAGGAGTCGAATGCCGCAAGCAGAATTCAAGTACGAGCCTCCGTTCGGCAGGAAATCGCAGTTATAGAGAAAAACCTATCTTCCAGCATTCTGACTGCCAGAATCGTACTCTGTTGTTGAACAGAAGTGTATCCAAAGTGAAATGACTAGAGGAGTCGAATGCCGCAAGCAGAATTCAAGTACGAGCCTCCGTTCGGCAGGAAATCGCAGTTATAGAGAAAAACCTATCTTCCAGCATTCTGACTGCCACAATCGTACTCTGTTGTTGAACAGAAGTGTATCCGAAGTGAAATGACTAGAGGAGTCGAATGCCGCAAGCAGAATTCAAATCCGAGGCTCTGTTCGGATGGAAATCGCAGTTATAGCGAAAAACCTATCTTCCTGCATTCTAACTGCCACAATCGTACTCTGTTGTTGAACAGAAGTGTATCCGAAGTGAAATGACTAGAGGAATCGAATGCCGCAAGCAGAACTCAAGTACGAGCCTCCGTTCGGCAGGAAATCGCAGTTATAGAGAAAAACCTATCTTCCAGCATTCTGACTGCCAGAATCGTACTCTGTTGTTCAACAGAAGTGTATCCGAAGTGAAATGACTAGAGGAGTCGAATGCCGCAAGCAGAATTCAAGTACGAGCCTCCGTTCGGCAGGAAATCGCAGTTATAGCGAAAAACCTATTTTCCTGCATTCTAACTGCCAGAATCGTACTCTGTTGTTGAACAGAAGTGTATCCGAAGTGAAATGACTAGAGGAGTCGAATGCCGCAAGCAGAATTTAAGTACGAGCCTCCGTTCGGCAGGAAATCGCAGTTATAGAGAAAAACCTATCTTCCAGCATTCTGACTGCCAGAATCGTACTCTGTTGTTGAACAGAAGTGTATCCGAAGTGAAATGACTAGAGGAATGGAATGCCGCAAGCAGAATTCAAGTACGAGCCTCCGTTCGGCAGGAAATCGCAGTTATAGAGAAAAACCTATTTTCCTGCATGCTAACTGCCAGAATCGTACTCTGTTGTTGAGCAGAAGTGTATCCGAAGTGAAATGACTAGAGGAGTCGAATGCCACAAGCAGAATTCAAGTACGAACCTCCGTTCGGCAGGAAATCGCAGTTATGGCGAAAAACATATTTTCCTGCATTCTAACTGCCAGAATCGTACTCTATTGTTGAACAGAAGTGTATCCGAAGTGAAATGACTAGAGGAGTCGAATGCCGCAAGCAGAATTCAAGTACGAACCTCCGTTCGGCAGGAAATCGCAGTTATAGAGAAAAACCTATCTTCCAGCATTCTAACTGCCAGAATCGTACTCTGTTGTTGAACAGAAGTGTATCCGAAGTGAAATGACTAGAGGAGTCGAATGCAGCAAGCAGAATTCAAGTACGAGCCTCCGTTCGGCAGGAAATCGCAGTTATGGCGAAAAACCTATTTTCCTGCATTCTAACTGCCAGAATCGTACTCTGTTGTTGAACAGAAGTGTATCCGAAGTGAAATGACTAGAGGAATGGAATGCCGCAAGCAGAATTCAAATCCGAGGCTCTGTTCGGATGGAAATCGCAGTTATAGCGAAAAACCTATCTTCCAGCATTCTAACTGCCAGAATCGTACTCTGTTGTTGAACAGAAGTGTATCCGAAGTGAAATGACTAGAGGAGTCGAATGCAGCAAGCAGAATTCAAGTACGAGCCTCCGTTCGGCAGGAAATCGCAGTTATAGAGAAAAACCTATCTTCCAGCATTCTGACTGCCACAATCGTACTCTGTTGTTGAACAAAAGTGTATCCGAAGTGAAATGACTAGAGGAGTCGAATGCCGCAAGCAGAATTCAAATCCGAGGCTCCGTTCGGATGGAAATCGCAGTTATAGCGAAAAACCTATCTTCCACCATTCTAACTGCCAGAATCGTACTCTGTTGTTGAACAGAAGTGTATCCGAAGTGAAATGACTAGAGGAATGGAATGCCGCAAGCAGAATTCAAGTACGAGCCTCCGTTCGGCAGGAAATCGCAGTTATAGAGAAAAACCTATTTTCCTGCATTCTAACTGCCAGAATCGTACTCTGTTGTTGAGCAGAAGTGTATCCGAACTGAAATGACTAGAGGAGTCGAATGCCACAAGCAGAATTCAAGTACGAACCTCCGTTCGGCAGGAAATCGCAGTTATGGCGAAAAACATATTTTCCTGCATTCTAACTGCCAGAATCGTACTCTATTGTTGAACAGAAGTGTATCCGAAGTGAAATGACTAGAGGAGTCGAATGCCGCAAGCAGAATTCAAGTACGAGCCTCCGTTCGGCAGGAAATCGCAGTTATAGAGAAAAACCTATCTTCCAGCATTCTAACTGCCAGAATCGTACTCTGTTGTTGAACAGAAGTGTATCCGAAGTGAAATGACTAGAGGAGTCGAATGCAGCAAGCAGAATTCAAGTACGAGCCTCCGTTCGGCAGGAAATCGCAGTTATGGCGAAAAACATATTTTCCTGCATTCTAACTGCCAGAATCGTACTCTGTTGTTGAACAGAAGTGTATCCGAAGTGAAATGACTAGAGGAATGGAATGCCGCAAGCAGAATTCAAATCCGAGGCTCCGTTCGGATGGAAATCGCAGTTATAGCGAAAAACCTATCTTCCAGCATTCTAACTGCCAGAATCGTACTCTGTTGTTGAACAGAAGTGTATCCGAAGTGAAATGACTAGAGGAGTCGAATGCAGCAAGCAGAATTCAAGTACGAGCCTCCGTTCGGCAGGAAATCGCAGTTATGGCGAAAAACATATTTTCCTGCATTCTAACTGCCAGAATCGTACTCTGTTGTTGAACAGAAGTGTATCCGAAGTGAAATGACTAGAGGAATGGAATGCCGCAAGCAGAATTCAAATCCGAGGCTCCGTTCGGATGGAAATCGCAGTTATAGAGAAAAACCTATCTTCCAGCATTCTAACTGCCAGAATCGTACTCTGTTGTTGAACAGAAGTGTATCCGAAGTGAAATGACTAGAGGAGTCGAATGCAGCAAGCAGAATTCAAGTACGAGCCTCCGTTCGGCAGGAAATCGCAGTTATAGAGAAAAACCTATCTTCCAGCATTCTAACTGCCACAATCGTACTCTGTTGTTGAACAAAAGTGTATCCGAAGTGAAATGACTAGAGGAGTCGAATGCCGCAAGCAGAATTCAAATCCGAGGCTCCGTTCGGATGGAAATCGCAGTTATAGCGAAAAACCTATCTTCCACCATTCTAACTGCCAGAATCGTACTCTGTTGTTGAACAGAAGTGTATCCGAAGTGAAATGACTAGAGGAATGGAATGCCGCAAGCAGAATTCAAGTACGAGCCTCCGTTCGGCAGGAAATCGCAGTTATAGAGAAAAACCTATTTTCCTGCATTCTAACTGCCAGAATCGTACTCTGTTGTTGAGCAGAAGTGTATCCGAACTGAAATGACTAGAGGAGTCGAATGCCACAAGCAGAATTCAAGTACGAACCTCCGTTCGGCAGGAAATCGCAGTTATGGCGAAAAACATATTTTCCTGCATTCTAACTGCCAGAATCGTACTCTATTGTTGAACAGAAGTGTATCCGAAGTGAAATGACTAGAGGAGTCGAATGCCGCAAGCAGAATTCAAGTACGAACCTCCGTTCGGCAGGAAATCGCAGTTATAGAGAAAAACCTATCTTCCAGCATTCTGTCTGCCAGAATCGTACTCTGTTGTTGAACAGAAGTGTATCCGAAGTGAAATGACTAGAGGAGTCGAATGCAGCAAGCAGAATTCAAGTACGAGGCTCCGTTCGGATGGAAATCGCAGTTATAGCGAAAAACCTATCTTCCAGCATTCTAACTGCCAGAATCGTACTCTGTTGTTGAACAGAAGTGTATCCGAAGTGAAATGACTAGAGGAGTCGAATGCCACAAGCAGAATTCAAGTACGAACCTCCGTTCGGCAGGAAATCGCAGTTATGGCGAAAAACATATTTTCCTGCATTCTAACTGCCAGAATCGTACTCTATTGTTGAACAGAAGTGTATCCGAAGTGAAATGACTAGAGGAGTCGAATGCCGCAAGCAGAATTCAAGTACGAACCTCCGTTCGGCAGGAAATCGCAGTTATAGAGAAAAACCTATCTTCCAGCATTCTAACTGCCAGAATCGTACTCTGTTGTTGAACAGAAGTGTATCCGAAGTGAAATGACTAGAGGAGTCGAATGCAGCAAGCAGAATTCAAGTACAAGCCTCCGTTCGGCAGGAAATCGCAGTTATGGCGAAAAACATATTTTCCTGCATTCTAACTGCCAGAATCGTACTCTGTTGTTGAACAGAAGTGTATCCGAAGTGAAATGACTAGAGGAATGGAATGCCGCAAGCAGAATTCAAATCCGAGGCTCCGTTCGGATGGAAATCGCAGTTATAGCGAAAAACCTATCTTCCAGCATTCTAACTGCCAGAATCGTACTCTGTTGTTGAACAGAAGTGTATCCGAAGTGAAATGACTAGAGGAGTCGAATGCAGCAAGCAGAATTCAAGTACGAGCCTCCGTTCGGCAGGAAATCGCAGTTATGGCGAAAAACATATTTTCCTGCATTCTAACTGCCAGAATCGTACTCTGTTGTTGAACAGAAGTGTATCCGAAGTGAAATGACTAGAGGAATGGAATGCCGCAAGCAGAATTCAAATCCGAGGCTCCGTTCGGATGGAAATCGCAGTTATAGCGAAAAACCTATCTTCCAGCATTCTAACTGCCAGAATCGTACTCTGTTGTTGAACAGAAGTGTATCCGAAGTGAAATGACTAGAGGAGTCGAATGAAGCAAGCAGAATTCAAGTACGAGCCTCCGTTCGGCAGGAAATCGCAGTTATAGAGAAAAACCTATCTTCCAGCATTCTGTCTGCCAGAATCGTACTCTGTTGTTGAACAGAAGTGTATCCGAAGTGAAATGACTAGAGGAATGGAATGCCGCAAGCAGAATTCAAATCCGAGGCTCCGTTCGGATGGAAATCGCAGTTATAGCGAAAAACCTATTTTCCTGCATTCTAACTGCCAGAATCGTACTCTGTTGTTGAACAGAAGTGTATCCGAAGTGAAATGACTAGAGGAGTCGAATGCAGCAAGCAGAATTCAAGTACGAGCCTCCGTTCGGCAGGAAATCGCAGTTATGGCGAAAAACATATTTTCCTGCATTCTAACTGCCAGAATCGTACTCTGTTGTTGAACAGAAGTGTATCCGAAGTGAAATGACTAGAGGAATGGAATGCCGCAAGCAGAATTCAAATCCGAGGCTCCGTTCGGATGGAAATCGCAGTTATAGCGAAAAACCTATCTTCCAGCATTCTAACTGCCAGAATCGTACTCTGTTGTTGAACAGAAGTGTATCCGAAGTGAAATGACTAGAGGAGTCGAATGCAGCAAGCAGAATTCAAGTACGAGCCTCCGTTCGGCAGGAAATCGCAGTTATAGAGAAAAACCTATCTTCCAGCATTCTGACTGCCACAATCGTACTCTGTTGTTGAACAAAAGTGTATCCGAAGTGAAATGACTAGAGGAGTCGAATGCCGCAAGCAGAATTCAAATCCGAGGCTCCGTTCGGATGGAAATCGCAGTTATAGCGAAAAACCTATCTTCCACCATTCTAACTGCCAGAATCGTACTCTGTTGTTGAACAGAAGTGTATCCGAAGTGAAATGACTAGAGGAATGGAATGCCGCAAGCAGAATTCAAGTACGAGCCTCCGTTCGGCAGGAAATCGCAGTTATAGAGAAAAACCTATTTTCCTGCATTCTAACTGCCAGAATCGTACTCTGTTGTTGAGCAGAAGTGTATCCGAACTGAAATGACTAGAGGAGTCGAATGCCACAAGCAGAATTCAAGTACGAACCTCCGTTCGGCAGGAAATCGCAGTTATGGCGAAAAACATATTTTCCTGCATTCTAACTGCCAGAATCGTACTCTATTGTTGAACAGAAGTGTATCCGAAGTGAAATGACTAGAGGAGTCGAATGCCGCAAGCAGAATTCAAGTACGAACCTCCGTTCGGCAGGAAATCGCAGTTATAGAGAAAAACCTATCTTCCAGCATTCTGTCTGCCAGAATCGTACTCTGTTGTTGAACAGAAGTGTATCCGAAGTGAAATGACTAGAGGAGTCGAATGCAGCAAGCAGAATTCAAGTACGAGGCTCCGTTCGGATGGAAATCGCAGTTATAGCGAAAAGCCTATCTTCCAGCATTCTAACTGCCAGAATCGTACTCTGTTGTTGAACAGAAGTGTATCCGAAGTGAAATGACTAGAGGAGTCGAATGCCACAAGCAGAATTCAAGTACGAACCTCCGTTCGGCAGGAAATCGCAGTTATGGCGAAAAACATATTTTCCTGCATTCTAACTGCCAGAATCGTACTCTATTGTTGAACAGAAGTGTATCCGAAGTGAAATGACTAGAGGAGTCGAATGCCGCAAGCAGAATTCAAGTACGAACCTCCGTTCGGCAGGAAATCGCAGTTATAGAGAAAAACCTATCTTCCAGCATTCTAACTGCCAGAATCGTACTCTGTTGTTGAACAGAAGTGTATCCGAAGTGAAATGACTAGAGGAGTCGAATGCAGCAAGCAGAATTCAAGTACAAGCCTCCGTTCGGCAGGAAATCGCAGTTATGGCGAAAAACATATTTTCCTGCATTCTAACTGCCAGAATCGTACTCTGTTGTTGAACAGAAGTGTATCCGAAGTGAAATGACTAGAGGAATGGAATGCCGCAAGCAGAATTCAAATCCGAGGCTCCGTTCGGATGGAAATCGCAGTTATAGCGAAAAACCTATCTTCCAGCATTCTAACTGCCAGAATCGTACTCTGTTGTTGAACAGAAGTGTATCCGAAGTGAAATGACTAGAGGAGTCGAATGCAGCAAGCAGAATTCAAGTACGAGCCTCCGTTCGGCAGGAAATCGCAGTTATGGCGAAAAACATATTTTCCTGCATTCTAACTGCCAGAATCGTACTCTGTTGTTGAACAGAAGTGTATCCGAAGTGAAATGACTAGAGGAATGGAATGCCGCAAGCAGAATTCAAATCCGAGGCTCCGTTCGGATGGAAATCGCAGTTATAGCGAAAAACCTATCTTCCAGCATTCTAACTGCCAGAATCGTACTCTGTTGTTGAACAGAAGTGTATCCGAAGTGAAATGACTAGAGGAGTCGAATGAAGCAAGCAGAATTCAAGTACGAGCCTCCGTTCGGCAGGAAATCGCAGTTATAGAGAAAAACCTATCTTCCAGCATTCTGTCTGCCAGAATCGTACTCTGTTGTTGAACAGAAGTGTATCCGAAGTGAAATGACTAGAGGAATGGAATGCCGCAAGCAGAATTCAAATCCGAGGCTCCGTTCGGATGGAAATCGCAGTTATAGCGAAAAACCTATTTTCCTGCATTCTAACTGCCAGAATCGTACTCTGTTGTTAAACAGAAGTGTATCCGAAGTGAAACGACTAGAGGAGTCGAATGCCGCAAGCAGAATTCAAGTACGAGCCTCCGTTCGGCAGGAAATCGCAGTTATAGAGAAAAACCTATCTTCCTGCATTCTAACTGCCAGAATCGTTCTCTGTTGTTGAACAGAAGTGTATCCGAAGTGAAATGACTAGAGGAGTCGAATGCCGCAAGCAGAATTCAAGTACGAGCCTCCGTTCGGCAGGAAACCGCAGTTATAGAGAAAAACCTATCTTCCAGCATTCTGTCTGCCAGAATCGTACTCTGTTGTTGAACAGAAGTGTATCCGAAGTGAAATGACTAGAGGAGTCGAATGCAGCAAGCAGAATTCAAGTACGAGGCTCCGTTCGGATGGAAATCGCAGTTATAGCGAAAAACCTATCTTCCAGCATTCTAACTGCCAGAATCGTACTCTGTTGTTGAACAGAAGTGTATCCGAAGTGAAATGAATAGAGGAGTCGAATGCAGCAAGCAGAATTCAAGTACGAGCCTCCGTTCGGCAGGAAACCGCAGTTATAGAGAAAAACCTATCTTCCAGCATTCTGTCTGCCAGAATCGTACTCTGTTGTTGAACAGAAGTGTATCCGAAGTGAAATGACTAGAGGAATGGAATGCCGCAAGCAGAATTCAAATCCGAGGCTCCGTTCGGATGGAAATCGCAGTTATAGCGAAAAACCTATCTTCCAGCATTCTAACTGCCAGAATCGTACTCTGTTGTTGAACAGAAGTGTATCCGAAGTGAAATGACTAGAGGAGTCGAATGCAGCAAGCAGAATTCAAGTACGAGCCTCCGTTCGGCAGGAAATCGCAGTTATAGAGAAAAACCTATCTTCCAGCATTCTGACTGCCACAATCGTACTCTGTTGTTGAACAAAAGTGTATCCGAAGTGAAATGACTAGAGGAGTCGAATGCCGCAAGCAGAATTCAAATCCGAGGCTCCGTTCGGATGGAAATCGCAGTTATAGCGAAAAACCTATCTTCCACCATTCTAACTGCCAGAATCGTACTCTGTTGTTGAACAGAAGTGTATCCGAAGTGAAATGACTAGAGGAATGGAATGCCGCAAGCAGAATTCAAGTACGAGCCTCCGTTCGGCAGGAAATCGCAGTTATAGAGAAAAACCTATTTTCCTGCATTCTAACTGCCAGAATCGTACTCTGTTGTTGAGCAGAAGTGTATCCGAACTGAAATGACTAGAGGAGTCGAATGCCGCAAGCAGAATTCAAGTACGAACCTCCGTTCGGCAGGAAATCGCAGTTATAGAGAAAAACCTATCTTCCAGCATTCTGTCTGCCAGAATCGTACTCTGTTGTTGAACAGAAGTGTATCCGAAGTGAAATGACTAGAGGAGTCGAATGCAGCAAGCAGAATTCAAGTACGAGGCTCCGTTCGGATGGAAATCGCAGTTATAGCGAAAAACCTATCTTCCAGCATTCTAACTGCCAGAATCGTACTCTGTTGTTGAACAGAAGTGTATCCGAAGTGAAATGACTAGAGGAGTCGAATGCCACAAGCAGAATTCAAGTACGAACCTCCGTTCGGCAGGAAATCGCAGTTATGGCGAAAAACATATTTTCCTGCATTCTAACTGCCAGAATCGTACTCTATTGTTGAACAGAAGTGTATCCGAAGTGAAATGACTAGAGGAGTCGAATGCCGCAAGCAGAATTCAAGTACGAACCTCCGTTCGGCAGGAAATCGCAGTTATAGAGAAAAACCTATCTTCCAGCATTCTAACTGCCAGAATCGTACTCTGTTGTTGAACAGAAGTGTATCCGAAGTGAAATGACTAGAGGAGTCGAATGCAGCAAGCAGAATTCAAGTACAAGCCTCCGTTCGGCAGGAAATCGCAGTTATGGCGAAAAACATATTTTCCTGCATTCTAACTGCCAGAATCGTACTCTGTTGTTGAACAGAAGTGTATCCGAAGTGAAATGACTAGAGGAATGGAATGCCGCAAGCAGAATTCAAATCCGAGGCTCCGTTCGGATGGAAATCGCAGTTATAGCGAAAAACCTATCTTCCAGCATTCTAACTGCCAGAATCGTACTCTGTTGTTGAACAGAAGTGTATCCGAAGTGAAATGACTAGAGGAGTCGAATGCAGCAAGCAGAATTCAAGTACGAGCCTCCGTTCGGCAGGAAATCGCAGTTATGGCGAAAAACATATTTTCCTGCATTCTAACTGCCAGAATCGTACTCTGTTGTTGAACAGAAGTGTATCCGAAGTGAAATGACTAGAGGAATGGAATGCCGCAAGCAGAATTCAAATCCGAGGCTCCGTTCGGATGGAAATCGCAGTTATAGCGAAAAACCTATCTTCCAGCATTCTAACTGCCAGAATCGTACTCTGTTGTTGAACAGAAGTGTATCCGAAGTGAAATGACTAGAGGAGTCGAATGAAGCAAGCAGAATTCAAGTACGAGCCTCCGTTCGGCAGGAAATCGCAGTTATAGAGAAAAACCTATCTTCCAGCATTCTGTCTGCCAGAATCGTACTCTGTTGTTGAACAGAAGTGTATCCGAAGTGAAATGACTAGAGGAATGGAATGCCGCAAGCAGAATTCAAATCCGAGGCTCCGTTCGGATGGAAATCGCAGTTATAGCGAAAAACCTATTTTCCTGCATTCTAACTGCCAGAATCGTACTCTGTTGTTAAACAGAAGTGTATCCGAAGTGAAACGACTAGAGGAGTCGAATGCCGCAAGCAGAATTCAAGTACGAGCCTCCGTTCGGCAGGAAATCGCAGTTATAGAGAAAAACCTATCTTCCTGCATTCTAACTGCCAGAATCGTTCTCTGTTGTTGAACAGAAGTGTATCCGAAGTGAAATGACTAGAGGAGTCGAATGCCGCAAGCAGAATTCAAGTACGAGCCTCCGTTCGGCAGGAAACCGCAGTTATAGAGAAAAACCTATCTTCCAGCATTCTGTCTGCCAGAATCGTACTCTGTTGTTGAACAGAAGTGTATCCGAAGTGAAATGACTAGAGGAGTCGAATGCAGCAAGCAGAATTCAAGTACGAGGCTCCGTTCGGATGGAAATCGCAGTTATAGCGAAAAACCTATCTTCCAGCATTCTAACTGCCAGAATCGTACTCTGTTGTTGAACAGAAGTGTATCCGAAGTGAAATGAATAGAGGAGTCGAATGCAGCAAGCAGAATTCAAGTACGAGCCTCCGTTCGGCAGGAAACCGCAGTTATAGAGAAAAACCTATCTTCCAGCATTCTGTCTGCCAGAATCGTACTCTGTTGTTGAACAGAAGTGTATCCGAAGTGAAATGACTAGAGGAATGGAATGCCGCAAGCAGAATTCAAATCCGAGGCTCCGTTCGGATTGAAATCGCAGTTATAGCGAAAAACCTATCTTCCACCATTCTAACTGCCAGAATCGTACTCTGTTGTTGAACAGAAGTGTATCCGAAGTGAAATGACTAGAGGAATGGAATGCCGCAAGCAGAATTCAAGTACGAGCCTCCGTTCGGCAGGAAATCGCAGTTATAGAGAAAAACCTATTTTCCTGCATTCTAACTGCCAGAATCGTACTCTGTTGTTGAGCAGAAGTGTATCCGAACTGAAATGACTAGAGGAGTCGAATGCCACAAGCAGAATTCAAGTACGAACCTCCGTTCGGCAGGAAATCGCAGTTATGGCGAAAAACATATTTTCCTGCATTCTAACTGCCAGAATCGTACTCTGTTGTTGAACAGAAGTGTATCCGAAGTGAAATGACTAGAGGAATGGAATGCCGCAAGCAGAATTCAAATCCGAGGCTCCGTTCGGATGGAAATCGCAGTTATAGCGAAAAACCTATCTTCCAGCATTCTAACTGCCAGAATCGTACTCTGTTGTTGAACAGAAGTGTATCCGAAGTGAAATGACTAGAGGAGTCGAATGCAGCAAGCAGAATTCAAGTACGAGCCTCCGTTCGGCAGGAAATCGCAGTTATAGAGAAAAACCTATCTTCCAGCATTCTGTCTGCCAGAATCGTACTCTGTTGTTGAACAGAAGTGTATCCGAAGTGAAATGACTAGAGGAGTCGAATGCCGCAAGCAGAATTCAAGTACGAGCCTCCGTTCGGCAGGAAATCGCAGTTATAGAGAAAAACCTATCTTCCTGCATTCTAACTGCCAGAATCGTACTCTGTTGTTGAACAGAAGTGTATCCGAAGTGAAATGACTAGAGGAGTCGAATGCCGCAAGCAGAATTCAAGTACGAGCCTCCGTTCGGCAGGAAATCGCAGTTATAGAGAAAAACCTATCTTCCTGCATTCTAACTGCCAGAATCGTACTCTGTTGTTGAACAGAAGTGTATCCGAAGTGAAATGACTAGAGGAGTCGAATGCCGCAAGCAGAATTCAAGTACGAGCCTCCGTTCGGCAGGAAATCGCAGTTATAGAGAAAAACCTATCTTCCAGCATTCTGACTGCCAGAATCGTACTCTGTTGTTCAACAGAAGTGTATCCGAAGTGAAATGACTAGAGGAGTCGAATGCCGCAAGCAGAATTCAAGTACGAGCCTCCGTTCGGCAGGAAATCGCAGTTATAGAGAAAAACCTATCTTCCAGCATTCTGTCTGCCAGAATCGTACTCTGTTGTTGAACAGAAGTGTATCCAAAGTGAAATGACTAGAGGAGTCGAATGCCGCAAGCAGAATTCAAGTACGAGCCTCCGTTCGGCAGGAAATCGCAGTTATAGAGAAAAACCTATCTTCCAGCATTCTGACTGCCACAATCGTACTCTGTTGTTGAACAGAAGTGTATCCGAAGTGAAATGACTAGAGGAGTCGAATGCCGCAAGCAGAATTCAAATCCGAGGCTCTGTTCGGATGGAAATCGCAGTTATAGCGAAAAACCTATCTTCCTGCATTCTAACTGCCACAATCGTACTCTGTTGTTGAACAGAAGTGTATCCGAAGTGAAATGACTAGAGGAGTCGAATGCCGCAAGCAGAACTCAAGTACGAGCCTCCGTTCGGCAGGAAATCGCAGTTATAGAGAAAAACCTATCTTCCAGCATTCTGACTGCCAGAATCGTACTCTGTTGTTCAACAGAAGTGTATCCGAAGTGAAATGACTAGAGGAGTCGAATGCCGCAAGCAGAATTCAAGTACGAGCCTCCGTTCGGCAGGAAATCGCAGTTATAGCGAAAAACCTATTTTCCTGCATTCTAACTGCCAGAATCGTACTCTGTTGTAGAACAGAAGTGTATCCGAAGTGAAATGACTAGAGGAGTCGAATGCCGCAAGCAGAATTTAAGTACGAGCCTCCGTTCGGGAGGAAATCGCAGTTATAGAGAAAAACCTATCTTCCAGCATTCTGACTGCCAGAATCGTACTCTGTTGTTGAACAGAAGTGTATCCGAAGTGAAATGACTAGAGGAATGGAATGCCGCAAGCAGAATTCAAGTACGAGCCTCCGTTCGGCAGGAAATCGCAGTTATAGAGAAAAACCTATTTTCCTGCATTCTAACTGCCAGAATCGTACTCTGTTGTTGAGCAGAAGTGTATCCGAACTGAAATGACTAGAGGAGTCGAATGCCACAAGCAGAATTCAAGTACGAACCTCCGTTCGGCAGGAAATCGCAGTTATGGCGAAAAACATATTTTCCTGCATTCTAACTGCCAGAATCGTACTCTGTTGTTGAACAGAAGTGTATCCGAAGTGAAATGACTAGAGGAGTCGAATGCCGCAAGCAGAATTCAAGTACGAACCTCCGTTCGGCAGGAAATCGCAGTTATAGAGAAAAACCTATCTTCCAGCATTCTAACTGCCAGAATCGTACTCTGTTGTTGAACAGAAGTGTATCCGAAGTGAAATGACTAGAGGAGTCGAATGCAGCAAGCAGAATTCAAGTACGAGCCTCCGTTCGGCAGGAAATCGCAGTTATGGCGAAAAACATATTTTCCTGCATTCTAACTGCCAGAATCGTACTCTGTTGTTGAACAGAAGTGTATCCGAAGTGAAATGACTAGAGGAATGGAATGCCGCAAGCAGAATTCAAATCCGAGGCTCCGTTCGGATGGAAATCGCAGTTATAGCGAAAAACCTATCTTCCAGCATTCTAACTGCCAGAATCGTACTCTGTTGTTGAACAGAAGTGTATCCGAAGTGAAATGACTAGAGGAGTCGAATGCAGCAAGCAGAATTCAAGTACGAGCCTCCGTTCGGCAGGAAATCGCAGTTATAGAGAAAAACCTATCTTCCAGCATTCTGACTGCCACAATCGTACTCTGTTGTTGAACAGAAGTGTATCCGAAGTGAAATGACTAGAGGAGTCGAATGCCGCAAGCAGAATTCAAATCCGAGGCTCCGTTCGGATGGAAATCGCAGTTATAGCGAAAAACCTATCTTCCACCATTCTAACTGCCAGAATCGTACTCTGTTGTTGAACAGAAGTGTATCCGAAGTGAAATGACTAGAGGAATGGAATGCCGCAAGCAGAATTCAAGTACGAGCCTCCGTTCGGCAGGAAATCGCAGTTATAGAGAAAAACCTATTTTCCTGCATTCTAACTGCCAGAATCGTACTCTGTTGTTGAGCAGAAGTGTATCCGAACTGAAATGACTAGAGGAGTCGAATGCCACAAGCAGAATTCAAGTACGAACCTCCGTTCGGCAGGAAATCGCAGTTATGGCGAAAAACATATTTTCCTGCATTCTAACTGCCAGAATCGTACTCTATTGTTGAACAGAAGTGTATCCGAAGTGAAATGACTAGAGGAGTCGAATGCCGCAAGCAGAATTCAAGTACGAACCTCCGTTCGGCAGGAAATCGCAGTTATAGAGAAAAACCTATCTTCCAGCATTCTAACTGCCAGAATCGTACTCTGTTGTTGAACAGAAGTGTATCC
The DNA here is from genome assembly GCA_910593735.2 of Ectemnius lituratus. NCBI lineage: Eukaryota > Metazoa > Arthropoda > Insecta > Hymenoptera > Crabronidae > Ectemnius > Ectemnius lituratus. The sequence goes on from OU343043.1 coordinate 2,385,604, forward strand.
GAAGTGAAATGACTAGAGGAGTCGAATGCAGCAAGCAGAATTCAAGTACGAGCCTCCGTTCGGCAGGAAATCGCAGTTATGGCGAAAAACATATTTTCCTGCATTCTAACTGCCAGAATCGTACTCTGTTGTTGAACAGAAGTGTATCCGAAGTGAAATGACTAGAGGAATGGAATGCCGCAAGCAGAATTCAAATCCGAGGCTCCGTTCGGATGGAAATCGCAGTTATAGCGAAAAACCTATCTTCCAGCATTCTAACTGCCAGAATCGTACTCTGTTGTTGAACAGAAGTGTATCCGAAGTGAAATGACTAGAGGAGTCGAATGCCGCAAGCAGAATTCAAGTACGAGCCTCCGTTCGGCAGGAAATCGCAGTTATAGAGAAAAACCTATCTTCCAGCATTCTGACTGCCACAATCGTACTCTGTTGTTGAACAAAAGTGTATCCGAAGTGAAATGACTAGAGGAGTCGAATGCCGCAAGCAGAATTCAAATCCGAGGCTCCGTTCGGATGGAAATCGCAGTTATAGCGAAAAACCTATCTTCCACCATTCTAACTGCCAGAATCGTACTCTGTTGTTGAACAGAAGTGTATCCGAAGTGAAATGACTAGAGGAATGGAATGCCGCAAGCAGAATTCAAGTACGAGCCTCCGTTCGGCAGGAAATCGCAGTTATAGAGAAAAACCTATTTTCCTGCATTCTAACTGCCAGAATCGTACTCTGTTGTTGAGCAGAAGTGTATCCGAAGTGAAATGACTAGAGGAGTCGAATGCCACAAGCAGAATTCAAGTACGAGCCTCCGTTCGGCAGGAAATCGCAGTTATGGCGAAAAACATATTTTCCTGCATTCTAACTGCCAGAATCGTACTCTGTTGTTGAACAGAAGTGTATCCGAAGTGAAATGACTAGAGGAATGGAATGCCGCAAGCAGAATTCAAATCCGAGGCTCCGTTCGGATGGAAATCGCAGTTATAGCGAAAAACCTATCTTCCAGCATTCTAACTGCCAGAATCGTACTCTGTTGTTGAACAGAAGTGTATCCGAAGTGAAATGACTAGAGGAGTCGAATGCCGCAAGCAGAATTCAAGTACGAGCCTCCGTTCGGCAGGAAATCGCAGTTATAGAGAAAAACCTATCTTCCTGCATTCTAACTGCCAGAATCGTACTCTGTTGTTGAACAGAAGTGTATCCGAAGTGAAATGACTAGAGGAGTCGAATGCCGCAAGCAGAATTCAAGTACGAGCCTCCGTTCGGCAGGAAATCGCAGTTATAGAGAAAAGCCTATCTTCCTGCATTCTAACTGCCAGAATCGTACTCTGTTGTTGAACAGAAGTGTATCCGAAGTGAAATGACTAGAGGAGTCGAATGCCGCAAGCAGAATTCAAGTACGAGCCTCCGTTCGGCAGGAAATCGCAGTTATAGAGAAAAACCTATCTTCCAGCATTCTGACTGCCAGAATCGTACTCTGTTGTTCAACAGAAGTGTATCCGAAGTGAAATGACTAGAGGAGTCGAATGCCGCAAGCAGAATTCAAGTACGAGCCTCCGTTCGGCAGGAAATCGCAGTTATAGAGAAAAACCTATCTTCCAGCATTCTGACTGCCAGAATCGTACTCTGTTGTTGAACAGAAGTGTATCCAAAGTGAAATGACTAGAGGAGTCGAATGCCGCAAGCAGAATTCAAGTACGAGCCTCCGTTCGGCAGGAAATCGCAGTTATAGAGAAAAACCTATCTTCCAGCATTCTGACTGCCACAATCGTACTCTGTTGTTGAACAGAAGTGTATCCGAAGTGAAATGACTAGAGGAGTCGAATGCCGCAAGCAGAATTCAAATCCGAGGCTCTGTTCGGATGGAAATCGCAGTTATAGCGAAAAACCTATCTTCCTGCATTCTGACTGCCACAATCGTACTCTGTTGTTGAACAGAAGTGTATCCGAAGTGAAATGACTAGAGGAATCGAATGCCGCAAGCAGAACTCAAGTACGAGCCTCCGTTCGGCAGGAAATCGCAGTTATAGAGAAAAACCTATCTTCCAGCATTCTGACTGCCAGAATCGTACTCTGTTGTTCAACAGAAGTGTATCCGAAGTGAAATGACTAGAGGAGTCGAATGCCGCAAGCAGAATTCAAGTACGAGCCTCCGTTCGGCAGGAAATCGCAGTTATAGCGAAAAACCTATTTTCCTGCATTCTAACTGCCAGAATCGTACTCTGTTGTTGAACAGAAGTGTATCCGAAGTGAAATGACTAGAGGAGTCGAATGCCGCAAGCAGAATTTAAGTACGAGCCTCCGTTCGGGAGGAAATCGCAGTTATAGAGAAAAACCTATCTTCCAGCATTCTGACTGCCAGATTCGTACTCTGTTGTTGAACAGAAGTGTATCCGAAGTGAAATGACTAGAGGAATGGAATGCCGCAAGCAGAATTCAAGTACGAGCCTCCGTTCGGCAGGAAATCGCAGTTATAGAGAAAAACCTATTTTCCTGCATTCTAACTGCCAGAATCGTACTCTGTTGTTGAGCAGAAGTGTATCCGAACTGAAATGACTAGAGGAGTCGAATGCCACAAGCAGAATTCAAGTACGAACCTCCGTTCGGCAGGAAATCGCAGTTATGGCGAAAAACATATTTTCCTGCATTCTAACTGCCAGAATCGTACTCTATTGTTGAACAGAAGTGTATCCGAAGTGAAATGACTAGAGGAGTCGAATGCCGCAAGCAGAATTCAAGTACGAACCTCCGTTCGGCAGGAAATCGCAGTTATAGAGAAAAACCTATCTTCCAGCATTCTAACTGCCAGAATCGTACTCTGTTGTTGAACAGAAGTGTATCCGAAGTGAAATGACTAGAGGAGTCGAATGCAGCAAGCAGAATTCAAGTACGAGCCTCCGTTCGGCAGGAAATCGCAGTTATGGCGAAAAACATATTTTCCTGCATTCTAACTGCCAGAATCGTACTCTGTTGTTGAACAGAAGTGTATCCGAAGTGAAATGACTAGAGGAATGGAATGCCGCAAGCAGAATTCAAATCCGAGGCTCCGTTCGGATGGAAATCGCAGTTATAGCGAAAAACCTATCTTCCAGCATTCTAACTGCCAGAATCGTACTCTGTTGTTGAACAGAAGTGTATCCGAAGTGAAATGACTAGAGGAGTCGAATGCAGCAAGCAGAATTCAAGTACGAGCCTCCGTTCGGCAGGAAATCGCAGTTATAGAGAAAAACCTATCTTCCAGCATTCTGACTGCCACAATCGTACTCTGTTGTTGAACAAAAGTGTATCCGAAGTGAAATGACTAGAGGAGTCGAATGCCGCAAGCAGAATTCAAATCCGAGGCTCCGTTCGGATGGAAATCGCAGTTATAGCGAAAAACCTATCTTCCACCATTCTAACTGCCAGAATCGTACTCTGTTGTTGAACAGAAGTGTATCCGAAGTGAAATGACTAGAGGAGTCGAATGCCGCAAGCAGAATTCAAGTACGAGCCTCCGTTCGGCAGGAAATCGCAGTTATAGAGAAAAGCCTATCTTCCTGCATTCTAACTGCCAGAATCGTACTCTGTTGTTGAACAGAAGTGTATCCGAAGTGAAATGACTAGAGGAGTCGAATGCCGCAAGCAGAATTCAAGTACGAGCCTCCGTTCGGCAGGAAATCGCAGTTATAGAGAAAAACCTATCTTCCAGCATTCTGACTGCCAGAATCGTACTCTGTTGTTCAACAGAAGTGTATCCGAAGTGAAATGACTAGAGGAGTCGAATGCCGCAAGCAGAATTCAAGTACGAGCCTCCGTTCGGCAGGAAATCGCAGTTATAGAGAAAAACCTATCTTCCAGCATTCTGACTGCCAGAATCGTACTCTGTTGTTGAACAGAAGTGTATCCAAAGTGAAATGACTAGAGGAGTCGAATGCCGCAAGCAGAATTCAAGTACGAGCCTCCGTTCGGCAGGAAATCGCAGTTATAGAGAAAAACCTATCTTCCAGCATTCTGACTGCCACAATCGTACTCTGTTGTTGAACAGAAGTGTATCCGAAGTGAAATGACTAGAGGAGTCGAATGCCGCAAGCAGAATTCAAATCCGAGGCTCTGTTCGGATGGAAATCGCAGTTATAGCGAAAAACCTATCTTCCTGCATTCTAACTGCCACAATCGTACTCTGTTGTTGAACAGAAGTGTATCCGAAGTGAAATGACTAGAGGAATCGAATGCCGCAAGCAGAACTCAAGTACGAGCCTCCGTTCGGCAGGAAATCGCAGTTATAGAGAAAAACCTATCTTCCAGCATTCTGACTGCCAGAATCGTACTCTGTTGTTCAACAGAAGTGTATCCGAAGTGAAATGACTAGAGGAGTCGAATGCCGCAAGCAGAATTCAAGTACGAGCCTCCGTTCGGCAGGAAATCGCAGTTATAGCGAAAAACCTATCTTCCAGCATTCTAACTGCCAGAATCGTACTCTGTTGTTGAACAGAAGTGTATCCGAAGTGAAATGACTAGAGGAGTCGAATGCCGCAAGCAGAATTCAAGTACGAGCCTCCGTTCGGGAGGAAATCGCAGTTATAGAGAAAAACCTATCTTCCAGCATTCTGACTGCCAGATTCGTACTCTGTTGTTGAACAGAAGTGTATCCGAAGTGAAATGACTAGAGGAATGGAATGCCGCAAGCAGAATTCAAGTACGAGCCTCCGTTCGGCAGGAAATCGCAGTTATAGAGAAAAACCTATCTTCCAGCATTCTAACTGCCAGAATCGTACTCTGTTGTTGAGCAGAAGTGTATCCGAACTGAAATGACTAGAGGAGTCGAATGCCACAAGCAGAATTCAAGTACGAACCTCCGTTCGGCAGGAAATCGCAGTTATGGCGAAAAACATATTTTCCTGCATTCTAACTGCCAGAATCGTACTCTATTGTTGAACAGAAGTGTATCCGAAGTGAAATGACTAGAGGAGTCGAATGCCGCAAGCAGAATTCAAGTACGAACCTCCGTTCGGCAGGAAATCGCAGTTATAGAGAAAAACCTATCTTCCAGCATTCTAACTGCCAGAATCGTACTCTGTTGTTGAACAGAAGTGTATCCGAAGTGAAATGACTAGAGGAGTCGAATGCAGCAAGCAGAATTCAAGTACGAGCCTCCGTTCGGCAGGAAATCGCAGTTATGGCGAAAAACATATTTTCCTGCATTCTAACTGCCAGAATCGTACTCTGTTGTTGAACAGAAGTGTATCCGAAGTGAAATGACTAGAGGAATGGAATGCCGCAAGCAGAATTCAAATCCGAGGCTCCGTTCGGATGGAAATCGCAGTTATAGCGAAAAACCTATCTTCCAGCATTCTAACTGCCAGAATCGTACTCTGTTGTTGAACAGAAGTGTATCCGAAGTGAAATGACTAGAGGAGTCGAATGCAGCAAGCAGAATTCAAGTACGAGCCTCCGTTCGGCAGGAAATCGCAGTTATAGAGAAAAACCTATCTTCCAGCATTCTGACTGCCACAATCGTACTCTGTTGTTGAACAAAAGTGTATCCGAAGTGAAATGACTAGAGGAGTCGAATGCCGCAAGCAGAATTCAAATCCGAGGCTCCGTTCGGATGGAAATCGCAGTTATAGCGAAAAACCTATCTTCCACCATTCTAACTGCCAGAATCGTACTCTGTTGTTGAACAGAAGTGTATCCGAAGTGAAATGACTAGAGGAATGGAATGCCGCAAGCAGAATTCAAGTACGAGCCTCCGTTCGGCAGGAAATCGCAGTTATAGCGAAAAACCTATTTTCCTGCATTCTAACTGCCAGAATCGTACTCTATTGTTGAACAGAAGTGTATCCGAAGTGAAATGACTAGAGGAGTCGAATGCCGCAAGCAGAATTCAAGTACGAACCTCCGTTCGGCAGGAAATCGCAGTTATAGAGAAAAACCTATCTTCCAGCATTCTAACTGCCAGAATCGTACTCTGTTGTTGAACAGAAGTGTATCCGAAGTGAAATGACTAGAGGAGTCGAATGCAGCAAGCAGAATTCAAGTACGAGCCTCCGTTCGGCAGGAAATCGCAGTTATGGCGAAAAACATATTTTCCTGCATTCTAACTGCCAGAATCGTACTCTGTTGTTGAACAGAAGTGTATCCGAAGTGAAATGACTAGAGGAATGGAATGCCGCAAGCAGAATTCAAATCCGAGGCTCCGTTCGGATGGAAATCGCAGTTATAGCGAAAAACCTATCTTCCAGCATTCTAACTGCCAGAATCGTACTCTGTTGTTGAACAGAAGTGTATCCGAAGTGAAATGACTAGAGGAGTCGAATGCAGCAAGCAGAATTCAAGTACGAGCCTCCGTTCGGCAGGAAATCGCAGTTATAGAGAAAAACCTATCTTCCAGCATTCTGACTGCCACAATCGTACTCTGTTGTTGAACAAAAGTGTATCCGAAGTGAAATGACTAGAGGAGTCGAATGCCGCAAGCAGAATTCAAATCCGAGGCTCCGTTCGGATGGAAATCGCAGTTATAGCGAAAAACCTATCTTCCACCATTCTAACTGCCAGAATCGTACTCTGTTGTTGAACAGAAGTGTATCCGAAGTGAAATGACTAGAGGAATGGAATGCCGCAAGCAGAATTCAAGTACGAGCCTCCGTTCGGCAGGAAATCGCAGTTATAGAGAAAAACCTATTTTCCTGCATTCTAACTGCCAGAATCGTACTCTGTTGTTGAGCAGAAGTGTATCCGAACTGAAATGACTAGAGGAGTCGAATGCCACAAGCAGAATTCAAGTACGAACCTCCGTTCGGCAGGAAATCGCAGTTATGGCGAAAAACATATTTTCCTGCATTCTAACTGCCAGAATCGTACTCTATTGTTGAACAGAAGTGTATCCGAAGTGAAATGACTAGAGGAGTCGAATGCCGCAAGCAGAATTCAAGTACGAACCTCCGTTCGGCAGGAAATCGCAGTTATAGAGAAAAACCAATCTTCCAGCATTCTAACTGCCAGAATCGTACTCTGTTGTTGAACAGAAGTGTATCCGAAGTGAAATGACTAGAGGAGTCGAATGCAGCAAGCAGAATTCAAGTACGAGCCTCCGTTCGGCAGGAAATCGCAGTTATGGCGAAAAACATATTTTCCTGCATTCTAACTGCCAGAATCGTACTCTGTTGTTGAACAGAAGTGTATCCGAAGTGAAATGACTAGAGGAATGGAATGCCGCAAGCAGAATTCAAATCCGAGGCTCCGTTCGGATGGAAATCGCAGTTATAGCGAAAAACCTATCTTCCAGCATTCTAACTGCCAGAATCGTACTCTGTTGTTGAACAGAAGTGTATCCGAAGTGAAATGACTAGAGGAGTCGAATGCCGCAAGCAGAATTCAAGTACGAGCCTCCGTTCGGCAGGAAATCGCAGTTATAGAGAAAAACCTATCTTCCTGCATTCTAACTGCCAGAATCGTACTCTGTTGTTGAACAGAAGTGTATCCGAAGTGAAATGACTAGAGGAGTCGAATGCCGCAAGCAGAATTCAAGTACGAGCCTCCGTTCGGCAGGAAATCGCAGTTATAGAGAAAAACCTATCTTCCAGCATTCTAACTGCCAGAATCGTACTCTGTTGTTGAACAGAAGTGTATCCGAAGTGAAATGACTAGAGGAGTCGAATGCAGCAAGCAGAATTCAAGTACGAGCCTCCGTTCGGCAGGAAATCGCAGTTATGGCGAAAAACATATTTTCCTGCATTCTAACTGCCAGAATCGTACTCTGTTGTTGAACAGAAGTGTATCCGAAGTGAAATGACTAGAGGAATGGAATGCCGCAAGCAGAATTCAAATCCGAGGCTCCGTTCGGATGGAAATCGCAGTTATAGCGAAAAACCTATCTTCCAGCATTCTAACTGCCAGAATCGTACTCTGTTGTTGAACAGAAGTGTATCCGAAGTGAAATGACTAGAGGAGTCGAATGCAGCAAGCAGAATTCAAGTACGAGCCTCCGTTCGGCAGGAAATCGCAGTTATAGAGAAAAACCTATCTTCCAGCATTCTGACTGCCACAATCGTACTCTGTTGTTGAACAAAAGTGTATCCGAAGTGAAATGACTAGAGGAGTCGAATGCCGCAAGCAGAATTCAAATCCGAGGCTCCGTTCGGATGGAAATCGCAGTTATAGCGAAAAACCTATCTTCCACCATTCTAACTGCCAGAATCGTACTCTGTTGTTGAACAGAAGTGTATCCGAAGTGAAATGACTAGAGGAATGGAATGCCGCAAGCAGAATTCAAGTACGAGCCTCCGTTCGGCAGGAAATCGCAGTTATAGAGAAAAACCTATTTTCCTGCATTCTAACTGCCAGAATCGTACTCTGTTGTTGAGCAGAAGTGTATCCGAACTGAAATGACTAGAGGAGTCGAATGCCACAAGCAGAATTCAAGTACGAACCTCCGTTCGGCAGGAAATCGCAGTTATGGCGAAAAACATATTTTCCTGCATTCTAACTGCCAGAATCGTACTCTATTGTTGAACAGAAGTGTATCCGAAGTGAAATGACTAGAGGAGTCGAATGCCGCAAGCAGAATTCAAGTACGAACCTCCGTTCGGCAGGAAATCGCAGTTATAGAGAAAAACCTATCTTCCAGCATTCTAACTGCCAGAATCGTACTCTGTTGTTGAACAGAAGTGTATCCGAAGTGAAATGACTAGAGGAGTCGAATGCAGCAAGCAGAATTCAAGTACGAGCCTCCGTTCGGCAGGAAATCGCAGTTATGGCGAAAAACATATTTTCCTGCATTCTAACTGCCAGAATCGTACTCTGTTGTTGAACAGAAGTGTATCCGAAGTGAAATGACTAGAGGAATGGAATGCCGCAAGCAGAATTCAAATCCGAGGCTCCGTTCGGATGGAAATCGCAGTTATAGCGAAAAACCTATCTTCCAGCATTCTAACTGCCAGAATCGTACTCTGTTGTTGAACAGAAGTGTATCCGAAGTGAAATGACTAGAGGAGTCGAATGCAGCAAGCAGAATTCAAGTACGAGCCTCCGTTCGGCAGGAAATCGCAGTTATAGAGAAAAACCTATCTTCCAGCATTCTGTCTGCCAGAATCGTACTCTGTTGTTGAACAGAAGTGTATCCGAAGTGAAATGACTAGAGGAATGGAATGCCGCAAGCAGAATTCAAATCCGAGGCTCCGTTCGGATGGAAATCGCAGTTATAGCGAAAAACCTATTTTCCTGCATTCTAACTGCCAGAATCGTATTCTGTTGTTAAACAGAAGTGTATCCGAAGTGAAACGACTAGAGGAGTCGAATGCCGCAAGCAGAATTCAAATCCGAGGCTCCGTTCGGATGGAAATCGCAGTTATAGCGAAAAACCTATCTTCCAGCATTCTAACTGCCAGAATCGTACTCTGTTGTTGAACAGAAGTGTATCCGAAGTGAAATGACTAGAGGAGTCGAATGCAGCAAGCAGAATTCAAGTACGAGGCTCCGTTCGGATGGAAATCGCAGTTATAGCGAAAAACCTATCTTCCAGCATTCTAACTGCCAGAATCGTACTCTGTTGTTGAACAGAAGTGTATCCGAAGTGAAATGACTAGAGGAGTCGAATGCAGCAAGCAGAATTCAAGTACGAGCCTCCGTTCGGCAGGAAACCGCAGGTATAGAGAAAAACCTATCTTCCAGCATTCTGTCTGCCAGAATCGTACTCTGTTGTTGAACAGAAGTGTATCCGAAGTGAAATGACTAGAGGAATGGAATGCCGCAAGCAGAATTCAAATCCGAGGCTCCGTTCGGATTGAAATCGCAGTTATAGCGAAAAACCTATTTTCCTGCATTCTGACTGCCAGATTCGTACTCTGTTGTTGAACAGAAGTGTATCCGAAGTGAAATGACTAGAGGAGTCGAATGCAGCAAGCAGAATTCAAATCCGAGGCTCCGTTCGGATGGAAATCGCAGTTATAGCGAAAAACCTATTTTCCTGCATTCTAACTGCCAGAATCGTACTCTGTTGTTAAACAGAAGTGTATCCGAAGTGAAATGACTAGAGGAATGGAATGCCGCAAGCAGAATTCAAATCCGAGGCTCCGTTCGGATGGAAATCGCAGTTATAGCGAAAAACCTATTTTCCTGCATTCTAACTGCCAGAATCGTACTCTGTTGTTAAACAGAAGTGTATCCGAAGTGAAACGACTAGAGGAGTCGAATGCCGCAAGCAGAATTCAAGTACGAGCCTCCGTTCGGCAGGAAATCGCAGTTATAGAGAAAAACCTATCTTCCTGCATTCTAACTGCCAGAATCGTTCTCTGTTGTTGAACAGAAGTGTATCCGAAGTGAAATGACTAGAGGAGTCGAATGCCGCAAGCAGAATTCAAGTACGAGCCTCCGTTCGGCAGGAAATCGCAGTTATAGAGAAAAACCTATCTTCCAGCATTCTAACTGCCAGAATCGTACTCTGTTGTTCAACAGAAGTGTATCCGAAGTGAAATGACTAGAGGAATGGAATGCCGCAAGCAGAATTCAAATCCGAGGCTCCGTTCGGATGGAAATCGCAGTTATAGCGAAAAACCTATCTTCCAGCATTCTAACTACCAGAATCGTACTCTGTTGTTGAACAGAAGTGTATCCGAAGTGAAATGACTAGAGGAGTCGAATGCAGCAAGCAGAATTCAAGTACGAGGCTCCGTTCGGATGGAAATCGCAGTTATAGCGAAAAACCTATCTTCCAGCATTCTAACTGCCAGAATCGTACTCTGTTGTTGAACAGAAGTGTATCCGAAGTGAAATGACTAGAGGAGTCGAATGCAGCAAGCAGAATTCAAGTACGAGCCTCCGTTCGGCAGGAAACCGCAGTTATAGAGAAAAACCTATCTTCCAGCATTCTGTCTGCCAGAATCGTACTCTGTTGTTGAACAGAAGTGTATCCGAAGTGAAATGACTAGAGGAATGGAATGCCGCAAGCAGAATTCAAATCCGAGGCTCCGTTCGGATTGAAATCGCAGTTATAGCGAAAAACCTATTTTCCTGCATTCTGACTGCCAGATTCGTACTCTGTTGTTGAACAGAAGTGTATCCGAAGTGAAATGACTAGAGGAGTCGAATGCAGCAAGCAGAATTCAAGTACGAGGCTCCGTTCGGATGGAAATCGCAGTTATAGCGAAAAACCTATCTTCCAGCATTCTAACTGCCAGAATCGTACTCTGTTGTTGAACAGAAGTGTATCCGAAGTGAAATGACTAGAGGAGTCGAATGCCGCAAGCAGAATTCAAATCCGAGGCTCTGTTCGGATGGAAATCGCAGTTATAGCGAAAAACCTATCTTCCTGCATTCTAACTGCCACAATCGTACTCTGTTGTTGAACAGAAGTGTATCCGAAGTGAAATGACTAGAGGAATCGAATGCCGCAAGCAGAATTCAAGTACGAGCCTCCGTTCGGCAGGAAATCGCAGTTATAGCGAAAAACCTATTTTCCTGCATTCTAACTGCCAGAATCGTACTCTGTTGTAGAACAGAAGTGTATCCGAAGTGAAATGACTAGAGGAGTCGAATGCCGCAAGTAGAATTCAAGTACGAGCCTCCGTTCGGCAGGGAATCGCAGTTATAGCGAAAAACCTATTTTCCTGCATTCTAACTTCCAGAATCGTACTCTGTTGTAGAACAGAAGTGTATCCGAAGTGAAATGACTAGAGGAGTCGAATGCCGCAAGCAGAATTCAAGTACGAGCCTCCGTTCGGCAGGAAATCGCAGTTATAGAGAAAAACCTATTTTCCTGCATTCTAACTGCCAGAATCGTACTCTGTTGTTGAGCAGAAGTGTATCCGAAGTGAAATGACTAGAGGAGTCGAATGCCGCAAGCAGAATTCAAGTACGAGCCTCCGTTCGGCAGGAAATCGCAGTTATGGCGAAAAACATATTTTCCTGCATTCTAACTGCCAGAATCGTACTCTGTTGTTGAACAGAAGTGTATCCGAAGTGAAATGACTAGAGGAATGGAATGCCGCAAGCAGAATTCAAATCCGAGGCTCCGTTCGGATGGAAATCGCAGTTATAGCGAAAAACCTATCTTCCAGCATTCTAACTGCCAGAATCGTACTCTGTTGTTGAACAGAAGTGTATCCGAAGTGAAATGACTAGAGGAATGGAATGCCGCAAGCAGAATTCAAATCCGAGGCTCCGTTCGGATGGAAATCGCAGTTATAGCGAAAAACCTATCTTCCAGCATTCTAACTGCCAGAATCGTACTCTGTTGTTGAACAGAAGTGTATCCGAAGTGAAATGACTAGAGGAGTCGAATGCAGCAAGCAGAATTCAAGTACGAGCCTCCGTTCGGCAGGAAATCGCAGTTATAGAGAAGAACCTGTGACGTCTCACGCCTGTCCTGCCTATTTAGATATATATTTTTTTTCCCAACGCCACGACATACCGCAGGCATATTGTACTACGTTACGCCATCTTATATTAACCAATTACAATTGAAGGCGCTCGGTCCCAAATACCCGAGCTCGACCAAAAACAAGTCTATTGACATTATCTTTTAACATTTGTCTTTTAACATTTGTCTTTTAACATTTGTCTTTTAACATTTGTCTTTTGACATTTGTCTTTTAACATTTGTCTATTAACTTTTTCTATTGACACTGTCCTTTAACACCGTATGTTTGGGAACGCCGCGTCATAATCGCGATATACATTAAGCCGTAGCCTTTAACACAACCACAACGAACCACGAGCATTTATTGGGAATGATCAGCTATTGACGATAATGATCGTGAGTCGTTGGAGGAACATAATTATAAGCTATAAGGATATGTATATCCTCCGAACGCCTGGTAGACGAGCTCGCGCTAAGTATTTAGTCTACTCAGCGATTCCCATGTGATCAAGCACACGTGCGATCACTACAGAGTTACGAGTGAGCTTCTCACGGAAAGATGACCGAGTGGTGTCCGATAAACAAGAGCCCACATTCCACTCTCACGGCAAAAGTGCTTAAAGTCACGTACAAAGTATCGGCTAGCATCCGAGCCGCCAGCTCGTCTCCTAGAGATAAGATAAGCACCGAGCACCGTGGAACTGCTGACGTTGCAGCGCACATGGACCGTTCGAGCGTGGGACTGCTTAGGTCAGCAACGTCCCAGCACGGAGCGAGACCGGTCACCTGACCACAACCGCGCGCGCTGATTGGCTCCCCACCGCTCGCGAGGCGCCTGCCCCACTACTCGGAGACCCTGCGAGGCTCCAGAGAGCCACTCGAACAATCAGTTCTCATTGTGGACCTGACAGCACCGGACGTAAACTCGAAGTGCTCCCGCTATACTTAGTAATCAGTTCTCATCGTGGACCTGACAGCACCGGACGTAAACTCGAAGTGCTCCCGCTATACTTAGTAATCAGCTCTCATCGTGGACCTGACAGCAGCGGACGTAAACTCGAAGTGCTCCCGCTATACTTAGTATTTGCTCCAATCTATACAAGTGTTGTGAATATTAGTGATCGTGCTTCATCACGCTAGAATAGCGACAAGGGACCTTCCAATTCCAATAGCGAGCACCGCATCTACTTGTTGCATTTACTGTGAGTCCAATTAAACTGTCAGTACCGCGATAGAACTCCGTGTCCAACGGTCACGTTAATAATTATACTTATTCTACTGTTCCGAGATTCGCTTAATTAAGTATTATCATTGTGTGTACTGTTCAAACACTTTACAATATACTTACTATACGAGATTTATTCGTTTATCGGTGATTTAACCTGTGACACCCATCACTCAATGTGCTCTAATCCCGTAATGTGTAACCCTTGCACTAATGGTTTAATTGGGGTTCGCCTGTCAATAACTCGAGAGCCGGCCAACGAAACCGCGCTATTTGTTAGTGACGAGGTGGCAATGGCTAGTTATTCTTACGCTTGTCATCGACTCCTTTCTGTTCCGCCTATCGAGATCGCGCTGATTGACAGCGTCGGCCAGGCAACAACAATAATCCGCAATTATCCGCGATGGCGTCGACGGCTCGCGCCCACTACCGCCCCGCTTCACAACGAAGCCACCGGTCAGGGCGACGAGTTAGGGAAAGAATACAGTACTACTATGACAATGTACTCCGAATCTCGTAGCAATAAGACAGAATAAGTCCTAACCATTACTTCATATCAACTGTCCACCAAATCATTTCTTAACTCTACCAATTACTTCATACCCGCCTACTTCATTTCTACCACTTTGGTACCTATTCAACACTCGTGGGGTAAGGCGTGTGACAATACCTAACATCATCCTATTCAATCGGGTTCGAGATCCATTATCAGACATTAAGAGTCGCAATCATAGAAAGGCAACATTCGGAATCCAATTATTTCTATGCGATGATCACAGCCAGCCGTCAGAATCGCGCTATTTGCTAGCGACGAGAATGTTTGCATGACTCTGGCTTTAGACGTGTTTGTCTTGTTATTATAATGCTGCCTATCGAAACCGCGCTTGAAACCAGCGACGGACAGGCAGATTGACATATGCATCTATCAGACCAACTACAAGATGGCGCCGTCCGGACGCGCCGGCGAGCATGGTCATTCAACCAAATTCGGTAGGTTCACTTTCGCCATAACCAACCCAGGATCACCCGATCACTCACTATTCTACCGAACCTACGTTTCTCTTACTTACCGACCTCACTACTATTCCTAATTTACCTACAGTCCATTAACTACTTACCTGTTACCTACCCTATCCAGAATACCTACTCTATCTTCCTTACCCACCTTAATTCATTTACCTACCTGCGAGATTTCCTCTCCCATACGAGGCAGGATCATTTAGCGGCGAAGCAGAGTAGTGCCCTCTGTGCCAGACATGTTTACTCGACTCTCTACAACAGAGCCTCATCCCAGGGTATAGTTCTGTGCATGCGACTGCCCGAAAAAGAGGCACTTAATAATTGAAAATAAGCCCGTCTCAGGAATAGATCGACTAATAGGTTGCGGAACACTTCGACCTTCGGTCGGCGCCTCCCGAGACGTAACAAACCTATCTTCCAGCATTCTGACTGCCACAATCGTACTCTGTTGTTGAACAAAAGTGTATCCGAACTGAAATGACTAGAGGAGTCGAATGCCACAAGCAGAATTCAAGTACGAACCTCCGTTCGGCAGGAAATCGCAGTTATGGCGAAAAACATATTTTCCTGCATTCTAACTGCCAGAATCGTACTCTATTGTTGAACAGAAGTGTATCCGAAGTGAAATGACTAGAGGAGTCGAATGCAGCAAGCAGAATTCAAGTACGAGCCTCCGTTCGGCAGGAAATCGCAGTTATGGCGAAAAACATATTTTCCTGCATTCTAACTGCCAGAATCGTACTCTGTTGTTGAACAGAAGTGTATCCGAAGTGAAATGACTAGAGGAATGGAATGCCGCAAGCAGAATTCAAATCCGAGGCTCCGTTCGGATGGAAATCGCAGTTATAGCGAAAAACCTATCTTCCAGCATTCTAACTGCCAGAATCGTACTCTGTTGTTGAACAGAAGTGTATCCAAAGTGAAATGACTAGAGGAGTCGAATGCCGCAAGCAGAATTCAAGTACGAGCCTCCGTTCGGCAGGAAATCGCAGTTATGGCGAAAAACATATTTTCCTGCATTCTAACTGCCAGAATCGTACTCTATTGTTGAACAGAAGTGCATCCGAAGTGAAATGACTAGAGGAATGGAATGCCGCAAGCAGAATTCAAATCCGAGGCTCCGTTCGGATTGAAATCGCAGTTATAGCGAAAAACCTATTTTCCTGCATTCTAACTGCCAGAATCGTACTCTGTTGTTGAACAGAAGTGTATCCGAAGTGAAATGACTAGAGGAGTCGAATGCCGCAAGCAGAATTCAAGTACGAGCCTCCGTTCGGCAGGAAATCGCAGTTATGGCGAAAAACATATTTTCCTGCATTCTAACTGCCAGAATCGTACTCTATTGTTGAACAGAAGTGTATGCGAAGTGAAACGACTAGAGGAATGGAATGCCGCAAGCAGAATTCAAATCCGAGGCTCCGTTCGGATGGAAATCGCAGTTATAGCGAAAAACCTATCTTCCAGCATTCTAACTGCCAGAATCGTACTCTGTTGTTGAACAGAAGTGTATCCGAAGTGAAATGACTAGAGGAGTCGAATGCAGCAAGCAGAATTCAAGTACGAGCCTCCGTTCGGCAGGAAATCGCAGTTATAGAGAAAAACCTATCTTCCAGCATTCTGACTGCCACAATCGTACTCTGTTGTTGAACAAAAGTGTATCCGAAGTGAAATGACTAGAGGAGTCGAATGCCGCAAGCAGAATTCAAGTACGAGCCTCCGTTCGGCAGGAAATCGCAGTTATGGCGAAAAACATATTTTCCTGCATTCTAACTGCCAGAATCGTACTCTGTTGTTGAACAGAAGTGTATCCGAAGTGAAATGACTAGAGGAATGGAATGCCGCAAGCAGAATTCAAATCCGAGGCTCCGTTCGGATGGAAATCGCAGTTATAGCGAAAAACCTATCTTCCAGCATTCTAACTGCCAGAATCGTACTCTGTTGTTGAACAGAAGTGTATCCGAAGTGAAATGACTAGAGGAGTCGAATGCAGCAAGCAGAATTCAAGTACGAGCCTCCGTTCGGCAGGAAATCGCAGTTATAGAGAAAAACCTATCTTCCAGCATTCTGACTGCCACAATCGTACTCTGTTGTTGAACAAAAGTGTATCCGAAGTGAAATGACTAGAGGAGTCGAATGCCGCAAGCAGAATTCAAGTACGAGCCTCCGTTCGGCAGGAAATCGCAGTTATGGCGAAAAACATATTTTCCTGCATTCTAACTGCCAGAATCGTACTCTATTGTTGAACAGAAGTGTATGCGAAGTGAAATGACTAGAGGAATGGAATGCCGCAAGCAGAATTCAAATCCGAGGCTCCGTTCGGATGGAAATCGCAGTTATAGCGAAAAACCTATCTTCCAGCATTCTAACTGCCAGAATCGTACTCTGTTGTTGAACAGAAGTGTATCCGAAGTGAAATGACTAGAGGAGTCGAATGCCGCAAGCAGAATTCAAGTACGAGCCTCCGTTCGGCAGGAAATCGCAGTTATAGAGAAAAACCTATCTTCCAGCATTCTGACTGCCACAATCGTACTCTGTTGTTGAACAAAAGTGTATCCGAAGTGAAATGACTAGAGGAGTCGAATGCCGCAAGCAGAATTCAAATCCGAGGCTCCGTTCGGATGGAAATCGCAGTTATAGCGAAAAACCTATCTTCCACCATTCTAACTGCCAGAATCGTACTCTGTTGTTGAACAGAAGTGTATCCGAAGTGAAATGACTAGAGGAATGGAATGCCGCAAGCAGAATTCAAGTACGAGCCTCCGTTCGGCAGGAAATCGCAGTTATAGAGAAAAACCTATTTTCCTGCATTCTAACTGCCAGAATCGTACTCTGTTGTTGAGCAGAAGTGTATCCGAAGTGAAATGACTAGAGGAGTCGAATGCCGCAAGCAGAATTCAAGTACGAGCCTCCGTTCGGCAGGAAATCGCAGTTATGGCGAAAAACATATTTTCCTGCATTCTAACTGCCAGAATCGTACTCTATTGTTGAACAGAAGTGCATCCGAAGTGAAATGACTAGAGGAGTCGAATGCCGCAGGCAGAATTCAAATCCGAGGCTCCGTTCGGATGGAAATCGCAGTTATGGCGAAAAACATATTTTCCTGCATTCTAACTGCCAGAATCGTACTCTGTTGTTGAACAGAAGTGTATCCGAAGTGAAATGACTAGAGGAGTCGAATGCCGCAAGCAGAATTCAAGTACGAGCCTCCGTTCGGCAGGAAATCGCAGTTATGGCGAAAAACATATTTTCCTGCATTCTAACTGCCAGAATCGTACTCTATTGTTGAACAGAAGTGTATGCGAAGTGAAATGACTAGAGGAATGGAATGCCGCAAGCAGAATTCAAATCCGAGGCTCCGTTCGGATGGAAATCGCAGTTATAGCGAAAAACCTATCTTCCAGCATTCTAACTGCCAGAATCGTACTCTGTTGTTGAACAGAAGTGTATCCGAAGTGAAATGACTAGAGGAGTCGAATGCAGCAAGCAGAATTCAAGTACGAGCCTCCGTTCGGCAGGAAATCGCAGTTATAGAGAAAAACCTATCTTCCAGCATTCTGACTGCCACAATCGTACTCTGTTGTTGAACAAAAGTGTATCCGAAGTGAAATGACTAGAGGAGTCGAATGCCGCAAGCAGAATTCAAATCCGAGGCTCCGTTCGGATGGAAATCGCAGTTATAGCGAAAAACCTATCTTCCACCATTCTAACTGCCAGAATCGTACTCTGTTGTTGAACAGAAGTGTATCCGAAGTGAAATGACTAGAGGAATGGAATGCCGCAAGCAGAATTCAAATCCGAGGCTCCGTTCGGATGGAAATCGCAGTTATAGCGAAAAACCTATCTTCCAGCATTCTAACTGCCAGAATCGTACTCTGTTGTTGAACAGAAGTGTATCCGAAGTGAAATGACTAGAGGAGTCGAATGCCGCAAGCAGAATTCAAGTACGAGCCTCCGTTCGGCAGGAAATCGCAGTTATGGCGAAAAACATATTTTCCTGCATTCTAACTGCCAGAATCGTACTCTATTGTTGAACAGAAGTGTATGCGAAGTGAAATGACTAGAGGAATGGAATGCCGCAAGCAGAATTCAAATCCGAGGCTCCGTTCGGATGGAAATCGCAGTTATAGCGAAAAACCTATCTTCCAGCATTCTAACTGCCAGAATCGTACTCTGTTGTTGAACAGAAGTGTATCCGAAGTGAAATGACTAGAGGAGTCGAATGCAGCAAGCAGAATTCAAGTACGAGCCTCCGTTCGGCAGGAAATCGCAGTTATAGAGAAAAACCTATCTTCCAGCATTCTGACTGCCACAATCGTACTCTGTTGTTGAACAAAAGTGTATCCGAAGTGAAATGACTAGAGGAGTCGAATGCAGCAAGCAGAATTCAAGTACGAGCCTCCGTTCGGCAGGAAACCGCAGTTATAGAGAAAAACCTATCTTCCAGCATTCTGTCTGCCAGAATCGTACTCTGTTGTTGAACAGAAGTGTATCCGAAGTGAAATGACTAGAGGAATGGAATGCCGCAAGCAGAATTCAAATCCGAGGCTCCGTTCGGATTGAAATCGCAGTTATAGCGAAAAACCTATTTTCCTGCATTCTAACTGCCAGAATCGTACTCTGTTGTTGAACAGAAGTGTATCCGAAGTGAAATGACTAGAGGAGTCGAATGCCGCAAGCAGAATTCAAGTACGAGCCTCCGTTCGGCAGGAAATCGCAGTTATGGCGAAAAACATATTTTCCTGCATTCTAACTGCCAGAATCGTACTCTATTGTTGAACAGAAGTGTATGCGAAGTGAAATGACTAGAGGAATGGAATGCCGCAAGCAGAATTCAAATCCGAGGCTCCGTTCGGATGGAAATCGCAGTTATAGCGAAAAACCTATCTTCCAGCATTCTAACTGCCAGAATCGTACTCTGTTGTTGAACAGAAGTGTATCCGAAGTGAAATGACTAGAGGAGTCGAATGCAGCAAGCAGAATTCAAGTACGAGCCTCCGTTCGGCAGGAAATCGCAGTTATAGAGAAAAACCTATCTTCCAGCATTCTGACTGCCACAATCGTACTCTGTTGTTGAACAAAAGTGTATCCGAAGTGAAATGACTAGAGGAGTCGAATGCCGCAAGCAGAATTCAAATCCGAGGCTCCGTTCGGATGGAAATCGCAGTTATAGCGAAAAACCTATCTTCCACCATTCTAACTGCCAGAATCGTACTCTGTTGTTGAACAGAAGTGTATCCGAAGTGAAATGACTAGAGGAATGGAATGCCGCAAGCAGAATTCAAGTACGAGCCTCCGTTCGGCAGGAAATCGCAGTTATAGAGAAAAACCTATTTTCCTGCATTCTAACTGCCAGAATCGTACTCTGTTGTTGAGCAGAAGTGTATCCGAAGTGAAATGACTAGAGGAGTCGAATGCCGCAAGCAGAATTCAAGTACGAGGCTCCGTTCGGATGGAAATCGCAGTTATAGCGAAAAACCTATCTTCCAGCATTCTAACTGCCAGAATCGTACTCTGTTGTTGAACAGAAGTGTATCCGAAGTGAAATGACTAGAGGAGTCGAATGCAGCAAGCAGAATTCAAGTACGAGCCTCCGTTCGGCAGGAAATCGCAGTTATAGAGAAAAACCTATCTTCCAGCATTCTGACTGCCACAATCGTACTCTGTTGTTGAACAAAAGTGTATCCGAAGTGAAATGACTAGAGGAGTCGAATGCCGCAAGCAGAATTCAAATCCGAGGCTCCGTTCGGATGGAAATCGCAGTTATAGCGAAAAACCTATCTTCCACCATTCTAACTGCCAGAATCGTACTCTGTTGTTGAACAGAAGTGTATCCGAAGTGAAATGACTAGAGGAATGGAATGCCGCAAGCAGAATTCAAATCCGAGGCTCCGTTCGGATGGAAATCGCAGTTATAGCGAAAAACCTATCTTCCAGCATTCTAACTGCCAGAATCGTACTCTGTTGTTGAACAGAAGTGTATCCGAAGTGAAATGACTAGAGGAGTCGAATGCCGCAAGCAGAATTCAAGTACGAGCCTCCGTTCGGCAGGAAATCGCAGTTATGGCGAAAAACATATTTTCCTGCATTCTAACTGCCAGAATCGTACTCTATTGTTGAACAGAAGTGTATGCGAAGTGAAATGACTAGAGGAATGGAATGCCGCAAGCAGAATTCAAATCCGAGGCTCCGTTCGGATGGAAATCGCAGTTATAGCGAAAAACCTATCTTCCAGCATTCTAACTGCCAGAATCGTACTCTGTTGTTGAACAGAAGTGTATCCGAAGTGAAATGACTAGAGGAGTCGAATGCAGCAAGCAGAATTCAAGTACGAGCCTCCGTTCGGCAGGAAATCGCAGTTATAGAGAAAAACCTATCTTCCAGCATTCTGACTGCCACAATCGTACTCTGTTGTTGAACAAAAGTGTATCCGAAGTGAAATGACTAGAGGAGTCGAATGCCGCAAGCAGAATTCAAATCCGAGGCTCCGTTCGGATGGAAATCGCAGTTATAGCGAAAAACCTATCTTCCACCATTCTAACTGCCAGAATCGTACTCTGTTGTTGAACAGAAGTGTATCCGAAGTGAAATGACTAGAGGAATGGAATGCCGCAAGCAGAATTCAAGTACGAGCCTCCGTTCGGCAGGAAATCGCAGTTATAGAGAAAAACCTATTTTCCTGCATTCTAACTGCCAGAATCGTACTCTGTTGTTGAACAGAAGTGTATCCGAAGTGAAATGACTAGAGGAGTCGAATTGCTCAAGCAGAATTCAAGTACGAGCCTCCGTTCGGGAGGAAATCGCAGTTATAGAGAAAAACCTATCTTCCAGCATTCTGACTGCCACAATCGTACTCTGTTGTTGAACAGAAGTGTGTGACGTCCCACGCTGTCCTTCCGAATAAGCACCATATATTTTCACTATATATTTTTTTTTACCCTACTAGATTTAGTACTAGCTCTCAAACATTCGAGTCTACCAAAAATTTAGCTTTTATCCGCTTGCATAAAAAGTATTGCACATATATGTGTATATATGCATATACACACGCACACATGTATATGCGCGTGCATAACACATGTCATCCATGTCATACCGCTTACCTGGTTTAAGTCGGTTGTATCGTGGTCATCCTTCCTGGTCGTCAAAGTTCACCGTTTGCCCTTCACGGCACTGGTCCGATAGCTGCATCTGAAAAAGAAGAAAGAGAAATTAATTAATATCAAAAGCGCGCGAGCCCGACCTCCCAGCGGGATTCGAACTCGCGACGCTCGTGTCGCTGGTCTGCCGCGCTGTTCGCACGGCTACGACCTCGTGGTAAAAAGCTCGGACCTTTTTTTTTTTTTTTTTTTTTTGTTATCGCAGGGGAAACTCATAACGAGTACCCCGGCTCCCTGAGGAGAAGCCGAGGTTATGTGGGGTTTGCACCCACTAAAACCCCTGCGGTGACCTCATTGGCACTAAACGGGCGGGCCCCAGGTATCCAAATTCTTCTGGGAACCCGCCCGTGCCACGGTACATGGTTGTACCCCTATCCCGGAGGGCTAGGAAGATTCCTGGCCCTCAATGTACGAAACAGTTTGAGTGACGTGTGGGCCACACACACGTCACTCACTTCACGCGACCGGTTGCGGTAGGAGGATCCAGCTCCTCAGACTGTGTCCCCCTCCGGCCGCGTGGACGCAGGTGCCTCGGGGAGAAGTGGCTCCCCCCAAGGCCGCGCGGGAATAAGATCCGAGAAGGGAGGGCAGGCGCTTAATTGGGCGCTTGGAGGTCTCGACGCCTCCTCCTGCCCCCCCTTCCCGGAGGACCGACACGGGCCGGGTCCAGAGCGCGCTCACGGACCCTCTCCGCCTCCTCCTTCTGTAGCATTACTTGCTCACAGAAGGAGGAGGCAGCCTCCCAGTTGCTCGCGCTGTCGAGCATGGATGAAACGACGCTCGGCAGCGCGAGCTCGTTCCCTATAACGCTGACCAGGACGGCGCGCTCTTCCGCCCACGCTGGGCAGAGCTCCAACGTGTGCTGCGCGTCGTCCTGGTCAGCACCGCAGTGACGGCACTGGGCCGTGGCTTCTCGCCTTATCCTGGTCAGGTACTCTCCAAAGCATCCGTGCCCGGAGAGCACCTGACACAGGCGATAGGTGACCGCCCCAAAACCCCTACCCGCCCAGCGCTCGAGCACCGGACGGATAGCCTCGACAGCCCTGGAGGGATGTAGCCCTGGCTCGTCGAGCCAGGCCATCCATGTCTCCATCAGGGACTGCCGAGACTGACGCCTCAAGGCAGCTTCCCTCTCGGTGCTGGCCAGTCCCTCCCGCCTTAGGTCCGCCAGGCCTCGGTAAAGCCGAGCCTGGGAGAGGGCCACGAGGTCCCACGGAGGGGAACTGGCCAGCACGCTAGCTGCACGGTAGGAGATGGTCCGATAACCCCGGCAGATCCGAAGCGCCATCCGCCGGTGTAGCTTGCCCACAAGGGCTTTGCTGGTTGGCGAGGCCGCCAACGCCTCGGACCACACCGGAGCCCCGTAAAGCACCTGCGATCGGACCACTCCCCCGTACAACCTCGCAACGCTGATGCGAGGGCCATCCAAGTTTGGAAGCAAGCGACAGAGGGCGCCCGCCGTTGCCTCCGCCCTCGGAATGACCCTCTCAAAATGCTGCCTGAAGCGCCAGCGGTGATCGAGGTGGAGGCCGAGGTATTTAAACCCCCCCGCCACCTCGACCAGGGCGTCACCCACCGGAAGGCTGGCATCCGGGATCCCTCCCCCGAGAGAACGCGGCGCGCTTAGCCACGCCGCCTCGGTCTTCAGAGGGGCGACCCGCAGACCCAGACCCTCGATCGCCCGCACGACCACTGCCGTCGCTAGACCGGCGAGACGGCTCGCCCTTCTCCAGTCCGATCCACTGGCCAGCACAAGTGTATCATCTGCATAGCAGACCAGTGCTGTGCCAGTGGGAAGATAGACCCGCAGAACGCTGTCATACCCGAGGTTCCAGAGCAGGGGCCCCAAAACCGACCCCTGTGGGACACCCCGGGTAACCACCCTTGCGTCTCTACCGCCGTCTTTGGTGGGATAGGCTACCCTCCTTTCCGAGAGGTAGGCACGGACGACCCGCTGCAGATACAGAGGCACCTGGTGATACTCCAGAGCCTCCATAATTCTGCCCCAGGGGAGGGAGTTGAAGGCGTTGACGATGTCAAGCGACACCGCCAAACTCACCTCGCCCCGGGCGGTCGCCGTGTCCGCAAAGGCTCGCACACGGCCGATGGCATCGACCGTGGAACGGCCCCCGCGGAACCCGAACTGCGATGGACTCAGGTCGGGTCCCACCCTGGAAAGGTGCTCGACGAGGCGATTACCAATGATTCTCTCGAACCACTTGCTCACCTCGTCGAGCAAGCAAATCGGCCGCAGAGACGAAGGGGATTCTGCGGGCTTACCCGGCTTCCGGAGAAGGACGAGCCGTGCCTCCTTCCAAGGAGCCGGAAATCGGCCACCCTCCAAGCACCTCGAAAAGAGATCCCCGATCCTTGGGCCCCAAATCCCGCTTGTAATGGCCCACGCGGTCCCAGGGATGCCGTCGGGCCCGGGAGCTTTTCGGCCCCTGAGCTTTCGAGCAGCCCTGGTGAGCTCCGGCGCAGAGACGGCCGTCTCAACAACCGCCTCCGACGTCCCCCGCACCCCGAGTTCCCGAGATGGGACCGCTTCCGCGGGATCCGGCGGAAAGAGCGTGGTCACCACCTCGTTGAGGAAGTCGGGGTCAAGGGACGCCGTTACCGGGGGCGTGCGCGCTCGCAGATTGTTCAAAACCACGAGGTACGCAGGCCCCCAGGGATCGTCGTCGAGGGTGCGACGGAGCTCGTCCCAGGCCGCAGTTTTCGCTGCCCTGATGGCGGCCTGTAGGCGTTGCTTCTTGGCGGAGAAGTCGTCCCACAGGGCCGCCATCGCGTCCGCTGGCGTGGAGCTTGCCCTACGTCTCGCTCGGAGATACTGGCGTCTGGCGCCGATGGTAATGCGCCGGAGATCAGCGATCTCCGCAGACCACCAGTACTCCGCGCGTCTCGAGGGAGGCGTCCGCGAGGCCCGCGCCATACCGACGTCACAGACTGCCGCCATGTCGGCGCGAAGCCTCGCGGCCTCGTCGTCCACGGTGGCGCAGGGTTCCCTCGTCGCCCAGTTGACGGCTAGGGCAGCCGCAACAAGCAGGTCCTCGTCCAAGGACCGGGATCTCCATCCTGGCTGTCGTGCCACGCTGTGGTGGTGGTGGGCGGGGGCAGCCGAAGGGGGTGGTCGAGCATGGAGGGTCATCGTAATGTACAGATGGTCTGAACACGACTCCGACCCCTCCATTACCCGCCACCCTCCTATCGAGCGTGCAATCGCAGGGGAAGCCCATGAGAGGTCCACGATGGACGTCCCCTGTGGCCGAACGCACGTCGGGACTGAACCCTGGTTCAGCAACCGGAGGTCCAGCCCCGCTGCCCAGTCGCCGAGAATCGCTCCCCTGCGGTCCGTGGTCGAGGACCCCCATGCCGTCGAATGGGCATTGAAGTCCCCCATCACGAGAACGCGTCGTCCCAAAACCTGGCCCAAACAGACACCAAGGGCGCCGAGTCTGAGTTCGAAATCCGCCAGGGGTATGTTGGGCGACAGATACACCGCCACCACCACTGTACCGCCCCATTGAGCGGCCACAAATCCGTCCCCCCTTCCCACAATGCGGAGGGACGATTCCGCGCCAGCCGTCGGACTCAGCACGATGGCAGAGACACCCAGCAGGTCCCCTGCCCATAAGGGCGAGTCGGGCACTCTGTAGGGCTCCGCCACCGTTGCTAGGGTCACTCCTCTCTCCCTCATAGTCTGGAGTAAAAGACTCTGAGGGACAGAGGAGTGGTTCACGTTGGCCTGGAGGAGGGAGAAGGTGGCCATTACTGAGCGACCTCCATCGCCTCCTCCAGGCGGGCCTCGTCATTCGACGCCGGGGTGGGAGCAGGGCCTTGAGGAGGCCCAGGGACGGCCGGCGACTTACTTCCCTTCTTCCGAGCCGGGGCCCGGCAAGCAGGTCCACCGAGGCGATGGTCCGCCTTAGCACCCCGCGCCTTGCATGCAAGGCAACAGGGCGCGGCTTGGCAGCCGTTCGCACGGTGCCCCTCCTGACCACACCTGAAACAGGCGTCCGAGCGGTCGGAGGGACACCTGCACGTCGCCCTGACGTGACCCTTCTCCAGGCATCGGAAGCACTGGAGGGGTCGAGGCGCCAGGGCTGTCACCCTAGCCGAGGACCACCCAACCAGGATCCTGGAGGCCGCCACCAGCTTCTTGGCGGCCTGCAACGGGCACCTAACCCATATCGAGCCGAGGCCCGAATTCGGTCGCTGCGAAACCTTTCCCACCTTTATATCCGATGACTCGCACTCCCCAGTGCGAGCCACCGCCACGATAACCTCCTCAGGGGTTACCGAGTCGTCCAGACCCGTGACGCGCAGTTCCGCGCACCTCACAGGCCTGGAGACGCGGACCCCCGAGTCAGCCAGCACCTCCGATAAACGCGTGGAGAGTGCTTTCGCCTTCTCCGCGCTTCCTTGGCCCGGGATCTCTAATAGTAGAGCCCCGGTAACCCCCTTCTTCGGTCGGATCTCCTGGATCCCCAACTCGCTGAGGGGGATGGCTTCGCGCGCAGTGCGTAGCACCGACGCAAAGCTCACCCCCTCTTTGCTGCCGTCGATCGTTAGGGATACGGCGGCAGACGATTTGGCCCTCGGGAGCCTGACGCCGTTCCCCTCGACCCTACTGAGTGATCCCCGAGGCGACCCCTTAGACTTGTCGGCCTTCTTCCCCCTCCCGGCAGTGGAGCCGGGTCCAGGGTTCGAAGCAGACCGACCAGCCAAACTACCCTCCCGTGGCTTGCCCTTGGGTCTTGGAGTCGAAGCCGGGACGGCCCGTTCAGGCGCCTTAGGAGAAGAAGAAGGCAAAACCTTCTTCTTCTTTCTTCCTGCCCGCGCAACAACGGTCCAGCCCTCGCCCCCTGCAGGGGCCCCGGCTGCCGCTGGTGCAGCAGCAGCCGGAGGGGCAATGGGTGACCGTCGTGGCGCGGCAGGAGTACCACTCGTCGACGACGAGGGGGTCGGAAGCCCCGCCCTCTGAAGGAACGCCTCCAGGCGGTCTTCGACCAGCTTCCCCACCCGCTGCAGGATCCTAACCTCCAAGGATGATGTGTCCTCGCAGGCGGGTCCCGCAGCGGCGGGTGGCTGCGGAACTGGGGCCTTGTCGAGGAGAATGAGGACCTGTGCCCTCAGGTCCGCAGTCTCCTTGCGGGACTCTTGAAGCTCCCTCGTTAAGGCAGCCACTTGGGCGTGCAGCGCGGCCACTTCATTTTGTTGCTCTGAGGGCGAGCGAGAGGCGCTCGCCCTCATAGAGAGTTCGGCGGTGGCAACGGATACCGTGCGGGCAGCATCCGTCAGCTCTTTTTGGAGCGTCCCTTTAAGGCCCGTTGAAACAGACGCCACTCGCGCAATTGCAGCTGCACTCTCGTACAGCCGCGCCCCCACGTCGGCGGTGTTGAGCGGCCTTAGCTTCTGGGCCAAGCTTAGCCCCTCTTCGCTCTTCTTCCTCTCCCGCCTGATCCGACTCCTCTCCGCTTCCGCGGTGAGGGGGACAGGTGGAGAGGGAGCGACATAAATGTCTGTCTTGGAGGAACCGGCACGCAGCACCCTGCTAATGCTGGAACAAGCCGATCTGCTCGACGTGGTCGAGCAGTCGGTGTTCATCTCCTCGTCACTGCACAATGGAGACCGCACCCTCCTCTTCTTAGAGCGCCCGCTCGCGCTGTCTTTGGGCAACTCCGGAATGATCACGGAACACCTTCTCAAAGTCACCCTTGATGCTTGGGTCCCGCCACCACTCGCAGCTCCCTGGGGAGCTGTGAGGAAAGTGTCCTCACACTTCCCCTTCCTCTCCGTGTCCGAATCGTGTCCTGTTTTCATTGCCGGGTCATCAAGGTGGGAAGAGTCCATCTTCCCTCCCTCCTTTGTTTTCACGCTTGGAGCATTAAACGCTACGCCGGCCAAGGTGCCCACCGGCGCATCGCTGCGGTTGCAGGATGACGACGTGCTCGGGCCCGCTTTCGCACCCTCACACGCCGGAACTTGGGAATCGCACCCATGTTCAGTAAACGTTTTCTCTGAAACAACTCCCTCCATGTTTGATTTTTGATCGGGGTTTCTTCCCCTATCCCCCTTAAGGCGGGAGAAATCCCCGGGGGTATCCGCCCCCGGTCAGTGTGTGTGTGCGTGTGTGTGCCCATCAGGGATGCACTGCCCGGCGAGGCAGGGCACCCAGAGGGGAGTGTCAGTGTGAAATGTATGTGAACCTGTGCCCCCCACGCCGCACTACCCCGTGAGGTAGGGTGCGCGGGAGGAGTGTAAGTGTGTGTGAATGTGCGTGTGTGTGCGGTGCAATCTTGGTGAGTTCCTCTTCACAGCGAGCCCGCCCGACATGGGAGTCCCTGCCAGAGCCCGAAGGCCCCGCCGGTATGGCCACGCTGATCATTAGAGGAACCGCAAGCTCCCTCACCGCGACAAGGTGTTGCACCACGAGGGAGAAAAAGCTCGGACCTGCCTCCTGTTCAACCCAGAACCAACCCATGGTTAACCCTGTCCAACCCCGACCAATGTCAATACAGCAGGAAAAACCTCGATACATGTCATGGATACCCAGACAACACGTCACGACACTTTTAACATTTGTCTTTTAACATTTGTCTTTTGACATTTGTCTTTTAACATTTGTCTTTTAACATTTGTCTTTTAACATTGTCTTTTGACATTTGTCTTTTAACATTTGTCTTTTAACATTTGTCTTTTAACATTGTCTTTTAACTTTTTCCATTGACACTGTCCTTTGACACCGTATGTTTGGGAACGCCGCGTCATAATCGCAATATAGGTTAAGCCGTAGCCTTTAACACAACCACAACGAGCCACGAGCATTTATTGGGAATGATCAGCTATTGACGATAATGATCGTGAGTCGTTGGAGGAACATAATTATAAGCTAGAGGGATATGTATATCCTCCGAACACCGCGTAGACGAGCTCGCGCCAAATATTTAGTATACTCAGCGATTCCCACGTGCTCAAGCACACGTGGCCTCGCCACAGAGTTACTCTTGGACTTACCACGAAAAGATGATTGCGAGGTGTCAAGTAAACGTACCCTGCATTCCATTCTCACGAAAGAACTACTTAAAGTCACGTACGAAGTATTAGATAACGCGCGAGGCTCCAGCTCGTCTACAAGCGATAAGGCACGCGCGGTCCAGCGTGGGATCGCCTACGCAGCATCGCACGTGGAGCGCGCCGAGCGTGAGATTGCTGAGGTCAGCGGTTTCGAAGTCCGCGCGGACTCGGGATCCCGGCCTCCGATTGGCTCCCCACTACGCGGGCGCTGCGCGGCCCCATTGCGCGGAGACCCTACGAGGCTCCGGAGAGTCACTCGGACAGTCAGTCTACATCGTGCGCTCTTAGCGATCGGCAGCAACCTTCGAGAGTTCTCTACAAGTTCAATACTTAACTCAACTTAGAGTTCAGTGCAGTAGTGACGTGTAGTTACACTCTGTGCTTCTTCACCACATCTCGGAGCAACCCTTGCTTTGTGCCCGCTATTCCGAAGCACTTGTCCATCACCTATAAACGTAAGTCGATTAATTATCCTAGAAGCCGCGATTAGACTCCGTGACTGACTCACACGTTAAACTCTAAGTCCACCCATTGTTCCAAGATCCGGGTATTAATTATCATACTACGCGACTGTATCCAAACAATTATTCAATACATTCATTATTTTAAGTGAAGATGTGTAACTATCTATCCGTAATGGCCACCCACTATCCTTTCTCCGTTGCCACCGTGGACTCAACCGATATCGAACAGTCTTTAAATTACTTACCACTCTCTCAAAGTACATTTCATCGGATTATAGATTTGCCCATCGTATCGCGCTGCCGCATAGCGTTGAGAAGGGCATACGCGCTGCAAGCTAGCGTAAGGAGTCGCGCTACGGAACAGCGCCTCATTGGTTCAGCAATCGGTCGGAATCATGGACAAGCAACCAACTGCTCGTCGAAGCCACCGTTCCGGGAAACGAGTCCGCGATCGCCGCCGACGCTATTACGAGCGGATCCGGCGAGAAGAGGAGGCATTCCAGTATTATTACTTGGGGATGCGATTGCGAGACGGCATCCCTGCCGAGTTTTATCGCCAGCAACGCCCGAACGAGGCCCGTCCAGGCTCAGGCGGCCGACGAACGCGCCGAGCAGGACGCAGGGCCCGCGCACAGCGCCAGCACCACGTGTCCGCCCCTAGTGCACCATCGGAGTGTGCCACTGAGGATAGGCGACCACCGTGTGCTGCTCCGAATAATTTTAATTATGCGCCTTCAACCGAAGCAAATATTCCGCGAGATGCGTATTCTCCTATATCGCATCCACCCACCGAGCAATCTTCACCCATAGAAAATGAGGACTTACCTTCCATCGACCATGATCTCCCAGCTTCCGATCCTTCTCCCCAATCGCCTGATTCCCATCTCTTCTACTTTCCTATCGCAGGATCCTCACCTGGGGAAAATCCACGATTACTAACCACTAACCCATTAGTGCACGAGCTTATACGAAACTCAACAGAGCACATATTTGAATTTCTCCCACCTTCCTCTACTGTTGAGATCGATGAGATATTTAGTGAGGACGATGACGATGTTATCATCATAGATTAACTCCTACCATGTAAGCATCCATTTTGTACACCAGCATATATAGTCGGCTTATTGAATAAATCTATTCTACCCAATATTGCGTACACTCCTCTTAAATATTGCATTCTCACACATTAATACCCCGGAGAGCGGATCTCGGAGCAATGGAACAAGAGAGAGTACTCTCACAACTTTAACCATTACTTGTTCGTAAGTAATGTCTTCCATTCAAGTCGTGCTATTTGTTAGCGACGGATGGGCATACAAACAGGTTCGGTAGGTACACTCACCGCATTATCGAACATAGCCACCTGTTTTACCATTGTTCTACCGAACCTACGTTTCTCTTACTTACCGACCTCACTACTATTCCTAATTTACCTACAGTCCATTAACTACTTACCTGTTACCTACCCTATCCAGAATACCTACTCTATCTTCCTTACCCACCTTAATTCATTTACCTACCTGCGAGATTTCCTCTCCCATACGAGGCAGGATCATTTAGCGGCGAAGCAGAGTAGTGCCCTCTGTGCCAGACATGTTTACTCGACTCTCTACAACAGAGCCTCATCCCAGGGTATAGTTCTGTGCATGCGACTGCCCGAAAAAGAGGCACTTAATAATTGAAAATAAGCCCGTCTCAGGAATAGATCGACTAATAGGTTGCGGAACACTTCGACCTTCGGTCGGCGCCTCCCGAGACGTAACAAGTGTATCCGAAGTGAAATGACTAGAGGAGTCGAATGCCGCAAGCAGAATTCAAATCCGAGGCTCCGTTCGGATGGAAATCGCAGTTATAGCGAAAAACCTATCTTCCTGCATTCTAACTGCCAGAATCGTACTCTGTTGTTGAACAGAAGTGTATCCGAAGTGAAATGACTAGAGGAATGGAATGCCGCAAGCAGAATTCAAGTACGAGCCTCCGTTCGGCAGGAAATCGCAGTTATAGAGAAAAACCTATTTTCCTGCATTCTAACTGCCAGAATCGTACTCTGTTGTTGAGCAGAAGTGTATCCGAAGTGAAATGACTAGAGGAGTCGAATGCCGCAAGCAGAATTCAAATCCGAGGCTCCGTTCGGATGGAAATCGCAGTTATAGCGAAAAACCTATCTTCCAGCATTCTGTCTGCCAGAATCGTACTCTGTTGTTGAACAGAAGTGTATCCGAAGTGAAATGACTAGAGGAGTCGAATGCCGCAAGCAGAATTCAAATCCGAGGCTCCGTTCGGATGGAAATCGCAGTTATAGCGAAAAACCTATCTTCCTGCATTCTAACTGCCAGAATCGTACTCTGTTGTTGAACAGAAGTGTATCCGAAGTGAAATGACTAGAGGAATGGAATGCCGCAAGCAGAATTCAAGTACGAGCCTCCGTTCGGCAGGAAATCGCAGTTATAGAGAAAAACCTATTTTCCTGCATTCTAACTGCCAGAATCGTACTCTGTTGTTGAGCAGAAGTGTATCCGAAGTGAAATGACTAGAGGAGTCGAATGCCGCAAGCAGAATTCAAGTAAGAGCCTCCGTTCGGCAGGAAATCGCAGTTATGGCGAAAAACATATTTTCCTGCATTCTAACTGCCAGAATCGTACTCTATTGTTCAACAGAAGTGCATCCGAAGTGAAATGACTAGAGGAATGGAATGCCGCAAGCAGAATTCAAGTACGAGCCTCCGTTCGGCAGGAAATCGCAGTTATAGAGAAAAACCTATTTTCCTGCATTCTAACTGCCAGAATCGTACTCTGTTGTTGAGCAGAAGTGTATCCGAAGTGAAATGACTAGAGGAGTCGAATGCCGCAAGCAGAATTCAAGTACGAGCCTCCGTTCGGCAGGAAATCGCAGTTATGGCGAAAAACATATTTTCCTGCATTCTAACTGCCAGAATCGTACTCTATTGTTGAACAGAAGTGCATCCGAAGTGAAATGACTAGAGGAGTCGAATGCCGCAGGCAGAATTCAAATCCGAGGCTCCGTTCGGATGGAAATCGCAGTTATAGCGAAAAACCTATCTTCCAGCATTCTAACTGCCAGAATCGTACTCTGTTGTTGAACAGAAGTGTATCCGAAGTGAAATGACTAGAGGAATGGAATGCCGCAAGCATAATTCAAATCCGAGGCTCCGTTCGGATGGAAATCGCAGTTATAGCGAAAAACCTATCTTCCAGCATTCTAACTGCCAGAATCGTACTCTGTTGTTGAACAGAAGTGTATCCGAAGTGAAATGACTAGAGGAGTCGAATTGTTCAAGCAGAATTCAAGTACGAGCCTCCGTTCGGGAGGAAATCGCAGTTATAGCGAAAAACCTATCTTCCAGCATTCTAACTGCCAGAATCGTACTCTGTTGTTGAACAGAAGTGTATCCGAAGTGAAATGACTAGAGGAGTCGAATGCAGCAAGCAGAATTCAAGTACGAGCCTCCGTTCGGCAGGAAATCGCAGTTATGGCGAAAAACATATTTTCCTGCATTCTAACTGCCAGAATCGTACTCTGTTGTTGAACAGAAGTGTATCCGAAGTGAAATGACTAGAGGAATGGAATGCCGCAAGCAGAATTCAAATCCGAGGCTCCGTTCGGATGGAAATCGCAGTTATAGCGAAAAACCTATCTTCCAGCATTCTAACTGCCAGAATCGTACTCTGTTGTTGAACAGAAGTGTATCCGAAGTGAAATGACTAGAGGAGTCGAATGCAGCAAGCAGAATTCAAGTACGAGCCTCCGTTCGGCAGGAAACCGCAGTTATAGAGAAAAACCTATCTTCCAGCATTCTGTCTGCCAGAATCGTACTCTGTTGTTGAACAGAAGTGTATCCGAAGTGAAATGACTAGAGGAATGGAATGCCGCAAGCAGAATTCAAATCCGAGGCTCCGTTCGGATTGAAATCGCAGTTATAGCGAAAAACCTATTTTCCTGCATTCTAACTGCCAGAATCGTACTCTGTTGTTGAACAGAAGTGTATCCGAAGTGAAATGACTAGAGGAGTCGAATGCCGCAAGCAGAATTCAAATCCGAGGCTCCGTTCGGATTGAAATCGCAGTTATAGCGAAAAACCTATTTTCCTGCATTCTAACTGCCAGAATCGTACTCTGTTGTTGAACAGAAGTGTATCCGAAGTGAAATGACTAGAGGAGTCGAATGCCGCAAGCAGAATTCAAGTACGAGCCTCCGTTCGGCAGGAAATCGCAGTTATGGCGAAAAACATATTTTCCTGCATTCTAACTGCCAGAATCGTACTCTATTGTTGAACAGAAGTGTATGCGAAGTGAAATGACTAGAGGAATGGAATGCCGCAAGCAGAATTCAAATCCGAGGCTCCGTTCGGATGGAAATCGCAGTTATAGCGAAAAACCTATCTTCCAGCATTCTAACTGCCAGAATCGTACTCTGTTGTTGAACAGAAGTGTATCCGAAGTGAAATGACTAGAGGAGTCGAATGCAGCAAGCAGAATTCAAGTACGAGCCTCCGTTCGGCAGGAAATCGCAGTTATAGAGAAAAACCTATCTTCCAGCATTCTGACTGCCACAATCGTACTCTGTTGTTGAACAAAAGTGTATCCGAAGTGAAATGACTAGAGGAGTCGAATGCCGCAAGCAGAATTCAAATCCGAGGCTCCGTTCGGATGGAAATCGCAGTTATAGCGAAAAACCTATCTTCCACCATTCTAACTGCCAGAATCGTACTCTGTTGTTGAACAGAAGTGTATCCGAAGTGAAATGACTAGAGGAATGGAATGCCGCAAGCAGAATTCAAGTACGAGCCTCCGTTCGGCAGGAAATCGCAGTTATAGAGAAAAACCTATTTTCCTGCATTCTAACTGCCAGAATCGTACTCTGTTGTTGAGCAGAAGTGTATCCGAAGTGAAATGACTAGAGGAGTCGAATGCCGCAAGCAGAATTCAAGTACGAGCCTCCGTTCGGCAGGAAATCGCAGTTATGGCGAAAAACATATTTTCCTGCATTCTAACTGCCAGAATCGTACTCTATTGTTGAACAGAAGTGCATCCGAAGTGAAATGACTAGAGGAGTCGAATGCCGCAGGCAGAATTCAAATCCGAGGCTCCGTTCGGATGGAAATCGCAGTTATAGCGAAAAACCTATCTTCCAGCATTCTAACTGCCAGAATCGTACTCTGTTGTTGAACAGAAGTGTATCCGAAGTGAAATGACTAGAGGAATGGAATGCCGCAAGCAGAATTCAAATCCGAGGCTCCGTTCGGATGGAAATCGCAGTTATAGCGAAAAACCTATCTTCCAGCATTCTAACTGCCAGAATCGTACTCTGTTGTTGAACAGAAGTGTATCCGAAGTGAAATGACTAGAGGAGTCGAATGCAGCAAGCAGAATTCAAGTACGAGCCTCCGTTCGGCAGGAAACCGCAGTTATAGAGAAAAACCTATCTTCCAGCATTCTGTCTGCCAGAATCGTACTCTGTTGTTGAACAGAAGTGTATCCGAAGTGAAATGACTAGAGGAATGGAATGCCGCAAGCAGAATTCAAATCCGAGGCTCCGTTCGGATTGAAATCGCAGTTATAGCGAAAAACCTATTTTCCTGCATTCTAACTGCCAGAATCGTACTCTGTTGTTGAACAGAAGTGTATCCGAAGTGAAATGACTAGAGGAGTCGAATGCCGCAAGCAGAATTCAAATCCGAGGCTCCGTTCGGATTGAAATCGCAGTTATAGCGAAAAACCTATTTTCCTGCATTCTAACTGCCAGAATCGTACTCTGTTGTTGAACAGAAGTGTATCCGAAGTGAAATGACTAGAGGAGTCGAATGCCGCAAGCAGAATTCAAGTACGAGCCTCCGTTCGGCAGGAAATCGCAGTTATGGCGAAAAACATATTTTCCTGCATTCTAACTGCCAGAATCGTACTCTATTGTTGAACAGAAGTGTAAGCGAAGTGAAATGACTAGAGGAATGGAATGCCGCAAGCAGAATTCAAATCCGAGGCTCCGTTCGGATGGAAATCGCAGTTATAGCGAAAAACCTATCTTCCAGCATTCTAACTGCCAGAATCGTACTCTGTTGTTGAACAGAAGTGTATCCGAAGTGAAATGACTAGAGGAGTCGAATGCAGCAAGCAGAATTCAAGTACGAGCCTCCGTTCGGCAGGAAATCGCAGTTATAGAGAAAAACCTATCTTCCAGCATTCTGACTGCCACAATCGTACTCTGTTGTTGAACAAAAGTGTATCCGAAGTGAAATGACTAGAGGAGTCGAATGCCGCAAGCAGAATTCAAATCCGAGGCTCCGTTCGGATGGAAATCGCAGTTATAGCGAAAAACCTATCTTCCACCATTCTAACTGCCAGAATCGTACTCTGTTGTTGAACAGAAGTGTATCCGAAGTGAAATGACTAGAGGAATGGAATGCCGCAAGCAGAATTCAAGTACGAGCCTCCGTTCGGCAGGAAATCGCAGTTATAGAGAAAAACCTATTTTCCTGCATTCTAACTGCCAGAATCGTACTCTGTTGTTGAGCAGAAGTGTATCCGAAGTGAAATGACTAGAGGAGTCGAATGCCGCAAGCAGAATTCAAGTACGAGCCTCCGTTCGGCAGGAAATCGCAGTTATGGCGAAAAACATATTTTCCTGCATTCTAACTGCCAGAATCGTACTCTATTGTTGAACAGAAGTGCATCCGAAGTGAAATGACTAGAGGAGTCGAATGCCGCAGGCAGAATTCAAATCCGAGGCTCCGTTCGGATGGAAATCGCAGTTATAGCGAAAAACCTATCTTCCAGCATTCTAACTGCCAGAATCGTACTCTGTTGTTGAACAGAAGTGTATCCGAAGTGAAATGACTAGAGGAATGGAATGCCGCAAGCATAATTCAAATCCGAGGCTCCGTTCGGATGGAAATCGCAGTTATAGCGAAAAACCTATCTTCCAGCATTCTAACTGCCAGAATCGTACTCTGTTGTTGAACAGAAGTGTATCCGAAGTGAAATGACTAGAGGAATGGAATGCCGCAAGCAGAATTCAAATCCGAGGCTCCGTTCGGATGGAAATCGCAGTTATAGCGAAAAACCTATTTTCCTGCATTCTAACTGCCAGAATCGTACTCTGTTGTTGAACAGAAGTGTATCCGAAGTGAAATGACTAGAGGAGTCGAATGCCGCAAGCAGAATTCAAGTACGAGCCTCCGTTCGGCAGGAAATCGCAGTTATAGAGAAAAACCTATTTTCCTGCATTCTAACTGCCAGAATCGTACTCTGTTGTTGAGCAGAAGTGTATCCGAAGTGAAATGACTAGAGGAGTCGAATGCCGCAAGCAGAATTCAAGTACGAGCCTCCGTTCGGCAGGAAATCGCAGTTATGGCGAAAAACATATTTTCCTGCATTCTAACTGCCAGAATCGTACTCTGTTGTTGAACAGAAGTGTATCCGAAGTGAAATGACTAGAGGAATGGAATGCCGCAAGCAGAATTCAAATCCGAGGCTCCGTTCGGATGGAAATCGCAGTTATAGCGAAAAACCTATCTTCCAGCATTCTAACTGCCAGAATCGTACTCTGTTGTTCAACAGAAGTGTATCCGAAGTGAAATGACTAGAGGAGTCGAATGCAGCAAGCAGAATTCAAGTACGAGCCTCCGTTCGGCAGGAAATCGCAGTTATAGAGAAAAACCTATCTTCCAGCATTCTGTCTGCCAGAATCGTACTCTGTTGTTGAACAGAAGTGTATCCGAAGTGAAATGACTAGAGGAATGGAATGCCGCAAGCAGAATTCAAATCCGAGGCTCCGTTCGGATGGAAATCGCAGTTATAGCGAAAAACCTATTTTCCTGCATCCTAACTGCCAGAATCGTACTCTGTTGTTAAACAGAAGTGTATCCGAAGTGAAACGACTAGAGGAGTCGAATGCCGCAAGCAGAATTCAAGTACGAGCCTCCGTTCGGCAGGAAATCGCAGTTATAGAGAAAAACCTATCTTCCTGCATTCTAACTGCCAGAATCGTACTCTGTTGTTGAACAGAAGTGTATCCGAAGTGAAATGACTATAGGAGTCGAATGCCGCAAGCAGAATTCAAGTACGAGCCTCCGTTCGGCAGGAAATCGCAGTTATAGAGAAAAACCTATCTTCCAGCATTCTAACTGCCAGAATCGTACTCTGTTGTTGAACAGAAGTGTATCCGAAGTGAAATGACTAGAGGAATGGAATGCCGCAAGCAGAATTCAAATCCGAGGCTCCGTTCGGATGGAAATCGCAGTTATAGCGAAAAACCTATCTTCCAGCATTCTAACTGCCAGAATCGTACTCTGTTGTTGAACAGAAGTGTATCCGAAGTGAAATGACTAGAGGAGTCGAATTGCTCAAGCAGAATTCAATTACGAGCCTCCGTTCGGCAGGAAATCGCAGTTATAGAGAAAAACCTATCTTCCACCATTCTAACTGCCAGAATCGTACTCTGTTGTTGAACAGAAGTGTATCCGAAGTGAAATGACTAGAGGAATGGAATGCCGCAAGCAGAATTCAAGTACGAGCCTCCGTTCGGCAGGAAATCGCAGTTATAGAGAAAAACCTATTTTCCTGCATTCTAACTGCCAGAATCGTACTCTGTTGTTGAGCAGAAGTGTATCCGAAGTGAAATGACTAGAGGAGTCGAATGCCGCAAGCAGAATTCAAGTACGAGCCTCCGTTCGGCAGGAAATCGCAGTTATGGCGAAAAACATATTTTCCTGCATTCTAACTGCCAGAATCGTACTCTATTGTTGAACAGAAGTGCATCCGAAGTGAAATGACTAGAGGAGTCGAATGCCGCAGGCAGAATTCAAATCCGAGGCTCCGTTCGGATGGAAATCGCAGTTATAGCGAAAAACCTATCTTCCAGCATTCTAACTGCCAGAATCGTACTCTGTTGTTGAACAGAAGTGTATCCGAAGTGAAATGACTAGAGGAATGGAATGCCGCAAGCATAATTCAAATCCGAGGCTCCGTTCGGATGGAAATCGCAGTTATAGCGAAAAACCTATCTTCCAGCATTCTAACTGCCAGAATCGTACTCTGTTGTTGAACAGAAGTGTATCCGAAGTGAAATGACTAGAGGAATGGAATGCCGCAAGCAGAATTCAAATCCGAGGCTCCGTTCGGATGGAAATCGCAGTTATAGCGAAAAACCTATTTTCCTGCATTCTAACTGCCAGAATCGTACTCTGTTGTTGAACAGAAGTGTATCCGAAGTGAAATGACTAGAGGAGTCGAATGCCGCAAGCAGAATTCAAGTACGAGCCTCCGTTCGGCAGGAAATCGCAGTTATAGAGAAAAACCTATTTTCCTGCATTCTAACTGCCAGAATCGTACTCTGTTGTTGAGCAGAAGTGTATCCGAAGTGAAATGACTAGAGGAGTCGAATGCCGCAAGCAGAATTCAAGTACGAGCCTCCGTTCGGCAGGAAATCGCAGTTATGGCGAAAAACATATTTTCCTGCATTCTAACTGCCAGAATCGTACTCTGTTGTTGAACAGAAGTGTATCCGAAGTGAAATGACTAGAGGAATGGAATGCCGCAAGCAGAATTCAAATCCGAGGCTCCGTTCGGATGGAAATCGCAGTTATAGCGAAAAACCTATCTTCCAGCATTCTAACTGCCAGAATCGTACTCTGTTGTTCAACAGAAGTGTATCCGAAGTGAAATGACTAGAGGAGTCGAATGCCGCAAGCAGAATTCAAGTACGAGCCTCCGTTCGGCAGGAAATCGCAGTTATAGAGAAAAACCTATCTTCCAGCATTCTGTCTGCCAGAATCGTACTCTGTTGTTGAACAGAAGTGTATCCGAAGTGAAATGACTAGAGGAATGGAATGCCGCAAGCAGAATTCAAATCCGAGGCTCCGTTCGGATGGAAATCGCAGTTATAGCGAAAAACCTATTTTCCTGCATTCTAACTGCCAGAATCGTACTCTGTTGTTAAACAGAAGTGTATCCGAAGTGAAACGACTAGAGGAGTCGAATGCCGCAAGCAGAATTCAAGTACGAGCCTCCGTTCGGCAGGAAATCGCAGTTATAGAGAAAAACCTATCTTCCTGCATTCTAACTGCCAGAATCGTACTCTGTTGTTGAACAGAAGTGTATCCGAAGTGAAATGACTATAGGAGTCGAATGCCGCAAGCAGAATTCAAGTACGAGCCTCCGTTCGGCAGGAAATCGCAGTTATAGAGAAAAACCTATCTTCCAGCATTCTAACTGCCAGAATCGTACTCTGTTGTTCAACAGAAGTGTATCCGAAGTGAAATGACTAGAGGAATGGAATGCCGCAAGCAGAATTCAAATCCGAGGCTCCGTTCGGATGGAAATCGCAGTTATAGCGAAAAACCTATCTTCCAGCATTCTAACTGCCAGAATCGTACTCTGTTGTTGAACAGAAGTGTATCCGAAGTGAAATGACTAGAGGAGTCGAATTGCTCAAGCAGAATTCAATTACGAGCCTCCGTTCGGCAGGAAATCGCAGTTAGAGAGAAAAACATATTTTCCTGCATTCTAACTGCCAGAATCGTACTCTGTTGTTGAACAGAAGTGTATCCGAAGTGAAATGACTAGAGGAGTCGAATTGTTCAAGCAGAATTCAAGTACGAGCCTCCGTTCGGGAGGAAATCGCAGTTATAGCGAAAAACCTATCTTCCTGCATTCTAACTGCCAGAATCGTACTCTGTTGTTGAACAGAAGTGTATCCGAAGTGAAATGACTAGAGGAATGGAATGCCGCAAGCAGAATTCAAGTACGAGCCTCCGTTCGGCAGGAAATCGCAGTTATAGAGAAAAACCTATTTTCCTGCATTCTAACTGCCAGAATCGTACTCTGTTGTTGAACAGAAGTGTATCCGAAGTGAAATGACTAGAGGAGTCGAATTGCTCAAGCAGAATTCAAGTACGAGCCTCCGTTCGGGAGGAAATCGCAGTTATAGAGAAAAACCTATCTTCCAGCATTCTGACTGCCACAATCGTACTCTGTTGTTGAACAGAAGTGTATCCGAAGTGAAATGACTAGAGGAGTCGAATGCCGCAAGCAGAATTCAAATCCGAGGCTCTGTTCGGATGGAAATCGCAGTTATAGCGAAAAACCTATCTTCCTGCATTCTAACTGCCAGAATCGTACTCTGTTGTTGAACAGAAGTGTATCCGAAGTGAAATGACTAGAGGAGTCGAATGCCGCAAGCAGAATTCAAGTACGAGCCTCCGTTCGGCAGGAAATCGCAGTTATGGCGAAAAACATATTTTCCTGCATTCTAACTGCCAGAATCGTACTCTGTTGTTGAACAGAAGTGTATCCGAAGTGAAATGACTAGAGGAGTCGAATGCCGCAAGCAGAATTCAAGTACGAGCCTCCGTTCGGCAGGAAATCGCAGTTATAGCGAAAAACCTATTTTCCTGCATTCTAACTGCCAGAATCGTACTCTGTTGTTGAACAGAAGTGTATCCGAAGTGAAATGACTAGAGGAGTCGAATGCCGCAAGCAGAATTCAAGTACGAGCCTCCGTTCGGCAGGAAATCGCAGTTATAGAGAAAAACCTATTTTCCTGCATTCTAACTGCCAGAATCGTACTCTGTTGTTGAGCAGAAGTGTATCCGAAGTGAAATGACTAGAGGAGTCGAATGCCGCAAGCAGAATTCAAGTACGAGCCTCCGTTCGGCAGGAAATCGCAGTTATGGCGAAAAACATATTTTCCTGCATTCTAACTGCCAGAATCGTACTCTGTTGTTGAACAGAAGTGTATCCGAAGTGAAATGACTAGAAGAATGGAATGCCGCAAGCAGAATTCAAATCCGAGGCTCCGTTCGGATGGAAATCGCAGTTATAGCGAAAAACCTATCTTCCAGCATTCTAACTGCCAGAATCGTACTCTGTTGTTCAACAGAAGTGTATCCGAAGTGAAATGACTAGAGGAGTCGAATGCAGCAAGCAGAATTCAAGTACGAGCCTCCGTTCGGCAGGAAATCGCAGTTATAGAGAAAAACCTATCTTCCAGCATTCTGTCTGCCAGAATCGTACTCTGTTGTTGAACAGAAGTGTATCCGAAGTGAAATGACTAGAGGAATGGAATGCCGCAAGCAGAATTCAAATCCGAGGCTCCGTTCGGATGGAAATCGCAGTTATAGCGAAAAACCTATTTTCCTGCATCCTAACTGCCAGAATCGTACTCTGTTGTTAAACAGAAGTGTATCCGTGTTACGTCTCGGGAGGCGCCGACCGAAGGTCGAAGTGTTCCGCAACCTATTAGTCGATCTATTCCTGAGACGGGCTTATTTTCAATTATTAAGTGCCTCTTTTTCGGGCAGTCGCATGCACAGAACTATACCCTGGGATGAGGCTCTGTTGTAGAGAGTCGAGTAAACATGTCTGGCACAGCGGGCACTACTCTGCTTCGCCGCTAAATGATCCTGCCTCGTATGGGAGAGGGAATCTTGCGGGTAGGTAAATGAATTAAGGAGGGTAAGGAAGATAGAGTAGGTATTCTGGATAGGGTAGGTAACAGGTAAGTAGTTAATGGACTGTAGGTAAATTAGGAATAGTAGTGAGGTCGGTAAGTAAGAGAAACGTAGGTACGGTAGAATAGTGAGTGATCGGGTGATCCTGGGTTGGTCATGGCGAAAGTGAACCTATCGAATTTGGTTGAATGACCATGCTCGCCGGCGCGTTCGGACGACGCCATCTTGTAGTTGGTCTGATAGATGCATATGTCAATCTGCCTGTCCGTCGCTGGTTTCAAGCGCGGTTTCGATAGGCAGCATTATAATAACAAGACAAACACGTCTAAAGCCAGAGTCATGCAAACATTCTCGTCGCTAGCAAATAGCGCGATTCTGACGGCTGGCTGTGATCATCGCATAGAAATAATTGGATTCCGAATGTTGCCTTTCTATGATTGCGACTCTTAATGTCTGATAATGGATCTCGAACCCGATTGAATAGGATGATGTTAGGTATTGTCACACGCCTTACCCCACGAGTGTTGAATAGGTACCAAAGTGGTAGAAATGAAGTAGGCGGGTATGAAGTAATTGGTAGAGTTAAGAAATGATTTGGTGGACAGTTGATATGAAGTAATGGTTAGGACTTATTCTGTCTTATTGCTACGAGATTCGGAGTACATTGTCATAGTAGTACTGTATTCTTTCCCTAACTCGTCGCCCTGACCGGTGGCTTCGTTGTGAAGCGGGGCGGTAGTGGGCGCGAGCCGTCGACGCCATCGCGGATAATTGCGGATTATTGTTGTTGCCTGGCCGACGCTGTCAATCAGCGCGATCTCGATAGGCGGAACAGGAAGGAGTCGATGACAAGCGTAAGAATAACTAGCCATTGCCACCTCGTCGCTAACAAATAGCGCGGTTTCGTTGGCCGGCTCTTGAGTTATTGACAGGCGAGCCTCAATTA
The DNA here is from genome assembly GCA_910593735.2 of Ectemnius lituratus. Taxonomy (NCBI): domain Eukaryota; kingdom Metazoa; phylum Arthropoda; class Insecta; order Hymenoptera; family Crabronidae; genus Ectemnius; species Ectemnius lituratus. The sequence goes on from OU343043.1 coordinate 2,428,282, forward strand.
AATCATTATTGCAAGGGTTGCACATCGCGGGCATTAGAGCACATTGAGTAGTGGGTGTCACAGGTAAAATCACCGATAAACGAATAAATCTCGTATAGTAAGTATATTGTAAAGTGTTTGAATAGTACACACAACGATAATACTTAATTAAGCGAATCTCGGAACAGTAGAATAAGTATAATTATTAACGTGACCGTTGGACACGGAGTTCTATCGCGGTACTGACAGTTTAATTGGACTCACAGTAAATGCAACAAGTAGATGCGGTGCTCGCTATCGGAATTGGAAGGTCCCTTGTCGCTGTTCTAGCGTGATGAACCACGATCACTAATATTCACAACACTTGTATAGATTGGAGCAAATACTAAGTATAGCGGGAGCACTTCGAGTTTAGGTTTACTGCTGTGAGAATTGATTACTAAGTATCGCGGGAGCACTTCGAGTTTACGTCCGCTGCTGTGAGAACTGATTACTAAGTATAGCGGGAGCACTTCGAGTTTACGTCCGGTGCTGTCAGGTCCACGATGAGAACTGATTACTAAGTATAGCGGGAGCACTTCGAGTTTACGTCCGGTGCTGTCAGGTCCACGATGAGAACTGATTGTTCGAGTGACTCTCTGGAGCCTCGCAGGGTCTCCGAGTAGTGGGGCAGGCGCCCCGCGAGCGGTGGGGATCCAATCAGCGCGCGCGGTTGTGGTCAGGTGACCGGTCTCGCTCCGTGCTGGGACGTTGCTGACCTAAGCAGTCCCACGCTCGAACGGTCCATGTACGCTGCAACGTCAGCAGTTCCACGGTGCTCGGTGCTTATCTTATCTCTAGGAGACGAGCTGGCGGCTCGGATGCTAGCCGATACTTTGTACGTGACTTTAAGCACTTTTGCCGTGAGAGTGGAATGTGGGCTCTTGTTTATCGGACACCACTCGGTCATCTTTCCGTGAGAAGCTCACTTGTAACTCTGTAGTCATCGCACGTGTGCTTGATCACATGGGAATCGCTGAGTAGACTAAATACTTAGCGCGAGCTCGTCTACCAGGCGTTCGGAGGATATACATATCCTTATAGCTTATAATTATGTTCCTCCAACGACTCACGATCATTATCGTATATAATAGCTGATCATTCCCAACAAATGCTCGTGGTTCGCTGTGGTTGTGTTAAAGGCTACGGCTTAATGTATATCGCGATTATGACGCGGCGTTCCCAAACATACGGTGTTAAAGGACAGTGTCAATAGAAAAAGTTAATAGACAAATGTCAAAAGACAAATGTTAAAAGACAAATGTTAAAAGACAAATGTCAAAAGACAAATGTTAAAAGACAAATGTTAAAAGATAATGTCAATAGACTTGTTTTTGGTCGAGCTCGGGTATTTGGGACCGAGCGCCTTCAATTGTAATTGGTTAATATAAGATGGCGTAACGTAGTACAATATGCCTGCGGTATGTCGTGGCGTTGGGAAAAAAAATATATACCTAAATAGGCAGGACAGGCGTGAGACGTCACACCTCCCCCTTTATCCAGAACGAACATAACAATTTTGTTAAATGTTCGTTCGCTGAGTGTTGATGGCGGAAAGTCTTTGTTGTAATTCCTACATGGCTCTGGTGGGTTCTACGGCTGGCCTTGCCTCTGCGTGGGCTGGATCTTCGTCGTGTACATACTCGATCCTTCCTTCGTTAGGAGAGAATGTTTGGGCTTCTTTCCTTCGGATGAGATGATGTGTGATTGAAGACCATAGTGCTCCCAAGAGGTAGATGCTCCATCCGTAGGCGCCGTGGAGCGCGAGCCCGTGTATGATGGTATTTACGATCATCATAATGGCTCTGAATATGGCGTAGATGGCGATAATGCCTGCGCTCACTGACCCGAAAGTCATGAAGTGTTCCCACATCCTTTTAGCGGCTGATTGCGCTATTCCCTCGATGGTTTGTTCGTCGAGGAATGATTGGAGAGAAATAGACGGGTTAGTTAAACTTCGTCCGCTGAATCCTCTCGCAATGGAATTCAGGACTGCTGGTTTTTCAGCAGGGAACATAAGGTGATCTCGCAGTTTATCCAAGTCCGTCTGCGAGTATATTCCACTTGTCGCCAAGGATGCTGGCGTCAAGTATTTCCATGATGGTTTTGTCATGGGTTGCAGTCGCTGTGGTGCGCTGCCTTCGATGGGTTTCGGAGTGAATTGTATCCAGGAATCCTCGATTCGGTACATTACTAGTAAGAAATGACTGCAATCTCGTTCACTTCCGTGTTGTGTAATTATTCGTGATTTAGGTGTCAAGAAGTATGACACATTGCGGAATTCCACTGGTAGTTCCGAGTAGCAGGCGTCGGTCTTCCTGACTCGTACCTCTACGGGAATACACTTCAGTATGTGCACCACTTCTCCAGCGGTGACGGCGACTTGTCCTGGTCCTTTTCCCAGGAAGTAGGCGAATTCATCGGGCGCAACATTTGCGAGTGCCAGTGAATTCTTCAGCATTTGCTTTTCCAGCGTGCATCGTTGCTCGAGGACGTCGTTGTATAACGAAGTCATTTGCGACCGGATGTGACGTTCCACGTACACGAATTTTGAGTTCACGTACGTGAAAATGTCCAGGTTGTCCACGGCAACTGGTTTCTTTGCCATGAACGCGTTTCCCCTTATGGTCTCTACGATGAATAATTTTGGGTGTTCCGTGCCCATTATGGTATACCCGCACACCCGCGTCTCCTTGGTCTTGGTGAGCGCGAACGTGACGTCGTTATCAATTAAGGTATACAGGGTCGGATATTGCGGTTGAGCACCCAACTCTTCTATCTTCGTAGCGACGCCTTCGTACAGAACGTCGTAATGGTTAAATTTGCAGGAAGACGTAGGAATTTGATCCCAAAATGTGTGTCCGTCTTCCATGTCGATGCAGTGTCCGTCCGTCAAGGGGCACGTGGTTCCTGATTTTAGCAATACGCTTCCGGAGTGGAGTCTTACTCGTACTCTGGCTGATTTCAAGACGATTTCCACTGTCCCTTGTACGATGACGTCATCCCATGTACCGTAAGGATCCGAGTACTGGGCACCTTGGCATGCGCCATTTACTGCGATATAGTCGACTTCTTCGTCGTCATTGTCGTGGATGTTGATCCAGTTGACTTCGTGGTTGGCCATCCTAACGTTGACAAGCGTTAACCCGAATCTGAGTTAGTTAGGTCTGGGTTTTCAATTTGTGGTAGATCTGTATTGGGTCTCTACCATGTATAGAAGAAAGAATTTCGCAGGGTCTGTGTAGGTTAGGTCTGGGTTTTCAATTTACGGTTTGGTTGACTCTACCCTTCTAGTCTGTAATGCAATTAATGCTGCGATCGTTTGTGTTTAGATTGGAAGCCGTCGTATTGATTGAACATGCGTGACGATGTTGGGACTTGTTTGCAGAAGGTATGACCATCCTCCATGTTGATGCAATGGCCATCTTCCAGAGGGCATGTAGTCCCTGACTTTAGTAGTATCGTTCCAGAGTGTAATTTGTCTGACACACGCGTAGACTTGAGTGAAATTGGTGGAAGAAGTATTCCAGCAAGGTGCCGGTGTTGTCTGACATCTCGCGCGTTGTTTTATGTTTAACGTGATGAGTGCTTACAACTAGCGCATATATATAAAATTATTTTTGTTGTGTTTTTCCTTTGTTAGACTTAACCTAATTATATCTAAGGCCTATGGTACGTTAGAAGAATACGTAATTATCGCATGGGGCTACTCTGTGGCAGGTGTGTGAGCTATCTCTTCTGCCTTAGAGTCGTAAGCCACGGGGAGTGTTTCCAAGTTTAAGAAATCTAATCTCCCGATAATGTAGTGCTTGAGACGTGGTTGGCGAAATGCAAGATTGCGGTGATGTTCATTGGTAAACCAATTGTCGTGAAATATCATGGTCGATTGTTCGCTTAGTACTAACGCGACCGTTTCGCGACATTGTAGATAATTCTCCCATTTTTAAGTTTGGGGATTAGTATGCTTATCGTAGTAGGCTTTGGATCGCTCCTTCGCTTGACATAAGTTTTCCCTAGCTAGTTCTTGGGCGTCGCGTAATTTGGTCATTAGCGTACCTATATATGAAACACATTAACAATAAGAACAACTAGACTAAGAATGGATAAATATTAGATTAGGAATGTAAGAATTGGAGTGCTGTGAATGTCATTCATTGCAGATAGGAAATATTTAATCTACTTTACGTACGGGACGTTCTACGCTTCATCTTACATCAATGTTTTTGTGATCAAGGCGGAGAAGGTCTAGTACATATGTTCGCGTTTTTCATCTATATTTCGATAGTACCTTATTGTATCATTAATTTATGGATTCACATATTTTATTGCCTTGTTTCTCTTTAAAGCGAGAATCATATTGTGGCAGATTACATTGGCAAAGAATTTGAAGGTTCTGAACTGATTCTGGATAAAATTTCAGAAGAACCTGATGAAGATTGGAATTTGTATTAAAAATTAAATTGCAGTCGCTATACAGTATTTCTATTAGGACTGAAGCGATTAGATTATGGCGTGAAGCCTTGGAATTAGAAGAAATGAGTTTTCGAGAATATAGTAAAGTTATTTGTATTGTCGCTGCGCTACAGAGAAACGGGGGCCCTCCGATTGCTCTGCAGCACTTTCGACGATATTCCCCATTTTCGTTCTCTATGGATTCGGAGTTGGAATGCATGAAAATCACTGAGGGAACTTCAATATTATTGAAGTGGAGAATGTCCAAACGGACGGCGGCTATCTGACTTCTGCTCCTCACCGAGGAGTAAATCAGAGCAATCAAAGAAATTATTAGCGGTTCAATGACACAGAACCGGGCATCTCCAAGGCGTGCGTCACCTTGAGATAGTGGGTTTAATAAGGCATTTTCCTTATTTGATTTTTCTGTTTAACAGTTCGCTCATGGCGTGTTCCTGCTCTAGGGAGGATACAACAGCGCTGGCTGGCACGAAATTGCCCTAGGAACGGACTTCGTGAAACTTAAGAGTGGGCACTGGCAGATCGAACGATTAGTTCAATGTGTTGAGGAAGGAACGCTTTTCCCTTTGAAGATAGAAGCCAGTGTTTTCCCAGATACGTCCATCGTCTTAGTGGACTCAGTGGATACTGCGAATACAGTGTAAAGTTGCCTATCATTGCATCCAGAATAGCAATGTTACGGCCATGGGAATTAGTATTTAACAAGCAACAGTTTCATTGCATAGTAGGCTCGTCGAATGGTGCGTATTTCTTTAGAAAACGCACGTGGTGTATCTCACACACAAAGTACGGAAGTAGGACCGGCGAGGTCAGTTTTCAGCCTTAATTAATTGGCGAATTTTCTTCGATAACGTGCTTGGCTTATATTACCCAAACAGGTCCATGATTACGAGCCCTCGGGTAGTAATTGGTCCTGGCGATATGCCGTGCAGTGCAAATTCGATGAGAAGGTAAATGGCATGACAGTCATGTCATTTTATTCACGTGAGAAGTGACAATATGGTGGCCTTCAGTGCCGATTGTCCTTATAACTCCTGAACGCGCATCTCACGTTCGGCAGGATTTCTCTCCGTCTGAGGTAGATCTGGTACTCGGCATGCTTTTTATGCCAAGCTCTGGTCTCGATGTCTTCTCTCTCTCTTCGCAACAGTTACAATCCCACCGCTGCCACCAGAAAATTTTAAGCTTTGTTACGTCTCGGGAGGCGCCGACCGAAGGTCGAAGTGTTCCGCAACCTATTAGTCGATCTATTCCTGAGACGGGCTTATTTTCAATTATTAAGTGCCTCTTTTTCGGGCAGTCGCATGCACAGAACTATACCCTGGGATGAGGCTCTGTTGTAGAGAGTCGAGTAAACATGTCTGGCACAGCGGGCACTACTCTGCTTCGCCGCTAAATGATCCTGCCTCGTATGGGAGAGGGAATCTTGCGGGTAGGTAAATGAATTAAGGAGGGTAAGGAAGATAGAGTAGGTATTCTGGATAGGGTAGGTAACAGGTAAGTAGTTAATGGACTGTAGGTAAATTAGGAATAGTAGTGAGGTCGGTAAGTAAGAGAAACGTAGGTACGGTAGAATAGTGAGTGATCGGGTGATCCTGGGTTGGTCATGGCGAAAGTGAACCTATCGAATTTGGTTGAATGACCATGCTCGCCGGCGCGTTCGGACGACGCCATCTTGTAGTTGGTCTGATAGATGCATATGTCAATCTGCCTGTCCGTCGCTGGTTTCAAGCGCGGTTTCGATAGGCAGCATTATAATAACAAGACAAACACGTCTAAAGCCAGAGTCATGCAAACATTCTCGTCGCTAGCAAATAGCGCGATTCTGACGGCTGGCTGTGATCATCGCATAGAAATAATTGGATTCCGAATGTTGCCTTTCTATGATTGCGACTCTTAATGTCTGATAATGGATCTCGAACCCGATTGAATAGGATGATGTTAGGTATTGTCACACGCCTTACCCCACGAGTGTTGAATAGGTACCAAAGTGGTAGAAATGAAGTAGGCGGGTATGAAGTAATTGGTAGAGTTAAGAAATGATTTGGTGGACAGTTGATATGAAGTAATGGTTAGGACTTATTCTGTCTTATTGCTACGAGATTCGGAGTACATTGTCATAGTAGTACTGTATTCTTTCCCTAACTCGTCGCCCTGACCGGTGGCTTCGTTGTGAAGCGGGGCGGTAGTGGGCGCGAGCCGTCGACGCCATCGCGGATAATTGCGGATTATTGTTGTTGCCTGGCCGACGCTGTCAATCAGCGCGATCTCGATAGGCGGAACAGGAAGGAGTCGATGACAAGCGTAAGAATAACTAGCCATTGCCACCTCGTCGCTAACAAATAGCGCGGTTTCGTTGGCCGGCTCTTGAGTTATTGACAGGCGAGCCTCAATTAAATCATTATTGCAAGGGTTGCACATCGCGGGCATTAGAGCACATTGAGTAGTGGGTGTCACAGGTAAAATCACCGATAAACGAATAAATCTCGTATAGTAAGTATATTGTAAAGTGTTTGAATAGTACACACAACGATAATACTTAATTAAGCGAATCTCGGAACAGTAGAATAAGTATAATTATTAACGTGACCGTTGGACACGGAGTTCTATCGCGGTACTGACAGTTTAATTGGACTCACAGTAAATGCAACAAGTAGATGCGGTGCTCGCTATCGGAATTGGAAGGTCCCTTGTCGCTGTTCTAGCGTGATGAACCACGATCACTAATATTCACAACACTTGTATAGATTGGAGCAAATACTAAGTATAGCGGGAGCACTTCGAGTTTAGGTTTACTGCTGTGAGAATTGATTACTAAGTATCGCGGGAGCACTTCGAGTTTACGTCCGCTGCTGTGAGAACTGATTACTAAGTATAGCGGGAGCACTTCGAGTTTACGTCCGGTGCTGTCAGGTCCACGATGAGAACTGATTACTAAGTATAGCGGGAGCACTTCGAGTTTACGTCCGGTGCTGTCAGGTCCACGATGAGAACTGATTGTTCGAGTGACTCTCTGGAGCCTCGCAGGGTCTCCGAGTAGTGGGGCAGGCGCCCCGCGAGCGGTGGGGATCCAATCAGCGCGCGCGGTTGTGGTCAGGTGACCGGTCTCGCTCCGTGCTGGGACGTTGCTGACCTAAGCAGTCCCACGCTCGAACGGTCCATGTACGCTGCAACGTCAGCAGTTCCACGGTGCTCGGTGCTTATCTTATCTCTAGGAGACGAGCTGGCGGCTCGGATGCTAGCCGATACTTTGTACGTGACTTTAAGCACTTTTGCCGTGAGAGTGGAATGTGGGCTCTTGTTTATCGGACACCACTCGGTCATCTTTCCGTGAGAAGCTCACTTGTAACTCTGTAGTCATCGCACGTGTGCTTGATCACATGGGAATCGCTGAGTAGACTAAATACTTAGCGCGAGCTCGTCTACCAGGCGTTCGGAGGATATACATATCCTTATAGCTTATAATTATGTTCCTCCAACGACTCACGATCATTATCGTATATAATAGCTGATCATTCCCAACAAATGCTCGTGGTTCGCTGTGGTTGTGTTAAAGGCTACGGCTTAATGTATATCGCGATTATGACGCGGCGTTCCCAAACATACGGTGTTAAAGGACAGTGTCAATAGAAAAAGTTAATAGACAAATGTCAAAAGACAAATGTTAAAAGACAAATGTTAAAAGACAAATGTCAAAAGACAAATGTTAAAAGACAAATGTTAAAAGATAATGTCAATAGACTTGTTTTTGGTCGAGCTCGGGTATTTGGGACCGAGCGCCTTCAATTGTAATTGGTTAATATAAGATGGCGTAACGTAGTACAATATGCCTGCGGTATGTCGTGGCGTTGGGAAAAAAAATATATACCTAAATAGGCAGGACAGGCGTGAGACGTCACATCCGAAGTGAAACGACTAGAGGAGTCGAATGCCGCAAGCAGAATTCAAGTACGAGCCTCCGTTCGGCAGGAAATCGCAGTTATAGAGAAAAACCTATCTTCCTGCATTCTAACTGCCAGAATCGTACTCTGTTGTTGAACAGAAGTGTATCCGAAGTGAAATGACTATAGGAGTCGAATGCCGCAAGCAGAATTCAAGTACGAGCCTCCGTTCGGCAGGAAATCGCAGTTATAGAGAAAAACCTATCTTCCAGCATTCTAACTGCCAGAATCGTACTCTGTTGTTCAACAGAAGTGTATCCGAAGTGAAATGACTAGAGGAATGGAATGCCGCAAGCAGAATTCAAATCCGAGGCTCCGTTCGGATGGAAATCGCAGTTATAGCGAAAAACCTATCTTCCAGCATTCTAACTGCCAGAATCGTACTCTGTTGTTGAACAGAAGTGTATCCGAAGTGAAATGACTAGAGGAGTCGAATTGCTCAAGCAGAATTCAATTACGAGCCTCCGTTCGGCAGGAAATCGCAGTTATAGAGAAAAACCTATCTTCCTGCATTCTAACTGCCAGAATCGTACTCTGTTGTTGAACAGAAGTGTATCCGAAGTGAAATGACTATAGGAGTCGAATGCCGCAAGCAGAATTCAAATCCGAGGCTCCGTTCGGATGGAAATCGCAGTTATAGCGAAAAACCTATCTTCCACCATTCTAACTGCCAGAATCGTACTCTGTTGTTGAACAGAAGTGTATCCGAAGTGAAATGACTAGAGGAATGGAATGCCGCAAGCAGAATTCAAGTACGAGCCTCCGTTCGGCAGGAAATCGCAGTTATAGAGAAAAACCTATTTTCCTGCATTCTAACTGCCAGAATCGTACTCTGTTGTTGAGCAGAAGTGTATCCGAAGTGAAATGACTAGAGGAGTCGAATGCCGCAAGCAGAATTCAAGTACGAGCCTCCGTTCGGCAGGAAATCGCAGTTATGGCGAAAAACATATTTTCCTGCATTCTAACTGCCAGAATCGTACTCTATTGTTGAACAGAAGTGCATCCGAAGTGAAATGACTAGAGGAGTCGAATGCCGCAGGCAGAATTCAAATCCGAGGCTCCGTTCGGATGGAAATCGCAGTTATAGCGAAAAACCTATCTTCCAGCATTCTAACTGCCAGAATCGTACTCTGTTGTTGAACAGAAGTGTATCCGAAGTGAAATGACTAGAGGAATGGAATGCCGCAAGCATAATTCAAATCCGAGGCTCCGTTCGGATGGAAATCGCAGTTATAGCGAAAAACCTATCTTCCAGCATTCTAACTGCCAGAATCGTACTCTGTTGTTGAACAGAAGTGTATCCGAAGTGAAATGACTAGAGGAATGGAATGCCGCAAGCAGAATTCAAATCCGAGGCTCCGTTCGGATGGAAATCGCAGTTATAGCGAAAAACCTATTTTCCTGCATTCTAACTGCCAGAATCGTACTCTGTTGTTGAACAGAAGTGTATCCGAAGTGAAATGACTAGAGGAGTCGAATGCCGCAAGCAGAATTCAAGTACGAGCCTCCGTTCGGCAGGAAATCGCAGTTATAGAGAAAAACCTATTTTCCTGCATTCTAACTGCCAGAATCGTACTCTGTTGTTGAGCAGAAGTGTATCCGAAGTGAAATGACTAGAGGAGTCGAATGCCGCAAGCAGAATTCAAGTACGAGCCTCCGTTCGGCAGGAAATCGCAGTTATGGCGAAAAACATATTTTCCTGCATTCTAACTGCCAGAATCGTACTCTGTTGTTGAACAGAAGTGTATCCGAAGTGAAATGACTAGAGGAATGGAATGCCGCAAGCAGAATTCAAATCCGAGGCTCCGTTCGGATGGAAATCGCAGTTATAGCGAAAAACCTATCTTCCAGCATTCTAACTGCCAGAATCGTACTCTGTTGTTCAACAGAAGTGTATCCGAAGTGAAATGACTAGAGGAGTCGAATGCAGCAAGCAGAATTCAAGTACGAGCCTCCGTTCGGCAGGAAATCGCAGTTATAGAGAAAAACCTATCTTCCAGCATTCTGTCTGCCAGAATCGTACTCTGTTGTTGAACAGAAGTGTATCCGAAGTGAAATGACTAGAGGAATGGAATGCCGCAAGCAGAATTCAAATCCGAGGCTCCGTTCGGATGGAAATCGCAGTTATAGCGAAAAACCTATTTTCCTGCATTCTAACTGCCAGAATCGTACTCTGTTGTTAAACAGAAGTGTATCCGAAGTGAAACGACTAGAGGAGTCGAATGCCGCAAGCAGAATTCAAGTACGAGCCTCCGTTCGGCAGGAAATCGCAGTTATGGCGAAAAACATATTTTCCTGCATTCTAACTGCCAGAATCGTACTCTGTTGTTGAACAGAAGTGTATCCGAAGTGAAATGACTAGAGGAGTCGAATGCCGCAAGCAGAATTCAAGTACGAGCCTCCGTTCGGCAGGAAATCGCAGTTATGGCGAAAAACATATTTTCCTGCATTCTAACTGCCAGAATCGTACTCTATTGTTGAACAGAAGTGTATCCGAAGTGAAATGACTAGAGGAATGGAATGCCGCAAGCAGAATTCAAATCCGAGGCTCCGTTCGGATGGAAATCGCAGTTATAGCGAAAAACCTATCTTCCAGCATTCTGTCTGCCAGAATCGTACTCTGTTGTTGAACAGAAGTGTATCCGAAGTGAAATGACTAGAGGAGTCGAATTGTTCAAGCAGAATTCAAGTACGAGCCTCCGTTCGGGAGGAAATCGCAGTTATAGCGAAAAACCTATCTTCCTGCATTCTAACTGCCAGAATCGTACTCTGTTGTTGAACAGAAGTGTATCCGAAGTGAAATGACTAGAGGAATGGAATGCCGCAAGCAGAATTCAAGTACGAGCCTCCGTTCGGCAGGAAATCGCAGTTATAGAGAAAAACCTATTTTCCTGCATTCTAACTGCCAGAATCGTACTCTGTTGTTGAACAGAAGTGCATCCGAAGTGAAATGACTAGAGGAATGGAATGCCGCAAGCAGAATTCAAGTACGAGCCTCCGTTCGGCAGGAAATCGCAGTTATAGAGAAAAACCTATTTTCCTGCATTCTAACTGCCAGAATCGTACTCTGTTGTTGAGCAGAAGTGTATCCGAAGTGAAATGACTAGAGGAGTCGAATGCCGCAAGCAGAATTCAAGTACGAGCCTCCGTTCGGCAGGAAATCGCAGTTATGGCGAAAAACATATTTTCCTGCATTCTAACTGCCAGAATCGTACTCTATTGTTGAACAGAAGTGCATCCGAAGTGAAATGACTAGAGGAGTCGAATGCCGCAGGCAGAATTCAAATCCGAGGCTCCGTTCGGATGGAAATCGCAGTTATAGCGAAAAACCTATCTTCCAGCATTCTAACTGCCAGAATCGTACTCTGTTGTTGAACAGAAGTGTATCCGAAGTGAAATGACTAGAGGAATGGAATGCCGCAAGCATAATTCAAATCCGAGGCTCCGTTCGGATGGAAATCGCAGTTATAGCGAAAAACCTATCTTCCAGCATTCTAACTGCCAGAATCGTACTCTGTTGTTGAACAGAAGTGTATCCGAAGTGAAATGACTAGAGGAGTCGAATTGTTCAAGCAGAATTCAAGTACGAGCCTCCGTTCGGGAGGAAATCGCAGTTATAGCGAAAAACCTATCTTCCTGCATTCTAACTGCCAGAATCGTACTCTGTTGTTGAACAGAAGTGTATCCGAAGTGAAATGACTAGAGGAATGGAATGCCGCAAGCAGAATTCAAGTACGAGCCTCCGTTCGGCAGGAAATCGCAGTTATAGAGAAAAACCTATTTTCCTGCATTCTAACTGCCAGAATCGTACTCTGTTGTTGAACAGAAGTGTATCCGAAGTGAAATGACTAGAGGAGTCGAATTGCTCAAGCAGAATTCAAGTACGAGCCTCCGTTCGGGAGGAAATCGCAGTTATAGAGAAAAACCTATCTTCCAGCATTCTGACTGCCACAATCGTACTCTGTTGTTGAACAGAAGTGTATCCGAAGTGAAATGACTAGAGGAGTCGAATGCCGCAAGCAGAATTCAAATCCGAGGCTCTGTTCGGATGGAAATCGCAGTTATAGCGAAAAACCTATCTTCCTGCATTCTAACTGCCAGAATCGTACTCTGTTGTTGAACAGAAGTGTATCCGAAGTGAAATGACTAGAGGAGTCGAATGCCGCAAGCAGAATTCAAGTACGAGCCTCCGTTCGGATGGAAATCGCAGTTATAGCGAAAAACCTATCTTCCAGCATTCTGTCTGCCAGAATCGTACTCTGTTGTTGAACAGAAGTGTATCCGAAGTGAAATGACTAGAGGAGTCGAATGCCGCAAGCAGAATTCAAATCCGAGGCTCCGTTCGGATGGAAATCGCAGTTATAGCGAAAAACCTATCTTCCTGCATTCTAACTGCCAGAATCGTACTCTGTTGTTGAACAGAAGTGTATCCGAAGTGAAATGACTAGAGGAATGGAATGCCGCAAGCAGAATTCAAGTACGAGCCTCCGTTCGGCAGGAAATCGCAGTTATAGAGAAAAACCTATTTTCCTGCATTCTAACTGCCAGAATCGTACTCTGTTGTTGAGCAGAAGTGTATCCGAAGTGAAATGACTAGAGGAGTCGAATGCCGCAAGCAGAATTCAAGTAAGAGCCTCCGTTCGGCAGGAAATCGCAGTTATGGCGAAAAACATATTTTCCTGCATTCTAACTGCCAGAATCGTACTCTATTGTTGAACAGAAGTGCATCCGAAGTGAAATGACTAGAGGAATGGAATGCCGCAAGCAGAATTCAAGTACGAGCCTCCGTTCGGCAGGAAATCGCAGTTATAGAGAAAAACCTATTTTCCTGTGTGACGTCCCGTGATCTTTCCTATAGCACTTATATATATATATACACGCATGCAAATTCTACGCTAATTCTAAGTTCCACGAGTAACTCCCGAGAAAGAGCGCGCGCGCCTTATCGCAAGTAGACGAGCCGGTGCCTGGCGCGTTATCTAACTCCTCGCACGTGCTCCTTTGTACTCACGCCGTGAGAATGGAATGCGGCGTTCCCAAACATACGGTTCCGATCCCTTGTTTCAGACAAGGCATATTTTAAAAGGTAAATGTCAATAGAATTGTTAAAAGCGAAAGGTTAAGAGATGTCCTATTGATTTGCCCAACGTTCCCTATTCATACTAAGACTTCTCGCTCACGTACCAATGTTGCGAGGGGTTGGCCTGGGTTGGTCGGGGGTTAACTATCTTTCAGGTCGCCCCGTTTTCATCGAACTCGAATGTTCGGGATTTAGCGCCCTTTAAGCGTAGTCGGTTAAAATAGACTGCGATAACGTATTATAATATTAATTAAGACCTCGAATCCAGAGGCTAAGCAAACCAAAGATAATTCGCCTCCAGTTAACTAGAGGTATAACCATGTTAGTACTAATCACCCCTTTATTCCTTTATAATAACATCAATGAATCTACCTAACGATTAGACATAATTACAACTATGCAAAATCATGTAAAGAGAACTCGCCGGGTGAGCACAGGCAGGCAAACTTTTTGCTTACGCTCCTGACTCTCGCTAGCCACCTGTGACTCAGCCGCCGAGCTCCCTACCAAGTCGGAGTTCCCCCACTCCGCGCGCCTGCGCAGCGAGCGCAACCGACCGAAGGAGGTCCGTGCACGCGCCGGAGAAGTCAGTCTCAACCCGGAGTCCCAAGTCGACAGTTGTAAACCTAACGTTCTAGTTCCACTGTATCCTGCTGCTTAGTCTTGACTAGCAGCTTACCTATCACTCAATACATAGTATATTACACTGTAACCTGTACGAGAAACTTACTTACCACCTTATTCCTCGTACTCTAAAAATCCTACCAATCAACGAGAGGACCACCGCTCGGCGATCATTCCCCGGAAGTGCCAACGAGAGGACCACCGCTTGACGGCACATACTCGGAAATATCCTTATCCCCTATCTTCTCCTTCAACCTAAATGCCCAAGCAAAAGCGAGCGGGTTGGAAGAACCAACTCCGTCGTCTTGCGCGCAACTACGAATCCGCACCTGCCCTACCTAATCCACTGCTTGGGATTACGCCGTGGCCAACGGTTACCCGCGACGAACCGATTCACACAATAATCCAAATTAAGAGTCGCGAACAACGAGACGAAACCACAGTGCCTCATGGTTGGTTTCTCCCACCCGTCAGTCTCGAGCCTGTGATTTACCCGTGCAACATTTCGGAGGACGATCCTAGACGCAAGGTGTACCTCCACAAACGACAGGAAGTGCTCTATCCCTTGGTCGACCTACAATAAGGATCCTTGGCGCAAAAGGACTGAAGCTGACGGAATCCCGGCCAGACGCTGAGACTTATGCGCTCCGTGGGCCAAAAGGCAGCAGAACAGTCAGTCCAGAGCGATCATACTGCATGAAGGTAAGTATAATTCTAATAGTATTTTATTTTTCCTTCAGCGCGCTTTCGGACGTGACATTTGGTGACAGCGGTGGGATCTCTGCCATCCGTCAGTATAAATTCAGTAATATGACACCGCCTCCAGCCCCGTCTAAATCTCAAATGGAAACACGAGCGGGATCTAAACGTCCCGAATCTAGCCTCTCCGAACCTGAGCTAGCCCAAATCGAAAAACAATTGCAAGCTAAAGATAAGCGGTTACGAGACGAAGAAGCACGACTCGAAGCAGATCGCGCCGCGTTGTCTCAAGAAAGACCGCAAGGCCCTCCAGGCGTTACGATAGAGATGTTCGAAACTCTCATGCGCGAAGTGATGAATATGCGCGCCGAAATAACAAATAATAGTGTCCCTGAACCACGAGCAGGCCCGAGTACGACGTACGTCACTCCGACAAAAGACGTACCGCAAGACCCTCCGGCACCTACGAGACTCCCTCCGAGTCAACCAACCGAATTCATCGAGATCAGAAACAACCCCCAGACCACAGAAACCGCGGTACCTACCCTCACACTACGCGAAGCAGTAGATTCAATCCCAGCATACAACGGTGAAAATATGCCAGTATACAAATTCGTTCGAGCATGCCGACGAGCAAGGGAGCTCGTGCCTACCCAAACAGAATACACGCTAGTAAAGCTCATCTGCAATAGACTAAAAGAGCGTGCCTACCTCGCAGTGGAAGACGAGAATTGTACGACAATAACCCAACTCTGCGACATATTACGCGTTTCGTTTAGCCCACACAAATCAGTCCACCAATACCGTGGCGAATTATCGAACATCTATCAATTCCAAGGCGAACACATATTAGATTTCATTAGCCGAGTGAAAGACCTGAGATCCGCAATAATCGATATCGAACGCACTGTGTCACACGCCCTACCACCCACCGTGTTGGACGAAATAGATTTTCTCACAGTCCAATCTTTCTGCGATGGGCTTCACCCCGACATCCGAGACCGGCTATCTCCCAGCGATAGACTACATTTCACTACAGCTTTTAACAAAGCAAAAGAGCTGTACCGCCGCGCCGAGCTCGATAAGGAGCGATACGCCCGGGGTAAACAAAGATCAGGTATACCCGATGCACCGCGTGACCGCGACCACCGTGCGCAGCCCGTTCAGGAAACTCGCCCTGAAGTCTGTAATACGTGCGGTAAAACAGGTCACTCAAGCAGGAATTGCTGGAAGAATAACCCTCCCCGACAAAACCAATACACTGCTCGCAATCCCGAACCTCCCGCTAACGCCAATCGCGCCGACCCACAAAAAACGTGCCGCTACTGCAAAAACCCAGGACACGAAATTCACGAGTGCCGCAAACGCCAATTTAATAACAACCGGGCACAAAACTCGAACTTCCGAAACCCCACGGGAAACGAGAACGGCTTCCCATCGCAACCGGGGACAAGCAGGGAAGCCGCGACGCCAGCACGCGCCCCGATCCACCACACGCAAATCAAGGAGAGCGAAGAGAAGTAAAAATCGCGACCGTTAAACTAAACCGCAAAAGATTCATCCCGACGGTAATTCTAGACTCCGAAACCTTCAAAAAACCCGCGGAACTAATAATTGACACCGGCGCTGAACCTAATATCATAAAAATAAATATGCTGGACCCCCACGTTATAATCGATAAAAACGAAACGCTAAAAATTACCGGAGTAACCGAAGGAGCGGTTCTAACACTCGGGTCAACCAAAATAAAAATTAATGATCGCGAACTCCGATTCCAAGTCGTATCGGATGAATTTCCAATCGCACCCGACGGAATTCTTGGAGCCGACTTTTATCAGGACTCTGTTGATATCTTCTACACCCGAGGATGTTTGGAATGGCACGGCGACCGCATTCCATTCGCTAATGTAAACAGTGTCCGAGTCCCTCCAAGAACGAACGCGGCAATCGAAATCAACATCTTAAACACCGACGCCAAGGAAGGGTATATTCCCCGCACGGATTTAGGTCCCGGGCTACTTTTCGGCGAAGCGTTAGTAACGAACCGAGACGGTCGAGCGTGGACGCGAGTAATAAATACCGCAGACCACGAAGTAGAGATACAGACACCGTCAATCACGTTGGAAGATGTTTTGATGAGCGATATAATAAACCGCGACACACAGGAAACCGTGCGTTGGAATAAACCTACTCCCCTACACGTAATAAATTCCTCTGAATCGCGCATAAACAACGTGCCCACAATGCCTACTAAATCCTCTGAATCATACGCCAATGGTGCGTCCAATAAATCCTCCGAATCATACGCCAATGGTGCGTCGAATAAATCCTCTGAATCATACGCCAATGGCGCGTCGAATAAATCCTCTGAATCATACGCCAATGGTGCGTTCAAAAAATCCCCTGAATCATACGCCAATGACGCGCCCACCGAATCTTCTGAGTCCACCGTGTCACTCGACCCCGTGAGGAAAACAAACATACCCAATCGCTCACGGAAGGGTAACCAAGCAATCAACTGTGCAACCTCCACCGAACCACGACGCTCCAAAATAATCAAGCAAATCCCAATGGGACACCTAAATCCCGAAGAGCGCGAACACGTTGCCGAACTGATTGAAAGAAATACCGATCTTTTCCACTTCCCCGATGACCAATTAACAAAAACAAACGCGGTCGAACATAAAATAATCACTAGCGACCCCATCCCCGTCAATGTTAAACAGTACCGATATCCACCGGCCCATAAAGACGAAATCAATAAACAAATATCCGAACTCTCTCGCAGCGGAATAATTCAACCTTCATGCTCACCGTACAATTCCCCACTTTGGGTCGTGCCGAAAAAACCCGACGCCAACGGGAAAAAACGCTGGAGAATGGTGATCGACTACCGCGGCTTAAACGAAAAGACCGTGGCTGACGCGTATCCCCTCCCAGCCATTAATGAAATCTTAGATCAACTCGGAAGCGCGAAATATTTTAGCGTATTCGACCTCGCGAGCTCTTTTCACCAGGTCGGTATGGCGCCCGAGGATGCCCCGAAAACCGCATTTTCTACACCACACGGCCATTATGAGTTCCTAAGAATGCCCTTCGGCCTAAGGAATGCCCCGGCGACATTCCAGAGACTAATGGATACGGTATTAACAGGCCTACAAGGCGTTGAGTTATTCGTGTACTTAGATGACGTAGTGGTCTACGCAAGCTCCCTAAAGGAACACGGCGACAAAATCGACAAATTAGCTACGAAGCTCCGAACAGCGAACCTGAAGTTACAGCCCGAGAAGTGTAGCTTCCTCAATAAAGAAGTGACATATCTCGGTCATATAATTAGCAAAGAGGGTGTGAGACCAGACCCAATAAAAACTGCTGCAGTCCAACAATTTCCACGTCCAAAAAATGCAAAAACATCAAACAATTCCTCGGTCTTGCGGGATATTATCGTCGCTTTATTCATAAGTTCTCTCATATTGCCAAACCACTCACTGAACTATTAAAGAAAGATGCTCCATTTCAATGGAGCGAAACTCAAGAGAACGCGTTTGCTAGCTTGAGGAGCGCGCTCTGCTCCGCACCAGTTTTGCAATATCCCGACTTCAATAGGCCCTTTAACATAACAACAGACGCATCAGGTTATGCTATCGGAGGTATATTGAGCCAGGGTGAACCAGGCAAAGACCTACCCATTGCGTATACCTCGCGCGTGCTCGGCGGAGCAGAACTCAATTATTCAACAATTGAAAAGGAGTGCCTTGCAATTATCTACTGTGTCCAACACTTCAGGCCGTACGTGTACGGCCGGAAATTTACCATCATCACAGACCACCGACCTCTTGTATGGATGCACTCGGTCAAGGACCCGACTTCGCGACTCCTTCGATGGAGATTAAAGCTAGCCGAATACGAATACCAAGTAGCATACAAGGCCGGCGCCCGTAACGTAAACGCAGACGCCTTATCTCGTAACCCAAACCCGACGGCAAAGGTATTGCCGCTCCAAAGCGACAGCTCTTCCTCGTCGATCTTCGATCGCGTCCCGCAACGATCACCCGACGAAATTTCGCCTTCTAACTCTCCGCCATCCTCCCCTTTATCCATGCGACACGAAGAATCTTCGTTTCCCGACTCCCCAATTAGCGATGGGGAGAAATCCGAGACAAGTTCAGTAGACGAAGAGATCTTCGAACGACCGAACGAACTATACTCATTCAGGAATCCGCAATTTATCGAATCACGAGACCGTTTTAGCATGAGAAAGGATAACCTTGCATATTTCGTGAGTAGCCGAGATGACGCGCTCCATGAAGGCGCCAAAGAATTACGTACACTCCAAATCACTCAGCCGACACAAGGCTACACGCTAGGCAGGGCAAAGGTTACCAAATCCAAAGGCCGACACCTAATAGCTTTACCAGTAAAAGAATCTTTAAATACTATATTAGACCATGAAATCCTAAAAGAATGCATACACTCATTGCTTGATGTAGCTCTCGAACTGCAATTAGAAACTGTCAGCCTCTCGAAAGATAGCCTAGATTCGTTGTGTTGGAATCAAATCAATAAACTCCTCAAGGATACATTCCAAGGCCAGCCGACCAAGTTGATTATCTGCCAAAACAAAATCAGAATACCTGGAGAACACGAACGTCACGACTTAATAACTGAAAATCACTCGTCCGCATATGCTGGACACAAGGGTGTTTCGAAAACATACAACCGCCTCCGCGAGCGTTACTATTGGTCCACCATGAAAGCAGATGTACAGAAATTCATACAAACCTGCGAGAGTTGCCAGCTACAAAAATTAAACAGACAGAAAATTAAGAAGCCCATGATTCTCACAGACACTCCAGAACACGCGTTTGACAAGATATCGATGGACGTTGTAGGCCCCTTACCACTGACAGCGAAAGGCAATCAGTACATTCTGACTATCCAAGACTTGCTAAGTAAGTTCTCACTCGCTATTCCTCTGGCTCAAACAACTGCAGTCGATATCGCGACCGTCTTTACCGACCATTTCATCTGCCGGTACGGCGCACCCAAAAGCATTCTTACCGACCAAGGCACCAACTTTACCAGCGGTCTTATGAGAGCCGTAGCTAAACGCTTCAGGATAACACACTACCGTACCACCGCATTTCATCCGCAAAGCAATGGTTCTATAGAGCGTTCGCACCACGTACTCACGGAATACTTGAAACACTTCATTGAAAAAAATTCTGACTGGGACGATTGGCTACCATTAGCATCATTTTCATACAACACCAGTGTGCACGAAGCCACCCAATTTACACCACATGAATTAGTGTTCGGTAAACTTGCCCGAATACCGTCCAGCGATGCCCAGACAGAAACGTTCGACAATGAAACCTATGCCGACTACTTGTACGACCTTAATTCAAAAATTCGCCGAGTCCAGGACATAGCCCACGAGAACTTAGCTAGCGCCAAGGTCAGGTATAAGAGGTACTACGACAGGAATGCGCGGCCGCATGAAGTTCAGGTAGGCGACTCCGTATACCTAACGAAAGAACCACGAAAAGGAAAACTAGACGCGCATTATATGGGCCCTTACGAAGTCATCCAAGTTTTGCCCAAAAACAATGTAAAGCTTAGAATAGGAAATAAATTTAAGATCGTACACGTAGATAAAATTAAGCCAACTCAGAATAAGCCTACTAATTAGTCAGAGTGCTAGTCACACCCCCTACCAAGTCATATTCTTATCAGTGAACCTACCCCCCCCCCCTAACGCAACAACACTGCCTATAAAAGCGAGCTCAAGGGCAAAAGTCAAGCAGTTCCAAAGCAGCAATCGAAGATCAACGTCATGCAGCTACCAACTCTAATGACGTTCGCTGTGCTTTACGTGCGAGTGTGCAGCGGAATCGTCGGTTACGACTGCGGAGGACAGTCCCTCAACGTATCGACGTTCTCACTTATAGACATTCAGGAATGCGAGATTCCAGACGCAACCCCAGTTGAAGAACTGAAATACATCCAGTTACTACAATTAGCTGACTTCGAAAACACAATGGTGACTCAGTGCCGTGTAGAAATTGACCGTACTATTTACCACTGTGGTATGCAGTCCCACGTATCGATCGTCCATAACGGAAGACGGGAATACCTGTTCGCAATGACACCTCAACTCTGCACGCAACTTCATACAACAGGAATGATGGCGCTAGGCAGTAGCGTACAGATTTCCGGTATTAGACCAAACTCCACGGACATGCGTGGAATCACGCTCGCTGGCTCAGTGAGTGTCGACGGTGCCTGTCAGGGTACGCAGTATAGCGATCCATACGGCACATGGGACTCTGCTGTAGTCCAAGCCTCTATTCGCATTACCCTCCAATCATACCAAGCTGCAGTGAAACTATCTACAAACCAAATAATCCTACGATCCGGTACGCACTGTGCCATGTCTGATGGAAACTGTCTCGACTCGGACGGAAGCAGTACTTACTGGTCTCCAGCTCCAGAAGACAGTTGCCACTTCACATACTACGACGTCCTCTACGAGGGCCAAGCAAAGAAGCTCAGTCCTAAGCCAAGCCACCCAGGCCCAGTCGTTTACACAGTATCCACGGAAGGAGCAGTCTTCGCTCTCGCGAAAACCTCGGACTTCTCATTGTGTGGGTACACCATAATGAAAACCGAACATCCCAAGCTCTTTATAATGGAGACAACTAAAGGCCGTTCTTTCCGCACGAGAAGCAGAATTCCCACGAACAATCTTGACATGTTCACCTACGTCAATTCAAAATTCATTTACATCGAGAAACACCTAAAAACCGAAATGATTCACCTCTACCGGGATATCATCCAACAAAAGTGCTCTCTCGAAGAACAAGTGTTGAAGAATGCACTTACCATCGCCAGTATCGCGGCTGACGAAGCCGCCTACGCCATTATGAAAGGCCCAGGCTACATGGCTTCCATTGCAGGCGAAGCCATCCACATCATCCGGTGTATCCCAGTCGACGTGAAAATCCGCCACATTGACGAGTGCTACCGCGAACTTCCAGTGCTACACCAAAACAAATCGATGTTCCTCACACCAAAGAGCAGGATCCTCACAAAACAGGCAACGATTCGCGAGTGTAGCCCACTACTACCCGTTATGTACCAAATCCACGGCGTCTGGTATAAACTGATGCCAAAGCCAATTGAGAGCATCGCCCCAACAATCATCCAACCCATCACGAAACCAGAATGGAGATACGAGAATCCACAACACCTGGCATCTAGCGGCATATACTCCGACACCGACCTGGAAAAACTGAGAGAATCCATCATGTTTCCCATAGAAAAGCCGGCCCTCTTAAATACACTAGCCCGTGGAGCAATGGGACGAGATATTCCACCAGGCAGTGTATCAATGTATAATCTTATGGACGAAGCATCCCTTGAAAAGATAGCTGAATCCACCGGCCAAAAACTATGGGGTTACCTCGTAACGTTCGGCTCAGCCAGCGCCGGACTTATCGGAATCTACATGATCGTCCGCGTCGCGAAGCTAGTGATCGACACACTGATCCATGGCTACGCACTCCATTCAATCTATGGGTGGAGCATCCATCTCCTCGGATCAGTCTGGAGCTCTGTTACAAATCTCCTACTTCACCTTGCATCACGCACACCACTTGAAGGAAACGACCCTCCACCAACTGCACAGCCTTCCGAAGAAGATTCACCACGAGACACGAAGATTGAACTGCCCAGCTCACCTGACCCAAACCCCAGAGACTCGATAAGTTTTAGTGATTTAAGCCGCCGATTAGCGCAGCAATATCCTTAGCACACCCATCCAGAATTATTCAGCACCGCTGAAAATTCTTACCTAAGGGGGGAGGTGTGACGTCCCGTGATCTTTCCTATAGCACTTATATATATATATACACGCATGCAAATTCTACGCTAATTCTAAGTTCCACGAGTAACTCCCGAGAAAGAGCGCGCGCGCCTTATCGCAAGTAGACGAGCCGGTGCCTGGCGCGTTATCTAACTCCTCGCACGTGCTCCTTTGTACTCACGCCGTGAGAATGGAATGCGGCGTTCCCAAACATACGGTTCCGATCCCTTGTTTCAGACAAGGCATATTTTAAAAGGTAAATGTCAATAGAATTGTTAAAAGCGAAAGGTTAAGAGATGTCCTATTGATTTGCCCAACGTTCCCTATTCATACTATGACTTCTCGCTCACGTACCAATGTTGCGAGGGGTTGGCCTGGGTTGGTCGGGGGTTAACTATCTTTCAGGTCGCCCCGTTTTTATCGAACTCGAATGTTCGGGATTTAGCGCCCTTTAAGCGTAGTCGGTTAAAATAGACTGCGATAACGTATTATAATATTAATTAAGACCTCGAATCCAGAGGCTAAGCAAACCAAAGATAATTCGCCTCCAGTTAACTAGAGGTATAACCATGTTAGTACTAATCACCCCTTTATTCCTTTATAATAACATCAATGAATCTACCTAACGATTAGACATAATTACAACTATGCAAAATCATGTAAAGAGAACTCGCCGGGTGAGCACAGGCAGGCAAACTTTTTGCTTACGCTCCTGACTCTCGCTAGCCACCTGTGACTCAGCTGCCGAGCTCCCTACCAAGTCGGAGTTCCCCCACTCCGCGCGCCTGCGCAGCGAGCGCAACCGACCGAAGGAGGTCCGTGCACGCGCCGGAGAAGTCAGTCTCAACCCGGAGTCCCAAGTCGACAGTTGTAAACCTAACGTTCTAGTTCCACTGTATCCTGCTGCTTAGTCTTGACTAGCAGCTTACCTATCACTCAATACATAGTATATTACACTGTAACCTGTACGAGAAACTTACTTACCACCTTATTCCTCGTACTCTAAAAATCCTACCAATCAACGAGAGGACCACCGCTCGGCGATCATTCCCCGGAAGTGCCAACGAGAGGACCACCGCTTGACGGCACATACTCGGAAATATCCTTATCCCCTATCTTCTCCTTCAACCTAAATGCCCAAGCAAAAGCGAGCGGGTTGGAAGAACCAACTCCGTCGTCTTGCGCGCAACTACGAATCCGCACCTGCCCTACCTAATCCACTGCTTGGGATTACGCCGTGGCCAACGGTTACCCGCGACGAACCGATTCACACAATAATCCAAATTAAGAGTCGCGAACAACGAGACGAAACCACAGTGCCTCATGGTTGGTTTCTCCCACCCGTCAGTCTCGAGCCTGTGATTTACCCGTGCAACATTTCGGAGGACGATCCTAGACGCAAGGTGTACCTCCACAAACGACAGGAAGTGCTCTATCCCTTGGTCGACCTACAATAAGGATCCTTGGCGCAAAAGGACTGAAGCTGACGGAATCCCGGCCAGACGCTGAGACTTATGCGCTCCGTGGGCCAAAAGGCAGCAGAACAGTCAGTCCAGAGCGATCATACTGCATGAAGGTAAGTATAATTCTAATAGTATTTTATTTTTCCTTCAGCGCGCTTCCGGACGTGACACCTGCATTCTAACTGCCAGAATCGTACTCTGTTGTTGAGCAGAAGTGTATCCGAAGTGAAATGACTAGAGGAGTCGAATGCCGCAAGCAGAATTCAAGTACGAGCCTCCGTTCGGCAGGAAATCGCAGTTATGGCGAAAAACATATTTTCCTGCATTCTAACTGCCAGAATCGTACTCTATTGTTGAACAGAAGTGCATCCGAAGTGAAATGACTAGAGGAGTCGAATGCCGCAGGCAGAATTCAAATCCGAGGCTCCGTTCGGATGGAAATCGCAGTTATAGCGAAAAACCTATCTTCCAGCATTCTAACTGCCAGAATCGTACTCTGTTGTTGAACAGAAGTGTATCCGAAGTGAAATGACTAGAGGAATGGAATGCCGCAAGCATAATTCAAATCCGAGGCTCCGTTCGGATGGAAATCGCAGTTATAGCGAAAAACCTATCTTCCAGCATTCTAACTGCCAGAATCGTACTCTGTTGTTGAACAGAAGTGTATCCGAAGTGAAATGACTAGAGGAATGGAATGCCGCAAGCAGAATTCAAATCCGAGGCTCCGTTCGGATGGAAATCGCAGTTATAGCGAAAAACCTATTTTCCTGCATTCTAACTGCCAGAATCGTACTCTGTTGTTGAACAGAAGTGTATCCGAAGTGAAATGACTAGAGGAATGGAATGCCGCAAGCAGAATTCAAGTACGAGCCTCCGTTCGGCAGGAAATCGCAGTTATGGCGAAAAACATATTTTCCTGCATCCTAACTGCCAGAATCGTACTCTATTGTTGAACAGAAGTGCATCCGAAGTGAAATGACTAGAGGAATGGAATGCCGCAAGCAGAATTCAAGTACGAGCCTCCGTTCGGCAGGAAATCGCAGTTATAGAGAAAAACCTATTTTCCTGCATTCTAACTGCCAGAATCGTACTCTGTTGTTGAGCAGAAGTGTATCCGAAGTGAAATGACTAGAGGAGTCGAATGCCGCAAGCAGAATTCAAGTACGAGCCTCCGTTCGGCAGGAAATCGCAGTTATGGCGAAAAACATATTTTCCTGCATTCTAACTGCCAGAATCGTACTCTGTTGTTGAACAGAAGTGTATCCGAAGTGAAATGACTAGAGGAGTCGAATTGCTCAAGCAGAATTCAAGTACGAGCCTCCGTTCGGGAGGAAATCGCAGTTATAGAGAAAAACCTATCTTCCAGCATTCTGACTGCCACAATCGTACTCTGTTGTTGAACAGAAGTGTATCCGAAGTGAAATGACTAGAGGAGTCGAATGCCGCAAGCAGAATTCAAATCCGAGGCTCTGTTCGGATGGAAATCGCAGTTATAGCGAAAAACCTATCTTCCTGCATTCTAACTGCCAGAATCGTACTCTGTTGTTGAACAGAAGTGTATCCGAAGTGAAATGACTAGAGGAGTCGAATGCCGCAAGCAGAATTCAAGTACGAGCCTCCGTTCGGCAGGAAATCGCAGTTATGGCGAAAAACATATTTTCCTGCATTCTAACTGCCAGAATCGTACTCTGTTGTTGAACAGAAGTGTATCCGAAGTGAAATGACTAGAGGAGTCGAATGCCGCAAGCAGAATTCAAGTAAGAGCCTCCGTTCGGCAGGAAATCGCAGTTATGGCGAAAAACATATTTTCCTGCATTCTAACTGCCAGAATCGTACTCTGTTGTTGAGCAGAAGTGTATCCGAAGTGAAATGACTAGAGGAGTCGAATGCCGCAAGCAGAATTCAAGTACGAGCCTCCGTTCGGCAGGAAATCGCAGTTATGGCGAAAAACATATTTTCCTGCATTCTAACTGCCAGAATCGTACTCTATTGTTGAACAGAAGTGCATCCGAAGTGAAATGACTAGAGGAGTCGAATGCCGCAAGCAGAATTCAAATCCGAGGCTCCGTTCGGATGGAAATCGCAGTTATAGCGAAAAACCTATCTTCCAGCATTCTAACTGCCAGAATCGTACTCTGTTGTTGAACAGAAGTGTATCCGAAGTGAAATGACTAGAGGAATGGAATGCCGCAAGCATAAT
Organism: Ectemnius lituratus; assembly: GCA_910593735.2. Classification (NCBI taxonomy): domain Eukaryota; kingdom Metazoa; phylum Arthropoda; class Insecta; order Hymenoptera; family Crabronidae; genus Ectemnius; species Ectemnius lituratus. The sequence continues at coordinate 2,454,647 of OU343043.1, forward strand.
TCAAATCCGAGGCTCCGTTCGGATGGAAATCGCAGTAATAGCAAAAAACCTATCTTCCAGCATTCTAACTGCCAGAATCGTACTCTGTTGTTGAACAGAAGTGTATCCGAAGTGAAATGACTAGAGGAATGGAATGCCGCAAGCAGAATTCAAATCCGAGGCTCCGTTCGGATGGAAATCGCAGTTATAGCGAAAAACCTATTTTCCTGCATTCTAACTGCCAGAATCGTACTCTGTTGTTGAACAGAAGTGTATCCGAAGTGAAATGACTAGAGGAATGGAATGCCGCAAGCAGAATTCAAGTACGAGCCTCCGTTCGGCAGGAAATCGCAGTTATGGCGAAAAACATATTTTCCTGCATCCTAACTGCCAGAATCGTACTCTATTGTTGAACAGAAGTGCATCCGAAGTGAAATGACTAGAGGAATGGAATGCCGCAAGCAGAATTCAAGTACGAGCCTCCGTTCGGCAGGAAATCGCAGTTATGGCGAAAAACCTATTTTCCTGCATTCTAACTGCCAGAATCGTACTCTGTTGTTGAGCAGAAGTGTATCCGAAGTGAAATGACTAGAGGAGTCGAATGCCGCAAGCAGAATTCAAGTACGAGCCTCCGTTCGGCAGGAAATCGCAGTTATGGCGAAAAACATATTTTCCTGCATTCTAACTGCCAGAATCGTACTCTATTGTTGAACAGAAGTGCATCCGAAGTGAAATGACTAGAGGAGTCGAATGCCGCAGGCAGAATTCAAATCCGAGGCTCCGTTCGGATGGAAATCGCAGTTATAGCGAAAAACCTATCTTCCAGCATTCTAACTGCCAGAATCGTACTCTGTTGTTGAACAGAAGTGTATCCGAAGTGAAATGACTAGAGGAATGGAATGCCGCAAGCATAATTCAAATCCGAGGCTCCGTTCGGATGGAAATCGCAGTTATAGCGAAACACCTATCTTCCAGCATTCTAACTGCCAGAATCGTACTCTGTTGTTGAACAGAAGTGTATCCGAAGTGAAATGACTAGAGGAATGGAATGCCGCAAGCATAATTCAAATCCGAGGCTCCGTTCGGATGGAAAACGCAGTTATAGCGAAAAACCTATCTTCCTGCATTCTAACTGCCAGAATCGTACTCTGTTGTTGAACAGAAGTGTATCCGAAGTGAAATGACTAGAGGAATGGAATGCCGCAAGCAGAATTCAAATCCGAGGCTCCGTTCGGATGGAAATCGCAGTTATAGCGAAAAACCTATTTTCCTGCATTCTAACTGCCAGAATCGTACTCTGTTGTTGAACAGAAGTGTATCCGAAGTGAAATGACTAGAGGAATGGAATGCCGCAAGCAGAATTCAAGTACGAGCCTCCGTTCGGCAGGAAATCGCAGTTATAGAGAAAAACCTATTTTCCTGCATTCTAACTGCCAGAATCGTACTCTGTTGTTGAGCAGAAGTGTATCCGAAGTGAAATGACTAGAGGAGTCGAATGCCGCAAGCAGAATTCAAGTACGAGCCTCCGTTCGGGTGGAAATCGCAATTATAGAGAAAAACCTATCTTCCAGCATTCTGACTGCCAGAATCGTACTCTGTTGTTCAACAGAAGTGTATCCGAAGTGAAATGACTAGAGGAGTCGAATGCCGCAAGTAGAATTCAAGTACGAGCCTCCGTTCGGCAGGGAATCGCAGTTATAGCGAAAAACCTATTTTCCTGCATTCTAACTGCCAGAATCGTACTCTGTTGTTGAACAGAAGTGTATCCGAAGTGAAATGACTAGAGGAATGGAATGCCGCAAGCAGAATTCAAGTACGAGCCTCCGTTCGGCAGGAAATCGCAGTTATAGAGAAAAACCTATCTTCCTGCATTCTAACTGCCAGAATCGTACTCTGTTGTTGAACAGAAGTGTATCCGAAGTGAAATGACTAGAGGAATGGAATGCCGCAAGCAGAATTCAAATCCGAGGCTCCGTTCGGATGGAAATCGCAGTTATAGCGAAAAACCTATCTTCCAGCATTCTAACTGCCAGAATCGTACTCTGTTGTTGAACAGAAGTGTATCCGAAGTGAAATGACTAGAGGAGTCGAATTGCTCAAGCAGAATTCAATTACGAGCCTCCGTTCGGCAGGAAATCGCAGTTATAGAGAAAAACATATTTTCCTGCATTCTAACTGCCAGAATCGTACTCTGTTGTTGGACAGAAGTGTATCCGAAGTGAAATGACTAGAGGAGTCGAATTGTTCAAGCAGAATTCAAGTACGAGCCTCCGTTCGGGAGGAAATCGCAGTTATAGCGAAAAACCTATCTTCCTGCATTCTAACAGCCAGAATCGTACTCTGTTGTTGAACAGAAGTGTATCCGAAGTGAAATGACTAGAGGAATGGAATGCCGCAAGCAGAATTCAAGTACGAGCCTCCGTTCGGCAGGAAATCGCAGTTATAGAGAAAAACCTATTTTCCTGCATTCTAACTGCCAGAATCGTACTCTGTTGTTGAACAGAAGTGTATCCGAAGTGAAATGACTAGAGGAGTCGAATTGCTCAAGCAGAATTCAAGTACGAGCCTCCGTTCGGGAGGAAATCGCAGTTATAGAGAAAAACCTATCTTCCAGCATTCTGACTGCCACAATCGTACTCTGTTGTTGAACAGAAGTGTATCCGAAGTGAAATGACTAGAGGAGTCGAATGCCGCAAGCAGAATTCAAATCCGAGGCTCTGTTCGGATGGAAATCGCAGTTATAGCGAAAAACCTATCTTCCTGCATTCTAACTGCCAGAATCGTACTCTGTTGTTGAACAGAAGTGTATCCGAAGTGAAATGACTAGAGGAGTCGAATGCAGCAAGCAGAATTCAAGTACGAGCCTCCGTTCGGCAGGAAATCGCAGTTATAGAGAAAAACCTATTTTCCTGCATTCTAACTGCCAGAATCGTACTCTGTTGTTGAACAGAAGTGTATCCGAAGTGAAATGACTAGAGGAGTCGAATGCCGCAAGCAGAATTCAAGTACGAGCCTCCGTTCGGCAGGAAATCGCAGTTATAGAGAAAAACCTATCTTCCTGCATTCTAACTGCCAGAATCGTACTCTGTTGTTGAACAGAAGTGTATCCAAAGTGAAATGACTAGAGGAGTCGAATGCCGCAAGCAGAATTCAAGTACGAGCCTCCGTTCGGCAGGAAATCGCAGTTATAGAGAAAAACCTATTTTCCTGCATTCTAACTGCCAGAATCGTACTCTGTTGTTGAGCAGAAGTGTATCCGAAGTGAAATGACTAGAGGAGTCGAATGCCGCAAGCAGAATTCAAGTACGAGCCTCCGTTCGGCAGGAAATCGCAGTTATGGCGAAAAACATATTTTCCTGCATTCTAACTGCCAGAATCGTACTCTGTTGTTGAACAGAAGTGTATCCGAAGTGAAATGACTAGAGGAATGGAATGCCGCAAGCAGAATTCAAATCCGAGGCTCCGTTCGGATGGAAATCGCAGTTATAGCGAAAAACCTATTTTCCTGCATTCTAACTGCCAGAATCGTACTCTGTTGTTAAACAGAAGTGTATCCGAAGTGAAATGACTAGAGGAGTCGAATGCAGCAAGCAGAATTCAAGTACGAGCCTCCGTTCGGCAGGAAATCGCAGTTATAGAGAAAAACCTATCTTCCAGCATTCTGTCTGCCAGAATCGTACTCTGTTGTTGAACAGAAGTGTATCCGAAGTGAAATGACTAGAGGAATGGAATGCCGCAAGCAGAATTCAAATCCGAGGCTCCGTTCGGATGGAAATCGCAGTTATAGCGAAAAACCTATCTTCCACCATTCTAACTGCCAGAATCGTACTCTGTTGTTGAACAGAAGTGCATCCGAAGTGAAATGACTAGAGGAGTCGAATGCCGCAAGCAGAATTCAAGTACGAGCCTCCGTTCGGCAGGAAATCGCAGTTATAGAGAAAAACCTATCTTCCTGCATTCTAACTGCCAGAATCGTACTCTGTTGTTGAACAGAAGTGTATCCGAAGTGAAATGACTAGAGGAGTCGAATGCCGCAAGCAGAATTCAAGTACGAGCCTCCGTTCGGCAGGAAATCGCAGTTATAGAGAAAAACCTATCTTCCAGCATTCTAACTGCCAGAATCGTACTCTGTTGTTCAACAGAAGTGTATCCGAAGTGAAATGACTAGAGGAATGGAATGCCGCAAGTAGAATTCAAATCCGAGTGTTACGTCTCGGGAGGCGCCGACCGAAGGTCGAAGTGTTCCGCAACCTATTAGTCGATCTATTCCTGAGACGGGCTTATTTTCAATTATTAAGTGCCTCTTTTTCGGGCAGTCGCATGCACAGAACTATACCCTGGGATGAGGCTCTGTTGTAGAGAGTCGAGTAAACATGTCTAGCACAGAGGGCACTACTCTGCTTCGCCGCTAAATGATCCTGCCTCGTATGGGAGAGGAAATCTCGCAGGTAGGTAAATGAATTAAGGTGGGTAAGGAAGATAGAGTAGGTATTCTGGATAGGGTAGGTAACAGGTAAGTAGTTAATGGACTGTAGGTAAATTAGGAATAGTAGTGAGGTCGGTAAGTAAGAGAAACGTAGGTACGGTAGAATAGTGAGTGATCGGGTGATCCTGGGTTGGTCATGGCGAAAGTGAACCTATCGAATTTGGTTGAATGACCATGCTCGCCGGCGCGTTCGGACGACGCCATCTTGTAGTTGGTCTGATAGATGCATATGTCAATCTGCCTGTCCGTCGCTGGTTTCAAGCGCGGTTTCGATAGGCAGCATTATAATAACAAGACAAACACGTCTAAAGCCAGAGTCATGCAAACATTCTCGTCGCTAGCAAATAGCGCGATTCTGACGGCTGGCTGTGATCATCGCATAGAAATAATTGGATTCCGAATGTTGCCTTTCTATGATTGCGACTCTTAATGTCTGATAATGGATCTCGAACCCGATTGAATAGGATGTTGTTAGGTATTGTCACACGCCTTACCCCACGAGTGTTGAATAGGTACCAAAGTGGTAGAAATGAAGTAGGCGGGTATGGAGTAATTGCTAGAGTTAAGGAATGATTTGGTGGACAGTTGATATGAAGTAATGGTTAGGGCTTATTCTGTCTTATTGCTACGAGATTCGGAGTACATTGTCATAGTAGCACTGTATTCTTTCCCTAACTCGTCGCCCTGACCGGTGGCTTCGTTGTGAAGCGGGGCGGTAGTGGGCGCGAGCCGTCGACGCCATCGCGGATAATTGCGGATTATTGTTGTTGCCTGGCCGATGCTGTCAATCAGCGCGATCTCGATAGGCGGAACAGGAAGGAGTCGATGACAAGCGTAAGAATAACTAGCCATTGCCACCTCGTCGCTAACAAATAGCGCGGTTTCGTTGGCCGGCTCTTGAGTTATTGACAGGCGAGCCTCAATTAAATCATTATTGCAAGGGTTGCACATCGCGGGCATTAGAGCACATTGAGTAGTGGGTGTCACAGGTAAAATCACCGATAAACGAATAAATCTCGTATAGTAAGTATATTGTAAAGTGTTTGAACAGTACACACAATGATAATACTTAATTAAGCGAATCTCGGAACAGTAGAATAAGTATAATTATTAACGTGACCGTTGGACACGGAGTTCTATCGCGGTACTGACAGTTTAATTGGACTCACAGTAAATGCAACAAGTAGATGCGGTGCTCGCTATCGGAATTGGAAGGTCCCTTGTCGCTGTTCTAGCGTGATGAAGCACGATCACTAATATTCACAACACTTGTATAGATTGGAGCAAATACTAAGTATAGCGGGAGCACTTCGAGTTTAGGTTTACTGCTGTGAGAATTGATTACTAAGTATCGCGGGAGCACTTCGAGTTTACGTCCGGTGCTGTCAGGTCCACGATGAGAACTGATTGTTAAGTATAGCGGGAGCACTTCGAGTTTACGTCCACTGCTGTCAGGTCCACGATGAGAACTGATTACTAAGTATAGCGGGAGCACTTCGAGTTTACGTCCGCTGCTGTCAGGTCCACGATGAGAACTGATTACTAAGTATAGCGGGAGCACTTCGAGTTTACGTCCGCTGCTGTCAGGTCCACGATGAGAACTGATTGTGCGAGTGGCTCTCTGGAGCCTCGCAGGGTCTCCGAGTAGTGGGGCAGGCGCCCCGCGAGCGGTGGGGAGCCAATCAGCGCGCGCGGTTGTGGTCAGGTGACCGGTCTCGCTCCGTGCTGGGACGTTGCTGACCTAAGCAGTCCCACGCTCGAACGGTCCATGTGCGCTGCAACGTCAGCAGTTCCACGGTGCTCGGTGCTTATCTTATCTCTAGGAGACGAGCTGGCGGCTCGGATGCTAGCCGATACTTTGTACGTGACTTTAAGCACTTTTGCCGTGAGAGTGGAATGTGGGCTCTTGTTTATCGGACACCACTCGGTCATCTTTCCGTGAGAAGCTCACTCGTAACTCTGTAGTCATCGCACGTGTGCTTGATCACATGGGAATCGCTGAGTAGACTAAATACTTAGCGCGAGCTCGTCTACCAGGCGTTCGGAGGATATACATATCCTTATGGCTTATAATTATGTTCCTCCAACGACTCACGATCATTATCGTCAATAGCTGATCATTCCCAATAAATGCTCGTGGTTCGTTGTGGTTGTGTTAAAGGCTACGGCTTAATGTATATCGCGATTATGACGCGGCGTTCCCAAACATACGGTGTTAAAGGACAGTGTCAATAGAAAAAGTTAATAGACAAATGTTAAAAGACAAATGTCAAAAGACAAATGTTAAAAGACAAATGTTAAAAGACAAATGTTAAAAGATAATGTCAATAGACTTGTTTTTGGTCGAGCTCGGGTATTTGGGACTGAGCGCCTTCAATTGTAATTGGTTAATATAAGATGGCGTAACGTAGTACAATATGCCTGCGGTATGTCGTGGCGTTGAAAAAAAATATATATACCTAAATAGGCAGGACAGGCGTGAGACGTCACACCTCCCCCTTTATCCAGAACGAACATAAAAATTTTGTTAAATGTTCGTTCGCTGAGTGTTGATGGCGGAAAGTCTTTGTTGTAATTCCTGCATGGCTCTGGTGGGTTCTACGGCTGGCCTTGCCTCTGCGTGGGCTGGATCTTCGTCGTGAACATACTCGATTCTTCCTTCGTTAGGAGAGAATGTTTGGGCTTCTTTCCTTCGGATGAGATGATGTGTGATCGAAGACCATAGTGCTCCCAGGAGGTAGATGCTCCATCCGTAGGTGCCGTGGAGCGCGAGCCCGTGTATGATGGTATTTACGATCATCATAATGGCTCTGAATATGGCGTAGATGGCGATAATGCCTGCGCTCACTGACCCGAAAGTCATGAAGTGTTCCCACATCCTTTTAGCGGCTGATTGCGCTATTCCCTCGATGGTTTGTTCGTCGAGGAATGATCGGAGAGAAATAGACGGGTTAGTTAGACTTCGTCCGCTGAATCCTCTCGCAATGGAATTCAGGACTGCTGGTTTTTCAGCAGGGAACATAAGGTGATCTCGCAGTTTATCCAAGTCCATCTGCGAGTATATTCCACTTGTCGCCAAGGATGCTGGCGTCAAGTATTTCCATGATGGTTTTGTCATGGGTTGCAGTCGCTGTGGTGCGCTGCCTTCGATGGGTTTCGGGGTGAATTGTATCCAGGAATCCTCGATTCGGTACATTACTGGTAAGAAATGACTGCAATCTCGTTCACTTCCGTGTTGTGTAATTATTCGTGATTTAGGTGTCAAGAAGTATGACACATTGCGGAATTCCACTGGTAGTTCCGAGTAGCAGGCGTCGGTCTTCCTGACTCGTACCTCTACGGCAATACACTTCAGTATGTGCACCACTTCTCCAGCGGTGACGGCGACTTGTCCTGGTCCTTTTCCCAGGAAGTAGGCGAATTCATCGGGCGCAACATTTGCGAGTGCCAGTGAATTCTTCAGCATTTGCTTTTCCAGCGTGCATCGTTGCTCGAGGACGTCGTTGTATAACGAAGTCATTTGCGACCGGATGTGACGTTCCACGTACACGAATTTTGAGTTCACGTACGTGAAAATGTCCAGGTTGTCCACGGCAACTGGTTTCTTTGCCATGAACGCGTTTCCCCTTATGGTCTCTACGATGAATAATTTTGGGTGTTCCGTGCCCATTATGGTATACCCGCACACCCGCGTCTCCTTGGTCTTGGTGAGCGCGAACGTGACGTCGTTATCAATTAAGGTATACAGGGTCGGATATTGCGGTTGAGCACCCAACTCTTCTATCTTCGTAGCGACGCCTTCGTACAGAACGTCGTAATGGTTAAATTTGCAGGAAGACGTAGGAATTTAATCCCAAAATGTGTGTCCGTCTTCCATGTCGATGCAGTGTCCGTCCGTCAAGGGGCACGTGGTTCCTGATTTTAGCAATACGCTTCCGGAGTGGAGTCTTACTGGTACTCTGGCTGATTTCAAGGCGATCTCCACTGTCCCATGCACGATGACGTCGTCCCATGTACCGTAAGGATCCGAGTACTGGGCACCTTGGCATGCGCCATTTACTGCGATATAGTCGACTTCTTCGTCGTCGTTGGATGTTGATCCAGTTGACCTCGTGGTTGGCCATCCTAACGTTGACAAGCGTTAACCCGAATCTGAGTTAGTTAGGTCTGGGTTTTCAATTTGTGGTAGATCTGTATTGGGTCTCTACCATGTATAGAAGAAAGAATTTCGCAGGGTTTGTGTAGGTTAGGTCTGGGTTTTCAATTTGTGGTAGATCTGTATTGGGTCTCTACCATGTATAGAAGAAAGAATTTCGCAGGGTCTGAGTAGGTTAGGTCTGGGTTTCCAATTCACGGTTTGGTTGACTCTACCCTTCTACTCTGTAATGCAATTAATGCTGCGATCGTTTGTGTTTAGATTGGAAGCCGTCGTATTGATTGAACATGCGTGACGATGTTGGGACTTGTTTGCAGAAGGTATGACCATCCTCCATGTTGATGCAATGGCCATCTTCCAGAGGGCATGTAGTCCCTGACTTTAGTAGTATCGTTCCAGAGTGTAATTTGTCTGGCACACGCGTAGACTTGAGTGAAATTGGTGGAAGAAGTATTCCAGCAAGGTGCCGGTGTTGTCTGACATCTCGCGCGTTGTTTTATGTTTAACGTGATGAGTGCTTACAACTAGCGCATATATATAAAATTATTTTTGATGTGTTTTTCCTTTGTTAGTCTTAACCTAATTATATCTAACGCCTATGGTACGTTAGAAGAATACGTAATTATCGCATGGGGCTACTCTGTGGCAGGTGTGTGAGCTATCTCTTCTGCCTTAGAGTCGTAAGCCACGGGGAGTGTTTCCAAGTTTAAGAAATCTAATCTCCCGATAATGTAGTCCTTGAGACGTGGTTGGCGAAATGCAAGATTGCGGTGATGTTCATTGGTAAACTAATTGTCGTGAAATATCATGGTCGATAGTTCGCTTAATACTAACGCGACCGTTTTGCGACATTGCAGATAATTCTCCCATTTTGAAGTTTGGGGATTAGTATGCTTATCGTAGTAGGCTTTGGATCGCTCTTTCGCTTGACATAAGTTTTCCCTAGCTAGTTCTTGGGAGTCGCGTATTTTGATCATTAGCGTACCTATATATGAAACACATTAACAATAAGAACAACTAGACTACGAATAGAGAAGTATTAGATTAGGAATGTGAGAATTGGAGTGCTGTGAATGTCATTGCAGATAGGAAATATTTAATATACTTTACGTACGGGACGTTCTACGCTTCATCTTACATCAATGTTTTTGTGATCAAGGCGGAGAAGGTCTAGTACATATGTTCGCGTTTTTCATCTATATTTCGATAGTACCTTATTGTACCATTAATTTATGGATTCACATATTTTATTGCCTTGTTTCTCTTTAAAGCGAGAATCATATTGTTGCAGATTACATTGGCAAAAAAATTTGAAGGTTCTGAACTGATTCTGGATAAAATTTCAGAAGAATCTGATGAAGATTGCAATTTGTATTAGAAATTAAATTGCAGTCGCTATACAGTGTTTCTATTAGGACTGAAGCGATTAGATTATGGCGTGAAGCCTTGGAATTAGAAGAAATGAGTTTTCGAGAATATAGTAAAGTTATTTGTATTGTCGCTGCGCTACAGAGAAACGGGGGCCCTCCGATTGCTCTGCAGCACTTTCGACGATATTCCCCATTTTCATTCTCTATGGATTCGGAGTTGGAATGCATAAGAATCGCTGAGGGAACTTCAATATTATTGAAGTGGAGAGTGTCCAAACGGACGGCAGCTATCTGACTTCTGCTCCTCACCGAGGAGTAAATCAGAGCAATCAAAGAAATTATTAGCGGTTCAATGACACAGAACCGGGCATCTCCAAGGCGTGCGTCACCTTGAGATAGTGGGTTTAATAAGGCATTTTCCTTATTTGATTTTTCTGTTTAACAGTTCGCTCATGGCGTGTTCCTGCTCTAGGGAGGATACAACAGCGCTGGCTGGCACGAAATTGCCCTAGGAACGGACTTCGTGAAACTTAAGAGTGGGCACTGGCAGATCGAAGGATTAGTTCAATGTGTTGAGGAAGGAACGCTTTCCCCTTTGAAGATAGAAGCCAGTGTTTTCCCAGATACGTCCATCGTCTTAGAGGACTCAGTGGATACTGCGAATACAGTGTAAAGTTGCCTATCATTGCATCCAGAATAGCAATGTTACGGCCATGGGAATTAGTATTTAACGAGCAACAGTTTCATTGCATAGTAGGCTCGTCGAGTGGTGCGTATTTCTTTAGAAAACGCACGTGGTGGATCTCACACACAAAGTACGGAAGTAGGACTGGCGAGGTCAGTTTTCAGCCTTAATTAATTGGCGAATTTTCTTCGATAACGTGCTTGGCTTATATTACCCAAACAGGTCCATGATTACGAGCCCTCGGGTAGTAATTGGTCCTGGCGATATGCCGTGCAGTGTAAATTCGATGAGAAGGTAAATGGCATGACAGTCATGTCATTTTATTCACGTGAGAAGTGACAATATGGTGGCCTTCAGTGCCGATTGTCCTTATAACTCCTGAACGCGTAGCTCACGTTCGGCAGGATTTCTCTCCGTGTGAGGTAGATCTGGTACTCGGCATGCTTTTTATGCCAAGCTCTGGTCTCGATGTCTTCTCTCTCTCTTCGCAACAGTTACAATCCCACCGCTGCCACCAGAAAATTTTAAGCTTTGTTACGTCTCGGGAGGCGCCGACCGAAGGTCGAAGTGTTCCGCAACCTATTAGTCGATCTATTCCTGAGACGGGCTTATTTTCAATTATTAAGTGCCTCTTTTTCGGGCAGTCGCATGCACAGAACTATACCCTGGGATGAGGCTCTGTTGTAGAGAGTCGAGTAAACATGTCTAGCACAGAGGGCACTACTCTGCTTCGCCGCTAAATGATCCTGCCTCGTATGGGAGAGGAAATCTCGCAGGTAGGTAAATGAATTAAGGTGGGTAAGGAAGATAGAGTAGGTATTCTGGATAGGGTAGGTAACAGGTAAGTAGTTAATGGACTGTAGGTAAATTAGGAATAGTAGTGAGGTCGGTAAGTAAGAGAAACGTAGGTACGGTAGAATAGTGAGTGATCGGGTGATCCTGGGTTGGTCATGGCGAAAGTGAACCTATCGAATTTGGTTGAATGACCATGCTCGCCGGCGCGTTCGGACGACGCCATCTTGTAGTTGGTCTGATAGATGCATATGTCAATCTGCCTGTCCGTCGCTGGTTTCAAGCGCGGTTTCGATAGGCAGCATTATAATAACAAGACAAACACGTCTAAAGCCAGAGTCATGCAAACATTCTCGTCGCTAGCAAATAGCGCGATTCTGACGGCTGGCTGTGATCATCGCATAGAAATAATTGGATTCCGAATGTTGCCTTTCTATGATTGCGACTCTTAATGTCTGATAATGGATCTCGAACCCGATTGAATAGGATGTTGTTAGGTATTGTCACACGCCTTACCCCACGAGTGTTGAATAGGTACCAAAGTGGTAGAAATGAAGTAGGCGGGTATGGAGTAATTGCTAGAGTTAAGGAATGATTTGGTGGACAGTTGATATGAAGTAATGGTTAGGGCTTATTCTGTCTTATTGCTACGAGATTCGGAGTACATTGTCATAGTAGCACTGTATTCTTTCCCTAACTCGTCGCCCTGACCGGTGGCTTCGTTGTGAAGCGGGGCGGTAGTGGGCGCGAGCCGTCGACGCCATCGCGGATAATTGCGGATTATTGTTGTTGCCTGGCCGATGCTGTCAATCAGCGCGATCTCGATAGGCGGAACAGGAAGGAGTCGATGACAAGCGTAAGAATAACTAGCCATTGCCACCTCGTCGCTAACAAATAGCGCGGTTTCGTTGGCCGGCTCTTGAGTTATTGACAGGCGAGCCTCAATTAAATCATTATTGCAAGGGTTGCACATCGCGGGCATTAGAGCACATTGAGTAGTGGGTGTCACAGGTAAAATCACCGATAAACGAATAAATCTCGTATAGTAAGTATATTGTAAAGTGTTTGAACAGTACACACAATGATAATACTTAATTAAGCGAATCTCGGAACAGTAGAATAAGTATAATTATTAACGTGACCGTTGGACACGGAGTTCTATCGCGGTACTGACAGTTTAATTGGACTCACAGTAAATGCAACAAGTAGATGCGGTGCTCGCTATCGGAATTGGAAGGTCCCTTGTCGCTGTTCTAGCGTGATGAAGCACGATCACTAATATTCACAACACTTGTATAGATTGGAGCAAATACTAAGTATAGCGGGAGCACTTCGAGTTTAGGTTTACTGCTGTGAGAATTGATTACTAAGTATCGCGGGAGCACTTCGAGTTTACGTCCGGTGCTGTCAGGTCCACGATGAGAACTGATTGTTAAGTATAGCGGGAGCACTTCGAGTTTACGTCCACTGCTGTCAGGTCCACGATGAGAACTGATTACTAAGTATAGCGGGAGCACTTCGAGTTTACGTCCGCTGCTGTCAGGTCCACGATGAGAACTGATTACTAAGTATAGCGGGAGCACTTCGAGTTTACGTCCGCTGCTGTCAGGTCCACGATGAGAACTGATTGTGCGAGTGGCTCTCTGGAGCCTCGCAGGGTCTCCGAGTAGTGGGGCAGGCGCCCCGCGAGCGGTGGGGAGCCAATCAGCGCGCGCGGTTGTGGTCAGGTGACCGGTCTCGCTCCGTGCTGGGACGTTGCTGACCTAAGCAGTCCCACGCTCGAACGGTCCATGTGCGCTGCAACGTCAGCAGTTCCACGGTGCTCGGTGCTTATCTTATCTCTAGGAGACGAGCTGGCGGCTCGGATGCTAGCCGATACTTTGTACGTGACTTTAAGCACTTTTGCCGTGAGAGTGGAATGTGGGCTCTTGTTTATCGGACACCACTCGGTCATCTTTCCGTGAGAAGCTCACTCGTAACTCTGTAGTCATCGCACGTGTGCTTGATCACATGGGAATCGCTGAGTAGACTAAATACTTAGCGCGAGCTCGTCTACCAGGCGTTCGGAGGATATACATATCCTTATGGCTTATAATTATGTTCCTCCAACGACTCACGATCATTATCGTCAATAGCTGATCATTCCCAATAAATGCTCGTGGTTCGTTGTGGTTGTGTTAAAGGCTACGGCTTAATGTATATCGCGATTATGACGCGGCGTTCCCAAACATACGGTGTTAAAGGACAGTGTCAATAGAAAAAGTTAATAGACAAATGTTAAAAGACAAATGTCAAAAGACAAATGTTAAAAGACAAATGTTAAAAGACAAATGTTAAAAGATAATGTCAATAGACTTGTTTTTGGTCGAGCTCGGGTATTTGGGACTGAGCGCCTTCAATTGTAATTGGTTAATATAAGATGGCGTAACGTAGTACAATATGCCTGCGGTATGTCGTGGCGTTGAAAAAAAATATATATACCTAAATAGGCAGGACAGGCGTGAGACGTCACACGAGGCTCCGTTCGGATGGAAATCGCAGTTATAGCGAAAAACCTATCTTCCAGCATTCTAACTGCCAGAATCGTACTCTGTTGTTGAACAGAAGTGTATCCGAAGTGAAATGACTAGAGGAATGGAATGCCGCAAGCATAATTCAAATCCGAGGCTCCGTTCGGATGGAAATCGCAGTTATAGCGAAAAACCTATTTTCCTGCATTCTAACTGCCAGAATCGTACTCTGTTGTTAAACAGAAGTGTATCCGAAGTGAAATGACTAGAGGAGTCGAATTGCTCAAGCAGAATTCAATTACGAGCCTCCGTTCGGCAGGAAATCGCAGTTATAGAGAAAAACATATTTTCCTGCATTCTAACTGCCAGAATCGTACTCTGTTGTTGAACAGAAGTGTATCCGAAGTGAAATGACTAGAGGAATGGAATGCCGCAAGCAGAATTCAAATCCGAGGCTCCGTTCGGATGGAAATCGCAGTTATAGCGAAAAACCTATCTTCCAGCATTCTAACTGCCAGAATCGTACTCTGTTGTTGAACAGAAGTGTATCCGAAGTGAAATGACTAGAGGAGTCGAATTGCTCAAGCAGAATTCAATTACGAGCCTCCGTTCGGCAGGAAATCGCAGTTATAGAGAAAAACATATTTTCCTGCATTCTAACTGCCAGAATCGTACTCTGTTGTTGGACAGAAGTGTATCCGAAGTGAAATGACTAGAGGAGTCGAATTGTTCAAGCAGAATTCAAGTACGAGCCTCCGTTCGGGAGGAAATCGCAGTTATAGCGAAAAACCTATCTTCCTGCATTCTAACTGCCAGAATCGTACTCTGTTGTTGAACAGAAGTGTATCCGAAGTGAAATGACTAGAGGAATGGAATGCCGCAAGCAGAATTCAAGTACGAGCCTCCGTTCGGCAGGAAATCGCAGTTATAGAGAAAAACCTATTTTCCTGCATTCTAACTGCCAGAATCGTACTCTGTTGTTGAACAGAAGTGTATCCGAAGTGAAATGACTAGAGGAGTCGAATTGCTCAAGCAGAATTCAAGTACGAGCCTCCGTTCGGGAGGAAATCGCAGTTATAGAGAAAAACCTATCTTCCAGCATTCTGACTGCCACAATCGTACTCTGTTGTTGAACAGAAGTGTATCCGAAGTGAAATGACTAGAGGAGTCGAATGCCGCAAGCAGAATTCAAATCCGAGGCTCTGTTCGGATGGAAATCGCAGTTATAGCGAAAAACCTATCTTCCTGCATTCTAACTGCCAGAATCGTACTCTGTTGTTGAGCAGAAGTGTATCCGAAGTGAAATGACTAGAGGAGTCGAATGCCGCAAGCAGAATTCAAGTACGAGCCTCCGTTCGGCAGGAAATCGCAGTTATGGCGAAAAACATATTTTCCTGCATTCTAACTGCCAGAATCGTACTCTGTTGTTGAACAGAAGTGTATCCGAAGTGAAATGACTAGAGGAATGGAATGCCGCAAGCAGAATTCAAATCCGAGGCTCCGTTCGGATGGAAATCGCAGTTATAGCGAAAAACCTATCTTCCAGCATTCTAACTGCCAGAATCGTACTCTGTTGTTCAACAGAAGTGTATCCGAAGTGAAATGACTAGAGGAGTCGAATGCAGCAAGCAGAATTCAAGTACGAGCCTCCGTTCGGCAGGAAATCGCAGTTATAGAGAAAAACCTATCTTCCTGCATTCTAACTGCCAGAATCGTACTCTGTTGTTGAACAGAAGTGTATCCGAAGTGAAATGACTAGAGGAGTCGAATGCCGCAAGCAGAATTCAAGTACGAGCCTCCGTTCGGCAGGAAATCGCAGTTATAGAGAAAAACCTATCTTCCAGCATTCTAACTGCCAGAATCGTACTCTGTTGTTCAACAGAAGTGTATCCGAAGTGAAATGACTAGAGGAATGGAATGCCGCAAGCAGAATTCAAATCCGAGGCTCCGTTCGGATGGAAATCGCAGTTATAGCGAAAAACCTATCTTCCAGCATTCTAACTGCCAGAATCGTACTCTGTTGTTGAACAGAAGTGTATCCGAAGTGAAATGACTAGAGGAATGGAATGCCGCAAGCATAATTCAAATCCGAGGCTCCGTTCGGATGGAAATCGCAGTTATAGCGAAAAACCTATTTTCCTGCATTCTAACTGCCAGAATCGTACTCTGTTGTTAAACAGAAGTGTATCCGAAGTGAAATGACTAGAGGAGTCGAATTGCTCAAGCAGAATTCAATTACGAGCCTCCGTTCGGCAGGAAATCGCAGTTATAGAGAAAAACATATTTTCCTGCATTCTAACTGCCAGAATCGTACTCTGTTGTTGAACAGAAGTGTATCCGAAGTGAAATGACTAGAGGAATGGAATGCCGCAAGCAGAATTCAAATCCGAGGCTCCGTTCGGATGGAAATCGCAGTTATAGCGAAAAACCTATCTTCCAGCATTCTAACTGCCAGAATCGTACTCTGTTGTTGAACAGAAGTGTATCCGAAGTGAAATGACTAGAGGAGTCGAATTGCTCAAGCAGAATTCAATTACGAGCCTCCGTTCGGCAGGAAATCGCAGTTATAGAGAAAAACATATTTTCCTGCATTCTAACTGCCAGAATCGTACTCTGTTGTTGGACAGAAGTGTATCCGAAGTGAAATGACTAGAGGAGTCGAATTGTTCAAGCAGAATTCAAGTACGAGCCTCCGTTCGGGAGGAAATCGCAGTTATAGCGAAAAACCTATCTTCCTGCATTCTAACTGCCAGAATCGTACTCTGTTGTTGAACAGAAGTGTATCCGAAGTGAAATGACTAGAGGAATGGAATGCCGCAAGCAGAATTCAAGTACGAGCCTCCGTTCGGCAGGAAATCGCAGTTATAGAGAAAAACCTATTTTCCTGCATTCTAACTGCCAGAATCGTACTCTGTTGTTGAACAGAAGTGTATCCGAAGTGAAATGACTAGAGGAGTCGAATTGCTCAAGCAGAATTCAAATCCGAGGCTCTGTTCGGATGGAAATCGCAGTTATAGCGAAAAACCTATTTTCCTGCATTCTAACTGCCAGAATCGTACTCTGTTGTTGAACAGAAGTGTATCCGAAGTGAAATGACTAGAGGAGTCGAATGCCGCAAGCAGAATTCAAGTACGAGCCTCCGTTCGGCAGGAAATCGCAGTTATAGAGAAAAACCTATCTTCCTGCATTCTAACTGCCAGAATCGTACTCTGTTGTTGAACAGAAGTGTATCCAAAGTGAAATGACTAGAGGAGTCGAATGCCGCAAGCAGAATTCAAGTACGAGCCTCCGTTCGGCAGGAAATCGCAGTTATAGAGAAAAACCTATTTTCCTGCATTCTAACTGCCAGAATCGTACTCTGTTGTTGAGCAGAAGTGTATCCGAAGTGAAATGACTAGAGGAGTCGAATGCCGCAAGCAGAATTCAAGTACGAGCCTCCGTTCGGCAGGAAATCGCAGTTATGGCGAAAAACATATTTTCCTGCATTCTAACTGCCAGAATCGTACTCTGTTGTTGAACAGAAGTGTATCCGAAGTGAAATGACTAGAGGAATGGAATGCCGCAAGCAGAATTCAAATCCGAGGCTCCGTTCGGATGGAAATCGCAGTTATAGCGAAAAACCTATCTTCCAGCATTCTAACTGCCAGAATCGTACTCTGTTGTTCAACAGAAGTGTATCCGAAGTGAAATGACTAGAGGAGTCGAATGCAGCAAGCAGAATTCAAGTACGAGCCTCCGTTCGGCAGGAAATCGCAGTTATAGAGAAAAACCTATCTTCCAGCATTCTGCCTGCCAGAATCGTACTCTGTTGTTGAACAGAAGTGTATCCGAAGTGAAATGACTAGAGGAATGGAATGCCGCAAGCAGAATTCAAATCCGAGCCTCCGTTCGGATGGAAATCGCAGTTATAGCGAAAAACCTATTTTCCTGCATTCTAACTGCCAGAATCGTACTCTGTTGTTAAACAGAAGTGTATCCGAAGTGAAACGACTAGAGGAGTCGAATGCCGCAAGCAGAATTCAAGTACGAGCCTCCGTTCGGCAGGAAATCGCAGTTATAGAGAAAAACCTATTTTCCTGCATTCTAACTGCCAGAATCGTACTCTGTTGTTGAGCAGAAGTGTATCCGAAGTGAAATGACTAGAGGAGTCGAATGCCGCAAGCAGAATTCAAGTACGAGCCTCCGTTCGGCAGGAAATCGCAGTTATGGCGAAAAACATATTTTCCTGCATTCTAACTGCCAGAATCGTACTCTGTTGTTGAACAGAAGTGTATCCGAAGTGAAATGACTAGAGGAATGGAATGCCGCAGGCAGAATTCAAATCCGAGGCTCCGTTCGGATGGAAATCGCAGTTATAGCGAAAAACCTATCTTCCAGCATTCTAACTGCCAGAATCGTACTCTGTTGTTGAACAGAAGTGTATCCGAAGTGAAATGACTAGAGGAATGGAATGCCGCAAGCATAATTCAAATCCGAGGCTCCGTTCGGATGGAAATCGCAGTTATAGCGAAAAACCTATCTTCCTGCATTCTAACTGCCAGAATCGTACTCTGTTGTTGAACAGAAGTGTATCCGAAGTGAAATGACTAGAGGAATGGAATGCCGCAAGCAGAATTCAAATCCGAGGCTCCGTTCGGATGGAAATCGCAGTTATAGCGAAAAACCTATTTTCCTGCATTCTAACTGCCAGAATCGTACTCTGTTGTTAAACAGAAGTGTATCCGAAGTGAAACGACTAGAGGAGTCGAATGCCGCAAGCAGAATTCAAGTACGAGCCTCCGTTCGGCAGGAAATCGCAGTTATAGAGAAAAACCTATCTTCCTGCATTCTAACTGCCAGAATCGTACTCTGTTGTTGAACAGAAGTGTATCCGAAGTGAAATGACTAGAGGAGTCGAATGCCGCAAGCAGAATTCAAGTACGAGCCTCCGTTCGGCAGGAAATCGCAGTTATAGAGAAAAACCTATCTTCCAGCATTCTAACTGCCAGAATCGTACTCTGTTGTTCAACAGAAGTGTATCCGAAGTGAAATGACTAGAGGAATGGAATGCCGCAAGCAGAATTCAAATCCGAGGCTCCGTTCGGATGGAAATCGCAGTTATAGCGAAAAACCTATCTTCCAGCATTCTAACTGCCAGAATCGTACTCTGTTGTTGAACAGAAGTGTATCCGAAGTGAAATGACTAGAGGAGTCGAATTGCTCAAGCAGAATTCAATTACGAGCCTCCGTTCGGCAGGAAATCGCAGTTATAGAGAAAAACCTATTTTCCTGCATTCTAACTGCCAGAATCGTACTCTGTTGTTGAACAGAAGTGTATCCGAAGTGAAATGACTAGAGGAATGGAATGCCGCAAGCAGAATTCAAATCCGAGGCTCCGTTCGGATGGAAATCGCAGTTATAGCGAAAAACCTATCTTCCAGCATTCTAACTGCCAGAATCGTACTCTGTTGTTGAACAGAAGTGTATCCGAAGTGAAATGACTAGAGGAGTCGAATTGCTCAAGCAGAATTCAATTACGAGCCTCCGTTCGGCAGGAAATCGCAGTTATAGAGAAAAACATATTTTCCTGCATTCTAACTGCCAGAATCGTACTCTGTTGTTGGACAGAAGTGTATCCGAAGTGAAATGACTAGAGGAGTCGAATTGTTCAAGCAGAATTCAAGTACGAGCCTCCGTTCGGCAGGAAATCGCAGTTATAGCGAAAAACCTATCTTCCTGCATTCTAACTGCCAGAATCGTACTCTGTTGTTGAACAGAAGTGTATCCGAAGTGAAATGACTAGAGGAATGGAATGCCGCAAGCAGAATTCAAGTACGAGCCTCCGTTCGGCAGGAAATCGCAGTTATAGAGAAAAACCTATTTTCCTGCATTCTAACTGCCAGAATCGTACTCTGTTGTTGAACAGAAGTGTATCCGAAGTGAAATGACTAGAGGAGTCGAATTGCTCAAGCAGAATTCAAGTACGAGCCTCCGTTCGGGAGGAAATCGCAGTTATAGAGAAAAACCTATCTTCCAGCATTCTGACTGCCACAATCGTACTCTGTTGTTGAACAGAAGTGTATCCGAAGTGAAATGACTAGAGGAGTCGAATGCCGCAAGCAGAATTCAAATCCGAGGCTCTGTTCGGATGGAAATCGCAGTTATAGCGAAAAACCTATCTTCCTGCATTCTAACTGCCAGAATCGTACTCTGTTGTTGAACAGAAGTGTATCCGAAGTGAAATGACTAGAGGAGTCGAATGCAGCAAGCAGAATTCAAGTACGAGCCTCCGTTCGGCAGGAAATCGCAGTTATAGAGAAAAACCTATTTTCCTGCATTCTAACTGCCAGAATCGTACTCTGTTGTTGAACAGAAGTGTATCCGAAGTGAAATGACTAGAGGAGTCGAATGCCGCAAGCAGAATTCAAGTACGAGCCTCCGTTCGGCAGGAAATCGCAGTTATAGAGAAAAACCTATCTTCCTGCATTCTAACTGCCAGAATCGTACTCTGTTGTTGAACAGAAGTGTATCCAAAGTGAAATGACTAGAGGAGTCGAATGCCGCAAGCAGAATTCAAGTACGAGCCTCCGTTCGGCAGGAAATCGCAGTTATAGAGAAAAACCTATTTTCCTGCATTCTAACTGCCAGAATCGTACTCTGTTGTTGAGCAGAAGTGTATCCGAAGTGAAATGACTAGAGGAGTCGAATGCCGCAAGCAGAATTCAAGTACGAGCCTCCGTTCGGCAGGAAATCGCAGTTATGGCGAAAAACATATTTTCCTGCATTCTAACTGCCAGAATCGTACTCTGTTGTTCAACAGAAGTGTATCCGAAGTGAAATGACTAGAGGAGTCGAATGCAGCAAGCAGAATTCAAGTACGAGCCTCCGTTCGGCAGGAAATCGCAGTTATAGAGAAAAACCTATCTTCCAGCATTCTGTCTGCCAGAATCGTACTCTGTTGTTGAACAGAAGTGTATCCGAAGTGAAATGACTAGAGGAATGGAATGCCGCAAGCAGAATTCAAATCCGAGGCTCCGTTCGGATGGAAATCGCAGTTATAGCGAAAAACCTATTTTCCTGCATTCTAACTGCCAGAATCGTACTCTGTTGTTAAACAGAAGTGTATCCGAAGTGAAACGACTAGAGGAGTCGAATGCCGCAAGCAGAATTCAAGTACGAGCCTCCGTTCGGCAGGAAATCGCAGTTATAGAGAAAAACCTATCTTCCTGCATTCTAACTGCCAGAATCGTACTCTGTTGTTGAACAGAAGTGTATCCAAAGTGAAATGACTAGAGGAGTCGAATGCCGCAAGCAGAATTCAAGTACGAGCCTCCGTTCGGCAGGAAATCGCAGTTATAGAGAAAAACCTATTTTCCTGCATTCTAACTGCCAGAATCGTACTCTGTTGTTGAGCAGAAGTGTATCCGAAGTGAAATGACTAGAGGAGTCGAATGCCGCAAGCAGAATTCAAGTACGAGCCTCCGTTCGGCAGGAAATCGCAGTTATGGCGAAAAACATATTTTCCTGCATTCTAACTGCCAGAATCGTACTCTGTTGTTGAACAGAAGTGTATCCGAAGTGAAATGACTAGAGGAATGGAATGCCGCAGGCAGAATTCAAATCCGAGGCTCCGTTCGGATGGAAATCGCAGTTATAGCGAAAAACCTATCTTCCAGCATTCTAACTGCCAGAATCGTACTCTGTTGTTGAACAGAAGTGTATCCGAAGTGAAATGACTAGAGGAATGGAATGCCGCAAGCATAATTCAAATCCGAGGCTCCGTTCGGATGGAAATCGCAGTTATAGCGAAAAACCTATCTTCCTGCATTCTAACTGCCAGAATCGTACTCTGTTGTTGAACAGAAGTGTATCCGAAGTGAAATGACTAGAGGAGTCGAATTGTTCAAGCAGAATTCAAGTACGAGCCTCCGTTCGGGAGGAAATCGCAGTTATAGCGAAAAACCTATCTTCCTGCATTCTAACTGCCAGAATCGTACTCTGTTGTTGAACAGAAGTGTATCCGAAGTGAAATGACTAGAGGAATGGAATGCCGCAAGCAGAATTCAAGTACGAGCCTCCGTTCGGCAGGAAATCGCAGTTATAGAGAAAAACCTATTTTCCTGCATTCTAACTGCCAGAATCGTACTCTGTTGTTGAACAGAAGTGTATCCGAAGTGAAATGACTAGAGGAGTCGAATTGCTCAAGCAGAATTCAAGTACGAGCCTCCGTTCGGGAGGAAATCGCAGTTATAGAGAAAAACCTATCTTCCAGCATTCTGACTGCCACAATCGTACTCTGTTGTTGAACAGAAGTGTATCCGAAGTGAAATGACTAGAGGAGTCGAATGCCGCAAGCAGAATTCAAATCCGAGGCTCTGTTCGGATGGAAATCGCAGTTATAGCGAAAAACCTATCTTCCTGCATTCTAACTGCCAGAATCGTACTCTGTTGTTGAACAGAAGTGTA
Source organism: Ectemnius lituratus (assembly GCA_910593735.2). Classification (NCBI taxonomy): domain Eukaryota; kingdom Metazoa; phylum Arthropoda; class Insecta; order Hymenoptera; family Crabronidae; genus Ectemnius; species Ectemnius lituratus. The sequence continues at coordinate 2,477,070 of OU343043.1, forward strand.
TCCGAAGTGAAATGACTAGAGGAGTCGAATGCAGCAAGCAGAATTCAAGTACGAGCCTCCGTTCGGCAGGAAATCGCAGTTATAGAGAAAAACCTATTTTCCTGCATTCTAACTGCCAGAATCGTACTCTGTTGTTGAACAGAAGTGTATCCGAAGTGAAATGACTAGAGGAGTCGAATGCCGCAAGCAGAATTCAAGTACGAGCCTCCGTTCGGCAGGAAATCGCAGTTATAGAGAAAAACCTATCTTCCTGCATTCTAACTGCCAGAATCGTACTCTGTTGTTGAACAGAAGTGTATCCAAAGTGAAATGACTAGAGGAGTCGAATGCCGCAAGCAGAATTCAAGTACGAGCCTCCGTTCGGCAGGAAATCGCAGTTATAGAGAAAAACCTATTTTCCTGCATTCTAACTGCCAGAATCGTACTCTGTTGTTGAGCAGAAGTGTATCCGAAGTGAAATGACTAGAGGAGTCGAATGCCGCAAGCAGAATTCAAGTACGAGCCTCCGTTCGGCAGGAAATCGCAGTTATGGCGAAAAACATATTTTCCTGCATTCTAACTGCCAGAATCGTACTCTGTTGTTGAACAGAAGTGTATCCGAAGTGAAATGACTAGAGGAATGGAATGCCGCAAGCAGAATTCAAGTACGAGGCTCCGTTCGGATGGAAATCGCAGTTATAGCGAAAAACCTATCTTCCTGCATTCTAACTGCCAGAATCGTACTCTGTTGTTGAACAGAAGTGTATCCAAAGTGAAATGACTAGAGGAGTCGAATGCCGCAAGCAGAATTCAAGTACGAGCCTCCGTTCGGCAGGAAATCGCAGTTATAGAGAAAAACCTATTTTCCTGCATTCTAACTGCCAGAATCGTACTCTGTTGTTGTGTTACGTCCCGCCCGCATCCTCGGAGGGGCGATTGATGGCCGCAACAGGGGAATGAAGGGATCTTGCCTCGCCGCCCAAGTGTATCGCACCGAGGTGCCACTGCATGGACGCAATGGAGGCTGTCGGGGAGGAAGCGATGCTGAAGGGGGCGAAAAGATGAGGGGAAGGGAGCGTTTCGTCTTGGAGTCGACCACAGACTCATCAGTAGGGCTGCGTGGTCGACCCCTGCCCTAGACGCTGGAGGATACTAGAGGATGTTTGGAGCTTGTATATATTGGAAGAGAGGCAGGAACGAGCACTTGCGAGAAACTCAGTAGAGTCAGTGAGACCTCTAGCGGCGGCGTTGCGCACTATGTCCGACTGCCAGCGTGGGCGCGTGACTGGGACGTCACACCTTCCCCCTTATCGAAGATGCCGCGCTCGGCATCTTACGCTGCTCGGTCTAGCGCTCAAAGGAGGCCATTTACACGAGGCCCTCCCCGACGATATCCCACCGCTGCCACCAAATTTTATTTCCCGTCTGTTACGTCCCGCCCGCATCCTCGGAGGGGCGATTGATGGCCGCAACAGGGGAATGAAGGGATCTTGCCTCGCCGCCCAAGTGTATCGCACCGAGGTGCCACTGCATGGACGCAATGGAGGCTGTCGGGGAGGAAGCGATGCTGAAGGGGGCGAAAAGATGAGGGGAAGGGAGCGTTTCGTCTTGGAGTCGACCACAGACTCATCAGTAGGGCTGCGTGGTCGACCCCTGCCCTAGACGCTGGAGGATACTAGAGGATGTTTGGAGCTTGTATATATTGGAAGAGAGGCAGGAACGAGCACTTGCGAGAAACTCAGTAGAGTCAGTGAGACCTCTAGCGGCGGCGTTGCGCACTATGTCCGACTGCCAGCGTGGGCGCGTGACTGGGACGTCACAGTTGAGCAGAAGTGTATCCGAAGTGAAATGACTAGAGGAGTCGAATGCCGCAAGCAGAATTCAAGTACGAGCCTCCGTTCGGCAGGAAATCGCAGTTATGGCGAAAAACATATTTTCCTGCATTCTAACTGCCAGAATCGTACTCTGTTGTTGAACAGAAGTGTATCCGAAGTGAAATGACTAGAGGAATGGAATGCCGCAGGCAGAATTCAAATCCGAGGCTCCGTTCGGATGGAAATCGCAGTTATAGCGAAAAACCTATCTTCCAGCATTCTAACTGCCAGAATCGTACTCTGTTGTTGAACAGAAGTGTATCCGAAGTGAAATGACTAGAGGAATGGAATGCCGCAAGCATAATTCAAATCCGAGGCTCCGTTCGGATGGAAATCGCAGTTATAGCGAAAAACCTATCTTCCTGCATTCTAACTGCCAGAATCGTACTCTGTTGTTGAACAGAAGTGTATCCGAAGTGAAATGACTAGAGGAATGGAATGCCGCAAGCAGAATTCAAATCCGAGGCTCCGTTCGGATGGAAATCGCAGTTATAGCGAAAAACCTATTTTCCTGCATTCTAACTGCCAGAATCGTACTCTGTTGTTAAACAGAAGTGTATCCGAAGTGAAACGACTAGAGGAGTCGAATGCCGCAAGCAGAATTCAAGTACGAGCCTCCGTTCGGCAGGAAATCGCAGTTATAGAGAAAAACCTATCTTCCTGCATTCTAACTGCCAGAATCGTACTCTGTTGTTGAACAGAAGTGTATCCGAAGTGAAATGACTAGAGGAGTCGAATGCCGCAAGCAGAATTCAAGTACGAGCCTCCGTTCGGCAGGAAATCGCAGTTATAGAGAAAAACCTATCTTCCAGCATTCTAACTGCCAGAATCGTACTCTGTTGTTGAACAGAAGTGTATCCGAAGTGAAATGACTAGAGGAATGGAATGCCGCAAGCAGAATTCAAATCCGAGGCTCCGTTCGGATGGAAATCGCAGTTATAGCGAAAAACCTATCTTCCAGCATTCTAACTGCCAGAATCGTACTCTGTTGTTGAACAGAAGTGTATCCGAAGTGAAATGACTAGAGGAGTCGAATTGCTCAAGCAGAATTCAATTACGAGCCTCCGTTCGGCAGGAAATCGCAGTTATAGAGAAAAACATATTTTCCTGCATTCTAACTGCCAGAATCGTACTCTGTTGTTGAACAGAAGTGTATCCGAAGTGAAATGACTAGAGGAATGGAATGCCGCAAGCAGAATTCAAATCCGAGGCTCCGTTCGGATGGAAATCGCAGTTATAGCGAAAAACCTATCTTCCAGCATTCTAACTGCCAGAATCGTACTCTGTTGTTGAACAGAAGTGTATCCGAAGTGAAATGACTAGAGGAGTCGAATTGCTCAAGCAGAATTCAATTACGAGCCTCCGTTCGGCAGGAAATCGCAGTTATAGAGAAAAACATATTTTCCTGCATTCTAACTGCCAGAATCGTACTCTGTTGTTGGACAGAAGTGTATCCGAAGTGAAATGACTAGAGGAGTCGAATTGTTCAAGCAGAATTCAAGTACGAGCCTCCGTTCGGGAGGAAATCGCAGTTATAGCGAAAAACCTATCTTCCTGCATTCTAACTGCCAGAATCGTACTCTGTTGTTGAACAGAAGTGTATCCGAAGTGAAATGACTAGAGGAATGGAATGCCGCAAGCAGAATTCAAGTACGAGCCTCCGTTCGGCAGGAAATCGCAGTTATAGAGAAAAACCTATTTTCCTGCATTCTAACTGCCAGAATCGTACTCTGTTGTTGAACAGAAGTGTATCCGAAGTGAAATGACTAGAGGAGTCGAATTGCTCAAGCAGAATTCAAGTACGAGCCTCCGTTCGGGAGGAAATCGCAGTTATAGAGAAAAACCTATCTTCCAGCATTCTGACTGCCACAATCGTACTCTGTTGTTGAACAGAAGTGTATCCGAAGTGAAATGACTAGAGGAGTCGAATGCCGCAAGCAGAATTCAAATCCGAGGCTCTGTTCGGATGGAAATCGCAGTTATAGCGAAAAACCTATCTTCCAGCATTCTAACTGCCAGAATCGTACTCTGTTGTTGAACAGAAGTGTATCCGAAGTGAAATGACTAGAGGAGTCGAATGCAGCAAGCAGAATTCAAGTACGAGCCTCCGTTCGGCAGGAAATCGCAGTTATAGAGAAAAACCTATTTTCCTGCATTCTAACTGCCAGAATCGTACTCTGTTGTTGAACAGAAGTGTATCCGAAGTGAAATGACTAGAGGAGTCGAATGCCGCAAGCAGAATTCAAGTACGAGCCTCCGTTCGGCAGGAAATCGCAGTTATAGAGAAAAACCTATCTTCCTGCATTCTAACTGCCAGAATCGTACTCTGTTGTTGAACAGAAGTGTATCCAAAGTGAAATGACTAGAGGAGTCGAATGCCGCAAGCAGAATTCAAGTACGAGCCTCCGTTCGGCAGGAAATCGCAGTTATAGAGAAAAACCTATTTTCCTGCATTCTAACTGCCAGAATCGTACTCTGTTGTTGAGCAGAAGTGTATCCGAAGTGAAATGACTAGAGGAGTCGAATGCCGCAAGCAGAATTCAAGTACGAGCCTCCGTTCGGCAGGAAATCGCAGTTATGGCGAAAAACATATTTTCCTGCATTCTAACTGCCAGAATCGTACTCTGTTGTTGAACAGAAGTGTATCCGAAGTGAAATGACTAGAGGAATGGAATGCCGCAAGCAGAATTCAAATCCGAGGCTCCGTTCGGATGGAAATCGCAGTTATAGCGAAAAACCTATCTTCCAGCATTCTAACTGCCAGAATCGTACTCTGTTGTTCAACAGAAGTGTATCCGAAGTGAAATGACTAGAGGAGTCGAATGCAGCAAGCAGAATTCAAGTACGAGCCTCCGTTCGGCAGGAAATCGCAGTTATAGAGAAAAACCTATCTTCCAGCATTCTGTCTGCCAGAATCGTACTCTGTTGTTGAACAGAAGTGTATCCGAAGTGAAATGACTAGAGGAATGGAATGCCGCAAGCAGAATTCAAATCCGAGGCTCCGTTCGGATGGAAATCGCAGTTATAGCGAAAAACCTATTTTCCTGCATTCTAACTGCCAGAATCGTATTCTGTTGTTAAACAGAAGTGTATCCGAAGTGAAACGACTAGAGGAGTCGAATGCCGCAAGCAGAATTCAAGTACGAGCCTCCGTTCGGCAGGAAATCGCAGTTATAGAGAAAAACCTATTTTCCTGCATTCTAACTGCCAGAATCGTACTCTGTTGTTGAGCAGAAGTGTATCCGAAGTGAAATGACTAGAGGAGTCGAATGCCGCAAGCAGAATTCAAGTACGAGCCTCCGTTCGGCAGGAAATCGCAGTTATGGCGAAAAACATATTTTCCTGCATTCTAACTGCCAGAATCGTACTCTGTTGTTGAACAGAAGTGTATCCGAAGTGAAATGACTAGAGGAATGGAATGCCGCAGGCAGAATTCAAATCCGAGGCTCCGTTCGGATGGAAATCGCAGTTATAGCGAAAAACCTATCTTCCAGCATTCTAACTGCCAGAATCGTACTCTGTTGTTGAACAGAAGTGTATCCGAAGTGAAATGACTAGAGGAATGGAATGCCGCAAGCATAATTCAAATCCGAGGCTCCGTTCGGATGGAAATCGCAGTTATAGCGAAAAACCTATCTTCCAGCATTCTAACTGCCAGAATCGTACTCTGTTGTTGAACAGAAGTGTATCCGAAGTGAAATGACTAGAGGAGTCGAATTGCTCAAGCAGAATTCAATTACGAGCCTCCGTTCGGCAGGAAATCGCAGTTATAGAGAAAAACATATTTTCCTGCATTCTAACTGCCAGAATCGTACTCTGTTGTTGGACAGAAGTGTATCCGAAGTGAAATGACTAGAGGAGTCGAATTGTTCAAGCAGAATTCAAGTACGAGCCTCCGTTCGGGAGGAAATCGCAGTTATAGCGAAAAACCTATCTTCCTGCATTCTAACTGCCAGAATCGTACTCTGTTGTTGAACAGAAGTGTATCCGAAGTGAAATGACTAGAGGAATGGAATGCCGCAGGCAGAATTCAAATCCGAGGCTCCGTTCGGATGGAAATCGCAGTTATAGCGAAAAACCTATCTTCCAGCATTCTAACTGCCAGAATCGTACTCTGTTGTTGAACAGAAGTGTATCCGAAGTGAAATGACTAGAGGAATGGAATGCCGCAAGCATAATTCAAATCCGAGGCTCCGTTCGGATGGAAATCGCAGTTATAGCGAAAAACCTATCTTCCAGCATTCTGACTGCCACAATCGTACTCTGTTGTTGAACAGAAGTGTATCCGAAGTGAAATGACTAGAGGAGTCGAATGCCGCAAGCAGAATTCAAATCCGAGGCTCTGTTCGGATGGAAATCGCAGTTATAGCGAAAAACCTATCTTCCTGCATTCTAACTGCCAGAATCGTACTCTGTTGTTGAACAGAAGTGTATCCGAAGTGAAATGACTAGAGGAGTCGAATGCAGCAAGCAGAATTCAAGTACGAGCCTCCGTTCGGCAGGAAATCGCAGTTATAGAGAAAAACCTATTTTCCTGCATTCTAACTGCCAGAATCGTACTCTGTTGTTGAACAGAAGTGTATCCGAAGTGAAATGACTAGAGGAGTCGAATGCCGCAAGCAGAATTCAAGTACGAGCCTCCGTTCGGCAGGAAATCGCAGTTATAGAGAAAAACCTATCTTCCTGCATTCTAACTGCCAGAATCGTACTCTGTTGTTGAACAGAAGTGTATCCAAAGTGAAATGACTAGAGGAGTCGAATGCCGCAAGCAGAATTCAAGTACGAGCCTCCGTTCGGCAGGAAATCGCAGTTATAGAGAAAAACCTATTTTCCTGCATTCTAACTGCCAGAATCGTACTCTGTTGTTGAGCAGAAGTGTATCCGAAGTGAAATGACTAGAGGAGTCGAATGCCGCAAGCAGAATTCAAGTACGAGCCTCCGTTCGGCAGGAAATCGCAGTTATGGCGAAAAACATATTTTCCTGCATTCTAACTGCCAGAATCGTACTCTGTTGTTGAACAGAAGTGTATCCGAAGTGAAATGACTAGAGGAATGGAATGCCGCAAGCAGAATTCAAATCCGAGGCTCCGTTCGGATGGAAATCGCAGTTATAGCGAAAAACCTATCTTCCTGCATTCTAACTGCCAGAATCGTACTCTGTTGTTCAACAGAAGTGTATCCGAAGTGAAATGACTAGAGGAGTCGAATGCCGCAAGCAGAATTCAAGTACGAGCCTCCGTTCGGCAGGAAATCGCAGTTATAGAGAAAAACCTATCTTCCAGCATTCTGTCTGCCAGAATCGTACTCTGTTGTTGAACAGAAGTGTATCCGAAGTGAAATGACTAGAGGAATGGAATGCCGCAAGCAGAATTCAAATCCGAGGCTCCGTTCGGATGGAAATCGCAGTTATAGCGAAAAACCTATTTTCCTGCATTCTAACTGCCAGAATCGTACTCTGTTGTTAAACAGAAGTGTATCCGAAGTGAAACGACTAGAGGAGTCGAATGCCGCAAGCAGAATTCAAGTACGAGCCTCCGTTCGGCAGGAAATCGCAGTTATAGAGAAAAACCTATCTTCCTGCATTCTAACTGCCAGAATCGTACTCTGTTGTTGAACAGAAGTGTATCCGAAGTGAAATGACTAGAGGAGTCGAATGCCGCAAGCAGAATTCAAGTACGAGCCTCCGTTCGGCAGGAAATCGCAGTTATAGAGAAAAACCTATCTTCCAGCATTCTAACTGCCAGAATCGTACTCTGTTGTTCAACAGAAGTGTATCCGAAGTGAAATGACTAGAGGAATGGAATGCCGCAAGCAGAATTCAAATCCGAGGCTCCGTTCGGATGGAAATCGCAGTTATAGCGAAAAACCTATCTTCCAGCATTCTAACTGCCAGAATCGTACTCTGTTGTTGAACAGAAGTGTATCCGAAGTGAAATGACTAGAGGAGTCGAATTGCTCAAGCAGAATTCAATTACGAGCCTCCGTTCGGCAGGAAATCGCAGTTATAGAGAAAAACATATTTTCCTGCATTCTAACTGCCAGAATCGTACTCTGTTGTTGAACAGAAGTGTATCCGAAGTGAAATGACTAGAGGAATGGAATGCCGCAAGCAGAATTCAAATCCGAGGCTCCGTTCGGATGGAAATCGCAGTTATAGCGAAAAACCTATCTTCCAGCATTCTAACTGCCAGAATCGTACTCTGTTGTTGAACAGAAGTGTATCCGAAGTGAAATGACTAGAGGAGTCGAATTGCTCAAGCAGAATTCAATTACGAGCCTCCGTTCGGCAGGAATTCGCAGTTATAGAGAAAAACCTATTTTCCTGCATTCTAACTGCCAGAATCGTACTCTGTTGTTGGACAGAAGTGTATCCGAAGTGAAATGACTAGAGGAGTCGAATTGTTCAAGCAGAATTCAAGTACGAGCCTCCGTTCGGGAGGAAATCGCAGTTATAGCGAAAAACCTATCTTCCTGCATTCTAACTGCCAGAATCGTACTCTGTTGTTGAACAGAAGTGTATCCGAAGTGAAATGACTAGAGGAATGGAATGCCGCAAGCAGAATTCAAGTACGAGCCTCCGTTCGGCAGGAAATCGCAGTTATAGAGAAAAACCTATTTTCCTGCATTCTAACTGCCAGAATCGTACTCTGTTGTTGAACAGAAGTGTATCCGAAGTGAAATGACTAGAGGAGTCGAATGCCGCAAGCAGAATTCAAATCCGAGGCTCTGTTCGGATGGAAATCGCAGTTATAGCGAAAAACCTATCTTCCTGCATTCTAACTGCCAGAATCGTACTCTGTTGTTGAACAGAAGTGTATCCGAAGTGAAATGACTAGAGGAGTCGAATGCAGCAAGCAGAATTCAAGTACGAGCCTCCGTTCGGCAGGAAATCGCAGTTATAGAGAAAAACCTATTTTCCTGCATTCTAACTGCCAGAATCGTACTCTGTTGTTGAACAGAAGTGTATCCGAAGTGAAATGACTAGAGGAGTCGAATGCCGCAAGCAGAATTCAAGTACGAGCCTCCGTTCGGCAGGAAATCGCAGTTATAGAGAAAAACCTATTTTCCTGCATTCTAACTGCCAGAATCGTACTCTGTTGTTGAGCAGAAGTGTATCCGAAGTGAAATGACTAGAGGAGTCGAATGCCGCAAGCAGAATTCAAGTACGAGCCTCCGTTCGGCAGGAAATCGCAGTTATGGCGAAAAACATATTTTCCTGCATTCTAACTGCCAGAATCGTACTCTGTTGTTGAACAGAAGTGTATCCGAAGTGAAATGACTAGAGGAATGGAATGCCGCAAGCAGAATTCAAATCCGAGGCTCCGTTCGGATGGAAATCGCAGTTATAGCGAAAAACCTATCTTCCAGCATTCTAACTGCCAGAATCGTACTCTGTTGTTCAACAGAAGTGTATCCGAAGTGAAATGACTAGAGGAGTCGAATGCAGCAAGCAGAATTCAAGTACGAGCCTCCGTTCGGCAGGAAATCGCAGTTATAGAGAAAAACCTATCTTCCAGCATTCTGTCTGCCAGAATCGTACTCTGTTGTTGAACAGAAGTGTATCCGAAGTGAAATGACTAGAGGAATGGAATGCCGCAAGCAGAATTCAAATCCGAGGCTCCGTTCGGATGGAAATCGCAGTTATAGCGAAAAACCTATTTTCCTGCATTCTAACTGCCAGAATCGTACTCTGTTGTTAAACAGAAGTGTATCCGAAGTGAAACGACTAGAGGAGTCGAATGCCGCAAGCAGAATTCAAGTACGAGCCTCCGTTCGGCAGGAAATCGCAGTTATAGAGAAAAACCTATCTTCCTGCATTCTAACTGCCAGAATCGTACTCTGTTGTTGAACAGAAGTGTATCCAAAGTGAAATGACTAGAGGAGTCGAATGCCGCAAGCAGAATTCAAGTACGAGCCTCCGTTCGGCAGGAAATCGCAGTTATAGAGAAAAACCTATTTTCCTGCATTCTAACTGCCAGAATCGTACTCTGTTGTTGAGCAGAAGTGTATCCGAAGTGAAATGACTAGAGGAGTCGAATGCCGCAAGCAGAATTCAAGTACGAGCCTCCGTTCGGCAGGAAATCGCAGTTATGGCGAAAAACATATTTTCCTGCATTCTAACTGCCAGAATCGTACTCTGTTGTTGAACAGAAGTGTATCCGAAGTGAAATGACTAGAGGAATGGAATGCCGCAGGCAGAATTCAAATCCGAGGCTCCGTTCGGATGGAAATCGCAGTTATAGCGAAAAACCTATCTTCCAGCATTCTAACTGCCAGAATCGTACTCTGTTGTTGAACAGAAGTGTATCCGAAGTGAAATGACTAGAGGAATGGAATGCCGCAAGCATAATTCAAATCCGAGGCTCCGTTCGGATGGAAATCGCAGTTATAGCGAAAAACCTATCTTCCTGCATTCTAACTGCCAGAATCGTACTCTGTTGTTGAACAGAAGTGTATCCGAAGTGAAATGACTAGAGGAATGGAATGCCGCAAGCAGAATTCAAATCCGAGGCTCCGTTCGGATGGAAATCGCAGTTATAGCGAAAAACCTATTTTCCTGCATTCTAACTGCCAGAATCGTACTCTGTTGTTAAACAGTGTGACGTCCCAGTCACGCGCCCACGCTGGCAGTCGGACATAGTGCGCAACGCCGCCGCTAGAGGTCTCACTGACTCTACTGAGTTTCTCGCAAGTGCTCGTTCCTGCCTCTCTTCCAATATATACAAGTTCCAAACATCCTCTAGTATCCCCCAGCGTCTAGGGCAGGGGTCGACCACGCAGCCCTACTGATGAGTCTGTGGTCGACTCCAAGACGAAACGCTCCCTTCCCCTCATCTTTTCGCCCCCTTCAGCATCGCTTCCTCCCCGACAGCCTCCATTGCGTCCATGCAGTGGCACCTCGGTGCGATACACTTGGGCGGCGAGGCAAGATCCCTTCCTTCCCCTGTTGCGGCCTTCAATCGCCCCTCCGAGGATGCGGGCGGGACGTAACAGACGGGAAATAAATTGGTGGCAGCGGTGGGATATCGTCGGGGAGGGCCTCGTGTAAATGGCCTCCTTTGAGCGCTAGACCGAGCAGCGTAAGATGCCGAGCGCGGCATCTTCGATAAGGGGGAAGGTGTGACGTCCCAGTCACGCGCCCACGCTGGCAGTCGGACATAGTGCGCAACGCCGCCGCTAGAGGTCTCACTGACTCTACTGAGTTTCTCGCAAGTGCTCGTTCCTGCCTCTCTTCCAATATATACAAGTTCCAAACATCCTCTAGTATCCCCCAGCGTCTAGGGCAGGGGTCGACCACGCAGCCCTACTGATGAGTCTGTGGTCGACTCCAAGACGAAACGCTCCCTTCCCCTCATCTTTTCGCCCCCTTCAGCATCGCTTCCTCCCCGACAGCCTCCATTGCGTCCATGCAGTGGCACCTCGGTGCGATACACTTGGGCGGCGAGGCAAGATCCCTTCCTTCCCCTGTTGCGGCCTTCAATCGCCCCTCCGAGGATGCGGGCGGGACGTAACAACAGAAGTGTATCCGAAGTGAAACGACTAGAGGAGTCGAATGCCGCAAGCAGAATTCAAGTACGAGCCTCCGTTCGGCAGGAAATCGCAGTTATAGAGAAAAACCTATCTTCCTGCATTCTAACTGCCAGAATCGTACTCTGTTGTTGAACAGAAGTGTATCCGAAGTGAAATGACTAGAGGAGTCGAATGCCGCAAGCAGAATTCAAGTACGAGCCTCCGTTCGGCAGGAAATCGCAGTTATAGAGAAAAACCTATCTTCCAGCATTCTAACTGCCAGAATCGTACTCTGTTGTTCAACAGAAGTGTATCCGAAGTGAAATGACTAGAGGAATGGAATGCCGCAAGCAGAATTCAAATCCGAGGCTCCGTTCGGATGGAAATCGCAGTTATAGCGAAAAACCTATCTTCCAGCATTCTAACTGCCAGAATCGTACTCTGTTGTTGAACAGAAGTGTATCCGAAGTGAAATGACTAGAGGAGTCGAATTGCTCAAGCAGAATTCAATTACGAGCCTCCGTTCGGCAGGAAATCGCAGTTATAGAGAAAAACATATTTTCCTGCATTCTAACTGCCAGAATCGTACTCTGTTGTTGAACAGAAGTGTATCCGAAGTGAAATGACTAGAGGAATGGAATGCCGCAAGCAGAATTCAAATCCGAGGCTCCGTTCGGATGGAAATCGCAGTTATAGCGAAAAACCTATCTTCCAGCATTCTAACTGCCAGAATCGTACTCTGTTGTTGAACAGAAGTGTATCCGAAGTGAAATGACTAGAGGAGTCGAATTGCTCAAGCAGAATTCAATTACGAGCCTCCGTTCGGCAGGAAATCGCAGTTATAGAGAAAAACATATTTTCCTGCATTCTAACTGCCAGAATCGTACTCTGTTGTTGGACAGAAGTGTATCCGAAGTGAAATGACTAGAGGAGTCGAATTGTTCAAGCAGAATTCAAGTACGAGCCCCCGTTCGGGAGGAAATCGCAGTTATAGCGAAAAACCTATCTTCCTGCATTCTAACTGCCAGAATCGTACTCTGTTGTTGAACAGAAGTGTATCCGAAGTGAAATGACTAGAGGAATGGAATGCCGCAAGCAGAATTCAAGTACGAGCCTCCGTTCGGCAGGAAATCGCAGTTATAGAGAAAAACCTATCTTCCTGCATTCTAACTGCCAGAATCGTACTCTGTTGTTGAACAGAAGTGTATCCGAAGTGAAATGACTAGAGGAGTCGAATTGCTCAAGCAGAATTCAAGTACGAGCCTCCGTTCGGGAGGAAATCGCAGTTATAGAGAAAAACCTATCTTCCAGCATTCTGACTGCCACAATCGTACTCTGTTGTTGAACAGAAGTGTATCCGAAGTGAAATGACTAGAGGAGTCGAATGCCGCAAGCAGAATTCAAATCCGAGGCTCTGTTCGGATGGAAATCGCAGTTATAGCGAAAAACCTATCTTCCTGCATTCTAACTGCCAGAATCGTACTCTGTTGTTGAACAGAAGTGTATCCGAAGTGAAATGACTAGAGGAGTCGAATGCAGCAAGCAGAATTCAAGTACGAGCCTCCGTTCGGCAGGAAATCGCAGTTATAGAGAAAAACCTATTTTCCTGCATTCTAACTGCCAGAATCGTACTCTGTTGTTGAACAGAAGTGTATCCGAAGTGAAATGACTAGAGGAGTCGAATGCCGCAAGCAGAATTCAAGTACGAGCCTCCGTTCGGCAGGAAATCGCAGTTATAGAGAAAAACCTATCTTCCTGCATTCTAACTGCCAGAATCGTACTCTGTTGTTGAACAGAAGTGTATCCAAAGTGAAATGACTAGAGGAGTCGAATGCCGCAAGCAGAATTCAAGTACGAGCCTCCGTTCGGCAGGAAATCGCAGTTATAGAGAAAAACCTATTTTCCTGCATTCTAACTGCCAGAATCGTACTCTGTTGTTGAGCAGAAGTGTATCCGAAGTGAAATGACTAGAGGAGTCGAATGCCGCAAGCAGAATTCAAGTACGAGCCTCCGTTCGGCAGGAAATCGCAGTTATGGCGAAAAACATATTTTCCTGCATTCTAACTGCCAGAATCGTACTCTGTTGTTGAACAGAAGTGTATCCGAAGTGAAATGACTAGAGGAATGGAATGCCGCAAGCAGAATTCAAATCCGAGGCTCCGTTCGGATGGAAATCGCAGTTATAGCGAAAAACCTATCTTCCAGCATTCTAACTGCCAGAATCGTACTCTGTTGTTCAACAGAAGTGTATCCGAAGTGAAATGACTAGAGGAGTCGAATGCAGCAAGCAGAATTCAAGTACGAGCCTCCGTTCGGCAGGAAATCGCAGTTATAGAGAAAAACCTATCTTCCAGCATTCTGTCTGCCAGAATCGTACTCTGTTGTTGAACAGAAGTGTATCCGAAGTGAAATGACTAGAGGAATGGAATGCCGCAAGCAGAATTCAAATCCGAGGCTCCGTTCGGATGGAAATCGCAGTTATAGCGAAAAACCTATTTTCCTGCATTCTAACTGCCAGAATCGTACTCTGTTGTTAAACAGAAGTGTATCCGAAGTGAAACGACTAGAGGAGTCGAATGCCGCAAGCAGAATTCAAGTACGAGCCTCCGTTCGGCAGGAAATCGCAGTTATAGAGAAAAACCTATTTTCCTGCATTCTAACTGCCAGAATCGTACTCTGTTGTTGAGCAGAAGTGTATCCGAAGTGAAATGACTAGAGGAGTCGAATGCCGCAAGCAGAATTCAAGTACGAGCCTCCGTTCGGCAGGAAATCGCAGTTATGGCGAAAAACATATTTTCCTGCATTCTAACTGCCAGAATCGTACTCTGTTGTTGAACAGAAGTGTATCCGAAGTGAAATGACTAGAGGAATGGAATGCCGCAGGCAGAATTCAAATCCGAGGCTCCGTTCGGATGGAAATCGCAGTTATAGCGAAAAACCTATCTTCCAGCATTCTAACTGCCAGAATCGTACTCTGTTGTTGAACAGAAGTGTATCCGAAGTGAAATGACTAGAGGAATGGAATGCCGCAAGCATAATTCAAATCCGAGGCTCCGTTCGGATGGAAATCGCAGTTATAGCGAAAAACCTATCTTCCTGCATTCTAACTGCCAGAATCGTACTCTGTTGTTGAGCAGAAGTGTATCCGAAGTGAAATGACTAGAGGAGTCGAATGCCGCAAGCAGAATTCAAGTACGAGCCTCCGTTCGGCAGGAAATCGCAGTTATGGCGAAAAACATATTTTCCTGCATTCTAACTGCCAGAATCGTACTCTGTTGTTGAACAGAAGTGTATCCGAAGTGAAATGACTAGAGGAATGGAATGCCGCAAGCAGAATTCAAATCCGAGGCTCCGTTCGGATGGAAATCGCAGTTATAGCGAAAAACCTATCTTCCAGCATTCTAACTGCCAGAATCGTACTCTGTTGTTCAACAGAAGTGTATCCGAAGTGAAATGACTAGAGGAGTCGAATGCAGCAAGCAGAATTCAAGTACGAGCCTCCGTTCGGCAGGAAATCGCAGTTATAGAGAAAAACCTATCTTCCAGCATTCTGTCTGCCAGAATCGTACTCTGTTGTTGAACAGAAGTGTATCCGAAGTGAAATGACTAGAGGAATGGAATGCCGCAAGCAGAATTCAAATCCGAGGCTCCGTTCGGATGGAAATCGCAGTTATAGCGAAAAACCTATTTTCCTGCATTCTAACTGCCAGAATCGTACTCTGTTGTTAAACAGAAGTGTATCCGAAGTGAAACGACTAGAGGAGTCGAATGCCGCAAGCAGAATTCAAGTACGAGCCTCCGTTCGGCAGGAAATCGCAGTTATAGAGAAAAACCTATTTTCCTGCATTCTAACTGCCAGAATCGTACTCTGTTGTTGAGCAGAAGTGTATCCGAAGTGAAATGACTAGAGGAGTCGAATGCCGCAAGCAGAATTCAAGTACGAGCCTCCGTTCGGCAGGAAATCGCAGTTATGGCGAAAAACATATTTTCCTGCATTCTAACTGCCAGAATCGTACTCTGTTGTTGAACAGAAGTGTATCCGAAGTGAAATGACTAGAGGAATGGAATGCCGCAGGCAGAATTCAAATCCGAGGCTCCGTTCGGATGGAAATCGCAGTTATAGCGAAAAACCTATCTTCCAGCATTCTAACTGCCAGAATCGTACTCTGTTGTTGAACAGAAGTGTATCCGAAGTGAAATGACTAGAGGAATGGAATGCCGCAAGCAGAATTCAAATCCGAGGCTCCGTTCGGATGGAAATCGCAGTTATAGCGAAAAACCTATCTTCCAGCATTCTGACTGCCACAATCGTACTCTGTTGTTGAACAGAAGTGTATCCGAAGTGAAATGACTAGAGGAGTCGAATGCCGCAAGCAGAATTCAAATCCGAGGCTCTGTTCGGATGGAAATCGCAGTTATAGCGAAAAACCTATCTTCCTGCATTCTAACTGCCAGAATCGTACTCTGTTGTTGAACAGAAGTGTATCCGAAGTGAAATGACTAGAGGAGTCGAATGCAGCAAGCAGAATTCAAGTACGAGCCTCCGTTCGGCAGGAAATCGCAGTTATAGAGAAAAACCTATTTTCCTGCATTCTAACTGCCAGAATCGTACTCTGTTGTTGAACAGAAGTGTATCCGAAGTGAAATGACTAGAGGAGTCGAATGCCGCAAGCAGAATTCAAGTACGAGCCTCCGTTCGGCAGGAAATCGCAGTTATAGAGAAAAACCTATCTTCCTGCATTCTAACTGCCAGAATCGTACTCTGTTGTTGAACAGAAGTGTATCCAAAGTGAAATGACTAGAGGAGTCGAATGCCGCAAGCAGAATTCAAGTACGAGCCTCCGTTCGGCAGGAAATCGCAGTTATAGAGAAAAACATATTTTCCTGCATTCTAACTGCCAGAATCGTACTCTGTTGTTGAGCAGAAGTGTATCCGAAGTGAAATGACTAGAGGAGTCGAATGCCGCAAGCAGAATTCAAGTACGAGCCTCCGTTCGGCAGGAAATCGCAGTT
Organism: Ectemnius lituratus; assembly: GCA_910593735.2. NCBI lineage: Eukaryota > Metazoa > Arthropoda > Insecta > Hymenoptera > Crabronidae > Ectemnius > Ectemnius lituratus. The sequence goes on from OU343043.1 coordinate 2,493,446, forward strand.
ATGGCGAAAAACATATTTTCCTGCATTCTAACTGCCAGAATCGTACTCTGTTGTTGAACAGAAGTGTATCCGAAGTGAAATGACTAGAGGAATGGAATGCCGCAAGCAGAATTCAAATCCGAGGCTCCGTTCGGATGGAAATCGCAGTTATAGCGAAAAACCTATCTTCCAGCATTCTAACTGCCAGAATCGTACTCTGTTGTTCAACAGAAGTGTATCCGAAGTGAAATGACTAGAGGAGTCGAATGCAGCAAGCAGAATTCAAGTACGAGCCTCCGTTCGGCAGGAAATCGCAGTTATAGAGAAAAACCTATCTTCCAGCATTCTGTCTGCCAGAATCGTACTCTGTTGTTGAACAGAAGTGTATCCGAAGTGAAATGACTAGAGGAATGGAATGCCGCAAGCAGAATTCAAATCCGAGGCTCCGTTCGGATGGAAATCGCAGTTATAGCGAAAAACCTATTTTCCTGCATTCTAACTGCCAGAATCGTACTCTGTTGTTAAACAGAAGTGTATCCGAAGTGAAACGACTAGAGGAGTCGAATGCCGCAAGCAGAATTCAAGTACGAGCCTCCGTTCGGCAGGAAATCGCAGTTATAGAGAAAAACCTATCTTCCTGCATTCTAACTGCCAGAATCGTACTCTGTTGTTGAACAGAAGTGTATCCGAAGTGAAATGACTAGAGGAGTCGAATGCCGCAAGCAGAATTCAAGTACGAGCCTCCGTTCGGCAGGAAATCGCAGTTATAGTGAAAAACCTATCTTCCAGCATTCTAACTGCCAGAATCGTACTCTGTTGTTCAACAGAAGTGTATCCGAAGTGAAATGACTAGAGGAATGGAATGCCGCAAGCAGAATTCAAATCCGAGGCTCCGTTCGGATGGAAATCGCAGTTATAGCGAAAAACCTATCTTCCAGCATTCTAACTGCCAGAATCGTACTCTGTTGTTGAACAGAAGTGTATCCGAAGTGAAATGACTAGAGGAGTCGAATTGCTCAAGCAGAATTCAATTACGAGCCTCCGTTCGGCAGGAAATCGCAGTTATAGAGAAAAACATATTTTCCTGCATTCTAACTGCCAGAATCGTACTCTGTTGTTGAACAGAAGTGTATCCGAAGTGAAATGACTAGAGGAGTCGAATTGTTCAAGCAGAATTCAAGTACGAGCCTCCGTTCGGGAGGAAATCGCAGTTATAGCGAAAAACCTATCTTCCTGCATTCTAACTGCCAGAATCGTACTCTGTTGTTGAACAGAAGTGTATCCGAAGTGAAATGACTAGAGGAATGGAATGCCGCAAGCAGAATTCAAGTACGAGCCTCCGTTCGGCAGGAAATCGCAGTTATAGAGAAAAACCTATTTTCCTGCATTCTAACTGCCAGAATCGTACTCTGTTGTTGAACAGAAGTGTATCCGAAGTGAAATGACTAGAGGAATGGAATGCCGCAGGCAGAATTCAAATCCGAGGCTCCGTTCGGATGGAAATCGCAGTTATAGCGAAAAACCTATCTTCCAGCATTCTAACTGCCAGAATCGTACTCTGTTGTTGAACAGAAGTGTATCCGAAGTGAAATGACTAGAGGAATGGAATGCCGCAAGCATAATTCAAATCCGAGGCTCCGTTCGGATGGAAATCGCAGTTATAGCGAAAAACCTATCTTCCTGCATTCTAACTGCCAGAATCGTACTCTGTTGTTGAACAGAAGTGTATCCGAAGTGAAATGACTAGAGGAGTCGAATTGCTCAAGCAGAATTCAATTACGAGCCTCCGTTCGGATGGAAATCGCAGTTATAGCGAAAAACCTATCTTCCAGCATTCTAACTGCCAGAATCGTACTCTGTTGTTGAACAGAAGTGTATCCGAAGTGAAATGACTAGAGGAGTCGAATTGCTCAAGCAGAATTCAATTACGAGCCTCCGTTCGGCAGGAAATCGCAGTTATAGAGAAAAACATATTTTCCTGCATTCTAACTGCCAGAATCGTACTCTGTTGTTGGACAGAAGTGTATCCGAAGTGAAATGACTAGAGGAGTCGAATTGTTCAAGCAGAATTCAAGTACGAGCCTCCGTTCGGGAGGAAATCGCAGTTATAGCGAAAAACCTATCTTCCTGCATTCTAACTGCCAGAATCGTACTCTGTTGTTGAACAGAAGTGTATCCGAAGTGAAATGACTAGAGGAATGGAATGCCGCAAGCAGAATTCAAGTACGAGCCTCCGTTCGGCAGGAAATCGCAGTTATAGAGAAAAACCTATTTTCCTGCATTCTAACTGCCAGAATCGTACTCTGTTGTTGAACAGAAGTGTATCCGAAGTGAAATTACTAGAGGAGTCGAATTGCTCAAGCAGAATTCAATTACGAGCCTCCGTTCGGCAGGAAATCGCAGTTATAGAGAAAAACATATTTTCCTGCATTCTAACTGCCAGAATCGTACTCTGTTGTTGAACAGAAGTGTATCCGAAGTGAAATGACTAGAGGAATGGAATGCCGCAAGCAGAATTCAAGTACGAGCCTCCGTTCGGCAGGAAATCGCAGTTATGGCGAAAAACATATTTTCCTGCATTCTAACTGCCAGAATCGTACTCTATTGTTGAACAGAAGTGCATCCGAAGTGAAATGACTAGAGGAATGGAATGCCGCAAGCAGAATTCAAGTACGAGCCTCCGTTCGGCAGGAAATCGCAGTTATAGAGAAAAACCTATCTTCCAGCATTCTAACTGCCAGAATCGTACTCTGTTGTTCAACAGAAGTGTATCCGAAGTGAAATGACTAGAGGAATGGAATGCCGCAAGCAGAATTCAAATCCGAGGCTCCGTTCGGATGGAAATCGCAGTTATAGCGAAAAACCTATCTTCCAGCATTCTAACTGCCAGAATCGTACTCTGTTGTTGAACAGAAGTGTATCCGAAGTGAAATGACTAGAGGAGTCGAATTGCTCAAGCAGAATTCAATTACGAGCCTCCGTTCGGCAGGAAATCGCAGTTATAGAGAAAAACATATTTTCCTGCATTCTAACTGCCACAATCGTACTCTGTTGTTGAACAGAAGTGTATCCGAAGTGAAATGACTAGAGGAGTCGAATGCCGCAAGCAGAATTCAAATCCGAGGCTCTGTTCGGATGGAAATCGCAGTTATAGCGAAAAACCTATCTTCCTGCATTCTAACTGCCAGAATCGTACTCTGTTGTTGAACAGAAGTGTATCCGAAGTGAAATGACTAGAGGAGTCGAATGCAGCAAGCAGAATTCAAGTACGAGCCTCCGTTCGGCAGGAAATCGCAGTTATAGAGAAAAACCTATTTTCCTGCATTCTAACTGCCAGAATCGTACTCTGTTGTTGAACAGAAGTGTATCCGAAGTGAAATGACTAGAGGAGTCGAATGCCGCAAGCAGAATTCAAGTACGAGCCTCCGTTCGGCAGGAAATCGCAGTTATAGAGAAAAACCTATCTTCCTGCATTCTAACTGCCAGAATCGTACTCTGTTGTTGAACAGAAGTGTATCCAAAGTGAAATGACTAGAGGAGTCGAATGCCGCAAGCAGAATTCAAGTACGAGCCTCCGTTCGGCAGGAAATCGCAGTTATAGAGAAAAACCTATTTTCCTGCATTCTAACTGCCAGAATCGTACTCTGTTGTTGAGCAGAAGTGTATCCGAAGTGAAATGACTAGAGGAGTCGAATGCCGCAAGCAGAATTCAAGTACGAGCCTCCGTTCGGCAGGAAATCGCAGTTATGGCGAAAAACATATTTTCCTGCATTCTAACTGCCAGAATCGTACTCTGTTGTTCAACAGAAGTGTATCCGAAGTGAAATGACTAGAGGAGTCGAATGCAGCAAGCAGAATTCAAGTACGAGCCTCCGTTCGGCAGGAAATCGCAGTTATAGAGAAAAACCTATCTTCCAGCATTCTGTCTGCCAGAATCGTACTCTGTTGTTGAACAGAAGTGTATCCGAAGTGAAATGACTAGAGGAATGGAATGCCGCAAGCAGAATTCAAATCCGAGGCTCCGTTCGGATGGAAATCGCAGTTATAGCGAAAAACCTATTTTCCTGCATTCTAACTGCCAGAATCGTACTCTGTTGTTAAACAGAAGTGTATCCGAAGTGAAACGACTAGAGGAGTCGAATGCCGCAAGCAGAATTCAAGTACGAGCCTCCGTTCGGCAGGAAATCGCAGTTATAGAGAAAAACCTATTTTCCTGCATTCTAACTGCCAGAATCGTACTCTGTTGTTGAGCAGAAGTGTATCCGAAGTGAAATGACTAGAGGAGTCGAATGCCGCAAGCAGAATTCAAGTACGAGCCTCCGTTCGGCAGGAAATCGCAGTTATGGCGAAAAACATATTTTCCTGCATTCTAACTGCCAGAATCGTACTCTGTTGTTGAACAGAAGTGTATCCGAAGTGAAATGACTAGAGGAATGGAATGCCGCAGGCAGAATTCAAATCCGAGGCTCCGTTCGGATGGAAATCGCAGTTATAGCGAAAAACCTATCTTCCAGCATTCTAACTGCCAGAATCGTACTCTGTTGTTGAACAGAAGTGTATCCGAAGTGAAATGACTAGAGGAGTCGAATTGCTCAAGCAGAATTCAATTACGAGCCTCCGTTCGGCAGGAAATCGCAGTTATAGAGAAAAACATATTTTCCTGCATTCTAACTGCCAGAATCGTACTCTGTTGTTGGACAGAAGTGTATCCGAAGTGAAATGACTAGAGGAGTCGAATTGTTCAAGCAGAATTCAAGTACGAGCCTCCGTTCGGGAGGAAATCGCAGTTATAGCGAAAAACCTATCTTCCTGCATTCTAACTGCCAGAATCGTACTCTGTTGTTGAACAGAAGTGTATCCGAAGTGAAATGACTAGAGGAATGGAATGCCGCAGGCAGAATTCAAATCCGAGGCTCCGTTCGGATGGAAATCGCAGTTATAGCGAAAAACCTATCTTCCAGCATTCTAACTGCCAGAATCGTACTCTGTTGTTGAACAGAAGTGTATCCGAAGTGAAATGACTAGAGGAATGGAATGCCGCAAGCATAATTCAAATCCGAGGCTCCGTTCGGATGGAAATCGCAGTTATAGCGAAAAACCTATCTTCCAGCATTCTGACTGCCACAATCGTACTCTGTTGTTGAACAGAAGTGTATCCGAAGTGAAATGACTAGAGGAGTCGAATGCCGCAAGCAGAATTCAAATCCGAGGCTCTGTTCGGATGGAAATCGCAGTTATAGCGAAAAACCTATCTTCCTGCATTCTAACTGCCAGAATCGTACTCTGTTGTTGAACAGAAGTGTATCCGAAGTGAAATGACTAGAGGAGTCGAATGCAGCAAGCAGAATTCAAGTACGAGCCTCCGTTCGGCAGGAAATCGCAGTTATGGCGAAAAACATATTTTCCTGCATTCTAACTGCCAGAATCGTACTCTGTTGTTGAACAGAAGTGTATCCGAAGTGAAATGACTAGAGGAATGGAATGCCGCAGGCAGAATTCAAATCCGAGGCTCCGTTCGGATGGAAATCGCAGTTATAGCGAAAAACCTATCTTCCAGCATTCTAACTGCCAGAATCGTACTCTGTTGTTGAACAGAAGTGTATCCGAAGTGAAATGACTAGAGGAATGGAATGCCGCAAGCATAATTCAAATCCGAGGCTCCGTTCGGATGGAAATCGCAGTTATAGCGAAAAACCTATCTTCCTGCATTCTAACTGCCAGAATCGTACTCTGTTGTTGAACAGAAGTGTATCCGAAGTGAAATGACTAGAGGAATGGAATGCCGCAAGCAGAATTCAAATCCGAGGCTCCGTTCGGATGGAAATCGCAGTTATAGCGAAAAACCTATTTTCCTGCATTCTAACTGCCAGAATCGTACTCTGTTGTTAAACAGAAGTGTATCCGAAGTGAAACGACTAGAGGAGTCGAATGCCGCAAGCAGAATTCAAGTACGAGCCTCCGTTCGGCAGGAAATCGCAGTTATAGAGAAAAACCTATCTTCCTGCATTCTAACTGCCAGAATCGTACTCTGTTGTTGAACAGAAGTGTATCCGAAGTGAAATGACTAGAGGAGTCGAATGCCGCAAGCAGAATTCAAGTACGAGCCTCCGTTCGGCAGGAAATCGCAGTTATAGAGAAAAACCTATCTTCCAGCATTCTAACTGCCAGAATCGTACTCTGTTGTTCAACAGAAGTGTATCCGAAGTGAAATGACTAGAGGAATGGAATGCCGCAAGCAGAATTCAAATCCGAGCCTCCGTTCGGATGGAAATCGCAGTTATAGCGAAAAACCTATCTTCCAGCATTCTAACTGCCAGAATCGTACTCTGTTGTTGAACAGAAGTGTATCCGAAGTGAAATGACTAGAGGAGTCGAATTGCTCAAGCAGAATTCAATTACGAGCCTCCGTTCGGCAGGAAATCGCAGTTATAGAGAAAAACATATTTTCCTGCATTCTAACTGCCAGAATCGTACTCTGTTGTTGAACAGAAGTGTATCCGAAGTGAAATGACTAGAGGAATGGAATGCCGCAAGCAGAATTCAAATCCGAGGCTCCGTTCGGATGGAAATCGCAGTTATAGCGAAAAACCTATCTTCCAGCATTCTAACTGCCAGAATCGTACTCTGTTGTTGAACAGAAGTGTATCCGAAGTGAAATGACTAGAGGAGTCGAATTGCTCAAGCAGAATTCAATTACGAGCCTCCGTTCGGCAGGAAATCGCAGTTATAGAGAAAAACATATTTTCCTGCATTCTAACTGCCAGAATCGTACTCTGTTGTTGGACAGAAGTGTATCCGAAGTGAAATGACTAGAGGAGTCGAATTGTTCAAGCAGAATTCAAGTACGAGCCTCCGTTCGGGAGGAAATCGCAGTTATAGCGAAAAACCTATCTTCCTGCATTCTAACTGCCAGAATCGTACTCTGTTGTTGAACAGAAGTGTATCCGAAGTGAAATGACTAGAGGAATGGAATGCCGCAAGCAGAATTCAAGTACGAGCCTCCGTTCGGCAGGAAATCGCAGTTATAGAGAAAAACCTATTTTCCTGCATTCTAACTGCCAGAATCGTACTCTGTTGTTGAACAGAAGTGTATCCGAAGTGAAATGACTAGAGGAGTCGAATTGCTCAAGCAGAATTCAAGTACGAGCCTCCGTTCGGGAGGAAATCGCAGTTATAGAGAAAAACCTATCTTCCAGCATTCTGACTGCCACAATCGTACTCTGTTGTTGAACAGAAGTGTATCCGAAGTGAAATGACTAGAGGAGTCGAATGCCGCAAGCAGAATTCAAATCCGAGGCTCTGTTCGGATGGAAATCGCAGTTATAGCGAAAAACCTATCTTCCTGCATTCTAACTGCCAGAATCGTACTCTGTTGTTGAACAGAAGTGTATCCGAAGTGAAATGACTAGAGGAGTCGAATGCAGCAAGCAGAATTCAAGTACGAGCCTCCGTTCGGCAGGAAATCGCAGTTATAGAGAAAAACCTATTTTCCTGCATTCTAACTGCCAGAATCGTACTCTGTTGTTGAACAGAAGTGTATCCGAAGTGAAATGACTAGAGGAGTCGAATGCCGCAAGCAGAATTCAAGTACGAGCCTCCGTTCGGCAGGAAATCGCAGTTATAGAGAAAAACCTATCTTCCTGCATTCTAACTGCCAGAATCGTACTCTGTTGTTGAACAGAAGTGTATCCAAAGTGAAATGACTAGAGGAGTCGAATGCCGCAAGCAGAATTCAAGTACGAGCCTCCGTTCGGCAGGAAATCGCAGTTATAGAGAAAAACCTATTTTCCTGCATTCTAACTGCCAGAATCGTACTCTGTTGTTGAGCAGAAGTGTATCCGAAGTGAAATGACTAGAGGAGTCGAATGCCGCAAGCAGAATTCAAGTACGAGCCTCCGTTCGGCAGGAAATCGCAGTTATGGCGAAAAACATATTTTCCTGCATTCTAACTGCCAGAATCGTACTCTGTTGTTGAACAGAAGTGTATCCGAAGTGAAATGACTAGAGGAATGGAATGCCGCAAGCAGAATTCAAATCCGAGGCTCCGTTCGGATGGAAATCGCAGTTATAGCGAAAAACCTATCTTCCAGCATTCTAACTGCCAGAATCGTACTCTGTTGTTCAACAGAAGTGTATCCGAAGTGAAATGACTAGAGGAGTCGAATGCAGCAAGCAGAATTCAAGTACGAGCCTCCGTTCGGCAGGAAATCGCAGTTATAGAGAAAAACCTATCTTCCAGCATTCTGTCTGCCAGAATCGTACTCTGTTGTTGAACAGAAGTGTATCCGAAGTGAAATGACTAGAGGAATGGAATGCCGCAAGCAGAATTCAAATCCGAGGCTCCGTTCGGATGGAAATCGCAGTTATAGCGAAAAACCTATCTTCCAGCATTCTAACTGCCAGAATCGTACTCTGTTGTTGAACAGAAGTGTATCCGAAGTGAAATGACTAGAGGAGTCGAATTGCTCAAGCAGAATTCAATTACGAGCCTCCGTTCGGCAGGAAATCGCAGTTATAGAGAAAAACATATTTTCCTGCATTCTAACTGCCAGAATCGTACTCTGTTGTTGAACAGAAGTGTATCCGAAGTGAAATGACTAGAGGAATGGAATGCCGCAAGCAGAATTCAAATCCGAGGCTCCGTTCGGATGGAAATCGCAGTTATAGCGAAAAACCTATCTTCCAGCATTCTAACTGCCAGAATCGTACTCTGTTGTTGAACAGAAGTGTATCCGAAGTGAAATGACTAGAGGAGTCGAATTGCTCAAGCAGAATTCAATTACGAGCCTCCGTTCGGCAGGAAATCGCAGTTATAGAGAAAAACATATTTTCCTGCATTCTAACTGCCAGAATCGTACTCTGTTGTTGGACAGAAGTGTATCCGAAGTGAAATGACTAGAGGAGTCGAATTGTTCAAGCAGAATTCAAGTACGAGCCTCCGTTCGGGAGGAAATCGCAGTTATAGCGAAAAACCTATCTTCCTGCATTCTAACTGCCAGAATCGTACTCTGTTGTTGAACAGAAGTGTATCCGAAGTGAAATGACTAGAGGAATGGAATGCCGCAAGCAGAATTCAAGTACGAGCCTCCGTTCGGCAGGAAATCGCAGTTATAGAGAAAAACCTATTTTCCTGCATTCTAACTGCCAGAATCGTACTCTGTTGTTGAACAGAAGTGTATCCGAAGTGAAATGACTAGAGGAGTCGAATTGCTCAAGCAGAATTCAAGTACGAGCCTCCGTTCGGGAGGAAATCGCAGTTATAGAGAAAAACCTATCTTCCAGCATTCTGACTGCCACAATCGTACTCTGTTGTTGAACAGAAGTGTATCCGAAGTGAAATGACTAGAGGAGTCGAATGCCGCAAGCAGAATTCAAATCCGAGGCTCTGTTCGGATGGAAATCGCAGTTATAGCGAAAAACCTATCTTCCTGCATTCTAACTGCCAGAATCGTACTCTGTTGTTGAACAGAAGTGTATCCGAAGTGAAATGACTAGAGGAGTCGAATGCCGCAAGCAGAATTCAAGTACGAGCCTCCGTTCGGCAGGAAATCGCAGTTATAGAGAAAAACCTATTTTCCTGCATTCTAACTGCCAGAATCGTACTCTGTTGTTGAACAGAAGTGTATCCGAAGTGAAATGACTAGAGGAGTCGAATGCCGCAAGCAGAATTCAAGTACGAGCCTCCGTTCGGCAGGAAATCGCAGTTATAGAGAAAAACCTATCTTCCTGCATTCTAACTGCCAGAATCGTACTCTGTTGTTGAACAGAAGTGTATCCAAAGTGAAATGACTAGAGGAGTCGAATGCCGCAAGCAGAATTCAAGTACGAGCCTCCGTTCGGCAGGAAATCGCAGTTATAGAGAAAAACCTATTTTCCTGCATTCTAACTGCCAGAATCGTACTCTGTTGTTGAGCAGAAGTGTATCCGAAGTGAAATGACTAGAGGAGTCGAATGCCGCAAGCAGAATTCAAGTACGAGCCTCCGTTCGGCAGGAAATCGCAGTTATGGCGAAAAACATATTTTCCTGCATTCTAACTGCCAGAATCGTACTCTGTTGTTGAACAGAAGTGTATCCGAAGTGAAATGACTAGAGGAATGGAATGCCGCAAGCAGAATTCAAATCCGAGGCTCCGTTCGGATGGAAATCGCAGTTATAGCGAAAAACCTATCTTCCAGCATTCTAACTGCCAGAATCGTACTCTGTTGTTCAACAGAAGTGTATCCGAAGTGAAATGACTAGAGGAGTCGAATGCAGCAAGCAGAATTCAAGTACGAGCCTCCGTTCGGCAGGAAATCGCAGTTATAGAGAAAAACCTATCTTCCAGCATTCTGTCTGCCAGAATCGTACTCTGTTGTTGAACAGAAGTGTATCCGAAGTGAAATGACTAGAGGAATGGAATGCCGCAAGCAGAATTCAAATCCGAGGCTCCGTTCGGATGGAAATCGCAGTTATAGCGAAAAACCTATTTTCCTGCATTCTAACTGCCAGAATCGTACTCTGTTGTTAAACAGAAGTGTATCCGAAGTGAAACGACTAGAGGAGTCGAATGCCGCAAGCAGAATTCAAGTACGAGCCTCCGTTCGGCAGGAAATCGCAGTTATAGAGAAAAACCTATTTTCCTGCATTCTAACTGCCAGAATCGTACTCTGTTGTTGAGCAGAAGTGTATCCGAAGTGAAATGACTAGAGGAGTCGAATGCCGCAAGCAGAATTCAAGTACGAGCCTCCGTTCGGCAGGAAATCGCAGTTATGGCGAAAAACATATTTTCCTGCATTCTAACTGCCAGAATCGTACTCTGTTGTTGAACAGAAGTGTATCCGAAGTGAAATGACTAGAGGAATGGAATGCCGCAGGCAGAATTCAAATCCGAGGCTCCGTTCGGATGGAAATCGCAGTTATAGCGAAAAACCTATCTTCCAGCATTCTAACTGCCAGAATCGTACTCTGTTGTTGAACAGAAGTGTATCCGAAGTGAAATGACTAGAGGAATGGAATGCCGCAAGCATAATTCAAATCCGAGGCTCCGTTCGGATGGAAATCGCAGTTATAGCGAAAAACCTATCTTCCTGCATTCTAACTGCCAGAATCGTACTCTGTTGTTGAACAGAAGTGTATCCGAAGTGAAATGACTAGAGGAATGGAATGCCGCAAGCAGAATTCAAATCCGAGGCTCCGTTCGGATGGAAATCGCAGTTATAGCGAAAAACCTATCTTCCAGCATTCTAACTGCCAGAATCGTACTCTGTTGTTGAACAGAAGTGTATCCGAAGTGAAATGACTAGAGGAGTCGAATTGCTCAAGCAGAATTCAATTACGAGCCTCCGTTCGGCAGGAAATCGCAGTTATAGAGAAAAACATATTTTCCTGCATTCTAACTGCCAGAATCGTACTCTGTTGTTGGACAGAAGTGTATCCGAAGTGAAATGACTAGAGGAGTCGAATTGTTCAAGCAGAATTCAAGTACGAGCCTCCGTTCGGGAGGAAATCGCAGTTATAGCGAAAAACCTATCTTCCTGCATTCTAACTGCCAGAATCGTACTCTGTTGTTGAACAGAAGTGTATCCGAAGTGAAATGACTAGAGGAATGGAATGCCGCAGGCAGAATTCAAATCCGAGGCTCCGTTCGGATGGAAATCGCAGTTATAGCGAAAAACCTATCTTCCAGCATTCTAACTGCCAGAATCGTACTCTGTTGTTGAACAGAAGTGTATCCGAAGTGAAATGACTAGAGGAATGGAATGCCGCAAGCATAATTCAAATCCGAGGCTCCGTTCGGATGGAAATCGCAGTTATAGCGAAAAACCTATCTTCCAGCATTCTGACTGCCACAATCGTACTCTGTTGTTGAACAGAAGTGTATCCGAAGTGAAATGACTAGAGGAGTCGAATGCCGCAAGCAGAATTCAAATCCGAGGCTCTGTTCGGATGGAAATCGCAGTTATAGCGAAAAACCTATCTTCCTGCATTCTAACTGCCAGAATCGTACTCTGTTGTTGAACAGAAGTGTATCCGAAGTGAAATGACTAGAGGAGTCGAATGCCGCAAGCAGAATTCAAGTACGAGCCTCCGTTCGGCAGGAAATCGCAGTTATAGAGAAAAACCTATCTTCCTGCATTCTAACTGCCAGAATCGTACTCTGTTGTTGAACAGAAGTGTATCCAAAGTGAAATGACTAGAGGAGTCGAATGCCGCAAGCAGAATTCAAGTACGAGCCTCCGTTCGGCAGGAAATCGCAGTTATAGAGAAAAACCTATTTTCCTGCATTCTAACTGCCAGAATCGTACTCTGTTGTTGAGCAGAAGTGTATCCGAAGTGAAATGACTAGAGGAGTCGAATGCCGCAAGCAGAATTCAAGTACGAGCCTCCGTTCGGCAGGAAATCGCAGTTATGGCGAAAAACATATTTTCCTGCATTCTAACTGCCAGAATCGTACTCTGTTGTTGAACAGAAGTGTATCCGAAGTGAAATGACTAGAGGAATGGAATGCCGCAAGCAGAATTCAAATCCGAGGCTCCGTTCGGATGGAAATCGCAGTTATAGCGAAAAACCTATCTTCCAGCATTCTAACTGCCAGAATCGTACTCTGTTGTTCAACAGAAGTGTATCCGAAGTGAAATGACTAGAGGAGTCGAATGCAGCAAGCAGAATTCAAGTACGAGCCTCCGTTCGGCAGGAAATCGCAGTTATAGAGAAAAACCTATCTTCCAGCATTCTGTCTGCCAGAATCGTACTCTGTTGTTGAACAGAAGTGTATCCGAAGTGAAATGACTAGAGGAATGGAATGCCGCAAGCAGAATTCAAATCCGAGGCTCCGTTCGGATGGAAATCGCAGTTATAGCGAAAAACCTATTTTCCTGCATTCTAACTGCCAGAATCGTACTCTGTTGTTAAACAGAAGTGTATCCGAAGTGAAACGACTAGAGGAGTCGAATGCCGCAAGCAGAATTCAAGTACGAGCCTCCGTTCGGCAGGAAATCGCAGTTATAGAGAAAAACCTATCTTCCTGCATTCTAACTGCCAGAATCGTACTCTGTTGTTGAACAGAAGTGTATCCGAAGTGAAATGACTAGAGGAGTCGAATGCCGCAAGCAGAATTCAAGTACGAGCCTCCGTTCGGCAGGAAATCGCAGTTATAGAGAAAAACCTATCTTCCAGCATTCTAACTGCCAGAATCGTACTCTGTTGTTCAACAGAAGTGTATCCGAAGTGAAATGACTAGAGGAATGGAATGCCGCAAGCAGAATTCAAATCCGAGGCTCCGTTCGGATGGAAATCGCAGTTATAGCGAAAAACCTATCTTCCAGCATTCTAACTGCCAGAATCGTACTCTGTTGTTGAACAGAAGTGTATCCGAAGTGAAATGACTAGAGGAATGGAATGCCGCAAGCATAATTCAAATCCGAGGCTCCGTTCGGATGGAAATCGCAGTTATAGCGAAAAACCTATCTTCCTGCATTCTAACTGCCAGAATCGTACTCTGTTGTTGAACAGTGTGACGTCTCACGCCTGTCCTGCCTATTTAGGTATATATATTTTTTTCCCAACGCCACGACATACCGCAGGCATATTGTACTACGTTACTCCATCTTATATTAACCAATTACAATTGAAGGCGCTCGGTCCCAAATACCCGAGCTCGACCAAAAACAAGTCTATTGACATTATCTTTTAACATTTGTCTTTTAACATTTGTCTTTTAACATTTGTCGTTTGACATCTGTCTTTTAACATTTGTCTATTATCTTTTTCTATTGACACTGTCCTTTAACACCGTATGTTTGGGAGCGCCGCGTCATAATCGCGATATACATTAAGCCGTAGCCTTTAACACAACCACAACGAACCACGAGCAATTATTGGGAATGATCAGCTATTGACGATAATGATCGTGAGTCGTTGGAGGAACATAATTATAAGCCATAAGGATATGTATATCCTCCGAACGCCTGGTAGACGAGCTCGCGCTAAGTATTTAGTCTACTCAGCGATTCCCATGTGATCAAGCACACGTGCGATGACTACAGAGTTACGAGTGAGCTTCTCACGGAAAGATGACCGAGTGGTGTCCGATAAACAAGAGCCCACATTCCACTCTCACGGCAAAAGTGCTTAAAGTCACGTACAAAGTATCGGGTAGCATCCGAGCCGCCAGCTCGTCTCCTAGAGATAAGATAAGCACCGAGCACCGTGGAACTGCTGACGTTGCAGCGTACATGGACCGTTCGAGCGTGGGACTGCTTAGGTCAGCAACGTCCCAGCACGGAGCGAGACCGGTCACCTGACCACAACCGCGCGCGCTGATTGGCTCCCCACCGCTCGCGGGGCGCCTGCCCCACTACTCGGAGACCCTGCGAGGCTCCAGAGAGTCACTCGAACAATCAGTTCTCATCGTGGACCTGACAGCAGTGGACGTAAACTCGAAGTGCTCCCGCTATACTTAGTAATCAGTTCTCATCGTGGACCTGACAGCAGTGGACGTAAACTCGAAGTGCTCCCGCTATACTTAACAATCAGTTCTCATCGTGGACCTGACAGCACCGGACGTAAACTCGAAGTGCTCCCGCTATACTTAGTAATCAGTTCTCATCGTGGACCTGACAGCACCGGACGTAAACTCGAAGTGCTCCCGCTATACTTAGTATTTGCTCCAATCTATACAAGTGTTGTGAATATTAGTGATCGTGCTTCATCACGCTAGAATAGCGACAAGGGACCTTCCAATTCCAATAGCGAGCACCGCATCTACTTGTTGCATTTACTGTGAGTCCAATTAAACTGTCAGTACCGCGATAGAACTCCGTGTCCAACGGTCACGTTAATAATTATACTTATTCTACTGTTCCGAGATTCGCTTAATTAAGTATTATCATTGTGTGTACTGTTCAAACACTTTACAATATACTTACTATACGAGATTTATTCGTTTATCGGTGATTTAACCTGTGACACCCATCACTCAATGTGCTCTAATGCCCGCGATGTGCAACCCTTGCAATAATGATTTAATTGAGGCTCGCCTGTCAATAACTCAAGAGCCGGCCAACGAAACCGCGCTATTTGTTAGCGACGAGGTGGCAATGGCTAGTTATTCTTACGCTTGTCATCGACTCCTTCCTGTTCCGCCTATCGAGATCGCGCTGATTGACAGCGTCGGCCAGGCAACAACAATAATCCGCAATTATCCGCGATGGCGTCGACGGCTCGCGCCCACTACCGCCCCGCTTCACAACGAAGCCACCGGTCAGGGCGACGAATTAGGGAAAGAATACAGTACTACTATGACAATGTACTCCGAATCTCGTAGCAATAAGACAGAATAAGTCCTAACCATTACTTCATATCAACTGTCCACCAAATCATTCCTTAACTCTACCAATTACTTCATACCCGCCTACTTCATTTCTACCACTTTGGTACCTATTCAACACTCGTGGGGTAAGGCGTGTGACAATACCTAACATCATCCTATTCAATCGGGTTCGAGATCCATTATCAGACATTAAGAGTCGCAATCATAGAAAGGCAACATTCGGAATCCAATTATTTCTATGCGATGATCACAGCCAGCCGTCAGAATCGCGCTATTTGCTAGCGACGAGAATGTTTGCATGACTCTGGCTTTAGACGTGTTTGTCTTGTTATTATAATGCTGCCTATCGAAACCGCGCTTGAAACCAGCGACGGACAGGCAGATTGACATATGCATCTATCAGACCAACTACAAGATGGCGTCGTCCGAACGCGCCGGCGAGCATGGTCATTCAACCAAATTCGATAGGTTCACTTTCGCCATGACCAACCCAGGATCACCCGATCACTCACTATTCTACCGTACCTACATTTCTCTTACTTACCGACCTCACTACTATTCCTAATTTACCTACAGTCCATTAACTACTTACCTGTTACCTACCCTATCCAGAATACCTACTCTATCTTCCTTACCCTCCTTAATTCATTTACCTACCCGCGAGATTTCCTCTCCCATACGAGGCAGGATCATTTAGCGGCGAAGCAGAGTAGTGCCCTCTGTGCCAGACATGTTTACTCGACTCTCTACAACAGAGCCTCATCCCAGGGTATAGTTCTGTGCATGCGACTGCCCGAAAAAGAGGCACTTAATAATTGAAAATAAGCCCGTCTCAGGAATAGATCGACTAATAGGTTGCGGAACACTTCGACCTTCGGTCGGCGCCTCCCGAGACGTAACAAAGCTTAAAATTTTCTGGTGGCAGCGGTGGGATTGTAACTGTTGCGAAGAGACAGAGAAGACATCGAGACCAGAGCTTGGCATAAAAAGCATGCCGAGTACCAGATCTACCTCCGACGGAGAGAAATCCTGCCGAACGTGAGCTACGCGTTCAGGAGTTATAAGGACAATCGGCACTGAAGGCCACCATATTGTCACTTCTCACGTGAATAAAATGACATGACTGTCATGCCATTTACCTTCTCATCGAATTTACACTGCACGGCATATCGCCAGGACCAATTACTACCCGAGGGCTCGTAATCATGGACCTGTTTGGGTAATATAAGCCAAGCACGTTATCGAAGAAAATTCGCCAATTAATTAAGGCTGAAAACTGACCTCGCCAGTCCTACTTCCGTACTTTGTGTGTGAGATCCACCACGTGCGTTTTCTAAAGAAATACGCACCATTCGACGAGCCTACTATGCAATGAAACTGTTGCTCGTTAAGTACTAATTCCCACGGCCGTAACATTGCTATTCTGGATGCAATGATAGGCAACTTTACACTGTATTCGCAGTATCCACTGAGTCCACTAAGACGATGGACGTATCTGGGAAAACACTGGCTTCTATCTTCAAAGGGAAAAGCGTTCCTTCCTCAACACATTGAACTAATCGTTCGATCTGCCAGTGCCCACTCTTAAGTTTCACGAAGTCCATTCGTAGGGCAATTTCGTGCCAGCCAGCGCTGTTGTATCCTCCCTATAGCAGGAACACGCCATGAGCGAACTATTAAACAGAAAAATCAAATAAGGAAAATGCCTTATTAAACCCACTATCTCAAGGTGACGCACGCCTTGGAGATGCCCGGTTCTGTCATTGAACCGCTAATAATTTCTTTGATTGCTCTGATTTACTCCTCGGTGAGGAGCAGAAGTCAGATAGCCGCCGTCCGTTTGGACATTCTCCACTTCAATAATATTGAAGTTCCCTCAGTGATTCTCATGCATTCCAACTCCGAATCCATAGAGAACGAAAATGAGGAATATCGTCGAAAATACTGCAGAGCAATCGGAGGGCCCCCGTTTCTCTGTAGCGCAGCGACAATACAAATAACTTTACTATATTCTCGAAAACTCATTTCTTCTAATTCCAAGGCTTCACGCCATAATCTAATCGCTTCAGTACTAATAGAAATACTGTATAGCGACTGCAATTTAATTTTTAAAACAAATTCCAATCTTCATCAGATTCTTCTGAACTTTTATCCAGAATCAGTTCAGAACCTTCAAATTCTTTGCCAATGTAATCTGCCACAATATGATTCTCGCTTTAAAGAGAAACAAGGCAATAAAATATGTGAATCCATAAATTAATGGTACAATAAGGTACTATCGAAATATAGATGAAAAACGCGAACATATGTACTAGACCTTCTCCGCCTTGATCGCAAAAACATTGATGTAAGATGAAGCGTAGAACGTCCCGTACGTAAAGTAGATTAAATATTTCCTATCTGCAATGAATGACATTCACAGCACTCCAATTCTTACATTCCTAATCTAATATTTCTCCATTCTTAGTCTAGTTGTTCTTACTGCTAATGTGTTTCATATATAATTATACTAATGATCAAAATACGCGACGCCCAAGAACTAGCTAGGGAAAACTTATGTCAAGCGAAGGAGCGATCCAAAGCCTACTACGATAAGCATACTAATCCCCAAACTTAAAAATGGGAGAATTATCTACAATGTCGCGAAACGGTCGCGTTAGTATTAAGCGAACTATCGACCATGATATTTCACGACAATTGGTTTACCAATGAACATCACCGCAATCTTGCATTTCGCCAACCACGTCTCAAGCACTACGTTATCGGGAGATTAGATTTCTTAAACTTGGAAACGCTCCCCGTGGCTTACGACTCTGAGGCAGAAGAGATAGCTCACACACCTGCCACAGAGTAGCCCCATGCGATAATTACGTATTCTTCTAACGTACCATAGGCGTTAGATATAAATAGGTTAAGACTAACAAAGGAAAAACACAACAAAAATAATTTTATATATATGCGCTAGTTGTAAGCACTCATCACGTTAAACATAAAACAACGCGCGAGATGTCAGACAACACCGGCACCTTGCTGGAATACTTCTTCCACCAATTTCACTCAAGTCTACGCGTGTGCCAGACAAATTACACTCTGGAACGATACTACTAAAGTCAGGGACTACATGCCCTCTGGAAGATGGCCATTGCATCAACATGGAGGATGACCATACCTTCTGGAAACTAGTCCCAACATCGTCACGCATGTTCAATCAATACGACGGCTTCCAATCTAAACACAAACGATCGCAGCATTAATTGCATTACAGACTAGAAGGGTAGAGTCAACCAAACCGAGAATTGGAAACCCAGACCTAACCGACTCAGACCCTGCGAAATTCTTTCTTCTATACATGGTAGAGACCCAATACAGATCTACCACAAATTGAAAACCCAGACCTAACTAACTCAGATTCGGGTTAACGCTTGTCAACGTTAGGGTGGCCAACCACGAGGTCAACTGAATCAACATCCACGACAATGACGACGAAGAAGTCGACTATATCGCAGTAAATGGCGCATGCCAAGGTGCCCAGTACTCGGATCCTTACGGTACATGGGACGACGTCATCGTGCAAGGGACAGTGGAAATCGCCTTGAAATCAGCCAGAGTACCAGTAAGACTCCACTCCGGAAGCGTATTGCTAAAATCAGGAACCACGTGCCCCTTGACGGACGGACACTGCATCGACATGGAAGACGGACACACATTTTGGGATCAAATTCCTACGTCTTCCTGCAAATTTAACCATTACGACGTTCTGTACGAAGGCGTCGCTACGAAGATAGAAGAGTTAGGTGCTCAACCGCAATATCCGACCCTGTATACCTTAATTGATAACGACGTCACGTTCGCGCTCACCAAGACCAAGGAGACGCGGGTGTGCGGGTATACCATAATGGGCACGGAACACCCAAAATTATTCATCGTAGAGACCATAAGGGGAAACGCGTTCATGGCAAAGAAACCAGTTGCCGTGGACAACCTGGACATTTTCACGTACGTGAACTCAAAATTCGTGTACGTGGAACGTCACATCCGGTCGCAAATGACTTCGTTATACAACGACGTCCTCGAGCAACGATGCACGCTGGAAAAGCAAATGCTGAAGAATTCACTGGCACTCGCAAATGTTGCGCCCGATGAATTCGCCTACTTCCTGGGAAAAGGACCAGGACAAGTCGCCGTCACCGCTGGAGAAGTGGTGCACATACTGAAGTGTATTCCCGTAGAGGTACGAGTCAGGAAGACCGACGCCTGCTACTCGGAACTACCAGTGGAATTCCGCAATGTGTCATACTTCTTGACACCCAAATCACGAATAATTACACAACACGGAAGTGAACGAGATTGCAGTCATTTCTTACCAGTAATGTACCGAATCGAGGATTCCTGGATACAATTCACCCCGAAACCCATCGAAGGCAGCGCACCACAGCGACTGCAACCCATGACAAAACCATCATGGAAATACTTGACGCCAGCATCCTTGGCGACAAGTGGAATATACTCGCAGACGGACTTGGATAAACTGCGAGATCACCTTATGTTCCCTGCTGAAAAACCAGCAGTCCTGAATTCCATTGCGAGAGGATTCAGCGGACGAAGTCTAACTAACCCGTCTATTTCTCTCCGATCATTCCTCGACGAACAAACCATCGAGGGAATAGCGCAATCAGCCGCTAAAAGGATGTGGGAACACTTCATGACTTTCGGGTCAGTGAGCGCACGCATTATCGCCATCTACGCCATATTCAGAGCCATTATGATGATCGTAAATACCATCATACACGGGCTCGCGCTCCACGGCACCTACGGATGGAGCTTCTACCTCCTGGGAGCACTATGGTCTTCGATCACACATCATCTCATCCGAAGGAAAGAAGCCCAAACATTCTCTCCTAACGAAGGAAGGATCGAGTATGTTCACGACGAAGATCCAGCCCACGCAGAGGCAAGGCCAGCCGTAGAACCCACCAGAGCCATGCAGGAATTACAACAAAGACTTTCCGCCATCAACACTCAGCGAACGAACATTTAACAAAATTTTTATGTTCGTTCTGGATAAAGGGGGAGGTGTGACGTCTCACGCCTGTCCTGCCTATTTAGGTATATATATTTTTTTCCCAACGCCACGACATACCGCAGGCATATTGTACTACGTTACTCCATCTTATATTAACCAATTACAATTGAAGGCGCTCGGTCCCAAATACCCGAGCTCGACCAAAAACAAGTCTATTGACATTATCTTTTAACATTTGTCTTTTAACATTTGTCTTTTAACATTTGTCGTTTGACATCTGTCTTTTAACATTTGTCTATTATCTTTTTCTATTGACACTGTCCTTTAACACCGTATGTTTGGGAGCGCCGCGTCATAATCGCGATATACATTAAGCCGTAGCCTTTAACACAACCACAACGAACCACGAGCAATTATTGGGAATGATCAGCTATTGACGATAATGATCGTGAGTCGTTGGAGGAACATAATTATAAGCCATAAGGATATGTATATCCTCCGAACGCCTGGTAGACGAGCTCGCGCTAAGTATTTAGTCTACTCAGCGATTCCCATGTGATCAAGCACACGTGCGATGACTACAGAGTTACGAGTGAGCTTCTCACGGAAAGATGACCGAGTGGTGTCCGATAAACAAGAGCCCACATTCCACTCTCACGGCAAAAGTGCTTAAAGTCACGTACAAAGTATCGGGTAGCATCCGAGCCGCCAGCTCGTCTCCTAGAGATAAGATAAGCACCGAGCACCGTGGAACTGCTGACGTTGCAGCGTACATGGACCGTTCGAGCGTGGGACTGCTTAGGTCAGCAACGTCCCAGCACGGAGCGAGACCGGTCACCTGACCACAACCGCGCGCGCTGATTGGCTCCCCACCGCTCGCGGGGCGCCTGCCCCACTACTCGGAGACCCTGCGAGGCTCCAGAGAGTCACTCGAACAATCAGTTCTCATCGTGGACCTGACAGCAGTGGACGTAAACTCGAAGTGCTCCCGCTATACTTAGTAATCAGTTCTCATCGTGGACCTGACAGCAGTGGACGTAAACTCGAAGTGCTCCCGCTATACTTAACAATCAGTTCTCATCGTGGACCTGACAGCACCGGACGTAAACTCGAAGTGCTCCCGCTATACTTAGTAATCAGTTCTCATCGTGGACCTGACAGCACCGGACGTAAACTCGAAGTGCTCCCGCTATACTTAGTATTTGCTCCAATCTATACAAGTGTTGTGAATATTAGTGATCGTGCTTCATCACGCTAGAATAGCGACAAGGGACCTTCCAATTCCAATAGCGAGCACCGCATCTACTTGTTGCATTTACTGTGAGTCCAATTAAACTGTCAGTACCGCGATAGAACTCCGTGTCCAACGGTCACGTTAATAATTATACTTATTCTACTGTTCCGAGATTCGCTTAATTAAGTATTATCATTGTGTGTACTGTTCAAACACTTTACAATATACTTACTATACGAGATTTATTCGTTTATCGGTGATTTAACCTGTGACACCCATCACTCAATGTGCTCTAATGCCCGCGATGTGCAACCCTTGCAATAATGATTTAATTGAGGCTCGCCTGTCAATAACTCAAGAGCCGGCCAACGAAACCGCGCTATTTGTTAGCGACGAGGTGGCAATGGCTAGTTATTCTTACGCTTGTCATCGACTCCTTCCTGTTCCGCCTATCGAGATCGCGCTGATTGACAGCGTCGGCCAGGCAACAACAATAATCCGCAATTATCCGCGATGGCGTCGACGGCTCGCGCCCACTACCGCCCCGCTTCACAACGAAGCCACCGGTCAGGGCGACGAATTAGGGAAAGAATACAGTACTACTATGACAATGTACTCCGAATCTCGTAGCAATAAGACAGAATAAGTCCTAACCATTACTTCATATCAACTGTCCACCAAATCATTCCTTAACTCTACCAATTACTTCATACCCGCCTACTTCATTTCTACCACTTTGGTACCTATTCAACACTCGTGGGGTAAGGCGTGTGACAATACCTAACATCATCCTATTCAATCGGGTTCGAGATCCATTATCAGACATTAAGAGTCGCAATCATAGAAAGGCAACATTCGGAATCCAATTATTTCTATGCGATGATCACAGCCAGCCGTCAGAATCGCGCTATTTGCTAGCGACGAGAATGTTTGCATGACTCTGGCTTTAGACGTGTTTGTCTTGTTATTATAATGCTGCCTATCGAAACCGCGCTTGAAACCAGCGACGGACAGGCAGATTGACATATGCATCTATCAGACCAACTACAAGATGGCGTCGTCCGAACGCGCCGGCGAGCATGGTCATTCAACCAAATTCGATAGGTTCACTTTCGCCATGACCAACCCAGGATCACCCGATCACTCACTATTCTACCGTACCTACATTTCTCTTACTTACCGACCTCACTACTATTCCTAATTTACCTACAGTCCATTAACTACTTACCTGTTACCTACCCTATCCAGAATACCTACTCTATCTTCCTTACCCACCTTAATTCATTTACCTACCTGCGAGATTTCCTCTCCCATACGAGGCAGGATCATTTAGCGGCGAAGCAGAGTAGTGCCCTCTGTGCCAGACATGTTTACTCGACTCTCTACAACAGAGCCTCATCCCAGGGTATAGTTCTGTGCATGCGACTGCCCGAAAAAGAGGCACTTAATAATTGAAAATAAGCCCGTCTCAGGAATAGATCGACTAATAGGTTGCGGAACACTTCGACCTTCGGTCGGCGCCTCCCGAGACGTAACAACAGAAGTGTATCCGAAGTGAAATGACTAGAGGAATGGAATGCCGCAAGCAGAATTCAAATCCGAGGCTCCGTTCGGATGGAAATCGCAGTTATAGCGAAAAACCTATTTTCCTGCATTCTAACTGCCAGAATCGTACTCTGTTGTTAAACAGAAGTGTATCCGAAGTGAAACGACTAGAGGAGTCGAATGCCGCAAGCAGAATTCAAGTACGAGCCTCCGTTCGGCAGGAAATCGCAGTTATAGAGAAAAACCTATCTTCCTGCATTCTAACTGCCAGAATCGTACTCTGTTGTTGAACAGAAGTGTATCCGAAGTGAAATGACTAGAGGAGTCGAATGCCGCAAGCAGAATTCAAGTACGAGCCTCCGTTCGGCAGGAAATCGCAGTTATAGAGAAAAACCTATCTTCCAGCATTCTAACTGCCAGAATCGTACTCTGTTGTTCAACAGAAGTGTATCCGAAGTGAAATGACTAGAGGAATGGAATGCCGCAAGCAGAATTCAAATCCGAGGCTCCGTTCGGATGGAAATCGCAGTTATAGCGAAAAACCTATCTTCCAGCATTCTAACTGCCAGAATCGTACTCTGTTGTTGAACAGAAGTGTATCCGAAGTGAAATGACTAGAGGAGTCGAATTGCTCAAGCAGAATTCAATTACGAGCCTCCGTTCGGCAGGAAATCGCAGTTATAGAGAAAAACATATTTTCCTGCATTCTAACTGCCAGAATCGTACTCTGTTGTTGAACAGAAGTGTATCCGAAGTGAAATGACTAGAGGAATGGAATGCCGCAAGCAGAATTCAAATCCGAGGCTCCGTTCGGATGGAAATCGCAGTTATAGCGAAAAACCTATCTTCCAGCATTCTAACTGCCAGAATCGTACTCTGTTGTTGAACAGAAGTGTATCCGAAGTGAAATGACTAGAGGAGTCGAATTGCTCAAGCAGAATTCAATTACGAGCCTCCGTTCGGCAGGAAATCGCAGTTATAGAGAAAAACATATTTTCCTGCATTCTAACTGCCAGAATCGTACTCTGTTGTTGGACAGAAGTGTATCCGAAGTGAAATGACTAGAGGAGTCGAATTGTTCAAGCAGAATTCAAGTACGAGCCCCCGTTCGGGAGGAAATCGCAGTTATAGCGAAAAACCTATCTTCCTGCATTCTAACTGCCAGAATCGTACTCTGTTGTTGAACAGAAGTGTATCCGAAGTGAAATGACTAGAGGAATGGAATGCCGCAAGCAGAATTCAAGTACGAGCCTCCGTTCGGCAGGAAATCGCAGTTATAGAGAAAAACCTATTTTCCTGCATTCTAACTGCCAGAATCGTACTCTGTTGTTGAACAGAAGTGTATCCGAAGTGAAATGACTAGAGGAGTCGAATTGCTCAAGCAGAATTCAAGTACGAGCCTCCGTTCGGGAGGAAATCGCAGTTATAGAGAAAAACCTATCTTCCAGCATTCTGACTGCCACAATCGTACTCTGTTGTTGAACAGAAGTGTATCCGAAGTGAAATGACTAGAGGAGTCGAATGCCGCAAGCAGAATTCAAATCCGAGGCTCTGTTCGGATGGAAATCGCAGTTATAGCGAAAAACCTATCTTCCTGCATTCTAACTGCCAGAATCGTACTCTGTTGTTGAACAGAAGTGTATCCGAAGTGAAATGACTAGAGGAGTCGAATGCAGCAAGCAGAATTCAAGTACGAGCCTCCGTTCGGCAGGAAATCGCAGTTATAGAGAAAAACCTATTTTCCTGCATTCTAACTGCCAGAATCGTACTCTGTTGTTGAACAGAAGTGTATCCGAAGTGAAATGACTAGAGGAGTCGAATGCCGCAAGCAGAATTCAAGTACGAGCCTCCGTTAGGCAGGAAATCGCAGTTATAGAGAAAAACCTATCTTCCTGCATTCTAACTGCCAGAATCGTACTCTGTTGTTGAACAGAAGTGTATCCAAAGTGAAATGACTAGAGGAGTCGAATGCCGCAAGCAGAATTCAAGTACGAGCCTCCGTTCGGCAGGAAATCGCAGTTATAGAGAAAAACCTATTTTCCTGCATTCTAACTGCCAGAATCGTACTCTGTTGTTGAGCAGAAGTGTATCCGAAGTGAAATGACTAGAGGAGTCGAATGCCGCAAGCAGAATTCAAGTACGAGCCTCCGTTCGGCAGGAAATCGCAGTTATGGCGAAAAACATATTTTCCTGCATTCTAACTGCCAGAATCGTACTCTGTTGTTGAACAGAAGTGTATCCGAAGTGAAATGACTAGAGGAATGGAATGCCGCAAGCAGAATTCAAATCCGAGGCTCCGTTCGGATGGAAATCGCAGTTATAGCGAAAAACCTATCTTCCAGCATTCTAACTGCCAGAATCGTACTCTGTTGTTCAACAGAAGTGTATCCGAAGTGAAATGACTAGAGGAGTCGAATGCAGCAAGCAGAATTCAAGTACGAGCCTCCGTTCGGCAGGAAATCGCAGTTATAGAGAAAAACCTATCTTCCTGCATTCTAACTGCCAGAATCGTACTCTGTTGTTGAACAGAAGTGTATCCGAAGTGAAATGACTAGAGGAGTCGAATGCCGCAAGCAGAATTCAAGTACGAGCCTCCGTTCGGCAGGAAATCGCAGTTATAGAGAAAAACCTATCTTCCAGCATTCTAACTGCCAGAATCGTACTCTGTTGTTCAACAGAAGTGTATCCGAAGTGAAATGACTAGAGGAATGGAATGCCGCAAGCAGAATTCAAATCCGAGGCTCCGTTCGGATGGAAATCGCAGTTATAGCGAAAAACCTATCTTCCAGCATTCTAACTGCCAGAATCGTACTCTGTTGTTGAACAGAAGTGTATCCGAAGTGAAATGACTAGAGGAATGGAATGCCGCAAGCATAATTCAAATCCGAGGCTCCGTTCGGATGGAAATCGCAGTTATAGCGAAAAACCTATCTTCCTGCATTCTAACTGCCAGAATCGTACTCTGTTGTTGAACAGTGTGACGTCTCACGCCTGTCCTGCCTATTTAGGTATATATATTTTTTTCCCAACGCCACGACATACCGCAGGCATATTGTACTACGTTACTCCATCTTATATTAACCAATTACAATTGAAGGCGCTCGGTCCCAAATACCCGAGCTCGACCAAAAACAAGTCTATTGACATTATCTTTTAACATTTGTCTTTTAACATTTGTCTTTTAACATTTGTCGTTTGACATCTGTCTTTTAACATTTGTCTATTATCTTTTTCTATTGACACTGTCCTTTAACACCGTATGTTTGGGAGCGCCGCGTCATAATCGCGATATACATTAAGCCGTAGCCTTTAACACAACCACAACGAACCACGAGCAATTATTGGGAATGATCAGCTATTGACGATAATGATCGTGAGTCGTTGGAGGAACATAATTATAAGCCATAAGGATATGTATATCCTCCGAACGCCTGGTAGACGAGCTCGCGCTAAGTATTTAGTCTACTCAGCGATTCCCATGTGATCAAGCACACGTGCGATGACTACAGAGTTACGAGTGAGCTTCTCACGGAAAGATGACCGAGTGGTGTCCGATAAACAAGAGCCCACATTCCACTCTCACGGCAAAAGTGCTTAAAGTCACGTACAAAGTATCGGGTAGCATCCGAGCCGCCAGCTCGTCTCCTAGAGATAAGATAAGCACCGAGCACCGTGGAACTGCTGACGTTGCAGCGCACATGGACCGTTCGAGCGTGGGACTGCTTAGGTCAGCAACGTCCCAGCACGGAGCGAGACCGGTCACCTGACCACAACCGCGCGCGCTGATTGGCTCCCCACCGCTCGCGGGGCGCCTGCCCCACTACTCGGAGACCCTGCGAGGCTCCAGAGAGTCACTCGAACAATCAGTTCTCATCGTGGACCTGACAGCAGTGGACGTAAACTCGAAGTGCTCCCGCTATACTTAGTAATCAGTTCTCATCGTGGACCTGACAGCAGTGGACGTAAACTCGAAGTGCTCCCGCTATACTTAACAATCAGTTCTCATCGTGGACCTGACAGCACCGGACGTAAACTCGAAGTGCTCCCGCTATACTTAGTAATCAGTTCTCATCGTGGACCTGACAGCACCGGACGTAAACTCGAAGTGCTCCCGCTATACTTAGTATTTGCTCCAATCTATACAAGTGTTGTGAATATTAGTGATCGTGCTTCATCACGCTAGAATAGCGACAAGGGACCTTCCAATTCCAATAGCGAGCACCGCATCTACTTGTTGCATTTACTGTGAGTCCAATTAAACTGTCAGTACCGCGATAGAACTCCGTGTCCAACGGTCACGTTAATAATTATACTTATTCTACTGTTCCGAGATTCGCTTAATTAAGTATTATCATTGTGTGTACTGTTCAAACACTTTACAATATACTTACTATACGAGATTTATTCGTTTATCGGTGATTTAACCTGTGACACCCATCACTCAATGTGCTCTAATGCCCGCGATGTGCAACCCTTGCAATAATGATTTAATTGAGGCTCGCCTGTCAATAACTCAAGAGCCGGCCAACGAAACCGCGCTATTTGTTAGCGACGAGGTGGCAATGGCTAGTTATTCTTACGCTTGTCATCGACTCCTTCCTGTTCCGCCTATCGAGATCGCGCTGATTGACAGCGTCGGCCAGGCAACAACAATAATCCGCAATTATCCGCGATGGCGTCGACGGCTCGCGCCCACTACCGCCCCGCTTCACAACGAAGCCACCGGTCAGGGCGACGAATTAGGGAAAGAATACAGTACTACTATGACAATGTACTCCGAATCTCGTAGCAATAAGACAGAATAAGTCCTAACCATTACTTCATATCAACTGTCCACCAAATCATTCCTTAACTCTACCAATTACTTCATACCCGCCTACTTCATTTCTACCACTTTGGTACCTATTCAACACTCGTGGGGTAAGGCGTGTGACAATACCTAACATCATCCTATTCAATCGGGTTCGAGATCCATTATCAGACATTAAGAGTCGCAATCATAGAAAGGCAACATTCGGAATCCAATTATTTCTATGCGATGATCACAGCCAGCCGTCAGAATCGCGCTATTTGCTAGCGACGAGAATGTTTGCATGACTCTGGCTTTAGACGTGTTTGTCTTGTTATTATAATGCTGCCTATCGAAACCGCGCTTGAAACCAGCGACGGACAGGCAGATTGACATATGCATCTATCAGACCAACTACAAGATGGCGTCGTCCGAACGCGCCGGCGAGCATGGTCATTCAACCAAATTCGATAGGTTCACTTTCGCCATGACCAACCCAGGATCACCCGATCACTCACTATTCTACCGTACCTACATTTCTCTTACTTACCGACCTCACTACTATTCCTAATTTACCTACAGTCCATTAACTACTTACCTGTTACCTACCCTATCCAGAATACCTACTCTATCTTCCTTACCCTCCTTAATTCATTTACCTACCCGCGAGATTTCCTCTCCCATACGAGGCAGGATCATTTAGCGGCGAAGCAGAGTAGTGCCCTCTGTGCCAGACATGTTTACTCGACTCTCTACAACAGAGCCTCATCCCAGGGTATAGTTCTGTGCATGCGACTGCCCGAAAAAGAGGCACTTAATAATTGAAAATAAGCCCGTCTCAGGAATAGATCGACTAATAGGTTGCGGAACACTTCGACCTTCGGTCGGCGCCTCCCGAGACGTAACAAAGCTTAAAATTTTCTGGTGGCAGCGGTGGGATTGTAACTGTTGCGAAGAGACAGAGAAGACATCGAGACCAGAGCTTGGCATAAAAAGCATGCCGAGTACCAGATCTACCTCCGACGGAGAGAAATCCTGCCGAACGTGAGCTACGCGTTCAGGAGTTATAAGGACAATCGGCACTGAAGGCCACCATATTGTCACTTCTCACGTGAATAAAATGACATGACTGTCATGCCATTTACCTTCTCATCGAATTTACACTGCACGGCATATCGCCAGGACCAATTACTACCCGAGGGCTCGTAATCATGGACCTGTTTGGGTAATATAAGCCAAGCACGTTATCGAAGAAAATTCGCCAATTAATTAAGGCTGAAAACTGACCTCGCCAGTCCTACTTCCGTACTTTGTGTGTGAGATCCACCACGTGCGTTTTCTAAAGAAATACGCACCATTCGACGAGCCTACTATGCAATGAAACTGTTGCTCGTTAAGTACTAATTCCCACGGCCGTAACATTGCTATTCTGGATGCAATGATAGGCAACTTTACACTGTATTCGCAGTATCCACTGAGTCCACTAAGACGATGGACGTATCTGGGAAAACACTGGCTTCTATCTTCAAAGGGAAAAGCGTTCCTTCCTCAACACATTGAACTAATCGTTCGATCTGCCAGTGCCCACTCTTAAGTTTCACGAAGTCCATTCGTAGGGCAATTTCGTGCCAGCCAGCGCTGTTGTATCCTCCCTATAGCAGGAACACGCCATGAGCGAACTATTAAACAGAAAAATCAAATAAGGAAAATGCCTTATTAAACCCACTATCTCAAGGTGACGCACGCCTTGGAGATGCCCGGTTCTGTCATTGAACCGCTAATAATTTCTTTGATTGCTCTGATTTACTCCTCGGTGAGGAGCAGAAGTCAGATAGCCGCCGTCCGTTTGGACATTCTCCACTTCAATAATATTGAAGTTCCCTCAGTGATTCTCATGCATTCCAACTCCGAATCCATAGAGAACGAAAATGAGGAATATCGTCGAAAATACTGCAGAGCAATCGGAGGGCCCCCGTTTCTCTGTAGCGCAGCGACAATACAAATAACTTTACTATATTCTCGAAAACTCATTTCTTCTAATTCCAAGGCTTCACGCCATAATCTAATCGCTTCAGTACTAATAGAAATACTGTATAGCGACTGCAATTTAATTTTTAAAACAAATTCCAATCTTCATCAGATTCTTCTGAACTTTTATCCAGAATCAGTTCAGAACCTTCAAATTCTTTGCCAATGTAATCTGCCACAATATGATTCTCGCTTTAAAGAGAAACAAGGCAATAAAATATGTGAATCCATAAATTAATGGTACAATAAGGTACTATCGAAATATAGATGAAAAACGCGAACATATGTACTAGACCTTCTCCGCCTTGATCGCAAAAACATTGATGTAAGATGAAGCGTAGAACGTCCCGTACGTAAAGTAGATTAAATATTTCCTATCTGCAATGAATGACATTCACAGCACTCCAATTCTTACATTCCTAATCTAATATTTCTCCATTCTTAGTCTAGTTGTTCTTACTGCTAATGTGTTTCATATATAATTATACTAATGATCAAAATACGCGACGCCCAAGAACTAGCTAGGGAAAACTTATGTCAAGCGAAGGAGCGATCCAAAGCCTACTACGATAAGCATACTAATCCCCAAACTTAAAAATGGGAGAATTATCTACAATGTCGCGAAACGGTCGCGTTAGTATTAAGCGAACTATCGACCATGATATTTCACGACAATTGGTTTACCAATGAACATCACCGCAATCTTGCATTTCGCCAACCACGTCTCAAGCACTACGTTATCGGGAGATTAGATTTCTTAAACTTGGAAACGCTCCCCGTGGCTTACGACTCTGAGGCAGAAGAGATAGCTCACACACCTGCCACAGAGTAGCCCCATGCGATAATTACGTATTCTTCTAACGTACCATAGGCGTTAGATATAAATAGGTTAAGACTAACAAAGGAAAAACACAACAAAAATAATTTTATATATATGCGCTAGTTGTAAGCACTCATCACGTTAAACATAAAACAACGCGCGAGATGTCAGACAACACCGGCACCTTGCTGGAATACTTCTTCCACCAATTTCACTCAAGTCTACGCGTGTGCCAGACAAATTACACTCTGGAACGATACTACTAAAGTCAGGGACTACATGCCCTCTGGAAGATGGCCATTGCATCAACATGGAGGATGACCATACCTTCTGGAAACTAGTCCCAACATCGTCACGCATGTTCAATCAATACGACGGCTTCCAATCTAAACACAAACGATCGCAGCATTAATTGCATTACAGACTAGAAGGGTAGAGTCAACCAAACCGAGAATTGGAAACCCAGACCTAACCGACTCAGACCCTGCGAAATTCTTTCTTCTATACATGGTAGAGACCCAATACAGATCTACCACAAATTGAAAACCCAGACCTAACTAACTCAGATTCGGGTTAACGCTTGTCAACGTTAGGGTGGCCAACCACGAGGTCAACTGAATCAACATCCACGACAATGACGACGAAGAAGTCGACTATATCGCAGTAAATGGCGCATGCCAAGGTGCCCAGTACTCGGATCCTTACGGTACATGGGACGACGTCATCGTGCAAGGGACAGTGGAAATCGCCTTGAAATCAGCCAGAGTACCAGTAAGACTCCACTCCGGAAGCGTATTGCTAAAATCAGGAACCACGTGCCCCTTGACGGACGGACACTGCATCGACATGGAAGACGGACACACATTTTGGGATCAAATTCCTACGTCTTCCTGCAAATTTAACCATTACGACGTTCTGTACGAAGGCGTCGCTACGAAGATAGAAGAGTTAGGTGCTCAACCGCAATATCCGACCCTGTATACCTTAATTGATAACGACGTCACGTTCGCGCTCACCAAGACCAAGGAGACGCGGGTGTGCGGGTATACCATAATGGGCACGGAACACCCAAAATTATTCATCGTAGAGACCATAAGGGGAAACGCGTTCATGGCAAAGAAACCAGTTGCCGTGGACAACCTGGACATTTTCACGTACGTGAACTCAAAATTCGTGTACGTGGAACGTCACATCCGGTCGCAAATGACTTCGTTATACAACGACGTCCTCGAGCAACGATGCACGCTGGAAAAGCAAATGCTGAAGAATTCACTGGCACTCGCAAATGTTGCGCCCGATGAATTCGCCTACTTCCTGGGAAAAGGACCAGGACAAGTCGCCGTCACCGCTGGAGAAGTGGTGCACATACTGAAGTGTATTCCCGTAGAGGTACGAGTCAGGAAGACCGACGCCTGCTACTCGGAACTACCAGTGGAATTCCGCAATGTGTCATACTTCTTGACACCCAAATCACGAATAATTACACAACACGGAAGTGAACGAGATTGCAGTCATTTCTTACCAGTAATGTACCGAATCGAGGATTCCTGGATACAATTCACCCCGAAACCCATCGAAGGCAGCGCACCACAGCGACTGCAACCCATGACAAAACCATCATGGAAATACTTGACGCCAGCATCCTTGGCGACAAGTGGAATATACTCGCAGACGGACTTGGATAAACTGCGAGATCACCTTATGTTCCCTGCTGAAAAACCAGCAGTCCTGAATTCCATTGCGAGAGGATTCAGCGGACGAAGTCTAACTAACCCGTCTATTTCTCTCCGATCATTCCTCGACGAACAAACCATCGAGGGAATAGCGCAATCAGCCGCTAAAAGGATGTGGGAACACTTCATGACTTTCGGGTCAGTGAGCGCACGCATTATCGCCATCTACGCCATATTCAGAGCCATTATGATGATCGTAAATACCATCATACACGGGCTCGCGCTCCACGGCACCTACGGATGGAGCTTCTACCTCCTGGGAGCACTATGGTCTTCGATCACACATCATCTCATCCGAAGGAAAGAAGCCCAAACATTCTCTCCTAACGAAGGAAGGATCGAGTATGTTCACGACGAAGATCCAGCCCACGCAGAGGCAAGGCCAGCCGTAGAACCCACCAGAGCCATGCAGGAATTACAACAAAGACTTTCCGCCATCAACACTCAGCGAACGAACATTTAACAAAATTTTTATGTTCGTTCTGGATAAAGGGGGAGGTGTGACGTCTCACGCCTGTCCTGCCTATTTAGGTATATATATTTTTTTCCCAACGCCACGACATACCGCAGGCATATTGTACTACGTTACTCCATCTTATATTAACCAATTACAATTGAAGGCGCTCGGTCCCAAATACCCGAGCTCGACCAAAAACAAGTCTATTGACATTATCTTTTAACATTTGTCTTTTAACATTTGTCTTTTAACATTTGTCGTTTGACATCTGTCTTTTAACATTTGTCTATTATCTTTTTCTATTGACACTGTCCTTTAACACCGTATGTTTGGGAGCGCCGCGTCATAATCGCGATATACATTAAGCCGTAGCCTTTAACACAACCACAACGAACCACGAGCAATTATTGGGAATGATCAGCTATTGACGATAATGATCGTGAGTCGTTGGAGGAACATAATTATAAGCCATAAGGATATGTATATCCTCCGAACGCCTGGTAGACGAGCTCGCGCTAAGTATTTAGTCTACTCAGCGATTCCCATGTGATCAAGCACACGTGCGATGACTACAGAGTTACGAGTGAGCTTCTCACGGAAAGATGACCGAGTGGTGTCCGATAAACAAGAGCCCACATTCCACTCTCACGGCAAAAGTGCTTAAAGTCACGTACAAAGTATCGGGTAGCATCCGAGCCGCCAGCTCGTCTCCTAGAGATAAGATAAGCACCGAGCACCGTGGAACTGCTGACGTTGCAGCGTACATGGACCGTTCGAGCGTGGGACTGCTTAGGTCAGCAACGTCCCAGCACGGAGCGAGACCGGTCACCTGACCACAACCGCGCGCGCTGATTGGCTCCCCACCGCTCGCGGGGCGCCTGCCCCACTACTCGGAGACCCTGCGAGGCTCCAGAGAGTCACTCGAACAATCAGTTCTCATCGTGGACCTGACAGCAGTGGACGTAAACTCGAAGTGCTCCCGCTATACTTAGTAATCAGTTCTCATCGTGGACCTGACAGCAGTGGACGTAAACTCGAAGTGCTCCCGCTATACTTAACAATCAGTTCTCATCGTGGACCTGACAGCACCGGACGTAAACTCGAAGTGCTCCCGCTATACTTAGTAATCAGTTCTCATCGTGGACCTGACAGCACCGGACGTAAACTCGAAGTGCTCCCGCTATACTTAGTATTTGCTCCAATCTATACAAGTGTTGTGAATATTAGTGATCGTGCTTCATCACGCTAGAATAGCGACAAGGGACCTTCCAATTCCAATAGCGAGCACCGCATCTACTTGTTGCATTTACTGTGAGTCCAATTAAACTGTCAGTACCGCGATAGAACTCCGTGTCCAACGGTCACGTTAATAATTATACTTATTCTACTGTTCCGAGATTCGCTTAATTAAGTATTATCATTGTGTGTACTGTTCAAACACTTTACAATATACTTACTATACGAGATTTATTCGTTTATCGGTGATTTAACCTGTGACACCCATCACTCAATGTGCTCTAATGCCCGCGATGTGCAACCCTTGCAATAATGATTTAATTGAGGCTCGCCTGTCAATAACTCAAGAGCCGGCCAACGAAACCGCGCTATTTGTTAGCGACGAGGTGGCAATGGCTAGTTATTCTTACGCTTGTCATCGACTCCTTCCTGTTCCGCCTATCGAGATCGCGCTGATTGACAGCGTCGGCCAGGCAACAACAATAATCCGCAATTATCCGCGATGGCGTCGACGGCTCGCGCCCACTACCGCCCCGCTTCACAACGAAGCCACCGGTCAGGGCGACGAATTAGGGAAAGAATACAGTACTACTATGACAATGTACTCCGAATCTCGTAGCAATAAGACAGAATAAGTCCTAACCATTACTTCATATCAACTGTCCACCAAATCATTCCTTAACTCTACCAATTACTTCATACCCGCCTACTTCATTTCTACCACTTTGGTACCTATTCAACACTCGTGGGGTAAGGCGTGTGACAATACCTAACATCATCCTATTCAATCGGGTTCGAGATCCATTATCAGACATTAAGAGTCGCAATCATAGAAAGGCAACATTCGGAATCCAATTATTTCTATGCGATGATCACAGCCAGCCGTCAGAATCGCGCTATTTGCTAGCGACGAGAATGTTTGCATGACTCTGGCTTTAGACGTGTTTGTCTTGTTATTATAATGCTGCCTATCGAAACCGCGCTTGAAACCAGCGACGGACAGGCAGATTGACATATGCATCTATCAGACCAACTACAAGATGGCGTCGTCCGAACGCGCCGGCGAGCATGGTCATTCAACCAAATTCGATAGGTTCACTTTCGCCATGACCAACCCAGGATCACCCGATCACTCACTATTCTACCGTACCTACATTTCTCTTACTTACCGACCTCACTACTATTCCTAATTTACCTACAGTCCATTAACTACTTACCTGTTACCTACCCTATCCAGAATACCTACTCTATCTTCCTTACCCTCCTTAATTCATTTACCTACCCGCGAGATTTCCTCTCCCATACGAGGCAGGATCATTTAGCGGCGAAGCAGAGTAGTGCCCTCTGTGCCAGACATGTTTACTCGACTCTCTACAACAGAGCCTCATCCCAGGGTATAGTTCTGTGCATGCGACTGCCCGAAAAAGAGGCACTTAATAATTGAAAATAAGCCCGTCTCAGGAATAGATCGACTAATAGGTTGCGGAACACTTCGACCTTCGGTCGGCGCCTCCCGAGACGTAACAACAGAAGTGTATCCGAAGTGAAATGACTAGAGGAATGGAATGCCGCAAGCAGAATTCAAATCCGAGGCTCCGTTCGGATGGAAATCGCAGTTATAGCGAAAAACCTATTTTCCTGCATTCTAACTGCCAGAATCGTACTCTGTTGTTAAACAGAAGTGTATCCGAAGTGAAACGACTAGAGGAGTCGAATGCCGCAAGCAGAATTCAAGTACGAGCCTCCGTTCGGCAGGAAATCGCAGTTATAGAGAAAAACCTATCTTCCTGCATTCTAACTGCCAGAATCGTACTCTGTTGTTGAACAGAAGTGTATCCGAAGTGAAATGACTAGAGGAGTCGAATGCCGCAAGCAGAATTCAAGTACGAGCCTCCGTTCGGCAGGAAATCGCAGTTATAGAGAAAAACCTATCTTCCAGCATTCTAACTGCCAGAATCGTACTCTGTTGTTCAACAGAAGTGTATCCGAAGTGAAATGACTAGAGGAATGGAATGCCGCAAGCAGAATTCAAATCCGAGGCTCCGTTCGGATGGAAATCGCAGTTATAGCGAAAAACCTATCTTCCAGCATTCTAACTGCCAGAATCGTACTCTGTTGTTGAACAGAAGTGTATCCGAAGTGAAATGACTAGAGGAGTCGAATTGCTCAAGCAGAATTCAATTACGAGCCTCCGTTCGGCAGGAAATCGCAGTTATAGAGAAAAACATATTTTCCTGCATTCTAACTGCCAGAATCGTACTCTGTTGTTGAACAGAAGTGTATCCGAAGTGAAATGACTAGAGGAATCGAATGCCGCAAGCAGAATTCAAATCCGAGGCTCCGTTCGGATGGAAATCGCAGTTATAGCGAAAAACCTATCTTCCAGCATTCTAACTGCCAGAATCGTACTCTGTTGTTGAACAGAAGTGTATCCGAAGTGAAATGACTAGAGGAGTCGAATTGCTCAAGCAGAATTCAATTACGAGCCTCCGTTCGGCAGGAAATCGCAGTTATAGAGAAAAACATATTTTCCTGCATTCTAACTGCCAGAATCGTACTCTGTTGTTGGACAGAAGTGTATCCGAAGTGAAATGACTAGAGGAGTCGAATTGTTCAAGCAGAATTCAAGTACGAGCCCCCGTTCGGGAGGAAATCGCAGTTATAGCGAAAAACCTATCTTCCTGCATTCTAACTGCCAGAATCGTACTCTGTTGTTGAACAGAAGTGTATCCGAAGTGAAATGACTAGAGGAATGGAATGCCGCAAGCAGAATTCAAGTACGAGCCTCCGTTCGGCAGGAAATCGCAGTTATAGAGAAAAACCTATTTTCCTGCATTCTAACTGCCAGAATCGTACTCTGTTGTTGAACAGAAGTGTATCCGAAGTGAAATGACTAGAGGAGTCGAATTGCTCAAGCAGAATTCAAGTACGAGCCTCCGTTCGGGAGGAAATCGCAGTTATAGAGAAAAACCTATCTTCCAGCATTCTGACTGCCACAATCGTACTCTGTTGTTGAACAGAAGTGTATCCGAAGTGAAATGACTAGAGGAGTCGAATGCCGCAAGCAGAATTCAAATCCGAGGCTCTGTTCGGATGGAAATCGCAGTTATAGCGAAAAACCTATCTTCCTGCATTCTAACTGCCAGAATCGTACTCTGTTGTTGAACAGAAGTGTATCCGAAGTGAAATGACTAGAGGAGTCGAATGCAGCAAGCAGAATTCAAGTACGAGCCTCCGTTCGGCAGGAAATCGCAGTTATAGAGAAAAACCTATTTTCCTGCATTCTAACTGCCAGAATCGTACTCTGTTGTTGAACAGAAGTGTATCCGAAGTGAAATGACTAGAGGAGTCGAATGCCGCAAGCAGAATTCAAGTACGAGCCTCCGTTAGGCAGGAAATCGCAGTTATAGAGAAAAACCTATCTTCCTGCATTCTAACTGCCAGAATCGTACTCTGTTGTTGAACAGAAGTGTATCCAAAGTGAAATGACTAGAGGAGTCGAATGCCGCAAGCAGAATTCAAGTACGAGCCTCCGTTCGGCAGGAAATCGCAGTTATAGAGAAAAACCTATTTTCCTGCATTCTAACTGCCAGAATCGTACTCTGTTGTTGAGCAGAAGTGTATCCGAAGTGAAATGACTAGAGGAGTCGAATGCCGCAAGCAGAATTCAAGTACGAGCCTCCGTTCGGCAGGAAATCGCAGTTATGGCGAAAAACATATTTTCCTGCATTCTAACTGCCAGAATCGTACTCTGTTGTTGAACAGAAGTGTATCCGAAGTGAAATGACTAGAGGAATGGAATGCCGCAAGCAGAATTCAAATCCGAGGCTCCGTTCGGATGGAAATCGCAGTTATAGCGAAAAACCTATCTTCCAGCATTCTAACTGCCAGAATCGTACTCTGTTGTTCAACAGAAGTGTATCCGAAGTGAAATGACTAGAGGAGTCGAATGCAGCAAGCAGAATTCAAGTACGAGCCTCCGTTCGGCAGGAAATCGCAGTTATAGAGAAAAACCTATTTTCCTGCATTCTAACTGCCAGAATCGTACTCTGTTGTTGAGCAGAAGTGTATCCGAAGTGAAATGACTAGAGGAGTCGAATGCCGCAAGCAGAATTCAAGTACGAGCCTCCGTTCGGCAGGAAATCGCAGTTATGGCGAAAAACATATTTTCCTGCATTCTAACTGCCAGAATCGTACTCTGTTGTTGAACAGAAGTGTATCCGAAGTGAAATGACTAGAGGAATGGAATGCCGCAGGCAGAATTCAAATCCGAGGCTCCGTTCGGATGGAAATCGCAGTTATAGCGAAAAACCTATCTTCCAGCATTCTAACTGCCAGAATCGTACTCTGTTGTTGAACAGAAGTGTATCCGAAGTGAAATGACTAGAGGAATGGAATGCCGCAAGCATAATTCAAATCCGAGGCTCCGTTCGGATGGAAATCGCAGTTATAGCGAAAAACCTATCTTCCAGCATTCTGACTGCCACAATCGTACTCTGTTGTTGAACAGAAGTGTATCCGAAGTGAAATGACTAGAGGAGTCGAATGCCGCAAGCAGAATTCAAATCCGAGGCTCTGTTCGGATGGAAATCGCAGTTATAGCGAAAAACCTATTTTCCTGCATTCTAACTGCCAGAATCGTACTCTGTTGTTAAACAGAAGTGTATCCGAAGTGAAACGACTAGAGGAGTCGAATGCCGCAAGCAGAATTCAAGTACGAGCCTCCGTTCGGCAGGAAATCGCAGTTATAGAGAAAAACCTATCTTCCTGCATTCTAACTACCAGAATCGTACTCTGTTGTTGAACAGAAGTGTATCCGAAGTGAAATGACTAGAGGAGTCGAATGCCGCAAGCAGAATTCAAGTACGAGCCTCCGTTCGGCAGGAAATCGCAGTTATAGAGAAAAACCTATCTTCCAGCATTCTAACTGCCAGAATCGTACTCTGTTGTTCAACAGAAGTGTATCCGAAGTGAAATGACTAGAGGAATGGAATGCCGCAAGCAGAATTCAAATCAGAGGCTCCGTTCGGATGGAAATCGCAGTTATAGCGAAAAACCTATCTTCCAGCATTCTAACTGCCAGAATCGTACTCTGTTGTTGAACAGAAGTGTATCCGAAGTGAAATGACTAGAGGAGTCGAATTGCTCAAGCAGAATTCAATTACGAGCCTCCGTTCGGCAGGAAATCGCAGTTATAGAGAAAAACATATTTTCCTGCATTCTAACTGCCAGAATCGTACTCTGTTGTTGAACAGAAGTGTATCCGAAGTGAAATGACTAGAGGAATGGAATGCCGCAAGCAGAATTCAAATCCGAGGCTCCGTTCGGATGGAAATCGCAGTTATAGCGAAAAACCTATCTTCCAGCATTCTAACTGCCAGAATCGTACTCTGTTGTTGAACAGAAGTGTATCCGAAGTGAAATGACTAGAGGAGTCGAATTGCTCAAGCAGAATTCAATTACGAGCCTCCGTTCGGCAGGAAATCGCAGTTATAGAGAAATACATATTTTCCTGCATTCTAACTGCCAGAATCGTACTCTGTTGTTGGACAGAAGTGTATCCGAAGTGAAATGACTAGAGGAGTCGAATTGTTCAAGCAGAATTCAAGTACGAGCCCCCGTTCGGGAGGAAATCGCAGTTATAGCGAAAAACCTATCTTCCTGCATTCTAACTGCCAGAATCGTACTCTGTTGTTGAACAGAAGTGTATCCGAAGTGAAATGACTAGAGGAATGGAATGCCGCAAGCAGAATTCAAGTACGAGCCTCCGTTCGGCAGGAAATCGCAGTTATAGAGAAAAACCTATTTTCCTGCATTCTAACTGCCAGAATCGTACTCTGTTGTTGAACAGAAGTGTATCCGAAGGGAAATGACTAGAGGAGTCGAATTGCTCAAGCAGAATTCAAGTACGAGCCTCCGTTCGGGAGGAAATCGCAGTTATAGAGAAAAACCTATCTTCCAGCATTCTGACTGCCACAATCGTACTCTGTTGTTGAACAGAAGTGTATCCGAAGTGAAATGACTAGAGGAGTCGAATGCCGCAAGCAGAATTCAAATCCGAGGCTCTGTTCGGATGGAAATCGCAGTTATAGCGAAAAACCTTTTTTTTTTTTTTTTTTTTTTTTTTTTGTGTGTATTTAACCTGGTTTGTTGTTGTGTGGTACCCTGGGTATGTAACCTGTTAACCCACATTTCTTGACGATCAGGTTGTAGTGATAGTTGGATTGTGTGTATTGTTTCATGATCCTTGATTTTATGTTTATGAGGAAAATTTCAAAAAACTCATGTCTTGATTTATTCTTATAGGGTGTGGAGGTGGAGAGGGGTTCAAGGAGTTGGAGGAATTGGGAGGAGTTTTCGGCTGGTAAGTGCTCCGGCTGCTTTAGATGTTTCTATCTTTAGATTTTGATCCTTAATGATTTCTTCAATATATTTTGAATTTGTGTCTGTATGCAAATCCTTGTTTCTTGGTCTTGTGATCTTTCTTCTGGCTAGGATAATCCTAAGAATTTTGTTTTGGAGCAATTGGATCTTATTGAAATACGTTTTTGAGGCAACATGCCATATGGGTGAGCCGTGGAGTGCTACAGGGAGAATGCAGGCCCTGTACAATATGAGCTTCAATTGGGTTTTTAGCTTACTTTTCCAGCTTATTAACGGGAATAGGAGCCTATATGCTGTATATGCTTTGCGGTGTCTGTCGATCACCGCTTGGTTCCAGGATGTTCGTGCGTCTAGGATGACTCCCAGATATTTGAGATTTTTCACCCACGGAATGGTATGACCGGTTACTATGATTTGACGTGTTGGAGGCTTTTTTGTCCGGTGGAACATTATGGCTTCGGATTTGGAGGGGTTGAGTGTTAGTTTCCAGTCTTGGAAGTATTCTTCTATCATGTTTAGATGTGCTTGTGCTTTAGATGCTGCATTCTCCATGCTCCATGACGAGGCTAGGATTGCCGTATCGTCAGCGTATATTGCTAAGTGGGTATGTTTTGTTATTGGGATGTCACTTGTGTATATGTTAAAAAGGAGGGGTCCTAGGACTGATCCCTGCGGAACTCCTGCTGACTGTTTTGCCGTGGTGGAATTTACTCCTTTTATCGATGTATATGCTGTTCTATTATCCAAATAGCTTGACATTAATTTGACCAGTGGAAGGCTTATGTTTAGTTGTACTAATTTGTGGCATAGGCCTTGATGCCACACCAAGTCGAATGCTTTGGACAGGTCTAAGCTGACCATGCAGGTCTTTTTGTGCGTTAGTGTTCCATTAGATATGATGTTTCTTATTCTACAGAGTTGATGAATAGTAGAGTGACCTGGTCTAAACCCGAACTGTTCATCAGGGAGTAGTTTGTCATATCCCTTTTCCTCAAGGAGTGATTTGATTATGCAGCGTTCCAGGAGCTTTCCTAGAACGCTTAGCAGGCTAATTGGCCTGTAGCTTGATGGGTCACTGTCAGCTTTGCCTGGTTTTTTAACTGGAATGATTTTAGCCCTTTTCCATGTTAAGGGGAAGTAACATTGTTTATAGCAGGTTTGGAATATGTAGTATATTTCAAGGACCATTTTCTTGGGCAGGTTTTTTAGCTGGATCGCCGTTATTTTGTCATCTCCTGGTGCACTGTTTTTGAGTTTATTTATCATTGTTTTGAGTTCCCTGGGTGTTACTGTTTTGTGGAGTGCTGGGCCTGTTTCTTGTATTCCAGCTATCTTAAGTGTGCTCTTGTTTACAGCTTCGTCTAGTTTGCTGGTTCTGTTTCTGGCTGCCTCTTGTGCGTCGTGGAATAGATTATTTAGTAGGTTTGCTTTGTCTTGCTTTGTGTATACCACATCTTGACTATTTATGAGTGGAGGGATGTCGGCGTGGGTGTTCTTGATTATTTTATATGTGTTCCACAAGGTGTTGTCGCGAATGTTTAGTTTGGATACTTTATGATTCCATTCCGTTTGTTTCAGGGCAGCTACTTTCTTTTTTATTCGGCTTGTTAGTATGTTTCTCAGAAGTCTGTGGTAAGGGGAGTTCTGTTTCTGACAGATTCGTCTATTTTTGTTTCTTTCCTTGATTAGGTTTTTGAGTTCTTCATCAGGTTTTACGGCATTTTGTTTGACCAGTAGCGTGGTTGTAGCTTTATTGTACGATTTTATTATTGTGTTGGCAAGCTTGTTTATCGCTGTGTCAATGTCCTTGTTTGTATGGAGAATTTTTGTTATTTCGTAACGCTGACATTCTTCCCTAAACATATTCCAGTTTGTTTTCCTAGTTTTTATTCCTCTTTTCCTAGTGGAATTCGTGTCAAGTTTTAAGGTTACAGGTAGGTGTTGTGAGGCAAGGTCGTTATTTGCTTCGCAGTTCAGCTGATATGCGCTATTGGTGAGGAAAATGTCGATGTTGGATTTTTTGTTATTCGAGGTGGCATACGTGAAGCTGCCGCAGTCGATTATATTATAGTTGTGCTGAGTGACATGTTTGTATAATGTAACTCCTGATGAGTTATTTATGCGGTTGTTCCAGGCCTTGTGCCTGGCATTTAGATCTCCCCCGATCAGGAACTCATGTGATTTTAGCTGGTTAAGAATCTGGTCGAGTTCTCCCGCGCATATCTTGTTTTGGGGGGGGTTGTAAGCCGCCCCAACAACCAGTTTTCTGTCGACTGTAATGGTGGCTAGCACTATTTCGATAGAAGTGTCAGGCTCTTGAATTTGATCGTACGGGATTGATTTGTGAATGAGTAGTGCTACTCCCCCTCCATGGTGGTTTCTGTCTTTGCGGACTGTATTGTAGCCCTTGATTCGGAAGGTGTCTTGAGGGTTTAGCCATGTTTCCGTGATCATGGCTATATCTATGTGTTTTTCTTCTAAGTATAGCTGGAGCTCGTGGTTTTTGTTTTTTATGCTGGTGGCATTCCATAAGAGTATGTTAAAGAAGTTATTAGCCATCGAGTTCGTTGGCCGCGTTAACAAGGATTTGAAGCCTTTCTAAGTTAGTTCCACAATTTTGGAATTGTTCTATAAGTTTTTCTACCGTTTTAAGCATCTGTGCAAGGTTGCATAATTGATTGAGTTCTTTGGTTTTACTTAAGAGACGCTGTAGGGTGTTGATGTCATTTGAGTCTTGTGCTGTGGCCTGGGCGTAAGATTTGTAGTTTGGGTTGTTTATGTTGGGTCGCCTTTGTGTGATATTCATATGAGAATTGACGGGATTTGTCCTGACTGTTTTCTGAGTCCTTTTTTGAGTGTACTTGATGTAGGCTGGGCATTGGGTGAAATTTGCCGTGTGGCTGCCACCACAGTTAGCGCAGGTGGGCGGGACTTGAGGTTCTTTCTTGCATTCCCTAGAATCGTGGTTGCTTCCACATTTTACGCATTTTGGGTTTTTATTACAATTTATTGCAGTGTGTCCATGAGCCTGGCATCTGTAGCATTGGGTAGCGCGGTTGCCGGGTCTGAATGGTTCCCAGTATATTCGTACATGGAAAAGAAATCCTTGGTGTTTTATTTCCTGGATTTTAGTGCCTGGGGGAAATGTGATTTTATAAACCGGGTTTTGTGAATCCGGATTGCGTTGGATTTCAGCGCATTTCACAGGGAATAGGCCAAGATTTTTGAGTTCGTCCATTATTTCATCTGGGTTTATTCGTGGAAGACCTTTGAGGACCGTAGATGTGGGTCTTTCCTCAGGGATAGTATAGGTATGGTATTGAACTCCGTTTTTTTTGGAAAAGTCCCTAAATGCTATAAAGTCTTGTGTTTGCAAGAACTGTACTTTTATTTTATCTCCGAGAAATTTTAGGTGGTATCTATCCTTGAAGATGTTGGTCAAGGTTTTCGTGAATTCTAATAGATTGATTTTTTTGGAGTGAACGTATAGCGGTGGCGGTTTCTTGTTTGTGTTTGTTCTAGTGCTGTTTTTCTGTGCAGTTAGAGCTTGTTTGTGTACTGGGTTTATGTTATAATTTTTAGGTGAAGGTATGTTGTTTTCTGCTTCTATGCATTTTAGTAATTGGTCGAATCTATTGTCCGTGGGAATGCTGTATGCCATATCTGATTCCTCCGGGGGACTCTCCATTGGAGCATCAGCACAATTATTTCCATTGCGCTTGGTGGGATGGGGTTCTTCAGTATGTATGGTTCGTTTCCGACCAGGGTTAGCAGAAAATATTTGTTCACCTGATGAGTCTGATGATATACTTAGCGTATTGGGCCTGGTCGACATGCTGGTTTTCACAGGTACCTCTTGAGAGGCCCTGGGTATGGAGGTGGCTGAGATAGTTCTCGGCAGGTTGTTTTAGAGCTTTTCCGGGGTCACTTCACTGACTTCACTTCACTCCTATGATTGATCACTAACTACTCACTATACTATCAGAATCCTGCATCTACTAACTCGTATAGCGAAAAACCTATCTTCCTGCATTCTAAC
Source organism: Ectemnius lituratus (assembly GCA_910593735.2). Lineage (NCBI taxonomy): Eukaryota > Metazoa > Arthropoda > Insecta > Hymenoptera > Crabronidae > Ectemnius > Ectemnius lituratus. Next base: position 2,538,024 of record OU343043.1, read on the forward strand.
TGCCAGAATCGTACTCTGTTGTTGAACAGAAGTGTATCCGAAGTGAAATGACTAGAGGAGTCGAATGCAGCAAGCAGAATTCAAGTACGAGCCTCCGTTCGGCAGGAAATCGCAGTTATAGAGAAAAACCTATTTTCCTGCATTCTAACTGCCAGAATCGTACTCTGTTGTTGAACAGAAGTGTATCCGAAGTGAAATGACTAGAGGAGTCGAATGCCGCAAGCAGAATTCAAGTACGAGCCTCCGTTAGGCAGGAAATCGCAGTTATAGAGAAAAACCTATCTTCCTGCATTCTAACTGCCAGAATCGTACTCTGTTGTTGAACAGAAGTGTATCCAAAGTGAAATGACTAGAGGAGTCGAATGCCGCAAGCAGAATTCAAGTACGAGCCTCCGTTCGGCAGGAAATCGCAGTTATAGAGAAAAACCTATTTTCCTGCATTCTAACTGCCAGAATCGTACTCTGTTGTTGAGCAGAAGTGTATCCGAAGTGAAATGACTAGAGGAGTCGAATGCCGCAAGCAGAATTCAAGTACGAGCCTCCGTTCGGCAGGAAATCGCAGTTATGGCGAAAAACATATTTTCCTGCATTCTAACTGCCAGAATCGTACTCTGTTGTTGAACAGAAGTGTATCCGAAGTGAAATGACTAGAGGAATGGAATGCCGCAAGCAGAATTCAAATCCGAGGCTCCGTTCGGATGGAAATCGCAGTTATAGCGAAAAACCTATCTTCCAGCATTCTAACTGCCAGAATCGTACTCTGTTGTTCAACAGAAGTGTATCCGAAGTGAAATGACTAGAGGAGTCGAATGCAGCAAGCAGAATTCAAGTACGAGCCTCCGTTCGGCAGGAAATCGCAGTTATAGAGAAAAACCTATTTTCCTGCATTCTAACTGCCAGAATCGTACTCTGTTGTTGAGCAGAAGTGTATTGTGACGTCCCAGTCACGCGCCCACGCTGGCAGTCGGACATAGTGCGCAACGCCGCCGCTAGAGGTCTCACTGACTCTACTGAGTTTCTCGCTAGTGCTCGTTCCTGCCTCTCTTCCAATATATACAAGCTCCAAACATCCTCTAGTATCCTCCAGCGTCTAGGGCAGGGGTCGACCACGCAGCCCTACTGATGAGTCTGTGGTCGACTCCAAGACGAAACGCTCCCTTCCCCTCATCTTTTCGCCCCCTTCAGCATCGCTTCCTCCCCGACAGCCTCCATTGCGTCCATGCAGTGGCACCTCGGTGCGATACACTTGGGCGGCGAGGCAAGATCCCTTCATTCCCCTGTTGCGGCCATCAATCGCCCCTCCGAGGATGCGGGCGGGACGTAACAGACGGGAAATAAAATTTGGTGGCAGCGGTGGGATATCGTCGGGGAGGGCCTCGTGTAAATGGCCTCCTTTGAGCGCTAGACCGAGCAGCGTAAGATGCCGAGCGCGGCATCTTCGATAAGGGGGAAGGTGTGACGTCCCAGTCACGCGCCCACGCTGGCAGTCGGACATAGTGCGCAACGCCGCCGCTAGAGGTCTCACTGACTCTACTGAGTTTCTCGCTAGTGCTCGTTCCTGCCTCTCTTCCAATATATACAAGCTCCAAACATCCTCTAGTATCCTCCAGCGTCTAGGGCAGGGGTCGACCACGCAGCCCTACTGATGAGTCTGTGGTCGACTCCAAGACGAAACGCTCCCTTCCCCTCATCTTTTCGCCCCCTTCAGCATCGCTTCCTCCCCGACAGCCTCCATTGCGTCCATGCAGTGGCACCTCGGTGCGATACACTTGGGCGGCGAGGCAAGATCCCTTCATTCCCCTGTTGCGGCCATCAATCGCCCCTCCGAGGATGCGGGCGGGACGTAACAGTATCCGAAGTGAAATGACTAGAGGAGTCGAATGCCGCAAGCAGAATTCAAGTACGAGCCTCCGTTCGGCAGGAAATCGCAGTTATGGCGAAAAACATATTTTCCTGCATTCTAACTGCCAGAATCGTACTCTGTTGTTGAACAGAAGTGTATCCGAAGTGAAATGACTAGAGGAATGGAATGCCGCAGGCAGAATTCAAATCCGAGGCTCCGTTCGGATGGAAATCGCAGTTATAGCGAAAAACCTATCTTCCAGCATTCTAACTGCCAGAATCGTACTCTGTTGTTGAACAGAAGTGTATCCGAAGTGAAATGACTAGAGGAATGGAATGCCGTGTTACGTCCCGCCCGCATCCTCGGAGGGGCGATTGATGGCCGCAACAGGGGAATGAAGGGATCTTGCCTCGCCGCCCAAGTGTATCGCACCGAGGTGCCACTGCATGGACGCAATGGAGGCTGTCGGGGAGGAAGCGATGCTGAAGGGGGCGAAAAGATGAGGGGAAGGGAGCGTTTCGTCTTGGAGTCGACCACAGACTCATCAGTAGGGCTGCGTGGTCGACCCCTGCCCTAGACGCTGGGGGATACTAGAGGATGTTTGGAACTTGTATATATTGGAAGAGAGGCTTAGTGGTGCTCTTGCGAGAAACTCAGTAGAGTCAGTGAGACCTCTAGCGGCGGCGTTGCGCACTATGTCCGACTGCCAGCGTGGGCGCGTGACTGGGACGTCACACCTTCCCCCTTATCGAAGATGCCGCGCTCGGCATCTTACGCTGCTCGGTCTAGCGCTCAAAGGAGGCCATTTACACGAGGCCCTCCTCGACGATATCCCACCGCTGCCACCAATTTTTATTTCCCGTCTGTTACGTCCCGCCCGCATCCTCGGAGGGGCGATTGACGGCCGCAACAGGGGAAGGAAGGGATCTTGCCTCGCCGCCCAAGTGTATCGCACCGAGGTGCCACTGCATGGACGCAATGGAGGCTGTCGGGGAGGAAGCGATGCTGAAGGGGGCGAAAAGATGAGGGGAAGGGAGCGTTTCGTCTTGGAGTCGACCACAGACTCATCAGTAGGGCTGCGTGGTCGACCCCTGCCCTAGACGCTGGAGGATACTAGAGGATGTTTGGAGCTTGTATATATTGGAAGAGAGGCAGGAACGAGCACTTGCGAGAAACTCAGTAGAGTCAGTGAGACCTCTAGCGGCGGCGTTGCGCACTATGTCCGACTGCCAGCGTGGGCGCGTGACTGGGACGTCACACCTTCCCCCTTATCGAAGATGCCGCGCTCGGCATCTTACGCTGCTCGGTCTAGCGCTCAAAGGAGGCCATTTACACGAGGCCCTCCCCGACGATATCCCACCGCTGCCACCAAATTTTATTTCCCGTCTGTTACGTCCCGCCCGCATCCTCGGAGGGGCGATTGATGGCCGCAACAGGGGAATGAAGGGATCTTGCCTCGCCGCCCAAGTGTATCGCACCGAGGTGCCACTGCATGGACGCAATGGAGGCTGTCGGGGAGGAAGCGATGCTGAAGGGGGCGAAAAGATGAGGGGAAGGGAGCGTTTCGTCTTGGAGTCGACCACAGACTCATCAGTAGGGCTGCGTGGTCGACCCCTGCCCTAGACGCTGGGGGATACTAGAGGATGTTTGGAACTTGTATATATTGGAAGAGAGGCTTAGTGGTGCTCTTGCGAGAAACTCAGTAGAGTCAGTGAGACCTCTAGCGGCGGCGTTGCGCACTATGTCCGACTGCCAGCGTGGGCGCGTGACTGGGACGTCACAGCCGCAAGCATAATTCAAATCCGAGGCTCCGTTCGGATGGAAATCGCAGTTATAGCGAAAAACCTATCTTCCAGCATTCTGACTGCCACAATCGTACTCTGTTGTTGAACAGAAGTGTATCCGAAGTGAAATGACTAGAGGAGTCGAATGCCGCAAGCAGAATTCAAATCCGAGGCTCTGTTCGGATGGAAATCGCAGTTATAGCGAAAAACCTATCTTCCTGCATTCTAACTGCCAGAATCGTACTCTGTTGTTGAACAGAAGTGTATCCGAAGTGAAATGACTAGAGGAGTCGAATGCAGCAAGCAGAATTCAAGTACGAGCCTCCGTTCGGCAGGAAATCGCAGTTATAGAGAAAAACCTATTTTCCTGCATTCTAACTGCCAGAATCGTACTCTGTTGTTGAACAGAAGTGTATCCGAAGTGAAATGACTAGAGGAGTCGAATGCCGCAAGCAGAATTCAAGTACGAGCCTCCGTTCGGCAGGAAATCGCAGTTATAGAGAAAAACCTATCTTCCTGCATTCTAACTGCCAGAATCGTACTCTGTTGTTGAACAGAAGTGTATCCAAAGTGAAATGACTAGAGGAGTCGAATGCCGCAAGCAGAATTCAAGTACGAGCCTCCGTTCGGCAGGAAATCGCAGTTATAGAGAAAAACCTATTTTCCTGCATTCTAACTGCCAGAATCGTACTCTGTTGTTGAGCAGAAGTGTATCCGAAGTGAAATGACTAGAGGAGTCGAATGCCGCAAGCAGAATTCAAGTACGAGCCTCCGTTAGGCAGGAAATCGCAGTTATAGAGAAAAACCTATCTTCCTGCATTCTAACTGCCAGAATCGTACTCTGTTGTTGAACAGAAGTGTATCCAAAGTGAAATGACTAGAGGAGTCGAATGCCGCAAGCAGAATTCAAGTACGAGCCTCCGTTCGGCAGGAAATCGCAGTTATAGAGAAAAACCTATTTTCCTGCATTCTAACTGCCAGAATCGTACTCTGTTGTTGAGCAGAAGTGTATCCGAAGTGAAATGACTAGAGGAGTCGAATGCCGCAAGCAGAATTCAAGTACGAGCCTCCGTTCGGCAGGAAATCGCAGTTATGGCGAAAAACATATTTTCCTGCATTCTAACTGCCAGAATCGTACTCTGTTGTTGAACAGAAGTGTATCCGAAGTGAAATGACTAGAGGAATGGAATGCCGCAAGCAGAATTCAAATCCGAGGCTCCGTTCGGATGGAAATCGCAGTTATAGCGAAAAACCTATCTTCCAGCATTCTAACTGCCAGAATCGTACTCTGTTGTTCAACAGAAGTGTATCCGAAGTGAAATGACTAGAGGAGTCGAATGCAGCAAGCAGAATTCAAGTACGAGCCTCCGTTCGGCAGGAAATCGCAGTTATAGAGAAAAACCTATTTTCCTGCATTCTAACTGCCAGAATCGTACTCTGTTGTTGAGCAGAAGTGTATCCGAAGTGAAATGACTAGAGGAGTCGAATGCCGCAAGCAGAATTCAAGTACGAGCCTCCGTTCGGCAGGAAATCGCAGTTATGGCGAAAAACATATTTTCCTGCATTCTAACTGCCAGAATCGTACTCTGTTGTTGAACAGAAGTGTATCCGAAGTGAAATGACTAGAGGAATGGAATGCCGCAGGCAGAATTCAAATCCGAGGCTCCGTTCGGATGGAAATCGCAGTTATAGCGAAAAACCTATCTTCCAGCATTCTAACTGCCAGAATCGTACTCTGTTGTTGAACAGAAGTGTATCCGAAGTGAAATGACTAGAGGAATGGAATGCCGCAAGCATAATTCAAATCCGAGGCTCCGTTCGGATGGAAATCGCAGTTATAGCGAAAAACCTATCTTCCAGCATTCTGACTGCCACAATCGTACTCTGTTGTTGAACAGAAGTGTATCCGAAGTGAAATGACTAGAGGAGTCGAATGCCGCAAGCAGAATTCAAATCCGAGGCTCTGTTCGGATGGAAATCGCAGTTATAGCGAAAAACCTATCTTCCTGCATTCTAACTGCCAGAATCGTACTCTGTTGTTGAACAGAAGTGTATCCGAAGTGAAATGACTAGAGGAGTCGAATGCAGCAAGCAGAATTCAAGTACGAGCCTCCGTTCGGCAGGAAATCGCAGTTATAGAGCATTCTAACTGCCAGAATCGTACTCTGTTGTTGAACAGAAGTGTATCCGAAGTGAAATGACTAGAGGAGTCGAATGCCGCAAGCAGAATTCAAGTACGAGCCTCCGTTCGGCAGGAAATCGCAGTTATAGAGAAAAACCTATCTTCCTGCATTCTAACTGCCAGAATCGTACTCTGTTGTTGAACAGAAGTGTATCCAAAGTGAAATGACTAGAGGAGTCGAATGCCGCAAGCAGAATTCAAGTACGAGCCTCCGTTCGGCAGGAAATCGCAGTTATAGAGAAAAACCTATTTTCCTGCATTCTAACTGCCAGAATCGTACTCTGTTGTTGAGCAGAAGTGTATCCGAAGTGAAATGACTAGAGGAGTCGAATGCCGCAAGCAGAATTCAAGTACGAGCCTCCGTTCGGCAGGAAATCGCAGTTATGGCGAAAAACATATTTTCCTGCATTCTAACTGCCAGAATCGTACTCTGTTGTTGAACAGAAGTGTATCCGAAGTGAAATGACTAGAGGAATGGAATGCCGCAAGCAGAATTCAAATCCGAGGCTCCGTTCGGATGGAAATCGCAGTTATAGCGAAAAACCTATCTTCCAGCATTCTAACTGCCAGAATCGTACTCTGTTGTTCAACAGAAGTGTATCCGAAGTGAAATGACTAGAGGAGTCGAATGCAGCAAGCAGAATTCAAGTACGAGCCTCCGTTCGGCAGGAAATCGCAGTTATAGAGAAAAACCTATCTTCCAGCATTCTGTCTGCCAGAATCGTACTCTGTTGTTGAACAGAAGTGTATCCGAAGTGAAATGACTAGAGGAATGGAATGCCGCAAGCAGAATTCAAATCCGAGGCTCCGTTCGGATGGAAATCGCAGTTATAGCGAAAAACCTATTTTCCTGCATTCTAACTGCCAGAATCGTACTCTGTTGTTAAACAGAAGTGTATCCGAAGTGAAACGACTAGAGGAGTCGAATGCCGCAAGCAGAATTCAAGTACGAGCCTCCGTTCGGCAGGAAATCGCAGTTATAGAGAAAAACCTATTTTCCTGCATTCTAACTGCCAGAATCGTACTCTGTTGTTGAGCAGAAGTGTATCCGAAGTGAAATGACTAGAGGAGTCGAATGCCGCAAGCAGAATTCAAGTACGAGCCTCCGTTCGGCAGGAAATCGCAGTTATGGCGAAAAACATATTTTCCTGCATTCTAACTGCCAGAATCGTACTCTGTTGTTGAACAGAAGTGTATCCGAAGTGAAATGACTAGAGGAATGGAATGCCGCAGGCAGAATTCAAATCCGAGGCTCCGTTCGGATGGAAATCGCAGTTATAGCGAAAAACCTATCTTCCAGCATTCTAACTGCCAGAATCGTACTCTGTTGTTGAACAGAAGTGTATCCGAAGTGAAATGACTAGAGGAATGGAATGCCGCAAGCAGAATTCAAATCCGAGGCTCCGTTCGGATGGAAATCGCAGTTATAGCGAAAAACCTATCTTCCAGCATTCTGACTGCCACAATCGTACTCTGTTGTTGAACAGAAGTGTATCCGAAGTGAAATGACTAGAGGAGTCGAATGCCGCAAGCAGAATTCAAATCCGAGGCTCTGTTCGGATGGAAATCGCAGTTATAGCGAAAAACCTATCTTCCTGCATTCTAACTGCCAGAATCGTACTCTGTTGTTGAACAGAAGTGTATCCGAAGTGAAATGACTAGAGGAGTCGAATGCAGCAAGCAGAATTCAAGTACGAGCCTCCGTTCGGCAGGAAATCGCAGTTATAGAGAAAAACCTATTTTCCTGCATTCTAACTGCCAGAATCGTACTCTGTTGTTGAACAGAAGTGTATCCGAAGTGAAATGACTAGAGGAGTCGAATGCCGCAAGCAGAATTCAAGTACGAGCCTCCGT